>CM074494.1:8701643-9301643 GCA_037389245.1 Oryzias sinensis | reverse complement strand
ATTGATATAAGCTCTTAAGGTTGAATATAAAGCAAGTTGTCAAGCTGAAAGGTCAGGTTGTGAGGAGTAGTGAAGCAGGGGGCTATAAATAAAGAGAGAGCCCAGGTCCCCGCCCCTTCAGTCTATTGGAAAATCAATATTTGAATTCCACTTAGATTTTCAAATTTTTTCATTGAAAAAACAGTAGCCCTTAAAATTGCTTTAAGTCATAAGTTACACTATCATTACAATAGAATAGAATAGAATATAGAGATAGGGTGAGAAGCTCGGTTACCCATGGAGAGCTCGGAGTAGAACCTCTTCTCCTCCTCATCGAAAGGATCCAGTTGAGGTGACTCGGGCATCTAGTCCGGATACCTCCTGGAAGCCTCCCTGGAGAGGTGTTCCGGGCATGTCCCACTGGGCGGAGGCCCCGGGGAAGACCCAGGACAAGTTGGAGAGACTGTTTGTTGGGTGGCCTGGAAACGCCTTGGGGTCCCCCCAGAGGAGCTGGAGGAAGTGGCCGGGGCGAGGGAAGTCTGAGCATCTCTGCTTGGACTGCTGCCTCCTAATATAATATAATATAATATAATATAATATAATATAATATAATATAATATAATATAATATAATATAATATAATATAATATAATATAATATAAAATAATATAATATAATATAATATAACTGTCCAAAAACATGCTTCATAGGTTAATTGACATCTCTAAATTGTCCATAGGTGTCAGTGTGAGAGTGAATGGGTGTGTGATTGTGGACATTCGACCCTGCGACAGACTGGCGACCTGTCCAGTTTGTCCCCTGCCTTCTCCCACAAGTGGCCGGGATAGGCTCCGGCAGCCCTGTGACCCCGAAAGGGAATAAACGGAATAGAAAATGAATGAATAATATGATATAATGTCAATAAGCTTTTTAATAGGGTGTTGCATGTTAAATCTGATAGCCTAGGAAAGATTTTAATTTAAGAATGTCGTTAGGAGTTTTGATAAATAGATTTAACAATATTTGATTTTCACTTAAACTTCCAAAATTTCTGCCATGTGAGGAGTTTTGACAAACGCAATGCCAAGTGTAATGTGGGAGTGTTGTATTGAGATTGGATTTTCACTTGGACTTCACTTTGTTGGCATTGGTGTTTACTCTACAAACCTTTACGGTGAGGACATATGGAAGCAAAATCTGCAAAGTGAAGTGGGGTGAAACTCATTGTTCTGACGGTGAATATCTACCAGTTTACCACTCTTCTCGAAGATACCTATAGGTTACTATGACACGTGAATCTGCTGTGTACTTTGACTGGACCACTGCAGTGCCCGCCCCTGAGTCTAGCTTTGCTATTGGACACTCACTTCATGATATTTGATATTTTAATTTGAAATGGTTTATTTCAAGCAATCAAATAGGAATAATAAACAAAAACAATACAATCATCAGTTATACATTCATACGATAACTAATCAAACTTAGACATAAAATTAAATATTGGTTGAAAGGGAGTGGAAGGAAGCTAACTTATATAATCCCACCCCTGCTCTACTGTAACCATTTTATTACATGATTTATCAATATCCAGTTCCTAGCTTTTATCAGACAGAATTAAGAATCTTGAAGTATCAATAAAGCACATGACAAAGATGAATTACTTAACTATTGTGTAAAAAATCACTTTTAGAAATCAACATAGCTATGAAGTATCCAAAATATATGCAGATTATGTTACTTATAAAATTCATTGATATGATTAAAAAAATACTATATCAGTAAAATAGACATAACACTGTTTCAGGAATTTTCATAGGAAAATTTGATCAAGTATCAAAAGTTGATAATATGTGCAAATTTATGTTACATTAGGAGAAATTCATGAATCAGCTTATCAATTTTTTTGAGCAGGTGAAGTAATATCATTAAAAGTCAATCAATTTGACAATTTTATTTTTATTTATCTTTTTTTATTATCTTTTTTTATGATAAAGTAGTGCAATGAAGTAAAATAAAAAGGGGCCATATTTGTCGAAAGACCAAGGCTGGTATTTCTTCTTCTGCTGATTAACAGCCATTCTTCTCGGTTTAAACAAAGCTTATAGTTCTCTTCGCTGCTATGTCTGCAGACATTAGATAGAGGTCAAGTTGTCTGCATGTCAGAACTTTGCTGATAATCAGGTCACTTCAGACTTATGGAGAAAGTGTTGACTCCAGGCATCATATTTCATTAAATTATTTGGCTCTTTGATTTATTACTGCATGTTGTTTCAGACGACCGTGATCAAACACTTCTTAAAGTCCTTCATGGTGTTCACAACTTGAACATTGGACCGGTCCGGTGGACCGAGTGGTTTGGCGTAAATCCTGCAGCCTTTGACCCAAGCGTTCTCAATCTGCTTATGCTTCCTGAGAAGCCTGGCATGTTTGGCGATTTCAGCTTTCTTTCTGGTCAGATGGTCGATCAGATAAGCAGCAGATCCTTTCAGAATCCTACTTTGATTCATCAGAGCTAACTTGTGTTTTTGATTCACAAACCTGATGAGGATCGCTGGTTTATCCGTCTCCTTTCCCCTGGGGAGCGGGTGGCAGGTCTAGATGGTATTGAGATCCAGGGAAATCCCTTTAGATGTGAGAAATGATTCCACTTGGTGTTCCAGAGTCTCTCCACCGCTCTCCGTTTCAGAGCTCCTAGCGCTAATAGCATTAGCAATGCTAACTCCAGCTACATTTAGCTTTGCCTGAGGTTTGATCGGTACTCCTGGGAGAATGACATTATTCATCCTTACTTGTTGTTCCACCGTCCAGTCTTTTTTCCAGAATGTCGACCCGTTTATGTCGTTGCTCGTTTCGAGCGCGGAGCCTCAGGAATTCTTCCATTAGCACTAAGAGCAGAGTTAGCTTCGCGTTAACTTGTTCCATAAAGGGATACAACGGAGCTTGGAAATCATCAAGAGTCTTTTTAAGGTCGTCGTATTCCTGTTTTTTCTTAGAGGCCATGGTCAGCTCTCTTTTTTGGAGAAAATCTACTTTTTAAGTTGTATAGCCGCCGTGAGCCAACACGCGTCTGTGCTGTAACCCGGAACCGGATATGGTAGCGACGCGTGATAAATTTACATGGAGTTGGAGATTTCTGAACTTTTGGACTGGTTGTCATGACGGTTTCAAAGCACTCCAAGGACCATGTCATATTGTTTACAAACAATACTGTGAGGGTGCAAAATCACTTCTCATTGAAAATATGCCCCGCTTCTAGTTAGCTGTCTGCTGGGGCCAGCGTTAGGATATGCTTGTTGTCTGCTCATTTCATGCCCAAATGCGTTGCCATGCATATTTTATGTCGATGTTACACATGGTAGCACACCTGAACACAAGGTACGCAGACATGTGAGCATGTTGCAGTCTTGACACAACCGCAAGGGTCGATCTACTGAACTTCCATGTTGAGCTTGTGGTAGAGTCAAACAATGGTGGTAAATATTAATGAGAGCCCGGCTGGCTATCTGCCCCCTACATGATACCGCCAGTATGCAATGTTGCCAATTTAGCGACTTTGTCACTAGATTTAGTGACTTTTGGCCATCTCTAGCTACTAAAACCTCATCTAGGAACTTAGCAGCTTTTTAGGTACATCTGGCGACTTTGAAAAAAGACATCTCTCAAGTGTTAAAATCATTGTTGTTTACTGTAAATTCAGCTCTGCACAGCACCAAAAGCTTATTTCATAGTTAAGCCGCACTGCAAATTAAACCTGATCTCGAAACTGAACCTGACTTACAGATCTCAAGGAAATGTGACTACATGGCCACGTAGACACATTTTCTTGAGATCAGTGTCAAGCTTGACGTTATGACATCATTGTAATTTCATGACATAATCTCGCGACTTTATAGAGACTCAATAAAGATTTTTCGTGATTTGTTTTTGGCAACACTACCAGTATCGTCAAAGTACTCATTTTGCTGCAAGTATTTGCACGTGTATATTAAGTCACACAGCTAGATATCCTGGGCCTTAGGGCTTGCTAAAAGGACTTTCATTCAAAACCCTTGTTAAATCAGAGGCCCTTTGTAAAAACATTTGTTATCAGAGGGCTCTCTTAACAGCATGCCCTCCCATTTGGGCTCTCCCTATATGGCCCCCACATAGCCAGAAGTCGCGACCCTTACCAGGGGGTTTCATGATCATAGGGCCATCTAAAAAATCTCGGCATCTATCCAATATGGTATCCACATTTATGTATGCAACAAGCCAGTGTTGCACCTCCAGTCTATATATATATATCTTATTGAGCTTAGCTTACCTATACGGTTTTGTAAAGTTCCTGCTCAAACTAGGACCGCAATAAATGATGAGGCAGAGCAGGAGGTCACAGCAGCAGAGGTGGTAAAGCCACTGGGTGAGGCAGAGCAGGAGGTCACAGCCACCGAGGTGCTAAAGCCACTGGGTGAGGCAGGAGGTCACAGCCACCAAGATCACACAGCCGCTGGATTGGACCTAGCAGTGCTCTGCATTCACATAGGTGGCACTGCCACTGAGTAAAGTGTAGTTGGTCACAGCAGTTAAAGAGGAACAAGTGGTGCGTAGGCTTAAGACAGGAGCAGAACCCAAGTCGAACCTGCTGTAATAGTGGTTAAACTCATCAGCCATTTTGGTGTCACTGGGTGTTGCACTTCTCTTCTCCTTGTACACTGTAATAGTTCTCATGCCCTACCAAACCTCTTCAATATTGTAATGCTGTAGCTTCCTCTTTAGCCTTTCTTTGCAGTCTTTTCTGGCCTGGCTCATGCTCCTTCTCTTATGGTGTTGCACCACTCTGACTCTCTGCTGATCACCAGCCCTAAAAGCCTCCTTCTTTTATATTGTTTGTGATCCAGGGCTTGTTGTTACGGAAACAGAAAATAGTTTTAACAAGATCTGTACATAATGTAAGATAGTCAGTGACCCTGTTGACTGCCCCATCCATGTCAGCATCAAAACCCTCCAAAAGCACGCTCCAATCGGTAAAATGTAATCAGTCTCTCAGAGATTCGTTGGCCTCAGGAGTTCACTTTCTGAATGATTTGATAGTTGTAGGCAGCTTCTTCAAAACAGGTTTATACAATGATCTCAGATATATTAAGTTGTGGTCAGACTTTCCCAAGGGAGCCATAGCCAAAGCATTGTATGCCTGTTTGGTGTTCACAAAACAAAGGTCCAGAGTATGATTATGCCTTGTGACATACTGGGTAAAACCTGATAAGTGAGAGCTGCAGTCTACATGATTAAAATCTCCAGATATAGCGATAAGTGCATTGGGTTGCTGCAATAGTGGATAGTGAAACTCCCGTGGCGCATATAATATGTTTATAAACTGACTGCTAGAAGCTCCACATCTCGACAAGACCGTACGTCTTTTACGGTGATGTGACTGGGATGGCACGATTTATTGTATATTGTACAAGTCCCCCACCTTTTGTTTTTGCTCACTTTTCCAAGTCTCTGTCCCCTCGCACCATGGTGTCGCCGGGCAAGTTGACACAAGAATTAGTGTTATTGTCCGTTAGCCATGTCTCTGCAAAACAATACAGGCTGCACTCACTGTAAATCCTGTCGGTTTTCACAAGGGCCTCCAGCTCCACACATTTGTTGAGGAGAGCGTTTACGTTCCTCATTATAATGGAAGGTAGAAACGGCTTGTATCTCCACCTCCTATCCTTTAACTTAGCTCCAGCACACCACTGAAGGGTTCACAGGGCGCTTTAATGGGCTTGGAATTGATTCCTCATTACAGTTCTTCCTTGAATTCTTGTATTTTGAGGAATTAAGTCAAAAGGCATCGTAGCATACTATACTTTACATATACTCAAATTAAAATGTGATAAATTCTCCTACACATCTTAATCCTAATGTTTAAATCAATTTCAGTTTTTGTTTGATAAAGGTTAGTTGAAAGGTTATTACAATGATAACAAATTACATTAAAATCAGTTTTGTTTTTCTATGTACTATGTTCTCCTTTTCCTTTCTTTGTCTATCTCATAATCAAACCCTTTGTTCTTTCTCACCATCAGCCGGCTTCAAACTGATGAAGGCCTCCACCTGATGGAGATTTTGGCTCGACGTGCAAAAATCCAGATGATCAACTTTGCAGAGCTCCTGTACGTATGACTGCTTTTTATTTGATAACCTGTCAGTTTTTCTAGCCTGACACCTTCTACTTCCGGTGTGATGAAGAGTTTGGTCCTAAAATTACTGTCTGGCTTTTAGCTTTTTTTTACATCAAAAAGCAATGCCAAAATGACACACCTTTTGATGTTTATGCTACAACTTTGAAACACTACAAAGCAAATAAGAGACTTAAAATATGATGGGATCAACCACTACATCGTGACAAAATATTCCAGGTGTGTATCAATATTATTGTTTTAGTGTCTTCACAGTAAGACCCAGAGGAAGTGTTGCCGAATAAATCTCTTATTTTAAAAATGTGAGAAACTCATAAATGCAGCACAGCAACATTTTTAACTGAATTGCTGCATCTAAAGCCTCGTTTCCACAGAGCAGGACAGTCCGGTCTGACCCGGAGGTCATTCCCCAGCTCCTTTTTTCTGCTTGGCTTTTGGTACATCATATGTCCAATGCATTTAATTCAATTCTATTTTATTTACATAGCTCAATATCAAAACAATAGTCATCTCAATCGGCTTCATACCTGTAATTGTATAGTAAACCTAAAATCATAAGGACCTTGTAGTCAAAGATTTCAATGGGTAAATTCTAAACTGAGCTAACTAAACAGTCTAAACTACACTGGGCATCCCTGCCCTTAGACCCTCCTTTGCAGTAAGGAAAAACTAATTAAAAAAAAAAGAAAAATGGATTCTGGGGGAAAAAAAAGAAGAAACCTCAGGGGTGTCCAAATGAATGAGGAATCCTCCCCCAGGGACGGACAGGCGATGTACCAGAACTCTTAGAGAAGGATTGGCTTATCGAACTCTACAACTCCATGTTTAGATAGTCCAGTAGATGAGCTTCATCCAGATAGAGTTGGGGAAGGCTGGGGGCGCGCCGCTGCTGCTGCGGTGGGGGTCTTGGTGCGGGGATGGCTGGGTACTCTCTCTCCTATTTTTTGCATTCCATCATCCACTTTAGAAGAACATAAACACCCACTCGAACACAGGTGCTATCTCACCTTTGCACAAATAGCTTGAGTGATTAAATGAAATATTTCACATGGGTCCGAATGCATAAGCATGCGTGTTTGAACACCAGTTGTATTGTGCATATGTTGACATGTTTTCCATGTGGGCATTTTTGGACCCCACAGGTATTTTTGTGGCATTTGGGTGTATGTGTGGGCAGGCCCCGCCCCCTTTTGGATTAATATTACTTTTAAACCTGACTATAATGATTGTAAACATCCAGCAACATGTTGCCTTATGCTGCTTCACGCTACTACCCCCCTCCTCTTTAATCACCCTCCTACCCACCAGACATCGCTCTCTCTTCTTCCCTTCTTTTCTTTTCCGTCCGGTCCAACAAAAAACCGTTACAGATATGAGTAAGATGAATAAAGTTTAGCCTAAATTACAAAAGGGGTTTATTTAAATAGTGTGTCAAATGTTTTTTTTATAACCCCTATTGTAACAGTAATATATGTCCAACACAAGAGGCTTTCAGCTCTCATCTGTCTGCTCAGCTGTTGGACGGGTTAAAAAAAGACGAGACAAGTTAAAAGAAAAAAGATTGGCATAGTGTAGGCCCTCTTACCTCTGTAACAGTAACAGTAACTTGACCTTTATTTTTTCCGGGACATGCATAGCTAATAATGGAATATTACTATGAATGACAGGACTGATTTATTGTGGTACACTTTTTACAGAAGTTGCATTTTTGCAGGTTGCATTTTTTCCATATTTTTCAGACTATAAGTTAGTCCAGGATATAAGTCGCTGATGCCGTAAAATGCATAAAAAAGGAAGGAAAAAATCATATCTAATTTGGACTTTTGGGAGAAGTATATTTATCAAAATACAAGAACAATAACAAACATTTCGTCTCAAACCGCAAATCGTAATAACGTAATAGATAACAATAGACAGAATTTATACATAACCGTGACCATAACCTTGTTTAACTTCATGAAACATAGGAGGAATCTAGTTTATCAGCGCAACGTATGAAAAATTATTCAGATAATTAATCATAAAGAATGTGCTACCAAGTCAACTAAAGTCTTTATATCACTTGAAAATACTACATTTGTTGATTTCTTCATCCTATGTGTTGCTTTGGAACAATTCCGCCAAGGTCAGCACTTCTTCTGTGTTGCTGTCAGTAGTAAATAGTGATACACACATCGACAATGCTATCTAGCGCTTCTTGCTTTTCATTAATTTTTTTAAAATCACATATAAGTCGCACCAGAGTATAAGTCACACCCATGGCCGGACTATGTAAAATATGAAAAATATGATAAAGACAATTTGTTTGGTAATTCTCAGAGGTTGTTCCCTGTAATTTAATGTGCAAACAGATTTGTGTCCTTACAACATGTCAAGAACAGACACGCACAAAGCCAATGCAGTTTACTTTGTAGAGAGAGCTAAATCTCAATATATTTCAATCCCCCAACTTTCCTCGTAATGTCACAATTACTCTGAACACAAAGCTTTTTAAGCTGTTGGGTAGCTAAGCTGTGAAATAAAAGTATGTCCTTTTTTAAAAAAATAACTTCTGCAATAAAACAAATACTAACAATTTCATCCATAAACTGGGAGAAAAAAAATATAAAAACAGATGCCAAAGTCTACCAATGACTCAATGTCCAAAGTGTGCTTTACTTTTCCAACAACAACCTGTTTTTTCACCTGCCGACTCAAGTGGGCGGCAATTTTTTCAAATGGCGAAACATCACATACGTATAGTCTTCAAATATTTCTATTAGAAGATGAGAAGCGTTGGCTCCTCCACAGTTACCCCCGGCATGTCGGATCACAGAGGGCAAACTGGTGGGATCAAAGACTTTAAAACTAGAAGAAAGAAAGAGAAAGTGCCCCTCACAGAGCAGGAATCCAAGGACACGGCCTGATTTTCATTCTGTCCTATCTTTTTTCATTCACTTCTTGGAATACGGGGAGTAAGAAAGCAATGGGCTCAGTTTGCTCAAGTTATTGACACCTTGAAATAAAACCCGCTCACTGGAGTCATTTATTAATGAGACTGAACTCGGCTTGAACCTATTCCATCGTTTGCGACTCACTGTGTACTCATTGCTTTCTTCACGTGTCCATCTGTTCTTTCTTTGCTTCCTTTTTCCTTTTTTTCCCTAGTTTGTCTCAGTTTTATTATGGCGTCTCTTCCGTGACAGGACAAGGAAGGTCGTCTTTGGGATAAGAGACACCAGTTTTGATAAAGTGAAGGCAGTGCACATCTATTCACCGGCTTTCCATCAGGAAGGCGGGGGTTTGCAAAGCGGCAGTGTCAGAATGAAAGAGTTAGAATATGATTTCACCCTTAAGCCCAAGACTAATTTTTGAGATTTCCACTTGAGAAAGCAACGGCTGATCTAAAAACCAGAAGGCCAAAGTAGGGACCCCGGGGCTTCATGGATAAGAGACGTTTGGGAAAAGTCCTGAAACACATTAAATCTCTTCTTCATCGCCTGAACTGAGTGACTTTTGATGGACCAGAAAAAACATGGAAATTGTGGCTTTGGACCAAGAATGAGATATTGGTGTGAACATAATGGGATCTTTTATTTTTATTTATTTTTAACCATGGTTTTTTAGATCATATATGGTGCTCTCCAAAATGTTTGGCAGTTGTCTTCATGTAACACGTTTTTTAAGATCTCATGGAAAAATTACATGAGTTTGCAGGATCTATCTAAATGATGGGATTGCTGCAGATTTTATTTCCATTTAAATTAAACATTAGAATAGTTGGATCACTCTGCATTGGTGGCATAGTAAAGATAGTTTAATAGCCATAAAAAATCCCAATCTGACTAAATAAGAAATTAGCCTTTTTTATTTTCCTGTGCTGCATTTTGCAGAACATGGACTGGAAACCCCCAAGCTCAATATACGAAAAACAATGGTAGTGTTACGCCCTTTTTATGTCGAGGGGAAAGTAGGAACAAAACCTAACATCTCTATGAAAATTAACTAATTTATTAACAAGAAAATTAAAAATAAGCAGTAACTTAAAAAAGGTGAAGCAAAAAGGCTTCAGGGTGAACCAAGGCCAAAACAACAAACAAACCCCACCTATAATCCCAAAAAACGTCTTACCCCAACTGAAAGAAGAGGGAAAACAGTGACAAAATCACGGTAACCTCCCTGGATTAACGTAAATAGGAGCAAATGTGCACTAAAGAAAATGGCAGTGCACCTCTACAGCTTCACTTTTAACTATAAGTCACACTTAACAAAAAATAATCCGGATCTGGCAGCTCGACTATCGATCTTTCAAAGCGGGAGCGGCACTGGTGGAGTATCGAGCGCTCGCTTCAGATTGAGTTTGACTTTCCAAATGAAGTTTCATTTCATCACTAGTGTGCTGCAGAATGCCGACCATTAGTGACAGTTTTGAATTCAGAGCGGGGTTATCAGTATGTCCGTTCTTATAGAGAGAAGTCGCTTATCCTGTGTTTGTGGCATTAAGAGAGTAGTGATGAATCGGTCGCGGATATATATTTATATAGTATATTATATTATTATATATTTTCTCTATACACGTGTTTCACTCGCAGCAGCCGCACGCAAACTGAGCACGAGGAAGAGAGACAGAGTGACCGAGAAAGATAGACAAGTGCGACAAGAAGAAACTACAGAACCTGTGACCTGACATGGGTAAAAAAAATAATTAATTCGTTCCCAGGAAATAATAATTTATTCACACTAAAGAATAAATCATGTGATAAACCATTCATAAACACGGATCTGAGCAATGCTTGAATTTATAACAGATACCTTCACATTTCTGTCATATATATGTTTATTTTAAAAAGCTCTACGAAGCATCAGTAATCAGCTCTTCCTGTCTGGGTTCATTTAACCCTTGTGCTATCCTAGGCACTTAAACATTGGGAGTTGGGTCATCTAGACCCACTACACAGTGCGCCGAACCTTTTTTCTTCAATGCTTTGTGATCTTCACTGGTGTCCATGGATTACATGAAAATCTTTCCACATTTATCCACCTTTGTCATGGTAGGGAGAACACATCAATGTAAGGGTGGGGTCACAGGATAGCACAAGGGTTAGAGTCTCTTCCAGTACACACTCCATCCTCCCACAAAAGCCGCTTTTCACCGCTACTTCCGTGTCTTCGTCCCATACATTAATTCAAGAGGGGAAAAATAAAAACAAGAATCAAACTAGGTTATCTATTAATTATTGTCTCAATAAAATTAAATGAAAATGTCATAAGATTTAGGAGGCCCGAGCTGGCTGCTTCCCCACACCGCAAGGGCTCTCCGTCTGCTGGCCAGCCAGCATGACCGGCAAACAAGCTTCACTGCCCGGCATCATTGATGTTTAATAAATAAAAGCATATTCATATAAACCACATATTGACAAAAACAGTTAGCATTAACAATTCATTATGTGCATAATTTTATGTTATTCATAACAGATTAAATCCAGCAGCAAATCAATCTGAAGAGCTGATTGGGAGCTGAAAGAGTCATTTTATTTAATTACATTTGCAATCAGACATTGATTTACAAACACAACAGTTTGTTTATAAATGTTAATATATAAAATATATAAATGTTTTTTATACTAATCTTGCAAACCAACAGTATCTGCTTTACAATATTTTACACATGAAATTTCATTACACGACAACTACATTAGGATTATTTAAAAACGAAATAGATTCTGGAAATCCTAAAAGTTTTATTTCTACACATGACTTGACACATAATGACTCTTTCATAACTTGCTGGTCTTTTTTGCTCCCTTCTGATGCCATTTTGTAGTCTGAACCATAGATGTCAGTAGTTTCAGTGTGTCAAATGCTTCACAACCCTGAACCATTTCAATACAATTGGATTCATTTTGGTTCAGTGGTTCAGAAAGCTTTGGTTTCTCCATCACTAGTTCTCATTGGAACCCGTTCAATGACAGAGGATACAAAAATCTCTTCATGAACTTTAAAAATGAGTGAAACGATGCCATTTATTTTTAAAGCGTGTTGCAGATCCTTGTATTTTAATTTCTGCACTAATCTGCACAACACAGGTCAAATTCAAATGGTGAAGAGAGCAGAACTGGACTGAATCCATGCTGCAGCAGAGCTCCATTCTTGAGGGCTGGAGGTCCATACCGTGCTTTAACGGCTGCCTCCGTCAGCTCTGGTCTAATGGGAAGCCACATTTTTTGTGCACCACACCTGAAACTGATCAGACGGACAGATACACAAGGATCCACAAAAAACACAGAGGTCCCACTCTGATACAATAATGAAAAAAAGAAAGAAAAAAAAGAAAACAGAACTAATGTGGCCACAGCAGTGAGAGTATGGAATTAGATAGGATAGATCAGGGGTTGGCAACCTTTACCATTTAAAGAGCCATTTGGATCGGTTTCCTACAGTCCTGAGAGGCCACAAAACTAGCAAATGTGTCATTATTAACTAGCAGTTAATCCGCTAGTTCCGTTAGTAACTTTTTTTCTCATTACGATCAGGATTTTCTTGGGTTAGCGGTCCATCCGTACGGGTGCTGTGGGTTTTTGGGTCATAGAGAGGAGCGGCTGCATCTTAAGGGGAGCGCAGGTGTGTTTTGCTGTTCCTTTGACATTTGTATGCCCACGTCTTTTTTTACTTTTAGTTTTTATAGCCTTGCACGGTCAGGGCTGACCTTTTAACCCCATACTGTTCAGCGTGATCCTTGAGGTCTTCCAACCAAAATCTCCTAAGCATTCCAAAAACCTGCTTTTAGACTAGAGGAGATCTGTCCTTTCACGCTGTCGCTCTTTGTCTTCGGAACTCCCACTCATTGACTCTGTTGAGTGTTTTAAATCCCAGGTCAAGACATTTTTATTCAGGAGAGCTTTTAGTTGATTTTAGTCCTTGTTTTACTGTGTTTTATTATGTTTTAACTTTTATAATTCTTATTATTGGATTTTATTACCTCCTTGTGTTTTGGTTTGATTTATGCTGTCCTTTTGTGAAGCACTTTGCAATTATTTCTCGGTAAAGTGCTATAGAAATAAAGTAATTCTATTCTATTCACCTCAAGAGAAATCATGAAAATGGAACGTACCATTGTCGTGTATGTGGTAGGTGTATTGTGAAGGATTTACACGTCTAACCTAATGGAAGTTCCACGTACTTATGACGTATGGATGTTGCAGTCATATGTCGTCCTTACACCATACTTTACTCGTTTTGGTGCGAGTGTGTGTATCACCCTTACTTACCCTCGCATGATGTTGAAGTGTTCCCTATGACCTGTTGCTAATGCTCATAGGAAGAATGTGTACGAACATTTTTGCTCTTCAGCCTCACTGAACAGTGTAGAACTTTGATATTTCGTCTGCAGGTTTTCCCATTTTTGCCTGCAGAAAGCTAATTTACGCCCGTAAGGGCAGCTCTGGATTTCTCTTTTCTGTCACACCTTGGCAGCTTTTTAGTTGGTCAGAATATCTCTAAGCTGCTTGGCAAAATCACAGGCAAGTTTAAACAAAAAGACAGCTGTATTCAACATTTTATGAGTAAACACATTATTATAAAGTTAGCTGCAAGCTTTTTTTTTAAAAGCAGCTTGGATAGAGCATCTACAATATACAAAGATTTGGGGTCAATTCTCTAAAAGAAGGGCAAAGAAAGACGCAAGACATTGGTCAAGCTCTGGAAAATACAAAAAATCGACAAAATGAATTTGATCATCAGGAGCAGTTTATTGTCCCCCTCCACGCTGAAATGGAATTTAAGCTCTTTGGTTTGTGTTGGCAGGTGTGGATTTGGTGTGCAGCACTCACACACATACCTACACACATTGCAGACCCCTCTGCCCAGTACAGTTGTTCATTCAGCCTCACGTTGCACTGCTAGGATTTCGTATTGAGTCCCTGGGTGGCCCATACTGTTCGCCTGTCCTTATGCACCCTTTGTCTTTGTTGGGAATGGAGGGGGGGCTCACACTGGGAAGGTTGATGGATTGGAGGCAGAGAAAGAGACAAGAGGAGATATAGCTACAGGGAGGCGAGGAGAAAGCCGGGGTCTCTTTTGTTGCGTGCACAGTAAAAGCCCAGCAGGGGGAGCTGGCCTGACAATTTGTCAGCGATTTTCCAAGACCACCTGCCTCTCTTCGGCGAGGCAACAAGAGTCACATTCAGGAGGACTATGAAGCTCTCAGACTGAGGTGACACTGCTGATTTTCCCAGAATACCTGTAGCTGCTTCCCAACCACTTGATCAGAACGCTTTATTAACCACCAGGGGTCTTAGATGTCAGCTCTGACAGCTCTGACATTTAAATTAAATAGCTTCTATTTTTCACTTTTTCCTTCCTTTTTTTCTATGTAATAAATTAGTTTGATAAAGACAATATAACATCAGTGAAATTACATTATGTTTTCTTGCTTTTAGGATTTTACACAAATAGGGGGGGGTCTCATTTGGATTTGGATTTGGAATTGGTAAGAATTTCAAGCAATCAAAGCAAAAATAATTAAAGAAAAACAGGAGTTTATATATATGTATGTATATATGTATGTATATATATATAGTATATATATATATATATATATATATATATATATATATATATATATATATCAAAGATAGGGTGATTAGTCAAAAATTTCTTTGAAATTATGCCTATATCCACATACATTATTAAGTAATTCAATTGTTCCTCTTAATCCTACATAACCTATTATTCCTTTTGCTTACAGCAATATGACATACGAAACTAAGATCGCCAAAAGGAGTTCAATAGATTGTTGAAAGGGAGCGGGAGAAGCGCTTGAAGACCTGGCACTATATAATGCTTTGCTTTACTTATTTTTTATTTTTTTAACTAAATTGTCATTATCCAGTTCTCAACCTCTGATCAGTTATGTATAGTTTATCAACACAGATTTAGGTCATAAAAAGATTCCATAAATATCAATAAATCACATGACAAAGATTAGGTAATTAATGATTATGTAAGGAGACATAACAATATATCGAACATCATTTATAAGATATGCAGACTAATACTCATCCAAATATAAAGTAATTATTTCCTCTTACATTAGAAAATATCTATATAATACTGCATATTAGTTAGAAATGTGGTTATGGAGTGTAAAACAAAGAGTTCTATTCTGTTAATTATCCAAGGTTGGTATTCCTGTTTTTGTTGTTCGATTGGAGATTTTCTGCACTATGGATGTCTGCTTGTCCTTGTCATTCTGCAAGCTGTCATCGTTCTTCTGAATAAAAGTGGAGGTCAAGTTGTCTGCAGGTCAGAATTGTCTACTGAAAATCAGGATCACTGTTGACTTTTAGAGACAGTGGTGAACCACAGGCGCCATAACTTATTGAAAATTATATTTGACTCTTCTATTTATTACTGCATTTGTTTGCTCAGACGTCTGTGATCAAACACTTCTCAAAGTCTTTCATGTTGTTGACAACCAGAACCTTGGACCGGTCCGGTGGACTCTGTGGTTTAATGAAGATGTTATAGTTTTTCACACAGGTGTGTTACATTTTTTTTTTCTGATTCTTGCTTCATCACAGCTAGTTTGTGTTTTTGTTTTAACATACCCGATATTGATCGCTGGTTTATCAGTGTCCTTTCTCCTGGGAAGCGGATGCGAGGTTTGATAGTATTTAAATCCTGGGAAATCCTTTAAGACTTGAAACATTATTCCACTTAATGTTCAACAGTTTTGTCATCGCTCTCACCAGGACCAGAAGCATTGCTAGCATTGCTAGCTCCGATAGCTGCGTTAGCTTTTGCCCAGGGTTTGATCTGTAATCCAGTGATGATTACGTTGGTTCTCTTGGAATGTTTTTAGAATGTCATTACTATAGTGCTAGGTCTTCAAGCACTTTTTGGATTTATTTGTTGTTACTTAACGCTTGTTTTTTCTTCGGGGCTGTGGTCAGCTCTCATTTTTGCAGTAGTTCTGTGATGAATCCATTTTTAAGATGCTTTAAGTTGGTGCTGACTGCGGAGACCTACCAGAATGTGTAAGCTGTCGTTGACCCAGAAACAGAAAAAAAATATTTAAAACTGGTATAATATGATAGAAAAGAGGCTTTCAAATTTGAATGAATGTTGAAAATTGTGTCTAATTGTCAGTGAAGTGCTTTCTATTATTCTAAGTGCTCCTAAAAACCTGCTAAATAAGAAAACCAATTGTCTTACCCTTTAAACCACTGTATTTTTCAAAACTATAAGGCAACCTAAAAGTCTTAATATAAAAAAACGACAGAGGATGAAGGTGCATTTGTAGAAGGATAGAGAGAGAGAAGAGGATTGTCATGAGTGTTGGATTGAGAGTAGGGACTTTGAATTTTGGAACTATGTTAGGAAAAGGTAGAGAGTTAGTTGACATGATGCAGAGGAGGAAGGTAGACAGAGCTAGAAGTTTAGAGGCAGGGTTCAAGTTGTTCTATCATGGTGGAGATGGGAAGAAAATGGGAGTAGGAGTTATCTTAAAAGCAGAGTTTGTTCGGAGTGTTGTAGGTAAAAAGAGTGTCAGATAAAGTGTTGAATCTGAAGATAAAATGGAAAGTGTGGCGTTTATTGTTGTTAGTGAGTATGCCCCAAAAGTATATGAGATGAAGGAGAAGGAAAATTTAGGTTGGACCTTTATGAAGTGATGATGAGCATCCTTAGAAGTGAGCGAGTTGTCATTGGCACAGATTTCAGTGGACATGTTGGTACAGGAAACAGAGGTGATGGGCAAGTTTGATATCCAGAAGAGGAATGTTGAATGCCAGATGGCATTGATCTTACAAAAAAAATGGACATGGCTATAGTGAATACATTCTTTGAGAAGAGGCAAGGAGATATATGAGAATGGAGGTAGAAGCACACATCTACATCATGTGTACTGTAGATGGTGTAATGTGAAGATCCGTGACTGCAAAGTGGTTGTAGGTGAGTGTTTTCCAGACAGCATAGGATGGAGTGTAGGACGACTCTGGTGTGACAAAGAAGATGAAGAAAGAAAGAGCAAAAGCAGAGAAGAGAACAAACTGGAGAGATGAAAAACGAAGACTTTTAGGTAGCAGTTGAAACAGGCTCTGGGTGGTCAGGAGGTACTCCCAGATGACTGGATAACTACAGTTAATATGATCAGGGAGACAAGTGCTTGGTGTGTCACTGAAAGAAAGCTGGACAAGGAGACTTGATGGTGGAATGAGGAGGTGTATGAGTGTACATAGAGTAAGAGGCTAGATAAGAAGAAGTGGGACACTGAGAGGACTATGGAGAGTAGACAGGAGTACAGGGAGTTCCAGCGTAAGGTGAAAGTAGAGGTGTCGAAGGCCAAACAAGGGGCCTATGATGACTTGAATGCTACGTTGCGTAGTAAAGAGGAAGAGACCGACCGATACTTATTAGCAAGTCAGAGAGCCCTAGATTTAATCACCAACCTAACAAAATAGACCTTTGATGTAAAAGTAACCACCAACAAGCTTTTGTGTTTGTTCAGCAGCTCTAAAACTGTATACTGTACATGCTGTTATACTAGGAGAAAGTGTCCAGCTCACGATTCTTTTATCTCCTAAACTTTCCGTCATCCCCTCTCAACTTTCCGCATCATGCAGGATCAGCACATTAGCATATTCAGCAGCAAAAGTACCTCCTTTCAAAGTATTTGGTGACCCGTGCAACCTGAAATGACGAAAAGACAGCTAAACTTCCCCATTTTAGCTGTTTCCTCTCGGGGCCACAGCCTGAAAGAGCCGTGGTTCAGCAAGCCTGCAGCAAAACTTCCACACTGGCAACATATGAATCATAAAAGCGAGCCTACACACTGTGGCAGGACACAAAACAAACCTGCAGAGTGACTCACTGCCTCGTTTTTCATTTGGAACAATTCGATACTGATTAGATAATCCTGGCGGTGAGCACTTTCAGCAAAATACATGAAAATGTTTTTAGCAGCAGCCGTGACCTGGTAGTGGTTGGGAGCAACACGGTGGGCGGTAGGGAAGCGCTGGTGTGGGTGGCATCGCGCAGCCTTTGACTGCAGCTGGCTGTGGGATAATAATGGCTGTTGTGTAACGGTCACAGAGAGTAGACTAAAGGCTTTTCTTTTTTTGTTTTGTTTTAAAACAGGACCGTTGAGGATGTACTGTCTGTCTGTGTTCTTGGGAATATATCAGAGCCAATACAAGGAGGAGAGAGTGTGCCTGGAGGGTGGTGGCAGAACTGAGAGCACACAGTATTTATTATTTTTTTAAGGCCTAAATCCTGAACGTCAGGTTTTATTTGTATGCGTCTAACATTTAACATATTTATAAATATGTTAAATATGACCTGACTGACATAACAAGCTCATTATTACCAGTTATTCTCACATATATGATTCAAACGGAAAGCGTTTCACAGCTGACCAGGTTATTCAGTGACTTCTCTGGGTAGGAGAGGCCGACTAACGAACATGTGGTGAAGTCCATGTGAGTAAGTTTTTTCTTCTTCTTCCTCACACACTGGGATTTTTACCCGTGCCGTCTGATGAATCACTTCACTGATGTGACAAATACATCAACCTTATTGCTCGGAGGAAAAATAATGGCCAGAAAAATAAGCTGTCGTGTTGTTTTCCTCTGAACACAGTCCAGCAAAGGCGGTCTTTCAGTCATTTTTAACTCCAAGGCTGCGCAGCTGATATTTTTACAGAGAGCCCCAAAACATGTAACAGAACAAAACAAAAAAGAGCAACCGAGAATTCACGAGGAGCACCAGCGGACTAAAGTTTGAACATTTAGCTTCATTAGGCTGCCCTCAGTGGATCATTAATTTGGAGCTGCGTAATTAGTTTTATTACACCTCAAATTTTAAAATATTATATTTCTGCTGCATAAAGAACCTGGTGAGTGGAAGTTGGAGCTGGTCGTGTTTTGCTTTCCTTTGATAGGCTTGTGCCTCAGAGCACAAACCCCAACTAAAACATTACAATAGTTAGTGAATGAATCAAGGGGAGGCTGGTTAAACCTTGGTTCTTATAAGTACACACGGTTAGGGTTTTACTGTTAAAGTTCTACATCATCCGCTTCCTCAGCCACAGGTCTATACTTCACCTGTTTGCACCAGAACCAGAAAACTTAGCTTCAATGAAGTTGAACTTGATAAACTAAGTAAAAGCAATACATTGCAGAAGAAAAAGCACTCAGACTTTTACAGGAGGCCTTCACTGATTTAGTTGGCACAGTAGAAATGTTGTTTTTCGAATAACCCTTCAATACATGAGCTGTTCCTCAACAGGAAATAGCACACTATTTGAACTATTGTAAATCTTCAGCAGTGTACATAATCAACATTATTCCAACAGGTTTTACAGTTGACAAGGTTTTCATTTATCTGATATTTTCCACTAAATGGAAAACACAATCCCAACACAAAGTACAACCTTAATATGGTAAAGATGCTAAACACTGTATTTTCACAACCATAGGGCACACTGGGTTATAGGGCGTAGTCTCAGTTATGGGAATTTTTTCAGACAACACAATAAAAGGCGCACTGGGTTTATGGCGTGGCCACGCTAACACATACCGCAAACAGGCATACTAGTGTGTGTCTTAAAAAAGACAGCAGAAGAACCGAGTTGCTGTGATTTATTTTGTATTTTTTCAGTCATCAATCAGCATCCAAAAATCCATCAAAGTCCTCATATCTTCTGTATCTGGAATGAACAGCTGGGCTAAATTTCTACCAAACACGCCAGGTTCCCTTTCGTCATTGTCAGAGTCCGTCCCGCTGCCTTGCGGCTCCTTATGAATGATGTGCACTTGGAAAGCAAAAAGTATATGTTCACTTCGGGCCACAATCCATTCAATGAATTGTGGTGTAACTCGCCCCGCGCCACCCCCACAACAAAAAGTCAGTTGCAGCGTATCACATCGCTACTGCTCCTGTTCTTCTTCGGTTGTGACACAATCGCTACGAAAAGTGAGATGCTCCTATGTCAATGTGCTGGCTTTTTAAAAGAAACTTTGCTCATCATTGACAAAAGAAGCTGTAAGAGCTGAACTTTCCCTCTAAACTGATGTTTTATTTACCCTATCGTGATGATCAACATATATACATATATCGCTCTCCTTTGCCGCTGCAGTCAAGGTCTGTGCCGTCTCAGCTATATTATCGCATAATGATCGCTGAACACGTAACAAAGAGTCAGATTTTTGTAAAAAAAGGGATCTAAACCAAAAAATAACAAGAAAAAAGGACTGAAAATTGATTGAATACTTATTTCTTTTGTAAGTCACCATGGTATAAGCGGGATCATGGCCTTCAAAGTGTCCACTATCTGAAATTAAAGCATGCCGTGGAAGTCTGGTTGTTTCCAATAAGTTTTTTGATAATGTACACTTGGTCAGCCAGTAACCCTTACTTATAATTTGAAGGGCTGCAGCTTAAGGGGATCTTAAAAATAGATTATTACTGAAATGCAAATAAAATACTGTAAATTTAAAACACAAGTATGCATCCTCCTCACAAGTTTGACATGAATGATGCTCGTTCCTTTTTAATAATTCATGGTCTATATGCTATAAATAAACATCATAAGAAAATAAAAAAATAAATTTTATATTAAATAATTGTTATGAGAATATTAATATTCAGTGATTTTAACATAGTAATTATAATTTTTATGTGCTTATTTAACGTTGGTAGGTTCTTTTTATGCTAGTCGTTGTAAAAACTGTCAATTTTTCCATAAACAGAATGCTGCCATCACAGTATTTTTCTTTTTTTTTGTCCATATAGAATATTTTTGAGGCATGGCGAGAACAGATATTGTGCATAAGAAATGTGCTGGAAAACAAAAAGGGAACATTTGTGCAATTTTGTGTATTTTGTATTTTTCAGTATTTTGTTGATCCTTTTAGTTAATAGCTGAAGTGAAAGGGGAGGACTCTGCAGTCTGCAAACAAAAACACACACAACAATTTAAATCTATCACAAAAGACTACTCAGATTGTTGTTTTTTTGTTGCCTTATGATTGGACAACTCTATTAAATGTATCATAACATTTGAAATGATTATGCTCTAATAAAGTCATTCTTACAGTAGTGCACAACACATCATGGAGTGAGGCTTTCTAATTTGTCTTCCAGCTGAGCATTGAGTCCGAATTACCACGGGAAGACAAACAAACAAAAGGTTAATGGCATCAGCTCTATGGATCCACATTCCCTTTGTTTCTGTAATAATGTTTAAGCGCCAGACAGAACAAAACACAGCTGGGCTTTCTTTCGTGAGTTTAAACAACGCCAGTTTTTCGCTGACACATTTTCTTCAGCAACGCTTCAGTTGATGATCGAAATCCTCTCATCCTGGACGCCACTGCCTCATTCAAATACATGTAATCTGGCACATTTATATCTGGCAGGTATTCCTCGGTGACGAGTGGGGACAGCAACAGCCCAAAGCAGCGCCACCAGCACAAAGACTATTCCTAAAAATGCACAGGTGCTGCTTCCAGATTTAATGAGTACATCTTTTCCTCTGCGGTCCAAAGATCGACGGCCCAGGTTCCGGCGATATAACAAATCTCTGAGCGTCCTGTTTTAAAAACTCTTAAATGTGTGTATTTTGCAGGGTGGTGGGCCCGGCCGTGACCTTCAAAGTGAGCCCCAATGCCCAGAACATCAGCACGGCAGATGTGGCCGGCGTGGTAGGTAGGTTCACCTTGGCTTGGTAATGTTGCCTTTATACTGACAGCCTCAAAGGCAGCCTTTTATTATCTGCTCGCCGTAGCACCTGAGGCCCCCGATGAGCATTTTTCAAAACTGGTGACAGTTCGGTGACGTGTTTGTTGTTTTTTTGAACTCTGTGAGTACTGTGTCATCGCCGCTTTTTGGTCAAAAAATCTCTTCCTTTGCCTTCAGTCACACTTTCATGAAAAACGGCTCTGCAGGTTTTTTGTCGTGCAGAAAATGTATACAAAGTAACACCAGTTAATTAATGTGTTTGGGGAATTAGTCAACTCATTATAGCCGTGTGCAGATTTGAAAATGGGATTATAGAAAGCATTTTTCTCACACGCTAACAGAAGCTATTCACCAAACACTAACAGCTTTAGAGAAACTTGGGAAGCTAACCAGCCAGGAGACTTAATTTAACAAGGCAACTTATTATCACTGTACTGCTCTCCTTTGGTTATTTGAACTGAGTTTCAGCTTCAAACTGTTATTTCCAGAGAAGGAAAAAACCTTCCTTTTCTTTTGTTGTTTTTGACCACAGGAGGCTTGCTTTTTTCACTCTGAAGACCCAGCATACAGAGCCCTCGCTCTGTACTGGCCTTCATTAGCTTCCTGGTTTCCCGTTTGTTTATGTTTGCTGCATTTCCTCAGTTTGGTTACTCTGAACTTTTCAGTGGGAAAAATACATCGCATTGCACAGCCAGAAATACCGCACAGACCTTAATTAAAGCCCCTGCTCGCCTTTACTACTTGATTCTTCTTGGAGCTCTCATTTAATTCAGAACGGTAGCAGACACCTGATGGAATAACGTGAGTGGCCCTTTCTAAAAGAAATTCACTTACAATCAGAGCAGTTTGTCGTGGGAGGATAAGACACTTTGAAGCACTAATTCTTGTCAAAGCGTAAACTTGTTGAAAGAGACTTGATCTGTTGCTTTTTTAACTTTAAATATTGATTTTATATAAATTATTCAGTTAAAAAAACAGGTGGAACTGATTTGGGGTTTGTCTAAAATCTCAAAAAGTGCAATAGTCCAATGTACGTTACATGTATATCTGTTATTTAAGATTTCTTCGCAGATATTGTTACTTAGTTCACAGGAACACACATTCTGATGCTGCCACTCCCGTGTTGCTCCATTTAGGAGCTATACTTCTGCTAGGATTCCTTAATGACTTGGCTATAAGACATTAACAAGCCTTAGTAAAGTGTTTTTGAGCCTTAATAGGACATTTATTAAACATTGATTGGCATTTTCGGTCTTACTAATGCCCTATTAATGTTATTAGAGATGCGTAAGACAATTATTAACAGTTCTACAGCCTTAATGGGACATTTACTAGACAAATATTAGCCTCTGTTAATGTCTTACTGAAGTCCTGTTGATGTTTATCAACTCTTTTTAAAGGGCTTTAGTAGCACATTTAGATGTCTTACAAATATCTTACAGGTGATAATAATATTAATTAATTGTCCTTCAAATGCCTTTTATGTGTTCATAAAAGGCATTTAAGTGGTTAAGTAGTATATTACTTAGAGTTTATTCGTTGTTTTGCATTCCACAATTTAAAGCCGTTATATATAAATCACTTGTAAGTCATTGATTAACATTAACTGTCTTTCGTAACCCTTGTGCTATCTTAGATGACCCCACCCTTACTTTGACGTGTTCTCCCTACCATGACAAAGGCGGATAAAGGTGGAAAGATTTCATGTAATCCATGGACACCAGTGAAGATCACAAATCATTGAAGAAAAAAGGTTCAGAGCACTGTCTAGTGGGTCTAGATGACCCAACTCCCAGTGTTAAAGTGCCTAGGATAGCACAAGGGTTTATTGTTTAATGAGTGTTTTGCAGCCTCTCAATCTAAATTCTAGGTCCTTATTGCCACAAAGAACAATAACTTATGAAGAAATGTAATTGTCTTTAAACTAGATTTTAAATCAATCTTATTATTATGAAGTGTTACCATACTTACTTTAAATGGATTTAAATGTGTGTTTTAAAATTCCTATGCTTTCAATGTAACTGGTTAATAGGAAAAAACACAACCTATTTTCACTGCAGTGTCAAGGTTGAGACGGGACACAAATGCAGGACAGCGAAAGAACTTCAAAAGCAAACAAGGTTTATTCACAATTGTACTCGAAATGACTGAAGCGAACTTACAGAACGACCCAGTGACAAGAAACAAACAGACCAGGGTTTAAATGCACAAATGGGAATGACAAACAGGTGAGCAGACAGGTGCAGGTGATGACTGGTGAAGTTACCTAGTGAAACAAATGGGCGCTGAACGGAAGTAACAAAATAAAAGCCCAAAACCGGAAGTGAGAAAAACCCACCAAACCCGCTCCGGCTCCTGACATGCAGTTTGCTTTTTTAAATGGCTAATTTAAAAAAAAATTATAATCTTTTTTCCTTGATTATTTTTAGGGAGTCAAATTTGGATCAGCTTAAATGAATGAAAATAATAGATTGTAAATTTTGGAGCAAGATGTTGTGAATTTGAAGAAAAAGACGGAAAATATCAATACAGTTTTTAACTCCAAAGTACACATTGTAAACTTGAAGGAATTATTGAAAATGTGAAAAATAAAATTCTAAGTTTGAAAAAAAGTAGATTTTACAGAAATATTCAAAACTTGAAAAATGAATTGTAAATTTAAAACTTGAATAAAAAGAAAAAATGACACCAAAAACTGTTACAAAAAAAGTTTATTTGTATTTTCAACTTTTTTTCCATCTCTCCCTTGAACTTTTAGAGTTCAAACAAGAAAGAAAAGTGTGAAAATGTTCTTGTCTGTCTGAAAAAAGAAAAAAAGTAGGAGCAGCTCAGCAGCGAAAACTTGAAAACAGATTTGAATCTGAAAACTAACTGAAAGCCAAAAAGGAAAAGGGGAAAGAAATTGAAAATACATACAAACTTTTTTTTTAATTTGGTAACAGTCTTAGTAGGTTTATATTGTTCTTTTATAATTCACAATTATTTTTTTCACATTTTAAATAATTCTTTCAAATTTTGATTTTTTGATTTCAAATTTACAAAGTCTTGTTTTAAATGTTTCACATTTTTACATATTTACAATCTGGTTTTTTATTCACTTTATATTTATATTCACATATATTTTAACACCATGACATTGTTGGTTGTTTATAACTTGGTAGCATTTAAATCTTTTCATTTCATATATATTTAATAAAACTTATATTGGTTATATACATTTATAAACTATTCTGCTGCAATTAAGAACTTGAAAGAGACAAAACTTTTGCTTTTTGATTTGAAATTTGGCTTAAAGAAGAAGTGTTTCTATAGACCTTGTCAGAAAACATGTGCCACTGTGATGGCTGCACTTTAGGACTTTCAGACAACTCCTTGTTCGGCTCTTGGCTAATGAATCCAGTTTGGAAGGGATCCAGCTTGAAGATAAACTTCAAACTGCTGAAGATGTCTTTGTTTTGCAGATCTTTTTAGGAACAGAAGGTGTTGTTGTCATTTGACCATGATGGGCTCCACTTTGTTCTAAAGTCATTTTATTTGAATAGGGGGGACAGCGCATATTAATAAACATTTCTGTCAATATGCCAGAGTTAGCCAAAGGGCTATTTTTCATCTGCAGTCCCTGGGAAGATGTTAAAAATCACCCTAAAAGATCAAAGTAAAATTACATATTTACATAGCATTACATATATATATTAAACAATGCATTCAATGCATTCAATTTGGATTGTATGCTTGATTGTACAAATCTTCAAAATCGATCATGTTTGGGAAAATTGGCTGGTTAGGATTCCCAGGATTCCCATTTAAAGAAAAGTTTGTATATGCGGCCAGGGGAGGGAGGGAGCTGTTCAGTTTTTGATATAGATTAGTTTGACTTTTTTTTTTTTCTTACAATAGCATGTCAGCATGTCACATATTTGATGGTGGATTATTCTTGTGAACATTGAGTTTGAAAACTGCAAAGTAACAGCAGCTATAGAATAGTGTTGATGACTCAGACGTGCTTTTAGCTATTTTTTTTTTTTCAGAAGAAAGTTAAGACTCCTATTTCTTTTTCAAGAAACTCCATTTCTGGCGTCTCCGTTCCAGAAGTCTGTAATAATCGTCCAAAGTGAGATGCAGCATTAAGAGCATCACAAAGGAATGTGTGAGTGCTGCAGTGTGAGTCACAGAAATGATTTGAAAGTGTTGATCAAGTGGAAAAAATAAAAACAGAAGGCTTTTTTCCACCACAGACTGTCAGCCCAGAGTGGGGGCTTTCCTGATCTTCTCTGGGTCTGATTCATTCACACCCGCACTGTTAGAAAAACTTTCATAGTTAGTTCACTTTTATTTTTATTTTTTTGCTTATTCCAAGTTGATAATTGCCACCCCACCTCCTCAAACACTCTGTTTCCCTTCCACCCCCCCCCCACCCCCTTTTGTGTTCTGATTATGGAACCACTTCTGCGAATGTTGCAGTTCTCATTTCCCGCCCGCACGCCGGCTCCGCCAGGTCACAGATAAGCTCTGATCGCCATTAATGCAAACATTTAAGAGAGCGTGCTCCAGCTGAAATACAGCGCCCTCTCTGCTGAAGTGCAACAGTGTGGGCAGGCCACCTTTAAAGTGTTGTTTGTCATATTTGACAAGAATATCAATCTATTCCAAAGGGTACATTACCCCCACTGTCCGCAGGATTATAGAGCTCTTCTCAAACATTAGGCTGTAACGATGTCATTTTATCAGCATTTATGGGCGCTTGGCACAGTGTGGGGATGAGAGCGCACCTCTTCTCACACTCAGCTGTTTCTGGGCTATCATGACTTTCAAACACATAAAGCTGTTTGCCAATGTTTACCCTGGAAAAGTCTAAGAAGAATCTCTTCTATCTTAAAACTGGTTAGTCCAAAGAAGAATTAACGCAAAGGGATTTGATTGTAATATATACATTATTTTCCATACTATAAGGTGCACTTAACAGCTTTAAATGAAAACAAACAAACTATCAGTGCGTCTTAAAATCTGAAGCGTATGGATTGATTACTGACGTTGAAGCGATTTCTCCTGAAAAATGCATTTTTAAGAGCTCCAAACAAGGTTGGGTGGTGTTTTAAGTATGAACATAAAGTAACATTTGTTTTAGTGGTATCATTCCGCTTTTGTTTTGTTTTCTAACTTGTCCTGTCCAGCGATCAGGGAGTCAAGACCCTGAGGTAAGTCCAACGGAATGAGCTGCTCCTGAATGCGCGGAGCCAGCCCTTTCATGAAGACATCATAGAGCGCCACCGAGTTCCAGCCGCTCTCAGCTGCTGGGGTGCGGAATCGGATGGCGTAATCGCAGACAGAGTCCCCGCCTTGGCGTATGATTGTGAGGTCACGGGCTTTATCCCGGCTGGTAGACACCGGGTCAAAAGTGTTCTGAAGCGCCTCCTGGAAGGCTACGAGAGACGAGCAGAGCGGGGAGTCGCGAGCCCACTCAGCCATGGCCCATGCATGAGCCCTCCCCGCTAAATGGGAAGTCATGAAGGCGATCCTGGCTCTGTCTGAAACAAAGGTATGGGGGGAATGTTCTTAATGGATGGAACAGTCAGTGAGGAAGGGCTTACACAGTCCAGGTTCTCCAGAGTAACGATCGGGAGGGGCAAGCTTGATTTCCTGGCTCCTGGCAGGCATGGAAGTAGGAGGAACCGGGATGGATGCAGAAGGTCCTGGAGGAGGGTTGGTCCAGGGTGAACTTGAGTAGAGACCTGAACCATATGGGACGCCAGGGCCTTCTGGAAGTCCTCCTGTTGAGAAAGGCGGGCTTCCAGGTGTTGCAGAATAGCTTTTACACTACTGCTCTGCGCTGAGTCCATTCTGGCCTGTTTGTACTGACAAGGCAGAACACAGGACTGGACTAAGATGCAGAGCTTATGGAGGTTTTAATTCTTTGACACAAGAGAATGGCTAGCTTTTACAGATGATAGCACATGACAAACAGGCACAGGACAAAGGGAAACACAGGCTATAAATACACGAGGAAAGGAAGCACAGGTGGGAATGATTCAGGGATGATGAGGCAGTCTCAGGTGCAGGCAAGGCAGGAGGGGGAAAGTCTGGAACGAGAGGTAGGTTGGACTTTCAAAATAAGACAGGAAACCCCACACGAGACGACAGGAAGCTTGACGAGACATGACAGACACACCGTTAATTTGTCATTTTATAATTTGCACTACATTTGCTGTAAAGCATCAGAGGATTTTCAGGCACCTCGGCAGATCAAATGTTTAAGCCCTGCAGAGAGCTTTTTATCAACAATCATTTACCACCCAACCTCAGAATAAGTCTTTTCTGCATGCAGAAGCTTTTATCGCCTTTATTCACACTTTAGTTCACTCCTTTGAAGCTTGACCACATTCTGCTTCTATAATTATTCAATTGTTCTACAGCTTTAGCATTAATTTACAACAAAAACTGGTAACTGTCTTATTTGTACACATTAAAACAGTTTTAATTGATTTTATAGAAAATTGCACTAAATGTGTTAATAATACAAAATAAAATGGCTCAAATGCAACCCCCCCGCTTTATTCAGATAAACAGTTGTGAGTTCAGCCTCACAGGGATCCTCTCAAAAATGCAATCATTTCTCTCCGCTATAAGCTAGATTCATCTCGGGACCTCGGCCCCCAGGTGTCAAAAGGTCCGATTAATGCTGCCTTGCTGGCCAGACTCAGTCTTGTATTTTAAGAAGGCTTGTTACCCCCTTTGTCACGCGCTTCTGCCCATTGTTAGTGGCTCTGGGGCCACTGGGGGCCATTGTCAAGCGAGGGGGTGGGTGTCAAGATGGTGGGCAGCGAGGCGGTGACCCTCATTGTGCGGCCAAGAGTGGGCGCAGGACCCAGAGGCTACTTCCAGTGGTGCGTCACGGCCGTGAGAACAGGGGGCCCTTTGAATAGGCCAGGGGTCAGGGTCAGGACAGCGGGCAGCTCAATTAGCACTTAAAGCAGCAGAAGAGCAGCTGAGATGGCCTCAGTGCTGCTCCTTCTGCTCGTTTGACTTTGACTTTTTCACGCCACCAGCGGTTGTTTTTAAATGCATGCTAATGAATTCTCTCTGTGAAGACGGTTACTCACCAATGCCTAAAAGCTGTCCTCCCCAGAGATCATGGACCGTTTGGACAAGTCCTGCTGGTGTTCTGGTTAACCCCCAGCAGTCTCCCCTTAAATTGCCATTTTTTCCTCATAACTGAATCAGTCTGGCTTGGCTTTCTGCAGTCTTACGCATTTGACCTCCTTTTTTATCGAGAGGCATCACTGTCACTCATGGCAGTTTATCCTCCTATCAATACCAACTCTTGCTTTCAGAGTTGATGGGATTTTTGCAGCATTAAATGAATTATCGTTTTGTTTTTAGTGTGTACTTTTAAAGCAAAATAAATCCCTGAATTCATTTTTTAGTCATTGTTTTGTTTCCTTTTCTGATTCTATTCATGGAAAAAATGTTCACAGAAATGTGGATTTTTCATTCATTTCTATTGAATGAAAACTCAAGGGAAATCATGTGCAGCCATCTAATTGTTATTTAATATTGTTTAGCATCATTTTCTAAAGAAGATTACGTGTCTAAATTGTGGATTTTGTGGAGACGCGTCACTGGCAGTGATCTTCACTGAGACAGAGACATTTTTAAAACAGAAGAAGGAAAAGGAACACATCTACAAACAAGTGTTTCTTCAGAAAAATCGGTGCACGGATTTTATTTCTAACAATAGTCGCTTCTTTTTCTGTGCAGAAGAAGAAAAAAAATTTAAACAGACTTTAACTTATCTATAGACCACCATCATTATCATTGTGCAATGATTTTTATGAGGAAATACGGGATATGCTGAAATTACGCAGGTGAAAGACAGATATTTTACTTTGGGATTTTAATATAAGCTGGCTTAACAAAGCACAATGGAAGCCTCTGAAAATTTACCAACCAAGTTTCATTTGCCTCAACTAATAAAATGTCATGCCACAATACCTAATAACACAATCATATACAGTATACAGTGTTCTTCTGCCTGTTCACTTTTCAATATTCACAATTTCATGTATTTGCAGATTCTTTTTCAGTCATGTGACTTTTCCAGTTCATCACAAAATCTCAGACAACTCAAGACGCTTGTATGAGACTTTTGCATCTGTGGGAGGTGCTGCAGCAATTTCTGAGGAAGGGGGCTGAGATGAATAGGAAGCCGGCCCGTCGGCCTCCAACAGTTGATTCCACCAATTCCTGAATTGCTATAACTGAACTTTACGTCCCTGCATAGAAAAATTGCATCAGCTAGACTCAGAAGTGGCTGGAAAATATCCTGAAACGCTGAAGAAGAAAATCCCGGAGAATATTTTTCACCCGGATGAATTAATGGTGGATGATACCGGCCTCTTCTGGAAGAAGTGACGCTAAAAACACACTGCTGCTGGACTGGCGCACCGTGCCGGACGCTCAAATCGCTGCAGAACCTCTCACACTTAACTGATGAGGAAGGAAGCACTTTTAATGTGCGCTACGGTACAGTCTATTTTGCTGAATAAAAATATAGCTCTATGTTGAGCAACATTCAAATGTTCTTTGATAAATGTTTTACACAGCATCAGAAATGATTCAGAAGTGTTTTTAAATAGTGAGAATTGGTGACGGACATTCTTCGGCCATGGGGGGTCGGTGGGGGGTGGTTCTCCGTATTCACAGATTTGCGGGTTTCCACTATGGGGGGAATACTGTAGATCTGGTTTTTAGCAATAAATGCAATAGGATACAGAAAACATAATATGTACTTACAGGTTTGTCAGACCACAACCTGATTTTGTTTTCACCTAACAAAAACGCTTGAGCACTTATAGCCTTAAGTGGTCAATCAGAGCATCCTATGGGCACTTACTTGTCACCTGTCTGCACACCCTACAGCTCCCCGACCCAAGGTTACGGAGATGCCCACATAGGGTGGATGGTCTTCCTGGTTTCTAATTCGATTCCAAAGGGCGTATAAGCATTCAAAGCCACCGACCAATCATCAAACGTGGAGCCGGGTTCCCATGATTTCACAGACGTTTGACATTGGTAACCCAGTTTCCTACGGCAGCCTCTGCATCCCACACCCCATCTCCAACATATTAGCTAGGCTCCTAAACCTTAAATATAAACTTATTGAAAACAGTATTGCAAGACAAAATTAAGCATTGAATTTAAATGGCATTGCAAAGAGGTTAAGCACTAGGAAAAAATAAATAAATGCAAATAATACATATTTTCTTGTGGGAAAATAACGCACTGCAGTGTGCAAAAATCTTGTGTAAAATATCTTATTTAGAGTTTTTTTCTCTACCTATTTTTATGGGGGGCATTCATGACATGTGCGACCATAAAAGTCTCCTCTGGAGTTTTAAGTAAGAAAAAGACCAAGTCACTAAAAACAAATACAAAGTTTGGTTCATTTATTTTTTTGAGGGGGAAGTATATATTTTTAGCAAATGGTTCAGGTTTCCTTTTTTATTTTTTTTTACTTAATTTAATTTCATTTTTTTCTATGCTTTTTTCAACAAAGCAAGAACCAGAATATTTTTCGGGGAAAAAATGCCATTATTTTCCCCAATTGATTCCTTTCTACCTTAAAACATCATCCATCAAGGAATGGGGTTGATGCCTGAGGCAAAGAAAGCTTTCGGCTCCTTCCGCAAATGCATGGCTTGCACCTGAGCTTTTCCTCTGCTTTTCTCGGCTTCTTGCCTGCTCAGTTTCTTCTATCTGAGTGGATTAGCATAGATCTTATATGCTGACAGAAGTGACCTTCACTGCAGCTAAACACTTGTCAAAATGCCAAATGTAATTACCAAGCTCTTTAGGTCAAAGTAATGTGTTTCATCACCTCACTTCGCTGTGTTGTTGATGTTCAGCACTGCAGCTGCACCCTTCCCTCCCCATGCATGCGTGTGTCAAAACAAAGTGAGGAAATGCATCAATAATTGTGGCAAAATAATTTCTTGAAATTGTGTGTTGCTGCATTCCTAGCTGTCTTTGAGTGACTTTGTCAGCCTAAAGGCGCTCAGATCCTGTGATTATAGATGATTTAAAGTTATTTCAGAGCTGGAGAGTGCTGCCCTGACACTACCTTGCAAAGGTCATCACCACCATTATCACTCCCCTGCAAAGTGCATGCTGGGAAATTGTAAACTTTGTTGAGTTGATTTTACTTTTCCCTAAGGCAAGCGCCCCCCCCCCCCCCCACACACACACACACACACTTTTCCTGCTTTTGCAGTGACTGCTGAGAATAAAATCACATGACTGCAGCATATGCCAAATGACCATTTGGATTCCCAAACGTGCGGAGCCGGTTAGGTTCATATTTAAGACCCATCATGCATTTTGTGGTACAAGAACCAGATTTGCCATGGATGTACCTGGATGGATCTTGTGGTAAAAGCAGGTTTACCAAAAGAAAATTCCAAAATGGCAGCCATTTTTCAAGATGGCATCCATACATACTGGATGTAACTAAACTATTTGATTTTCTAGTTGCCCCAGTTTCAACAATATGGACTCTTAAAGCACTCAATGCTGAACTTCAAACTGAGCGTCATAATAAGGAAGAAAGGTGATTGAAGTGACTTTGAAGGTTGCATGGTTGCTGTTACCAGATGGGCTGGTCTGAGTATTTCAGAAATTGCTGATCTACTGGGATTTTCAGGGACAACCATCTCTAGGGTTTACAGACTATGGTCTGAAAAAGAGAAAATATCCAGTAAGCGGCAGAAAAGCTTTGTTGATGCCAGAGGTCAGACAAGAATAGCCAGACTGCTTCCAGCAGATAGAAAGTCAACAGTAACTCTAAAAATCACTGATAACAACTGATGTCTGCAGTAGAGCATCTCTGAACGCACATGTTAAACCTTGAGGCAGATGGGCTACAGTAGCAGAAGACCACACCAGGCTCCACACCTGTTTGCTAAGGACAGGAAACTGAGGCTACAAAGGAGCCTGGCCAAAAAACGGAAAAATAGAAAACAGGGATTTTTACCTAAGCTCGGGTCCTCTACCAGAGGCCTGGGAGCTTGAGGGTCCTGCGCAGTATCTTAGCTGTTCCTACCACTGCACTTTTCTGGACTGAGAGGTCTGAGGTCTTTCCAGGTATCTGTTGTAGCCACTCCTCCAGCTTGGAGGTTACTGCCCCGAGTGCTCCAATTACCACAGGCACCACTGTCACCTTCACTTTCCAGGCTTTCTCCAGTTCTTCTCTGAGTCCCTGGTATTTCTCCAGTTTCTCATGTTCCTTCTTCCTGATGTTTCAGGCGCCTCTTTGCACAGCCTACTCCTTGGGTCTTGTCTGGTGTGGTAGATCTGAGCCTCTATCGCTCTGGTGCTCAGGGCTTGTTCCTGAGCTGCCAGGATGAGTGCCTCAGTGCTGTCCTATAGGCCAGCCCTTTCTAGCCATTGGTAGGACTTCTTGATATCAGCCACTTCAGTTATGGAAGTGGTACATCCTTCCAGGGGTTTGTCCTGAGGATCTGTCCTCCAGCACTGTATCCTCTGCTCTCCATTGCCTGAGACATTCACTGTACCTTTGGTTTTGTGCCTGTACCACAAAATGCCAGATTATTTTAATAACCGGTTCCACTTAAAACCTGTAGTTTCTGCAGAAAGTGCTGCTGCATGGAATATTTGTTGTAGATTTTTGACAGTCTGTCATTCCAACCATATTTGACTGATTTAGTGTCATTGCAGTCATTATGCAGAACTACTTTAATTGCTCCCATTGATTGGCGCTGTGCTCTCATGGAAAACAAGTCTGCCTCTGGAATCCATCCAGCGGTATTCCTGTGCCCTACAGCAGCGGGCAAATCCATTCCAGTCAACTTCATTTCATCTCAAATGCTAATCAGTTTTCATCGCACACCAAAGGATCATCGATTCTAAAGTTTCTCTCACCTGTTGCCAACGTGTAAAAAGAAAATGGAGGGGGAGGATTGAGCGCTGCTCTGTCGTTTAACTATGTAATTTTCAGTGACACACCGCTGTGCTTTTCATCTCATCGCCTGTCATAGCGGCAAAGCTGGAGGCGTCGTGTGAATTCAAGATGCCTTGTCCAAGCTTTGAAAAGCCAGCACCACCCTCTCGTGAGGCGGAGTCACCTGTGGTTATTTTGGTGCAACTTCAGAGAGCAGAGCTCTGCGCTGTCCTCTAGAGCTTTGCGAGCATCTGTGAGTCCTGCCATCAAGCTGAGAGGAGGGATTGGATGGAGGAGGTGGAGGAAAAACACAGGTGCCGAGTTTGAGTTTGCCCAGCGGTGCAACAGGATCCTTCAGCCAACCTTGCAGTCACCCTGCCAGCCAACCAGCCGCCCTGATTTCCCCACCGTTGGCACTGGCCTGCTGGCACCAGCAGCCGCCTCCCACGGCTACAGCTGGCATGGTCCCTGCGAGTCAGGCTCAGCTTCTGACGTTCGCTGCCGGCTTGGCAGACCTCGCCCAGATGGCCACCTTGTAGCAAAGCTGGCTTTGGTCTTGCATCACTTTTTGCATCATTCCATCAGTTACTGAGCTGCGCAGGAGGAAGAGGGCTTCTCCTGGCAGGGTTGTCGCCTCTTTGTATGTGAGATGTGGGAGTGCTAAACGCCGCTGCAGCTTTCACACCTCCTAATGATGATTTGTGCTGTTTGTGTAGCTGCTTGTCACCACAGCAGCGACAGGGCTCAGACCGGAAACTGGCAGTGAAAGAAAAATAGGTTTTCTTAGCACCCAGAGTTTATGTATGCACACATGCACGCACACATTAAAGATCCCCGTAGAAGCAACACTGCTTTTTAATTTAAATGTGAACAGACCCATTACTGCTCCATCCCTTTTTCTCAAGATGACAGGATGGTGTCAAGGTGCCTCTTTGCTTCATATTTTATTTATCATCTAATTTAAATCCCTCTGCATTTCCTATAATTTATGTCACCTTTACTTTGTAATCCCAGCAGAACAAAAGAACAAGGCTGGTTCTTTGCTAAACTTGTCAGGACTAAGGTGAATAATTTAATATACATTTTTAAACTGCAATGGAAGAGAAGGAAGCCATCTCCTGAAATTATCTTAATATCCTCAGATTTAATCACCTCATCTGTCTGATGACTTTTCGAGGAAAAAAATCTATTTTGTCCTGTCTCTTTTTTCTCCTTCAGCTTAAAAGTCCTTTTCCTACAAAAAATAAAAAGTGGAAAACAGAAATTGAAAATCACTAAAAGGCTTTTATTGAAAAGTTGATAAATCCTCAATATGTAAAAAGAGGTTTACTTCTTACTATTTTTTTTGTGGCTGCTTTCACAAAGCTGATTTTATTCATGTATTTCCGGAGTGGAGATTTACACAGCTGCAAACTTAGATATAAAAAAATATTGAAAAGCAAAATAAAAGGAAACAATTCCACTTTGTTTAGCCGTGCATGCTTTTGGAAGGCTGTGGCAGGTGTGAAAAATAGAAATTTGGGAATCCACAAAGCAAGAACATAACATGAGGACATGGCATAAGAGGAAAAAATGGGCCGACAAATGAAAAAAAAAAAAAAATCCTGTGTATTTGTATCTGACCACAATAGGAGGCTGACAGGGAGCGATCAAAAGATCACACATGAAAACAAACTTTTAGTCATTTTTCTTTGGAAAATTCCTAACAAGGTGAATTAAATTAACAAAGGTTATACTTGTCTAGCACACTATAAAAAGAGAATTTTATGTTCCCTTGGTCCCAAATACACAACCTACTTTTTTCTGTTTTATTTTGAATAAAATTCTGAAGGACGTTTTATTTTGGAAAACCACCACATCAGGCTCATTTTTGACGCATGTGAAGTCGCTCAGGCATGTGTGGAAAATACATCCGCTACTTTTTCTTTAGACCATTTAGCTATCAAGACTGTTGATGGATTGTTGGATTTTATTTATTTTTTGTTTATTTATTTATTTATTTATTTATTTATTTATTAATGAAGGTATGTTACATTTATCTTTGGCATATCCTCCAAGGATTAATGTTTGCTTGTCTTATTTATTAATCTACACTGCTCAAACTAATAACGGGAAACCTACAAAAACACATCATATGCCTGAATGAATGAAATATTCTTTTTAAAGGCTTTATTCTTTTACAACAAACCGCACAAAGAATGAATAATGAACACTTTATGTATTAGCCTTTGGAGGTCTGGATGTGGAATCATTCCCAAAATTATAGTGGAAAAACACACTATAGGTTGATCCAAATTCAATGAAATGTCTTTGAAACGAGACCAAATGAGGCTCAGTAGTGGGTTTGGCCTCCACGTCCACATCTGCAAACTCCTAGACAGTCTGTGGTGCAACCTGGCGTTGGTGGATGGACCGAGACATGATCTCCCAGATTAGCTCAGTTATAATAAGATCGCTCCCAGTCCATTATATTAATATCCTGGTCTAGCAGACACTGCTGACATGCTCCAGCCACATGAGGTCTAGCATTGTCTTGCACCACTATATGGTCTAACAAGGGGTCTGAGAATCTCATCTCGGTACCTAATGGCAGTCAGGCTTCCTCTGGTGAGCATACGGTCATTTTGGACAATGTTGTAGGCAGCAGAATGTTCTCCACAGTGTCTTCAGACTCTGTCACATCTGTCACGTGTACTTAGTGTGAACCTGCTTTCATCTGTGAAGAGCACAGGGCACCAGTGGAAAATGTGTCAATATTGGTGTTGTCTAGGTATACCAGACGTCTTGCACAGTGTTGTTCTGTAAGCACGACTCCCAGCTATGGACGTCAGGCCCTCACACCCCCCTCATGTAGTCTGTTTCCAACAGTTTGAGCAAACCTGTGCACGTTTGTGGCCTGCTGGAGGTCATTTTGGAGGGCTCTGGCTGTGCTCCTCCTGTTTCTCCTAGCACAAATGAGGAGGTAGTGGTCCTGATGCAGTGTTGTTGCCCTCCAATGTGGCCTCCTCCCCATCTCCTGGTGGCCTGGTCTGCCTCCTGGTAGAACCTCCATGCTCTGGAAATTAGGCTGACAGACATAGCAAACCTTCTTGCCACAGCTAGAATTGATGTGCTATCCTGGATAATTTGCAAACACCATCTCATGGTACCGCTGGAGTGACAACACATTCAAAAGTGACCAAAACATCAGACAGAAAAGATAAGGACGGAGAAGTTCTCTTGGATCATCATTTTTGCAGAACCGCTTCTTTATTGGAGGCGTCTAGCTGATTGCCTGTTATTTCCACCTGTTGTCTATTCCACTTGTACAAAGACACGTGAAATTGATTGTCAGTCAGAGTTTCTTCCGTTCAGTTTGATTGAAGTTTGACTGACTCGGAGTAACGATGAGTTATTTTGGTGTTCCCTTGTCTTCAATGGCAGTAAAAGAGAATGCAGTTAATATAGTTGTTCAAATGGTGGATTTACTTTAATTATTATATTTAGAAAATACCAGTTTTAGTGACTGTTCTTTGTTTTTGTTTGTTTTGTCACACTATAAAAGTCAGTGAAGGCTGAAGCCGGTGTACAGTTTTTTAGCGTCTACTTTAACAGTTATGGGTTAAAGGAAAATTGATAGCATATTTTTGTGAGTCCTACATGGAATCTAGTGTACGAATAAAGTTTGAAGCAGCTGCTGATATTTTAAAGAGGGGAAGATAAACTTTACCATCAAAAGATAAGGGAAACTGAAAGTTAAAACCAAAAATAAGACGCTTACTTCGGCCTATAACAGGCCAGTAATATTATTGTCTTGCAGCTCAGACAATGTACATGATAAACGAAGCATTTCTCTACCTGTTGAAGCACATTTAGACCACTTCTCATCTACCCGTTAACACACACCATCAGGTAAGCTGGTTACATGTAACCAGGGGCCAGCTAAAGGGTTCAGCTTTGAGATCCAGCTGCTCTTATCATACGTTGAATTGTCCTTGGCCAAGACATAGAACCATTTCCTCCAAGGGGCTACCTTGACATGTGGTTGGGCTAGTCAGGAATCCAACCACCAACCGTTTGGCGGGGAAACTTCACCTTTGAGTTGTTAAACAAGCAACAGCAATTTTTTGATAAATGAACTACACTAAACATTGATCAATTTTGTTTTCTATAATGAATGACGTAAAGTTGCCCTCCGATCCTTTTTTGATCTATTTTCAAAGCATGGTATTTTAATTATGCTTAATTATTTTAATTAGGAATATGTATTTTTTTTAGGGAGGTTGAGGCCAGCCCATTGTAGATTCTATATAATAATTATATTCTTTTTTAAACTACGTTTTTGTCTGATTTACAATGAACGAATAAACTCAGAAAAAAGTTTAAATCTTATTTTCCATCATCAGAAAAACTCCAAAAACATACATTTCAACCCAATGAGTTTTTAAATAAACCTTTAAAACTAAATCATTGGAGTTTTAATTTCTGTAAAGTTTCATCCCAGCTTTTTTTTATATATAATTATATTCCAACTGAACCCAATGACCCACCAAATTCACCAAGTGGTAAACGAAAGAAGAAAATGTTCAGACACCTGAGCATTTTCCATGATCAGAGTGCTTTGTGTCTGTGGAGTGGCTTCATTTCTTTTCAGTGGGACATTTTCCGCACACCGTGGAAGCTCAGACTTTCAGGAGCAGTTTGTGCTGTGCTGCAGCTATTACAGACTCCTGCCTGAAGTCTTCTGATGCTCGCTGTCTCTCAGCACCCTGAAGAATGCCGCCTGGCCTCGGCGGCCCATTTTTAGTCGTCTTCAAGAAGCCTGATGAGATGTAGAGGCAGGCGGAGGGATTGATTGTCCCCTCTTGAGTGTGTAAGCCTTGATTGCAATGGCACTCAAGTGCCCCCCCCCCCCCCCCGGCCTCTTCTGTCTGGCTCTCCTCTTTCTGCTACTTTCACCTACAAAGAGAGGGTGGGTGAAGAGAGGCTGCTGGGGAGAGAAAGGAGTAAAGTTACTTACAAAGTCTCTGCTTTGTGTGAATTTCCCGCACTGGAAAGTAGAGCAAGGTGAGGATGGAGCCGCCTGATAAAATCTGGTAGCAGATGAATTTACAATCACAGCTAATGCTTTGATGTGACAGCAGTGGATCAATATTTCAAAAGCTTAGCTGGGATAAAGCTAATAGTTTACTACATTTCAGTTTTAGAGGACACCGCTTGTTTTACTGTACAAAAAAGTTAAGATCTTTAGCTAATTTTCTCTGATGTGACTCAATAGAAAGACATTTGAATGGTAGCTTATTCAAAGCTTTCAGTCAACAGAAGTGACACCCACCAAGAGAAGACCGAATCTGCACATAAACAAGGTGCAAAGACCGCAGTTAACTTCTTCTGAATCCTAAATGGCTTCAGGCACCACAGAAAAATATCTAACTACAGTAAATGCATTACGATTGGTATAATCCAACTCAGTTTAGATCTTTTTATTAAGATCAAATTGTTTTAACTTTATTTTTATGTTTGTCCATATAATAAAGATTTTCAATTTAATACCAACTGTGGAGGGAAAAAAAATCCTGAATGGGAGAAAAGGACAAGCTTCCTGCAGAACCTGACTCAACGACCATCTCCTGTGACCTGTAGAGATGTGAGCGGACAGGAAGAACTGAAATACTGGAACATCTATTGCTAGAAGAAAGGAGAAATATGGTAGTTATGCAACAGAGGAACAATATGAAGGTAGACTTTGGAGAAAATCAAAATATAAGTCATCAATAAAGAAATGATGAATGAATGAAAAAACTAAGTATTAGTGAGGAGAAGCTTATTGTCTAGTAAATTAGCATTGATTGTTAATATTAGAAGCCATTAGCATGCATTCTTGTTCAATTCAGTTGCTAAAATTTTTATTTTTAGTTTCCATTCATTCATCTGTCTCCATAACCCGCTCAATCCCTGGATTGCTGGAGCCAACCCAGATACTGTTCAGCTGTGTTCACACCGGACGCCATTTGTGCTGCAGGGGCATTAATGTTATAATGTAAGTCAATATACAGATGCAATCAGAGGTCCTGAGGCATGATTTAAGCTTTAGGGGGCAGCACGTTTCAGGGGGAGAAATTTCTGCCATAAAGCTGAATACCATAAAGCTATATTGAAAACAGCAGATAGATAATGAATACCACTATAAATACAGTTAAAAAATGATTAACAACAATAATTATTGTCCGGGGAGACATTGTAAGAATATGTAATGCGTTTAATATTAAATCATCTGGCTATTATTATTTCTACAGATTATTTCTTTTTTTTAAATAACAAAACTAATAAGCTTTTTTTTTTAAATATATACCGTATGTTAAACATTTCTAATTATTTATGAAGATGCCCAAATAAACAGCAATAAAAATTTCAAGCTTATGTTTGAAAAAGTCACTATTTTTTAGCACAGACCTTATTAATTTCATTAATTAAAGGCAAATAAAAAGGTTTTATTTACCAGCGCAAAGGTTTTGTTCCATTTCTGTCCATAAAAACATAAGGTCAAAAGGCAACTTTTTGACTTTCGGACCTCCAGATTTGCATCAGTTCAACCAGAAAAATTATATCAAGTGTTTGCTTTATAAATTACAGTCACAGAGGATTTAATGCGATAGCAATTATCAGTTCTAAATTCTAAATGTTTTATGTTCTGGACCCCTCAGATAGCAGGATTTAGCGAGCATTATTTCCTAAAATGCTCCTGCAGCATTTGTACGCTGATAAATTCCTGTAAATTGTTTGTAATCAAAGACTTTGTGTTGTCATAGTGGTTAAAAATGAAAAAATATATATTTTTGACAATGTTTAGTTAGCTGTCAAAGCAGAAACTCAAATATGTACCTCAAGCAGAGTACGGCTTATTTTTATTTATCTCTCCAGCTAAGAGGATTGCACCCACAAGTTGAAATGTTCCTGTCTGTGCCTGTTTTTGTCTGTCAGCTGTGTTTCATGTGGGGAGAAAGCAGAGACAAAGGCAGTCGAGAGTTTCTGAGGCAGCGGTGACATTAAGTGCACAGTATCTTCAAAGACCAGACCCTCTTTTGTACTTTTTCTTTTTGTGTATAATTAATGGCGCCCCTCCTACGGGTTTTTCTTTTCTCTTTACCTCCCTTTTTGGAGCTGGATTAGAATAGCCGATTAAGGAGGCACCTTAATTTTCAATTTACATTCTGTGGACTTCAAAATGCAGCTGCTTACAAGATTTCTCCTGCTGGGAGTTGTTGTGGAGGCTAAGAGAGGACGGTTGCAGCTGTGGTCATGTGATGAAATAAGAACAGGACAGAATCATCTGTCTGTCAGAAAGTGAAAATGTTATTTAGCAACACACAAAGCATTTATTTACACCCCTTTATTCCAAAAAATGTATCTTAAAATGTCCTCTGTTCGTGGATGTGCAGTGTTGTGACGTCTGCATCAACCACATCACCGTTTTTGGAGGAGACGGTTCAGGTTTTGATGTGGAGCTACTTGAGGAGCCATGCTGCACTTTGCCTGCTCTCATTCAATGCTAATGCAGGAAGAACTCCTCTCTTGGAAAGGGAGAGTGCTGAACAATCAGAAAAGAGAGTGAAAGTGATGGCAAAAGAATGACATTTTCTGCAGAAGATGAGCAACAGTAAAGAAAAATCACTCGTTTTTTCAAAGCCTTAATCATGACTCCTCACCTCACTTATGATATTCTTTCATCCTTTCTTATATTGACCATAAGACTTAAGCAAAGGTTCAAGTTTTAACTTGGAATCACATTATTTTAAATTATTTATTTTAAATTATTAGCGTGAATGAAGGATCTATCTGTCATGATATGTATGACGTAGCAGACCCAGATGCTGGAACCCTGAAGAAAACTCAGACGTAGTAGGGAAAAACAAAAGGTTTTATTTTTTCAGATGGAAAACGTATTAGAGTCTTTAGAGTTCAGGATTTGGCTGATGGCCAGTAATGGCAGCAGTCTTGCAGAAGTTGGAGTTTTCTTCATGGCTGGAAAAGAAACGAGGTGAGAGTCGTGGCGTGGCTGGAGCGGAGCGTCGCAACAACGCTGGGCTTATTCCCCAAAATGCGGTCCAGCTCTTCGTAAAATGGACAAGTGATACGTTGATGGCCACTTCGTTTGTTCCAGTCTTTAACCTCTTTGTATTTGGCTTGGAGGCTTTTTATTTTTCCCTAGCATTGGAGCCAGCATCGTCTGTACCCATGCTTGGCCATGCATTTCTTTTTTTTTTTTTTTCAAAAACTGCCCGGTTGCGATAAGAACCCTTGAGTTTGGCCTGGATAGAGCTGTCACCCCAAATATGAATCCAATCGGTGACCACGCTTCCCTTCCACTGACTGGTCTCAGCAGCATCGTCTGCCATGGTTAATGTTTATGTTCTCGTTCCCGCCTACTTCAGAATGATGACGTTTGTAGCTTATCGATGACGTACGGGTTGGATACATGTAGCTTGGCCGTTCAGACGGAGGTCGCATTTCAAAAGATCGGATACGTATCGGATTCAGGACCACATACCCAAGTGGCCTGGGTCGCATTTGAAAAGATTGGATTTGTGTCGTTCAGACTGTCATGAAAAGATCAGATATAAGTTGCATCGGGGCAAAAAAATCTGAATTGGGTCGTTTGAGCCTGCAGTGTGAACGTAGCCTTATTGATATTGATAAGGAATGGCTGGCTGTTTAATATTTCCTGTGTTAGATTTTATTTTCAGGCAGATAGGGAGCTGTTCAACGTTTGCTAACAGTTTAGCTTGGTTCAGTTCTTGGTTCTGTTCCGAGAGCTGTGTTTGTACACTGCAAAAACTGAATCTAAAGAAGGGAAAGAGACCCTTGTTTCAAGAAAAAGAGTATTTTTTCTGTATCCCTTGTGCTATCCTAGGCACTTTAACATTGGGAGTTGGGTCATCTAGACCCACAAGACAGTGCGCTTAACTTTTTTCTTCAATGATTTGTGATCTTCTCTAGTTTCCATGGATTACATGAAATCCTCTTCACCTTTATCCACCTTTGTCATGGTAGGAAGAACATGTCAATGGTCATCTTGACCCCATAAAATAGCACAAGGGGTATTGTAAGAAAAATATTCCTATCAAGAAAGTTTTTTCATGGCAAAATCTTACATTGAGAAAACATTAAATTAGAATTCTGGGTAAAACCCTTTTACCGACCCCATTGGCAGATTTTTTGGCTTATTTGAAAAAAAGCCGCCTATGGGTAAAAGGTTTTGACTTGCTTGAGGGGGGCTTTTTTCCAGTGTAAAGCGAATAAACGCAAATATCTAAAAATCTTACCAAGTAAAACAGAGTCCATTGGTCTAGTTTATCATGAAAGCAACATGCCCTCTTTTTTGGATTATAAGTCTCTTCTTTTTGCATAGTTTGGGCGAAGATGTGACCTGAAATCAGGTACAACTTATAGCCTAAGTGATTTTTGTTTTTAAATAAATAGTTTAATGTGTTTCTTATTTTCCCATCGACAACCGCTAGAGTACACTGGAGGTGTGGGTATTAATATGTTCTACTCACAGCAATGCAGAAGAAAAAGTGATGGGCTGGGCCAAACTGTTCCAAAGCGACACAGAAAATGAAGAATTCAATAGATGTCGGGATTTAAAGTGATATAAAGAGTTTAATTGACTTGTTAGCATATTCTCAACGCTACGATGATCTTAATAACTGTTCATATGTTAAAATAGTGTTAATATACTAATAACTGTTCATTTGTTAATATACTAGATTTCTCCTGTGTATAATGAACAGAAATAATGTAAGCATCAATGTGTTACGGTAGCAAAGCATGTGTATATTTAATCTATTATTGTTATCTATTCCATTATTATGATTTTCCTTTCCAGATGTTGCTTCCTGTCTGTTCTTGTTCTCACATTTTATCCAATATGTTTTACCCAAAAGTGCAACTTATACTCCAGTGCAGCTTTTATATTGTTTTTCTCTTCTATATTAAGCATTTTTTGGCTTCTACAGCTTATACTCTGGAGCGACTTTAAAATACGGTATATTTACTTTCAAAGTGAAAGTTTTACTAGTTTTCTTCTTTTAACATTTACCAAAGGTGTCAGTATTGAACCGGTAATAGGCTACATTTTTCTGTGTTTGCATTCGCATGCAGAGAATAATTCAAAGTGATAGAAAAGTGAGCTGAGCTTTCAGTGCATTTGGTACAAAATAAGGTCCATCATTTTAAAAACATACCAACGCATGTGCTTTCTGCTGATCAAACTCTGCATGCAGCTCAGAGCTAATCCACAGTTTCTTTGATTAGCTGCAAATATCAATGACTGTAATCTGTTGTAACTCTGTGCAGGGCTGCTATGTTGTAGCTGCCTTGGAGATGATAAAATGTCTTCATGACTTGCATCAGCTTGGGGTTTTTTATTTCCATTTCTGGGAGGATGAACACACTGTTGAACATTCTGATAACAGTTATCCTGGAACCTAAGCCCATTTAGACGTTCTGCGGCTGGTTGCAAGTAATCTAATCGTCTCAGTTGGCATTAATTTCTCAGCTGCAGCCCGGCTGTGGTCTGATGTATCTCCAGACATTATCACTCACTTCCCAAAACAACTTAAATACATCCGGAATATTAGTGCATCCGAGCCGATTAAGTTGCACGTAAATTGCTTCACATGGGCAACATCTTAACAAACCCTAGACTAAATTTGATTTCCTAACTCATAAGGGATGTGGTTTGACTCCTAGTGTTGTGTGAAACAGTCAGGAAGGTTAACAAAGTAACTGGAAACAGGATTCCAGGGAAAAAGGGACACGAAAGTAGAGAATTTAAAAAAATCCAATTTTTAGAGCTGATGAAGGTGGACCTTTGCTGTGGTCATCTGACTAATTATTACTTCCCTGGCACTATGACAATGACAAGGGAACCATAAGGGTTATTTGTTTTAGTATGTAGCTGTTGTCAAAGGAATGAAGAAGAGGAGTAAAGGATGTTCGTTTGGAAGTAAGACAGCACAAAACAGATGGGGGAAGCGCACAGGCCAACATGAAGCAAAAACCACAACAGGAAGAGAGAAAAGTGGAAAGCGCGGGACATAAGGTACCGTCATGCCATTAGTCGTAATTAAAGATTATTATCGCTTGACAGAAGTATTCAACACTGAGTCTCCCACGCATTCACATCAGCACAAGTTCCATATGCACCAATTTACATGACTGCAGGAGGTTGCCAAGTGATGGGGATTACTTTTTGTTTATTGGCAATCAAAGGGAGATGACTGATCCTCTTAGGAGGTGGAAAGGACTCTTCTGACCTTATCCACAGCCAAGATCCCGTCTGATATCATCCGTATAACAAGATCAGCGCAACCCCGCCGGATCTGCAAGAAATGACTTTACCTTTTGTCTGCATTTAGGCTAATTATTTGCTGTGCATCAGTTTAAAAATAATAATAACTAATGTTTGAGTTCTACAGTTTAACTAATGCTGTAAAAATGTTGGTACCAATTTAAATCAGAAGTTGAGTGTTGCTTACAAAATTCTACAAAAAACATGGAATTCTCACGATGAAGGGAAATATAAGGAAATGTTTGAAATATTCCAGGAGTTATAACTTAATAAAAGAAAGGCATCTTTGTTAAAAACAATCATATATTCTGGAATACTCCTCTAGCTTTATCACCCAGAACTGTGTTTAGGAAGAAGTTTTCTATTCAGGTGTTTCCAGATGAACCCAGCATATAACATTTCTGAAAGTTTGCAATCTTGCACAGATTTAGTGATCAGTACTTTTTTTTTTCAATCTGAAGAACTGGTTGTTTCCAATTAGTGCATTTATAGGTCTGGATGTAACCCTTGTGCTATCCTAGGCACTTTAACATTGGGAGTTGGGTCATCTAGACCGACTAGACAGTGCTCTGAACCTTTTTTCTTCAATGATTTGTGATCTTCACTGGTGTCCATGGATTACATGAAATCTTTCCACCTTTATCCACCTTTGTCATGGTAGGGAGAACACGTCAATGTAAGGGTGGGGTCATCTAAGATAGCACAAGGGATAAAAGTTTACGCCACAGCTCTCTTTTGAAATAAATTGTATCTGTTATATCTAAAACCTACTTTAAAGTCAAGCCCCAATACTTTGTTATTAGTACATCTCTTTCGATGAACCCATGACTTCTGTGTAAGCACTTGTCTTAAATAATAAGATGTACCACAACCTTTCCATTCATGCAGACCATTGTAGGAATCACCTCACTGTAATGTAAATATAAGTGATGAACATCCTACAGACAGTTACCAGAAGGCCTTTTACCCTTCTTGTGGGGCAGCCGTGGTGTAGAGGTAGAGCAGTTGACCTGTGATCATAAGATTACAGGTTTGGTTCCTGCCCTGCCCACCCATTTGTTGAAGTGTCTTTGGGCAAGACGCTGAAGCCCACATTGCTCCTGGTGGTTATAGGTTGGCGCCAGTGATAGGCAGTGGAGCTGCCATCAGTGTGAATATGTGTGTGCATAGGCAGTGTTGGGAATGTTATTTAGACAGTTATTAGTACTAGTGACATTGGCCAAAAACTAATTGTGTTAGCAACGCAAAGTAATTAGTTATTCAGTTACTTTGCCAATTAAAATGCAGCAAAAAAATTAAACATTTTCTTTAGCTGCCTGCAAACATAACAAATAAGCTAAGAGCAAAGTGACACTTCTAGTAGTCTAGTACAGTTCTACCAATGCTGTTATGTTGTTTAAGTATGATAGAGAGAGAGAGGATCGAAGAGTAGAAATGTAAATACTTATTTATCAGAATTATTACGCAAAAACACTGTAACAAGCAATATATTAATACTATTAATAATAACTTCACAAAACCTTAACGTAAAGGTTTTAATCATCAACTTCTTTTGGTTAATCTAATTTGTGTTTAAATAAAGAAATAGTTTCAATCACAGTAATAATTGTCGATAGGGTTTTTTTTCCAGGACACAACATGAATCTGACGTAAATATTTGTTCCTTATCTTTCAATAAAGTCGATCTTTGCAGCCCGAAAATGCTACCTTTGTCGTGGACACTTCCTGTGGTTTTGATCCTGGTGGATGCGCTGCACGTGCATGCCCCCGCCCACTTGTCTCCCTAGCCAATCATGATCTCGATTGGGACTACCCACACGTACACACTTACACACCTCAGTCACACAGAAGACAGTCTTGAGGATGTGAAGCGCTCAGAGGGGGAAGAAGTCTTCACGGCTGATCAAACCACATCAATAAACTGTGAAGTAACGTGCCACGATTCATACTTAGTAACAACAACGCCGCTGTAGAGGGGACAAAAGTAATTAGTTAGATTACTTTGTTACATAACTTCTAAAGGCCCGTACACACCGGGACGAATATTCGCCAGGCGTTATTCGCCAGCGTTTTTCGCCACGTTTTTTGTGTTCACACCCAGGCGATTTTCGCTGACGATGAGCCGAGCGAACATGCAATTTCATTCCTTGACGTTAGATGGCGCTTAATGTAAACAGAAATACTCCTGTACACAAGGTGGCGCTGCGCAACTTTACGCTTCTTAAAGTCGCTTTTCACTCAGAAGAAGAGAGCAAGTATTTACGCGATTGTCAGAATCAAACAAAGAAAACATGAATATTTCAAGCACCAGTTGCTCCAACTGGTGCTTGGTTTGGGGATATTTTATAATGTCCGTCATTATTTCTTTGCGGCAGTGTAGACGCTACTCGGCGTCTATCTTCTTCGCTGGTATGTGTGCTCAGAAAGGCAGTTTTGTGTTTGAGCGCCCCCAAGTTGTATTTTACTGTAACTTCAGAAGCTCCAGACACGTGTGCAAAAGCGCCATTCTCATTGGTCGAGTAGATTTCGACGCGACGTGTCGAAAAAAAAAAACGAACCCGAGGCGTTTTTTTTTTTTGACGCTTTAACGCGTGGCGTTTTTTCGCGTCGGTGTGCACACTCTCATTGGTGCCCTTTGTTTAGTCACGAGGCGTTAAACGTCGGCGAAAATCGCCAGCGAAATTCGTCCCGGTGTGTACGGGCCTTTAAGCCGTTATAGTTCAACAGTGTTACGCCCATCAATGTGCTTGGGTGAATTGGAAGTCACTGTAAAGAGCTTTGGGCCGTCTAAAAGGTAGTAAAGCACCAAATAAGTATACGCAATTTACCATTTTACCATTTGAAGCTTACGTTTTTGATCCCACACATTAAACTGTTGTATTTGAGTTTCTTTAAGATCTACAATAATCCATGAATGCTCAACCATGTTAACACAAGAACAAATATTCAGCAGCTTTATCTAGTTGACACTAGACAAGCTTCTCTGTGCGGCTCTGATTTATGGCGGTACACATGAGCTTTGAAGTTATTAGAATATTTATGCTAAAACTTATTACTATTATGAAAGGGTGGACAAACTTTTGCTCCACTGAACTCGTCAGACTCATTTGCATCTCTTAAATTACTTTTCTGACAAGCTCCTTCTAGCTGTAAAGTCAACAGTGTAATAGACCGGGGAAGGTCAGGGTGCTAACTTGAGTCAAGTTTGGGGAGGGAGGTGTGCAGGGGCATGTTTGATGTTGGGAATGTTGCTGTCTAAATACACTTTCTAATTCTACTTGTCAACATGCAGGTGAGAAAATCACTTTGACTGCTCCGAGATTGAGGATAGTGTTGCATTAGCACCTTGAAGTGTAAATAGCTTCTTGTATTGCCTATTAGACCCAGATAACCTGGCGAGTTGGAAGGGGTGGTGCTGCTGGGTGTGTGTCTGCCGTTGGGAGTAATTCACGGAAAAACATATTAGCAGTGTCAAAGCAATCAGAAAGAAACACAACAATCCAACACCTGAGAATATAATTATATGTGCTTTTTTTTCTTTCCCCTTTTTCTGTCAGTGTTTTAATCTGCTATTGATGAAAGACAGGTTATTTGTTTCTTTGGCTGCACTCTCCCGCAATATCCTGTTGCCCTGGCTGGCCGCAAAAAGAAATCTCTGCCACCCCCTCCCTCACCGTCTGCTCCTCTCCCTACAGGTTTTGCATTATAAAGAGATTTCATCTCATCCACCTTTTAGCCAGGTTTTGCCTTTGATATTATTTATTAGCTCCGGTATTGAACAGTTCACGGCGCTAGAACCTTGAATGGGCCTCCTCGTCGTCCTCTCCTCAAAATCGATTCTGCTCCACATTACATATACATCAGCTCGGAGAGCAATATCGCTCACTCTCAACCTGCAGCCTAATTAAAAAGATAAGCAGCTTCGTTTGAAGCCAGCTTTAATGGGCCGCTGCCTTGTTTCTAGCCGTGAATAGTGAACAGAATCATGATTCTGCTTGAGATTCAGCTCATTTTGTATAGATCGACCTGACGTAATGAAAGGTTTGAAATTCTTCACTTTGCAGCCACCTGTTTTGTTTCATTTTGTGTTACCTGTGATCTGACATAGCAGCAGAGCTGCTGTGAAGAAGCAGAGTCCTTCTTTATGTAGAATTTAGCAGTTAGGTTCACTCAGACTGGATTTAGGAATCATAATGTTTCTTGTTTTAAAGTTTGCTACAGTGTTGGCCATAAAGCTGTCAATATCAGTTATTCATTCATTTCATTTCATTTATCTTCTCCCGTTGTGTCCCTTTCTGGATCACGGGGCTGCTGGAGCCTATCCCAGCCACTTGTGGGCGAAGGCAGGGGACACCCTGGACAGGTCGCCAGTCTGTCACAGGACCACACATATCACACAGCCATGCACTCTCACATTCACACCTAAGGACAATTTAGAGTAATCAATTGACCTATGAAGCATGTTATTGGACAGTGGGAGGAAGCCGGAGACCCCAGAGAAAACCCACGCATGCACGGGAGAACATGCAAACTCCACACAGAAAGGTCCTCCGTTGATGACTGTTTCGGTCCTCCAGCCGGGACTTGAACCATGGGCCTTCTTGCTGTGAGGCACGAGCGCTAACCACTGCGCCACCGTGCAAAGCTGCTTTTTCTCTGCCCCAAAATAATAATTGAAGAGGTATGATAACTTAAAGAATGTCAAGACTGGAGCTAAAAACCCTTTTTTAAAGGCTTAACTGTCACACTAGTAGAATGACTTGTAATGGGATAGTTAAAAGAAACAAGTTTTCTGTGCATTGTGGTTGGTAAACTGTCCTAATGCTGACAGTTTGCACCTGGTGTTGCTTTCTTTTTTCAAGTGTCCTTGGTTTCCAAGGAGTTAACAAAATAGTAGTGACTTCTGGTTGCATTATCCTATTTATTTGCTGTCAAGCACTTGGTTTCAACTATATTCTGTGCTCTTTAAATAAAGTTGGAGTGGATAAGGATAAATGGATAAGGGGACAAATTTAACGCTGCACTTGGCCATCTTAAGTGTCGTCCTGGTTGAGGTTGGAGTAATGCTGATGCCTTTAACAGCTATTCCACAGCCTCCTGTTACAGTTATAAACCAGTTTCCAGTGGTTCCACAGGTCACATTGATATTAAGTCCAGCAGACATTTTTGAGGTGCGCAGGTCATAGAGGAAGTGCCGACACCCAACATAAACTCCTCTCTAATGCCCTGGGATCAAACCTATTAATGAGGTCAACCACCAGGTCGCTCGCTAGCATTTCTCTGTAGTCCTCATCTAAACGCACGGTAGACGTGCTGGTGCTGAATTTCTCCTGGGTCACAGATCAGGAGGCATCAGCTTTGTGCTTGTCTGCTTCAGGGATGGAAGGGTTACCAGCCACCGATGCTGTGTAGCATTTTCTGGATCTTGATGGACACGGTGTGTGATTTACAGCGACAAGCGGAACAAATGTTGGTAATGAGGTCACCTTGGGCTTCAGGTCGGTGGGTGATTTCTAAACCTGATCTTCCTCGCACACACACAAAAGCGCACATTGCTTTGATGGGTAATCATTAGATACTCCAGCCCGTCTTAAGAAGAAAAAGCTGATTGCACTGATGTGAAGAAAAGATGGGAAAGATGTGAAACCACCATTTCAAAATGGAGATATTTTTAATGTTTTTTTTTAATTAAAGCTAAGAGGTCCTTGAACAATGATATTATCATTCATAAACTCCAAATCTTTAGATGAAGAAATTAAAACAAAATAAAAACTTCCATTGTACATAAAAAAAAACTTTTAAAATGTTATATTTAAAGTGACGTGCTCATTCGATAACGCACATCAACTTCGCCGTGGATGGCGACAGTAACAGTAGTAACAGTACTAAACATGCATTTTACAATGTCTCAGTGAGGAAGGGGAGGGCGTGGGGCCTCTTTGCTTAAGATGAGTGAAGAGAGCCGGACAATCTACTTGACATGGGGGTGGCAGAGCTAGTGGGGGGGGAGGGACGGAAGACCGTAGGAGACAATGTGAACTAACTGACGGTTGTGAGACGGGTTCCCATGTAAATTCAGGATTAGACTGAAGCGATTTTGTTGTTACTCTCAGTATTATATCCACTTTGGATTTTACTCTTTTATTCTTTTTGTGTTACTTTTTAAATTATGTTCATGCAGTACCTAAAATACTTTTTTTGCAATTTACTACTTTAAAGCAGTTCCTATTACTCATCTAGCATTCCCTAGAAACAAATGAATGAATAAGAATCTGTTGTTTTTTGTTGTTTTTTCTACATTTCTACAAAAAATGTCGCTTGCCTGCAGGGCAGAATGAAAAGAGAAGCTTCTCAGAAGCAGATGACAAAAACAAACTCAGATCATTTCCGGCAAAATAACCACCTTCAGATTCCTGCAAGACCATGTAGGTGTCCGTCTAAATGTTGAATGCCGCCATCAGTAGCACGTCTGTACTGTTGTCCCCCTTGGAGGCGACCCAGGAGGGGGGTGAAAAACAGGAGCATGGCAGTGTACAATATTAGATAAGATAAGATTTCTCCCAATATAAATCTGTTATTTTGCACTGTTCTGTGTAAAAAAAAAAAACTGACCTCCTCTAGGATGCATCTTTTGTATTTTATTTTTTGTTTACAGCATTCACACCTTTTTATCCCGATATCAGATTTGGAAGGGGGAAATCTGTGGTACGCTAACTAGAGCCGTCTACATGAAGTTCACCAAAGCAGTTCTGTACAATGTGAACAATGTAATGGCACTTTGTTTGACTCACTTCGACTTTTCCCCACTCCGCAAGCTTTGTGATGAGTCTAACATTTCAAAGCTGAAATCTGAAAAAATTGCTTTCACATTTAAAAAAGTGAAAACCAAGTTCCACACGGTCAGACAGAACCAGCTAAGTGCAGTTAGATTAGGGATCATCAACTAAAACAAGCTTTGAGAACCACCATCATTCTACAGGTGTTAAACAAGTTAAAATGTTAAATTGAAGCCACAGTTTTATTCGTTTTTTAGCACGTGTGACAGTTTTATGGCATCAGAGTGATGAATTTCTCTCTGAAAAAAGGACACAGACCTATAGTGATTCAGGAGTGATAAAGTTATGTTATGATCATTTTCGGCTTTAGGTGCCGTTCAGCGTTGTAGCTAATAATGATTCTAATTCTATAGCATCACTCCTCATTACCACTGCCCTGCATAGTATTCTTTATAAATGTTCTTGTCCTTCAGAGATTTTATTCATTTTTGTAGGTTGATTGAGCTCATCGCATATCCAGTCTTTAAAGTTAGTCTGGTCTTAAAATACCTGCTATAATAGTTTGACTTGATGGGATTTTGAAAATGAACACATTACCTTTTCCCAATATTAGTAATTGTTACATAATTATAATTTATTATTAGTTCCAAACAAATGGGGTGATTAATTCCAACCATGAAGACTGATCATCGGCGGTGTAGGGGAAAATCGATTACATATTTCATTTGGCAATATTTTTATTGATTTAAAATGCTGTCAGGATAATATTTATATAATTTATTGATGTCCTTCAGCATCTTACTCTTGTTTTCCACTTAAACCACCGACCACTAGTTAGCAGCAGAGCACACTGAGCCTCTTTGAGCAGCTCTACATTGCACAAAACAACGGGATCTCAGCGAGAACCAGCTTGTTTTGTTGTTATGAGACAAGCAATACTTCGTTTTTACTTGGGATGGGTACCAAACCCAAATCCTGTGCAATGTTGCTTCCAGTATCATACAAAAACACGGATTGTGGTGCTTCGTAGCGGGCTCAGATAAGAACAAGTGAAGCAGTGAAGCTGTGCAGCGACTAATGCACGGAGCAAAGCGCGCCAAAGTTCTGCCAAACCTCACAGCAATGTATTCGAGTTCAGCGACCTGATTGATCAGAGGGATGTGTACAAAGCTCTGAAAGAAGGCCAACGATGTGGCGATGAGCGGTAAAATACATGTTTACTTCCGCATGTGAGAAAACTGAGCTGCAGCGCTGCAGTGGAGACTGTCATGTAAAAAAGTATCTTGCCCACATTAAAGCAATCTCTCTCCCCCTATCATGCTGCCTCATCACACTTTGTTTATGGAGAGAATAGTTTATTTGTAATTTTTCCCCTTTATTTTTGAAATCATGGTATTGGCTCCTGAATCGATTAAAAGTTAAAACATAAACAGCACTTTATTTCCTTAATCATACTTTTAGAACCTTGTTGGTGAAGGCATATTCATCCTATATATTTATTTGTCCTTTTACTGAAAAATGTATTTGTATGGAAATCAGACAACGTTGACTGTTCCCTTTAAGAAGAAATATATTTTAGGTTACCAAAATAAAAGCACTATGAATTTGCTTGGGTAAAAGCAACTTGTATATGAGATACAGTTGCAGTGCTTAACATTATGATCATTAAATAAAATTAATTTTACCATTTCATTACAATGAAAGGCCTATTAATATTCAGGCAGAGTTTTTTCAAAGTCATACTCTTAAAAAAAAAAAAAAATTGTTTCAGTACAATATCGCGATATGTATCGTATCGTGGGACGCATATTAGTATTCCTATCGTATTGCCAGACTATACTGATCATAGCCTACCATAAAAGAGCCTATATCATGCAAAATTAACTTTTTCACCTTTTTTAGAGTATTATAGAATGTTCCTTCCTCATTAAAAACAACCCCAAAGCGGTATTTTGATCCATTCAGGCATTTCTGATTATTCCTCTTAAACCCTGCGCTCTGAGCACCAGAACCCTCCCAATCTACAAAAACGAGTGCATCCTCACATTGTGACGTAGAAAGTGGGTGTGTGGCACACACACACACTTTTCCCCGTGGAGCTAAAATGCACAATATGCACATGCATCTTTGCAAAAGTTCGGATGCTGTTTGTTGCTGCCAAGGCTGGCTCTAGGTCAATGTCATGTAATTGGCGGCACCCATTTCAGGAGTGAAAGGCGGTGCCTCAAAGATCGAGTCGTCTTACTTCTGGGTAGCAAAAAAAGCTGCGAAAATAACTAATATTTAATTTAAAAAATCCTTCTTTACTGTGCCAATATATTATCATACACATGGATATAGTTTACTCTGAAAGGCTTAAGAAAAGCATTAATGATGTGATGTGGACACTCTGAAGCTTCCATCAACTCCTAAGGGTTAAATATTCCTCACCTGTATAATTTTGTGTCAAGGCTGCCAGCAATGTGCCGCTTTTCTTCTGATCCTGTTCCTGATATTTTTCTGTGTGTTTGTCAAAAAGCTTCAAAAGCATTTCTTTGTTTTTGATGACTAGTCATTTTTATGCTGGAGCCTGCCATTCATCTTTGCTTTCCTATCTGTCACTCGCTCTTGGACGTTTTTTTTGGGCTGTCTGCGCCTGTGGAGGGTCAAAGACAGGTGCAGCCACACCTTAAAGGGAGCAGAGGTGTGTCTGGCAGTTCTCTTGTGGTCCGTGCGGCCACCTTAAGGGACATTACAAAAATTGAGCGTATAATTGTTGTGTGTGTGGTAAAAGCATTGTGAAGTATTTGTAAAAATCATATAAGTTACACACATTTATGATGTACAGATGATGCTGTCGCACGCTGTCCTTACATGACACTTCCTCACTTTAGTGAGATGAGTGCACTGGCCTCTTATTGACCCTGCGCAAATTTTGCATGCTTGGGGTGTGCAGGTGATACATTAGTGATTGTACGACACCCCTAGGATACCCACATACACTCTGATTTTTCCTAGTTACTTTGACTTGCGTGTTGTCTGTTTGCTAGGACCTGTTGCCTGCAGCATGTTTGCTGAACAGATGTCCATCCACATGTTTAATCTATAGGATCACCAAGTGTTCTACAATCTTGATATTTCGTGCGGGCCACCAACATGCCCCATAAAGGTTTTCTTTATATTCCGCTGCAGACAGCCCGTATCTACCCAAAAGGGCAGTTGTGACTAATGCTGCTAAATGAGTCTAGAAGAATTGATTGTGGAAGTGAAATGTTTTGCTCTATTTGTGTGTTCAACCTCACCACACCCGACACCTACTGTAAATCACGCCGCAGGAACTCAGATCGTGTCTCTACACTGACTTAACACAGAAACTTGATGGCCCTGGCGCACAAATTGCATCCGTTGTGAATGCAGCAATAGGCAGTACTCTTATACACTGCTTCTTTTTGCCCTTGGTGGCATTTCCAATTGTGAGGGACAGTCCTCAGCATGAGTACTGTATTTAATGCAGTGGTTACCCAGAAATGCAGAAAACAACAAACTTTTACTTCTAACCAACCCATTCTCCAGGGGGGTATTCCAGAAAGCAGGTTATGCTAGCTCCCATGGTAAGTTTGAGGCTAAGGAAGTTGACAACCTCAGCTTTCGGTTTCAGAAATGGAGGTATGTTTCAGGGTAGGTCAAGTTGCCATGGCAACTCATGCTCTGAACATAACCTGGTCTGGAGCAGGTATAGTTGAAGGTTAGTTTGTTTACAGAGAGGTGATGAGAGGGTGATAAGACCACGTATGGATGTTAGAAAAATAAACCTTTTTACTTTGATCTAACTTATTTATTTGCTTCAGTTAAAATAATTAACAATCTTTTTTTGTTGTTGTTAAGTCAGTTTAAAAATAACACGTAGTTTTCAGACAGTTATTTTACTTTCATTCAAATTAATTCAATTAAGTAGGTGTAACTTTGGTGCTGCTGTTAGATCGGCACCGCAAGGGATTGTGGGATACCATTCCCTTTGCCTGTCTGGACGGATTTGGGTTTAAGTGTGGGTTTTTGACCGAATGTGTTTAGTTGTTTAGCTGTTTTACAGTGTTTTGCAGAGTTATTTTGTCCTACTTTGCTCAAGTCTCTGCACCATGAGGGAGAGGGAGGGAGAGGATGATGAGTTTATATAGCACCTCTACGGTCAATGCATACATTGATGATGTCAGAAAATTCCTAAATGAATGAACGCACCAAGCACATACTCTTTTGTTCTTTTTATTGTTATAAAAATGAGGATCTGCAGGCTCAAACTTAGACATATGAGAGTTCAAGAATTTTAATTCATTGCGATGGAAAAAAGATTAATTGAATTGGAGTAATATGACATTTAGTTAAATAAATATGTAAATTTGAGTTGTATAAACAATTATTGAGTTTTATAGATGTAAGAAATTAGGTTGAAAAAATTTAACTCAATTACTTGTTACCAATAGAGGCTGGTTTGCGGCAGCTTTTGCTGATGATGCAGCCATATTACTTTTTTGATGGACGTATAATCTTCATACGCCGTCATTAATCTCAGACTCCGTCTCACTGAAGTATAGCGCTTATCTTTTTTTCTCCACACGTTTCCATGGTGACTCCGGAAATCGGCGATCCATTGAGAATGTCTTTATGTACTTGACGTGCACGTGCATTAACCCAGGGTTACCAAGTCTAGCGTAATTACGCTAACTCATATCCGGTCTTTTGGAACCGACATACTCCGAGTAAGCAAGTTCAGGCGGATTTCAGCCAGAGTTCAGGCTTAAAGTCAGGCTAGTTTAAACATGCTTCCTGGAATACCCCCCTGGATTGCTGTATTTCAGGATATATTGTTGACTCTGCAAACGCTCTGCAAACGCATCACTTTACAAGATCTGTTTCCTCTGCCTGAATTGTGATGAGAAGCCCCAGGATAAGATGGCTCACTGACCAAGAATAATGTCTAGATATGGAAGTTCCCTTATCGTGGATTTCCCTATCAGGATGCAGTGTCCCAGGGCTGCATTAAAACTAGGGAGGCGTGCACTTTGTTGCTGTTTAGGTCAGCGGCGGTTCCTCTGCAAACTGATGTGGTAACAACAGTGAAAGACATCCTGCAGGCGCTGAGGGGTTCTGAAGGTAAAAAATGACTCTTTTCCCCATGACTTTTTTTTTTTAACTGATCTGTCACATATTTGCTCAGAGAAATCTAAAGCACCACATCGGATGCTTTTTGAGCCTGCGGCAGGAGAAAATAGGATTTTATCCGTTAAAATTAAGGCTAAAATGACTCAAAAGTTGTGCTATCTGACATGACAATCTTTTCGTTTTGTCATGTTTGTCTCAGATCTCATTATTGATCCATTTAGATGAATGTACTTTCTATCTGAAGCGTATATTAAAGTGTTGGTGACTTTTGATCTGTATCAGTTTTGTGTTTCTCCCAGAATGTAACTCAAACTAAGGAATAACAAAGTTAGAGGATACTTCTATTAAAAGTCCAATATGACCAAAAGACCCTGAGACCATGTCCAAATACCCATCTCATTCACTAAATTATTAAATAGCGTGAGACTATCTAGTGCCCCAGACTTTAATACGATATGGACGCATGTTAATCCCCTCTCTTTCTTTAAATGATAAATATGACATAATCTGGTAGTCATCAAGTAAAAATATAAATATGCAACATTTTACAAGAACCAATTATGAATCTACTGTGTTCTGATTATCAAAATTTGAATGGTTTTTAAACATAAATGTACACACTTTTTCAAACAACAAATCGTGTAAACGCATTATGATCTATATTTTCTAATCAAGTGAGCATTTTTGGAAAGACTTCTGGGAAACATCTAGGATTTACAGGATTGTACAATTGTAGATTCGGACACCCCGAAAGAAATGGCCAACGCCTTATATCACCATGTAAGTAGTGAATAGTGAGGGAATTTGGACCCAAAGTGATACTTTGGGTTAATATATATATATATATATATATATATATATAAAGCATCAAAACAAAGACTTTATCATTAAAAAAAAAGAAAAATTCAAAAACACAAACTGGAGTCCTTGGTAAGAGGTAATGGCCATGTTGAGAGACACCTCTGGCTATGGAAGCTTCGGCAAAGGTACTGTATGCACCAATTTTAGAAATCTGTCCTCAGCTGTCAAAATAACAGTTTTACCTCTGGATCGTGGAAGTCTGGTGATGAAGTCCATAGCAATACGGGACCAAGATCTGGAAGCCAGAGGCTGTAAAAGTCCGGGTTGAGGGGTTCTGGGGACACTAGCAAAAAACAGGCCAGGTGGTAGTCCGAGTTACTCCAGGATGACATGCTAGTCGATAGGAGAGCCCCAACTTCAGGAATTGGGTATGAAGACCTGAAGAAACATACAAACGGCCAGAATGACAATCAGCCGGAACAGCAGAAATCTCAGGTACAGAAGCTTTGATTTTATGTTACAGAGCGAGTTGTCCCGAGCCCCATACTGCGAGGCATGATGGTGGTCTCTTCTCCCACATCCCCGACCTCTTCCTCACTCTGGTGCTTGAAAGAAAGGGCATTGGGCTTATCATTCTTGCTGCTGGGCCAGTAGGAGAGCGTGAAACAGAATCTATCCCAAAACAAAGCCCAAAATGGCTGACGGGAATTTAATCCCTTGGCTGAACGGATGTACTCCGTTATTTTTTTACAGTGCTTGTGTCAGTACCACATACCAGAGGGCCACCGGGTCCCGCGGGACCCAGCACAAATCTCGCGGGATTGGGCGGTTTGAATTGTGCTGCGGGCGGGAGTGGGCGGCAAAAAAAAACCCCGCGGGATCAGTGTTGCCATGAATATCTCATGAATATATATTAGCGGACTACGTTAGGCTGTGCGGCTGTTGGATTCTTATGTACTGAAGCTCCGTGAACGCACCAGGTAGAGACGCCCAATGGCCTCTGTCATCTAACCTGTTGTTGGGGGTGTGCAACGCCACGCCCCGCCTCTTACTAAGAGCGTGCTTCAGGCCGTCTGTCTGCGTGCGCACACACGCACACTTTTAACCGAACAGGATTTGGGAAAATATATTTGATATTTAAGTTGCACATTACACCATAGAGGAATGCATGAAAAGATGAGGCTGGAGGAGGGAAACAAATCTCTTTAATAATATCAATACAAATACATGTTTTTTTCCTGCGGGACGGGAGACAATAGAAAATCAATGCATCTCTATTACTGTACGGGACTTAATTCTATGAGTTTTGCGGGTGCGGGCGGGAGTGGACATACATATTGCGGGTGCGGGCGGGACTGTAACGCATACGTTGCGGGAGTGGGCGGGATTGGTCAGAAATTCAGCGGGCGCGGGCGGGAACGGGATGAAGAAAATAGTTCCGCGCAGGGCTCTACCACATACCACCCCCTAACAAACAGTTGTTGAACCTGCATAAACTTTACAGGCAGTTTGATCCACCTTTCAGAGTCCAGTGTACAAACAACCCAAACCAAGTAACTGTGTTTGAAAATCCAATAGATTTTCAGCCCGAATTCCTCTCAGTTGAGCTGGAAGGGTGAATTGGAAGTGACTCACATTCAGGTGAGACCTGTCCTTTTCAACTTAAACATTTTAATGGGATAAAACTTGTAATTGAAATCTATTCGTTTCAAGCAATTAAATATATCTATAGAAGACAAACAGAAGAGATGTAAATAAAGATATCAAACGTGAGATGATTAGTCACGGTTTTTGGGGTCAAATAACAAATGAAAAGTAAATGGGACCTACCTATCCTTATGTAATACACACATCCACTTACGCATGTAAATAATGCCATTATAGTTACTGTAAATCAATAATATTTATATTTCCACTTTAAACATACAGGGCATGGCACAATAAATCCATTAATGGGAGGTTTTACAAAAACGCTTAAACTAACTGCTTGAAAAGGAGAGCCAGGATGCAAACTTACATAGTCCCACCCTATTACGCTTTACTTAACAATTTCACTTATTTTTTACATATATTTTATTTAACAGAAAATTACAAACCTCCAAATTTATTACAAAAAATGGAAAACAATGGGTAACAAAAGGGTGGTGGAAGTATTTCTTATCATGCAGTTGCAGAAAATTAGAAAATAAGAATGAGCTGCTTGAACTATTAAATAGATGGTAATAGGTAACTGTTCTATTCATTATCTATTCCGTTCCATGGTCTGTAGCCGTAAAATCCGTACGGATGGGTCATCTTCCGCCCCCGCTCTTTCAGACCCTAGGGGTATTTTTTCCTTGGAGTTTTTCGTAGCAATGGTGGGTGGACCCAAAAACGCTCACTAGCGCTGGACCCTGCCGGTGTGGGTTGCCAACCCACACTAGCCCCGTTGGGGTCTATTCCCTCCAGTCAGCTGTCTCTCCAAGCTGTCATCTGGTCTTTCCCTGATCGTTAGCTGCTCTTTCACAGCAGTTACTCCAGATTTCAATGTTGTAGAAATGACTAGGTGTTACAATCCCAAACGTTACCACTTTAAATTTCAGGAGCTCTTGAGGTTCTTGGACTTCCAGTAATTTTGTTTTAAATATTATAGAAATATAAAATCTTGATGATGCTTGAACTTTTTCTCTTTGTGAACATTTGATATGATTTCACAGAGAAACTAAATGTTTCTTGTGTTACAGGTGCTTTTTTCTTCCTATATACGTCAATAAAAGCGTTTTGGCTGTGATTTCTCATCAATATTCCTTTGACTGGAAGAGCTTGGACAAAATGAACAACCTTGAATACCTGGAAAGTGTTTCACGGGCAAAATGAAGAGGCGGGAGAGACGACGAAAGCAAGCTCAAGGTTTCCTCATGTTGCATTTGTCCTCCCTCCAGCGCTGATAAACAATCTTTTCTTCTAAGTGGTATATGAGTGCCGTGAAGGCCTGTGAGTTCGTCCTAAGAGAGAGTTAGCCGTCTGACTGCTGCACCGCCTGGCCTTGGCTGCACTTTGGCGCCAACAGGCTTCATCAAAACACAAAGAGAGCCAACACATGTTAATGCTTACATGATTTTTTGCCGTTTCACATGTTGACAATTCAAAGATGCGTCTTTAAAAAAATGACCTTCAAAGTTCTGGCCATTTTCCTTAAATGTCATCATTAAATTTTATTTAATGTGTTTCGTTCTTGATGAGCAGCAGAAACTTATGCTTCAGTGTTTTTGAAAACAATTTGAGGCGGCGTCCTGAAGAAAAGTGAGTGTCTGCCTAACCTGCAGCTCTTTACCTCCCGGACACTCTTAAGAAAAAGTAACTCTGAGTCAGTCAGCCCAGAAGATGAGTCATATGTACTGGAAAGGTCATCCATCAGAGCAAAAGAGCGAGAACGTGAAGGGGGAGGGAGGACTGAAAGGCGAGTTATGGAGGGGCAAGGCATTAAGTGTTGGCTTTCCATGTCAATTTTTCTGTCAGGAGCAGTAAGTGAGGCCTTTCCTCATTGCTCTTACATCGAGAGTCTCCGGCTGAGGCAAGAGGTTTCTTTTGAAGTTGCCCCGATGTGCATGTGATCCCGCATCCCATTGAAATCCTCCTACAGTCATGTTTATAGGGGGAAAATTAAAAACAAAAGTTACCTTACTTACCTTTCTTCTATGTCAAATAGATTTTAATTACAGACTAACTGTAAATGAGGACTGGACTAAGGACTCCTTCCCCCCGGCGTTCCAAAGAGGAAGTACCCGTTGGCTTCAAGAAGCCAAAATCCAATGGACTTCTATAAAGAAATAAACAGCTATGGTTCTAGTATTCTTGCTCTGATACCTTTAGGTAACACGTTCTTGCTATTCCTATTTTTTTCATGATATTTTTTCTTTATTGCAAGTTGTTCAGGTTATAAACAGACCAATCAGATGCCTCAACAAAAAGTATGAAAAATAAATGTGTCCGATTCTCCGCCCACTTTCAGTGCTGGGGGTGTGGACTTCCAACAAGCTCACACTGGACTGGTGAGAGTGGTTGCCATAGAGATGATGACTCAAACTGATTCAGCCCAGTCACTAGTTAATGACATTGCGTGACTTCAACATGGCGCAGTGCGCATTGCGCAAAAATGGCAACTGAATTGACTTGATTTCATTGGAAGCAGAATTGATCCGTTTTCTATGGGTGATGTCACACTGAATGAGCACATTTGTTTGGTCAAAAAGAGGAAAAGTGAAAAGCTTTTACTTCCTTAAGCAGAATTGGGTTCCCAGTAATCAATCAACTTCCTCACAAATATGAGAGCTTCATTTCTTCCTAAACCTTCTGCTTGGCCTGTAATCCTTTTACCTCCTACACCTCCTACCTTCTGCAAGGTGACTGTAATAGTTTAGAGTCTGCATGCAGGTAGTTTCAGCATAGCAAAGCTGCTTCTGAAATCCTGTGAGAAGGTTTACTTTCTTCTTATTTAGGTGAGGGGAGAAGGTTGAAGGACTGAGACAAAGAAGAGTGGAGGTAGAAGAATTGGAAAAAGGGAGGACAAAATTTGGACAAATCCAGTTTGGCGTCGCATTTTGAGAGGTGGAGAAAAACCTTCTATTTCATTTTTCTTCCACATACTGGAGGTTGCTTCCATTTGTGGAGAATTGGGTTTTATTACCGGAGACTGTTTTTTCTTTCTTCTAAAGGTCAGCACCGTTTGGGCAATATGAGTTTTCATGAAAACTATCAGAAAGAAGGGGGGGGGGGGGTGGATGTTTATTTTAAAACATCAACAACAACTTAAATTCCATATGGAATAATTCCATTATGTTAGAGCAGCAATCTGCTTTTATTGGAATATGGTTTCCTGGCTCATTATAACAAGCCGTTGAATGTTTCAAGGTCATTAATTGCTGTGGGCGGTCAGGATGTGTTTTCCTTCCCGAGTCCCCAGAGTGGGATCTGCTGAATGAGTTGTTTATGTAAAATAACACAAGTGTTTAATACTTGCCTTTTTAAAATGTGGGCTAATCAGAGAGAGCACCAGCAAAGAGCTAAATGTCATTAATTACAGCAGGGAACATTGTGTAACACAAAAAAGGACACAGGATGTTGTGTAAATCGAGGGGATTGAGTTCAAGCATACACCAAACATCACCAATATTCAGATTAGCCCTTGTGCTATTCTATGGGGTCCAGATGACCCGATCCTTACATTGACGTGTTCTCCCTACCATGACAAAGGTGGATAAAGGTGAAGAGAGAGAGAGAGATTAGATTAGATTTGCTTTATTGTCATTGTGCATAGTACAATGAGGATTTCATGTAATCCATGGACACCAGTGAGGTTCACAAATCATTGAAGAAAAAAGGTTCAGAGCACTGTCTAGTGGGTCTAGATGACCCAACTCCCAACGTTAACGTGCCTAGGATAGCACAAGGGTTAGAGATGAGATGGGATCCAATATATTTAAGGGTCTGAAAAAAGGAAATGTTCAAGTAGACCTGTAACACAAAGCAATAGTGGCTTCATGCTGACATCTTCATGTGACAGCAGCTACCTCCTCATGTTGTCTCAGTTGGTGATTTAAGAAAAAAAACTTTTGGATATTTGTTTTTTTCAAAACATGAACTAGGGACGAGCGGTGAGGTTTGTGGCTGGTGAGGCAGATTTACATACAGGCAAACCCAATATATATTAACTGTGTTTCATAAATCAGCATCTTTTTATAAACACAGTAGATTCTTATTGGGTCAAGGAAGAATGTGAAACATGGTAAATGGCGTATACTAATATAGCGCTTTTCTACCTTCTTCAAAAGCCCAATGTGCTTTACAGCCACAGACCATTTCACCCATTCACATGCTGGTGGCAGCTCCGCTGCCGAACACTGGTGGCAACCTTCCACCAGAGGCAAGGTGGGGTTCAGTGTCTTGCCCAAGGACATTTCGACACATGGGCGGGCAAGACGGGAATCGAACCTGCAATATTACGATTGGAAGTCGATTGCCCTACCACTGCACCACAGCCGCCCAACCTAACTGTTCAATCTGTGTGCTGTCCTCACAGCACATGACTTGATGCTGCCAGTCAGCCAGCAAAAAAATAAAAATACTCCCACTTGGGTTTGAGTTGCTTCTTTTATATTTCTTCTTGCAAATATTTAAATAATTATTTGTAACTGAAATAAAACTGAAAAGGGGAGTTTACAGACATTAGCTTTCCATAACAAAGTATGACTGGCCAATTACTAATCCACAGCTTGTAAGGAACACTTTAAGGTACACAATAAACCGATAACCGATCCTAAGAACATTAACAATGTATATTACACTTGCAGAGACGGAAAAATCCCAACGCTGGCACGCCCAGCACAGACATGACTGCATCTCCTGTGAAAATGTGCTCAATTAAACTTAAAAACGGATGGTGCGAGCACTCACTCTGACCCAAATTTAAATCAGAAACTTAAAAGAAAAGACAGATGTCTCACTCTGACTGTTTATCAGAAAACAAAGTTTTAAACATAGTTTACAAAAGAGAAAATGCTTCTTTTTAAAGCTTAACTAAAGCCACTACAGTGTGACTCCAAAAGAACACCAAGGTGAATACAGACAGACTAACACATACCACAGCAACAGGAGGCTCTTTAACACACAAAATCCACACACAATGGTCTAACCCTTTCTTGAAAATGGAGTCCACACGCCTCTCCTTGTAGGCAAAAAATCTTGTGGATTTTAGCAAAAAAGTTTTCCTTATCTTTTAGTTTTAGAAGTCTCTCTGTCTCAGTGAAGTTGTATAGGTCCGGCAATGTTCATCTATTGATTATTAGTTTTGATGGAAAGTTTAACCCTGCACCAATATTTAATGATATTACATCTGCCATTTCTGTAGGCTGTCAGAGCAAAACGTAAAAAAACAGACTCCCAATGAACTTTATTAGGAACCACGGAAGACCAAACATGAGCTCATGAGCGCCTTCTACGTTGAGGTAGAGCCATTGTCCTCCTCACCTTGTGTCTATCTAGTCTGGTTTTATGTCAGATCCAAACACTAAATAAATGAACGTGAAATCATTTACTAAATATAAAAAGTGAGAACATGGCAAAAAAAATGTCAAGAATGCTTAAAAAAACATTTTATAAAATGATTAGCCAAATTAGCATTCAATTATTAGCAAATGCTGAGTCAGCTAAAGAGATCCATTCAACTTAGTTAACATGGGATTGTGCAATCTGCCATGGGGGCAGAGCTTGGTGCTGCTTCACTTCACAGACTGTGCTCTAACTGAACAGGAAACATGCAAAATACAGCGATTGTGATTACAAAATTGAGAAAATGATTACAATCATTTATGAAAATTGCATTCTAACACAGATTTGTGGACACATTTGTTTTTTAATGATATGCATCTCATGATGGAAGGCCTCAAATTTAAATCTAAACTTTATAGTTCTATTTTTCTTCCTATTTAAAATTTAGGACATTCCCAAGTTTTCTTTTTTGTTTTTGTTTGTGTCATTTTGTTGAATGGTAGTTCACCATTTCAATTCAACTTCAATTTTGTCCAGCACAACTTCACTAACCTAATCTGCTTAAATCTCTAACCAAACCACTTTTTCATTTTAGGCTGATTTACTGTAAGTTTCTGATCTCTGTGGTTGTCAACATTTTGCTCAATTGTGACATCACTGAATCCAAACCACAGCAGAGATATAGTAATTTAATGTAATGACATGTGATGGACTACATTCACTTGCATACATTCACATACTTGTAAAATGGATTGCTTTCCAATTTTGAAAGTGAACTCTAACGATTTCTGTAACATTTCTGTAGTTTATTTTTAGGAGTAGCAAGAAAAGTCAGAGGAAAAGAAATACCTTTTGATTCTTTTAATACTGCCACTCTTAAGTGGGAAGATGTAATTGAAAAGAGGCCACAGGTATCATATGGATCTTTTTTATTTCCTTGTGGTGCTGCTATAAAAACCTTAAAAACACAAAATTGTAATAAACAGACCATTGCGATTGCTTTTACTTTGTTTTCCTTCCTCAAAAATAAAAGCCGATCTTAAATCCCTAGGCTGACGTTTAGCATAGTCAGTTACCACTCCATTTATGAGTAAAAACTGTAAATATATTTAAAAAGATGGAATAAATAAGAAGCCACATGAACATTTCTGTACCAGAAGTCCTTAATTTTCTTTAATTAGTCTTAAATTATCTTAAACCGTCATTGCTGTTTGAAATTAGCTACAGGTTGTCTAGATCTAGAGCTGCACTGATTGTTTAAAATGTCAAAAAAGCTCTGATTGTTTTTTTCTATTATTAGGACGTTGTCGACTTCTCCTGAAAAACCCTACCTACTGTTAGAATATTTGTGGTTTTGATCTACATTGGTGTCTTTGAAAACAAGGCTCTTATGTTTTACAGCTTTTTCTCGCCTTTTTTGGCTTATTTCCCTTCTCCTTTGGTGCATTATTTATCTGTCGTCTTGTTTCCTGTTCACTTGTTCATCCACCTTCAGCGTCCTCTCTCCATCTGTCTATCACCCAATCTCCTCTTTCCTCTCAATCCTCACGTCTCCGTCTTCCTCCATTGTCCTCCCGTAATGATCTCTTGTCCCCAGGTGGCTTTGGATGCTGTTTTGCGCCCCCCCACCCACCCACTTATGAATTTAATTACACGTGGCATTATTTTCATAGAGCCCACCGCACACACGCATTCACTGTGCACAACACAATATTGATGGTCCATACTGCATCCCGGATTACTGCGAACAATAACACCGACGGTTGGGGAAGTTTGGGGGTGGAGATCTAGAAGGAACAGATTGAAGGCTGAAAAGTTGATATCAGAAATCAAATTAAAGTGAGTGACACTAACAATATCTAGTTATGGCACTTTTGAAAAAAAAACACAAACAAATTTGTATTGACAGAAATGCTTTTTCGGATTATGATATGAAAATTATTTTGGCTTAAAATGTAATAAAATAAAGTAGGCAAAAAATACAACTCTATGGAAAATGTTTATGTCACTATGTCTCAATCAATTTTTGCTGTTTGCTGTTTCATTTAGACTCCAACTAATGTGATATTCCTTAAGCCTTTGTCACAACTGACTTTAATGGTGGAAACGGGCTGATTGAGGGCACAAAATGGGCAAAGTTATATGTTGGCCCACGTAAAATATCAAGATCATAGTCAGGTGAGCCCCTAGAGAAAAATGTTCACTGACTTTTTTTTCTCCGCTCATGCTGCAGGCGGCAAGTTTGTACCACAAACACTTAAAGAGTACATACGGGTAAGTAAGAGCATCGTAGGTGACGTGCAGGCACATCGTGTGGATGTTTCATTCTTTAACTGCCCGTCCCCCCCGCCCCAATTGCAGTGGAGTGCGCCACGAGCCCATTAGTGCTGTTCAGGTGATCGGTGGGTGCAGCCTCACTGCTAGAAATGAGTCACAGCATACCATACTTTACACACGATAGGGCGCACCGGACTGTCAGAAAAAGTCAGAAATAAGTCTGCTAGTCAGTCAGACTTTATTTAATGCATTGACAGTAACTCTAGAAATGTGTTTGTGACATACCACACAGTAGCACATTCACAATACCTACAACTCTCAACCTTGTTAGAAACATATGAAACAACACTGTCAGACAGACACCGCTACATGTTAGCTGTGTGAGCATATTTACAATAACACCCAATCTTGTTTGCAGCAATAAAAGACAGACAGGCATTTTGACCCAACCAAGTGTAGCTCTCACAAATAAATTGGAAGTCTGTCAATCAAAGCATACTTTTGTGTTGTCACCTGCACACCATGCGCAGACACCTTACTAACAACTAGATTGTAGCATAAGGACACTGTTTGACAGCATCACCTGTACTTCACAAGTGCGGGTAACTTACATTATCCTTACAATGATACACTTACCACACGCACAACAGTGGTACGTTCCATTTTCAAGACATCGCACGAGCCTCAAGAGAACACACCTGCGCTCCCCTTAGGATGCGTCTGCTTCTAAGGAGTGAAATCAGGATCAGCTTAAAGTGAATGAAAAACCAGATTGTAAATTTGAAGAAAAAAAAATTAACATGTGGAAACAAATTTGAACTCAAAAGTGCATATCTTAGAATTGGGGGAATTACTGAAAATTTGAAAGCAAAATTGCAATTTGGAAAACTAATATTGATTTTATCCCATATGCCTCTCTCTATGACTCAAAGGATATCCCAAAACAACACAAAAACCCACAGCATCCGTACAGGCCAGCCCCACATGTGACAAAGGCTTTATTTGGGTTAAAAATTAAAAACTTAGCTGTCTCTTACTTAGATTTTAAATGTCACAGTTGGAATATGCCTTTGCAACTGAGTCCCAAAAAATCCATTTTAAACACAGTTTGAATAAAAACAATAGCTATATATTTTAATTTGTCCCTGAACCATTTCTCTTGTGATCAGCTAACATGATTACATTCCTGCAGCTACGGTTCGAACTGTGCCTGAGCTTTTGAAGGATGGCTGTGGTTTTCTTCTCATTATGCGACTTCTAAAATGTGAAAGAAAGTGAGTAAAGGTATAAGGAGGTTGTGTGGTAGGTGGTTAAAAAAAGAAAGAAAACACCCCTCTGTGTTGTAGAAACATCTATTCTGTAGGTCCAGGTCTGGTGGAGCCGGCCAGGGCCTTTCCTTTGTCAGCGGTGAAAAATGAAGCATTTTCGAATCCCCAGCACTCGCTGTGCTTCCCTCTAGGCGCTTCAGATACATTGAGTTAGCATAAAGCAAAATTCAGAATGGAGGCGGCACCGGTGACAAATGAAGCGCCTCTGTGTGTTTTGGAGGAGAAATAAAGAGGCCCCTTTTGCAGAAATGAGATTTGGTCCATGTAACATCCTTCAGGCTCAGTTTTTCCCTGCAGTCTAAATGTATCTGAGAGGTACAATAGAAGATGGAATATTCCTGCAATGAAAGAAAAGGAATAATCTAGGTATAGATCATTCCCCTTCAGCTTGCTCTCTGCCTGCAGTCTATTGCTGCATCATGCCCATTTTGTCACATTACAGCTTATTTTCACACTGCGCTGCCTGTCACACTGAAAGAGAAAGTCGCCAGTCGGTCTGATTATGGCACCTGGGCCTTTGCAGCCTCTTAAAAATGGATCCAATTTGGCTGGGGGAGAGAAAAGCTTGCTGGGGCATAAATGAGGCACCTCGGCTCTCCTGTTCACGAGCTGTGCTCTCGTCCGGCTTGGACTCATTTGTAGCCGGCAGGAGGGGAGAAACTCGGATGGACTGGATCGGCCTCTGCCACATTTTCAAAGATGCTGCGGTGCCACCATGTTGGGCGGTCCAAAGACTTGTCAGTTAATTGGAAAGAGCCCGACACCCGTGATGAAGTCTCGCTGGCTTGCTGAGAGACGGCTCGCTCCGGGAAACCAAAGCGCTGATCCGTGGATTCTTCTGCTTCGTGCAAAAATCGTGTTGAGCACTTTCATGTTTGTTTATTTGAGTAAATAAGACTGTTCGCTCTGATTCTCCATAAAGATTTTCACGTCAGCTTAGAAGTTAGTTGCTCTGCTTTTTGGGTATGCAGATCTTTTGCCAAATAAGATGTTGAGTGTTCCCGTCAAATTTGTTGTCATCGCTTATTTGTGGGTGTAAATGAGATAAATGTACAGGAGCAGGCACGTGCACTCAAAGGACCCTAGGGGGGCCTGAGCACCTGCTCTTTTAGTAAAAAAAGTGGCCTAATCCTCGTTCTTTTTCCTTTCTTTTTTTTAAACATGAATGCATGTCTGTTAGGGATACAAGAAAAAAATGTGGATTACCCACACACACACACACACACACACACACACACACACACCCTTGGTGTTCTATCAAACCCATTTTCTTTTTTCTGAGCTGGTGGTTCTGTCTTTGCGGCTCCACTCAGGCTCGGAGAGACAGAGAGAGTTAGGGACAGCCGAGGACAGCAAGAGAAACTGCTGCCGCACAGAGAACTGAAGAGACGTGGCAGTAAAACAACTCGAATCTGACTAACTTTGCCGTCCACTGATTTAACAAGCCTAAATATAGGTAACAGTTCAGAAAATATTAGGCAAGGAGTCACATTTTACTTTTGCTAGACATCTGTGCGCACATGAATTCAACACAGAGCAGATCATGCAGGGACAGGAAGTTGGGTACGAAGATCAAAATAAAACACTGGGGGAATTTCTAAAGAAATGAAATGTATTCATGGCGAGTTCATAGCTTCTTTTTCTGACAGTAAGTTTATCTGTTCAACGTAATATTTTCTGATCAGAAGCGCCTTCTTTATACTTTGTATCGTTCAATTTCATAATCGTCTGTATCAAAATCTTTCCAATCACAACAAAAGCTGCTGTCAGATGCAAAAGAGAATTTAGCTGTGAATCTCAACAGGGATCCCAACAGTCACATTGGGTACAGCTGTCAGGAACTGGAGGTTTAGGAACCAAAATACAGGAAAGTGGGCTTGGAGGCAGAAACGTAAACATTTAATAAATTAACATAAATGGGGAAAAGCAGATGACCTGACAATGCAGAACTGAAAAACCCGACACTTCTACTGACTGAAGACAATTAACAGAAATGAAGACAGCTGTGGATGATTAACATGATCCTGGAGAGACTCACAGGACACAGACATGACCAAAAACACCAAAAACCAAACTAAGCCGGAGATAATAATAGCAATAAATATTCTTAATTTCCATTCTTATGGAGTCACTTGCAGGCGACTAAATCTATGCTCGTCCTTGTTTTCCTCGTCTGAGCTGGTAAAAATTGTACGACTGAGTAGCTCCAATATTGCTTGCCATTTTTGTTGCACCGCTAATATTATCTTGGGGGTGTGAGGGACTGTAAGCTAGCGGGAGAGGGCAGAAACAGGTGGATGACAGGAAGTGGGGTGGGCTTACTCTGACCAAAGGTCCCGCCCACAATATAAAGGCAAATTTCAGATGAATTACTGCTGCTCTGCAGAAACTTAGTCCCAGAAAACAAGACAGGTCTTTGTTATTTTCACTATAACGGTGTAATCATGAATAAAAGACCACTGGTAACGCTTTTAGAACAGATCAGAAGGGGATCAGACTGGGTCTTTGAAGTCAAATATTTTGCTATTTTCTACTTTCAGCAATATTTCTTTTAAAATATAGCAAAACAATAAGTTTTACCCTTTTTAATGGGTAGTTCAGGATTCGGCACTAGACATAAACTCATATAAAAAAGGAAGAAAAAAATCTTTGTTAATCTTTTTTTTTTGCCATAATGCACGAAGCACATTTTCAATCTGAGTGCATAAAATAAAATTGTGCATCAGCACACATGAGCTCCGCCCAAAGTCCATCCTCGCACACAGAAGACCCTTTCTGGGGTGACTGGGCTGCTGGAGCCAACTCATCACCTGTTGGGTTATGGTGGGGTACACGCTGACAGGTCACATGTCTGTTGCAGGGCCACACCCTCACATGTGGGGACAGTTTATAATCACCACTTAACCTATGAAGCATGTTTCTGGACTGAGGGAGGAAACCGGAGTGCACTGAGAAAACCCACACATGCACGGGGGAAACATGAGAACTCCACAAAGAAAGGGCTCAGCCGGGATTTGTACCAAGGCCTTTAGGCAAGAGTGCTAACCACTGCACCACCGTGCTGCTCTAAATGAATTTACACCATAAATGTAGGATAAAAAGTCCCATAGCCCTCTGCTGAAATATACAGTTTTCATGTTTAAAGTTCATGAGTTTTTAACCATCATATGTGATTTACATTTCACTTTCTAAAGTCTCCTAGCATCAAATTTGCAATGTTACCGAAGCATATTTCCCCTTGTGTTAGAGGAGTTTAAAGTATTCAAACAAAACGCAGCTGCCCTCCTCACCAGACTGACTCTGGAGCAAAAGTCTATTTAGATCGTCCTCAGTGAGCAGAGGGAGGGCTTCAAACCTTTTCAGCCATTGCAGCTTCTGCCTTTGATGGGGCTGTGCAGATGCTGCCCCACTGACAGCACCATTAAGAAATGTCGACACACTTGGGGATTGCAGACAAGCCGTTGTATGTCTTTGTCTGGAGCCTGAGTGCAGTCAATCTAGTTTTTTTTTTTACAGAGGTGGAAATGGAACAGACTACATTTTCTTAAATGAGCAGCATTCACATCTGTACAATTGAGATAAAATTGGCTTTAGTGTAAAACTCAGTTTTTCCTTTCTAAGCCCTAAAGTGCAAAAAACACAAATCACCTGAAATTTTAGGGGTTTTCTCTCACTGGGCTGTAAGCAAAGGTGACAAATTAGAAAGCACATAAACTTCTAAAAATGTCTCTAAACGTGTGGAGTGGTTCTATAGTCCTTTATGTTAACTTTAAGATTAGGACTATTTTTGTGTTTTTTTTATTGTTTTTAAGATTTGAAACATTTTTTCCAAAAATTGAAACATTGGAACAGGATGTAAGATATTGGATTAAGCTAATTTGCCAAATGCTAAACATGTTTGCATATGTCGATAACGATGATGTAAAATTTAAACCTTTGTTTACATTTAAGAAACGTGTAACGCCCAGTAAAAAGAACGCTTTGGGGTTTACTAAAGCAAATCTAAAAGCAGTTTAGTTCCAAATACAAAATCCTGATCCTTCTCCGGCTGGAAGTTTTCTTTAGTTCAGCTCATTTCAGCTGAGAGATTGGTGAGAGGAAAGCATTGGAAAAGGTTAGTGTCATCTCCCATTTCATTTAGAGGATTTATGTGAAACCTGTGGTGCAAACACAGATAAACTGACAGGTTGTCAGAACCAAATTAGAAGTCTTTTAACCCGTTAACGTTGGAGCTTTAGTTCAAGTGTTCATGTTCTTTTCATGTTACTCTTTCACCATTTACACAATAAACGTAATTCCCGCAAATTCTGAAGCAGAGAAAAACAGCTTTGCACTGATATGCAACACTGTCCAGTAGTGATCATGCAATCAACGTAAATCCGCTGATTCTGTCACAAAAAAAGTGGCATTGCGTCAATAAGCAACACTTTACATCAATAATGTGATTTCATATCAGTGAAAACCCAATATGAAGAGTCACTTTAGGTGTCGCCGGCAGCATCTCCAGTGTTAAAGGTGTGCTAATATGGCCATATTGGTCAAAGCAAAACTACGGGAAAGAAATGTGTCATCCAAAAATGTTTCAATCCTATATCTACTATGTATAACTCCTATGACCAAAGTAAACTGATATTTTTTTAATTGCAGTTTATTGCAGTTATCTGCAAAGTCGTGAAAACTTAACTGAAGAAGTTCACACAGAGACACCTAGATCGAAAATAGAGTAAGTTACTGGAAAGATATCTCTTATATCCCAAATTTTGCAACACTAGAAAAAGCAATTCACTCCATTTTTTCATTTTTCATTTTTTTTGTCACAGTATTGCCTGCTTCTGTTTAGTGGACAAACACACCACTTCCTCCACTACCTCATCATGTAGCTGTGTGTTCGTAGACACATGTGTATGATCAAGATGTCCTTTGTGTTAAAAATAAACACTGGAGAAGATCGCTTCACCTGAAAAGTATAAATGTCCCTCAGAAAATCATTGCAGTTATTGCGGATAGTCGCAAACAAAACCAGCTGTCATTAGTATGAACGATTGTGACGATGCGATTGTGCATTTATGCAATGGCTGATTGCTGTCAGGTATAAAGCGGGCCTAAGCTTTCACATATGCTGTTCCTTTGTCAAAATCAAAATAGTTGCCCCAAACAATTACTTTCCATAAAAGACTTCTTGACTACTTGGTCCTATTGTTGTTTACAATTATGAAAGGTTAAAGAATATACTCATTTTTGCACACTACTGTCCAGTTTGACCAAACTGAGTAGCAGTGGCGCCAGGGGGGGGGATAGCTACGGGTTGCTTTAGCAACTGCAAGATTTGGCAAACCAACCCTATAGCAACCTCAAATATAAAAGCGTAAATCTAAAGCTTTATTTAAAAAATGATGATATTACAAAATTGTATTGCTTCTCATCCCTTTCCATTCAACATTTAATGTATTTCATATTTGTATAGTTTATTTTGTGTTAAAATGTGACATAAAGCTGCACTGAAAGGTCAGCCGGTGAGGTACGCAGTAGCACTGTCTCAACTGAGAGGGCGCTTGCGTTTGTTCATCATTTATTACTTAGAAGGAATATTTAATAAGAGCCAGTATTTTATGTTTTGCTCTGACTGACTGCAGAAACGGCAGATGTAATCTCATTTAAAAATGAATCAAAGGTGGACTTCTATTCAAAAGATGAAATAATAATTAATAGATGACAAATGCTGAACAACACATCTTTATTAAAGACTTCTATAACTAAAAGAAGATAAGGAGGACTTTTACGCTAAAGTCACTAAGATTTTTGTCCAGAAGGAGAGACGAATGGACTTCATTTACATGTAAAAGTTTGACTTGTGTGTGTGAGTTGTGTGGTTGTGTGCGTGCGAGAGGATCCCCCACAGCATTATCTGTTATAGTCTGTAGTCTGTAAATGTTAACACAGTTAGGGGCTTCAATAAAACAACACCAAAAAACAATTTTAAGTTTATTTTAGACTATTATTTAAAATTCGATGTGGACAATAGGAGGAGGACATGAGAAGATTTGCATTTTAGGGGGTACTGCAAAGTCATTTCCAAGCAGTCTTTTCTCTTAGTTTCTGTAGATTTGGTTTAAGGACATGTACGTTTAAATGACATTTTAGTATTTTGTTTGTGGATGATTTGAAATATGATGGGTGGTACATAAAGATTCTAAAATGACCTGTATAGGCCTCTCATTTGTTTGTAAATCTGGCTCTGAAAGAGTCTGCGTCTCAAGAGCCACAACCTTCACCGCACCTCACTGCACGTCATCCGTGTCTTCCATGCATTAGAATGAGACACAGACAGCGATCAATGTAGTGATCAATACATTTGGTGGTAGCTCCTCCCACACACGGCTGGGGCGTCAGGCTTATGAACACATTTTTGGACAGGCGTCGAACTGTGGCAAGCAAAAAGTATCATAAATTGCCAGGAAATGTGGGGTAAAGAACTGCGTTTTGGCCTTTAAAAAATGCTGGGTTTTGTGCTCAAGCAGCAAATTTGCTGCATGGTGAAGATGAGGCGGTAGATGCTGGTACCCCCCTAGACTCTCAATAGCTTTTCTTAAATTAATTAGTTTGTTTTCCTACCACACTTTAACATCTTTTTCTCTTTGGTCGGACTTTGACTGTTAACACATTTTAAAAGTGCAATCTATTGACAACACCATAAGTTTAATCTGGTATTAATTAGGATCATATGAATATGTGTTCCAGTTATTTTCCTTCTTGGAAATGATATTTTCTGTGAAAATTTTTAAGCAACCCTAAGCCACTGCAGAGAAAAAATCCTGGTGCCGCCGCTGCTGAGTGGCTTTCCTTTTTCTTTGGTTAGGGTTAGCTTGTTTAAGTACAACCTCAGTTGAAATTAGTGCTGCACAGACTCCTAGCCATGAAAAACATCCTGGACATCTAAGTAAAATGTGCAAAAAAAAAATACATTTAAAAATCTGAAAGAAAAAAATACTAGAATTAATATTCACAGGGTTCCCACAATGGTTTTCCATAACCTTTCACTGAATTTTCAAGACTAAAAATTAAAAAATAAAATAAAAACACATTTCAGTCAGGCTATTCTAATCGGTGCAAACCAAGACACATATTGTGTCTTGCCATTAAAATTGCCATTTGTGTTGGTGTGGATGAAACTGCAGTGATGTATGGGAGTGTATTCCATTCAATAAAAATATTAAAATAAATGGTGATTTTTGTTGTTTATTGTTCTTTTCTTTTGTAGTTCTTAAAAACAGAACAAAAACGCTTTCTGGCTCCTCTCTCTCTGTGTGGGGTGGGTGGTAAGGGGCCTGGGGGTCGGCACCTCAGTGGAAGGGACCCCTGGGCTGAGGGGATCTGGGCCCTATGCTGGGGGGGGGGGACTGGGGGACGGCTGTTTGACCACCGGGAGACAGTCTACTAGCTGTCCCCGACTTACCCCCTCCTCATATAATCTCTTATTAGGGTTAAGGGGGGGGGGGGTTCAGCCTGCGTTGCAGCTTGGGGGGAGGAGCTACTTGGCAGTGCCCCCCTATGTAGGGCCCTTGGTAAGGGGGGATGCTTGGACATTACTGCCAGCTAGCAGCAGATGTCATTTTAGCACCCTACCCGCAATTTGTAACTGCCCCCCTTAGTACACACACCCTTTACTCCTCAAAATTTACATTCCAACATAAACACACACAAACATGCACACACACGCCCTCACAAGGAAGGTGGGACCTTGGACCATCTGTCCCCTACCCCGTCCTTTGTAGGGGGTACTGGGTCCTTGGCAACTGCGGGCGTGTTCCCTGGGTGCTGGTTTCCTGGGCCCGTCAGCCTTTTCTCCACGCAGGGAGAGGGATCCCTGAGCTTTCTGGCAAGACCAATAGCCGAGCTGGGGGGTGTCCGTGTCCCTGCGGTGTGGGTTCTGGTCCTTTCCCCTGAGTGCTGGGCCTTGCCAAATTTCCATTTGTGGGTGAGCCTGGTCGGGGCATGGTTACAACACCTCTTGGGGACTCTCTCTTCTCCTGGGCGGGGGCGGCGGGCCCCTGCCTTGCTCCTTCCTGGACCAACCGTGGGCCGGGTGGATGGCTGCCTGGAGCGCGGGGCGGGTCTCCCTTGGGGGGTCCTGGCCCGTACCTGGGGTGGGGTGGGGGGGTGTCCAGAACTCCTGGGTGGTTATGAGGTGCTCGTCTGGGGCTGTGGGCACCCTTCTCGGGTGGGGGCCCTGCTTGGGCCCTCCCTGCACGGCGGGGAGGCTGCTCTCCTGGTTGAGTTGGGGCGGCACTCTCTGTCCCCCCATGCCTCCCTGCTCTCTGGCTCTGGGGACCCGTGGCGGTCCTGCTGGCCCTGGCCTAGGTGGCAGATGTGATCACCCGGGGGTCGGTTGTTCTCCATCTGCTGCTGTGTGGTGTTGGGGGGTTCTGGCTGCGGCGGCTGCGGCGGCTGCTGCAGCGGGGGTCTTGGTGTGGGGATGGCTGGGCACTCTCCCTCCTTCTTTTCACCTTCCACCATCCATTTTAGAGCACAGGTTTATTGAGCACAGGTGTTAGCTCAACTTCGAACTAATATTTAGTTTGATTGAATGAAATATTTCACATTAGTTGGTTTGAATGCATCGTGTGTGAACGATATTTGTATTGTGTTCATGTTGACATGTGGACATTTTTGGAACCAACAGGTGTGTTTATAACATTTGAGTGTGTTTGTGGAAAGGCCCCGCTCCTTCTACATTTGTATTACATCTGAACCTAATCGTAATGATAAACATCCAGAAACGTGTTGCTTTATGCTGCTTCATGGTTTTATCCCCCCCTATTCTATCACCCCCCCCCCTTCTAACATACCTCTCTCTTCTTCCCTCCTCTCTCTTATTCCCTCCTTGTAAAAAATGTATTTGGTGACACTCCCACATGCAATACTTTAATGTCCCTTTAAATCCACATTTTGCACAAACATCTGGTATGTTCTTATTATGTTCTTATTATATTTATTTAGTTGCACTGGTGTAGTATATAAACACATTAACCATTGAAATTGTAGTATTCTCAGTTGACTGTTAATAGACATAGAATGAATCTTAGAACATGCCTTTCTCCAATCATTTTCATTAATATTTAGTGATAAGTCATCATTCCATGATTTTAATTTACCATTTGAATTCTTTGATGTATTAGATATCAATAAGTTATAGAGGTCCGAAATTATGGTGTTTCTTATTTTGGTTTTTATCATCTGGGTTTCCAGCTGTGAAAGAGGAATTTTGTTAAGATTCTTTTGCTTTGCGTTCACAAAGCTTCTTAACGGAGGATATTTAAAGAAGTGTTTTTTTTTTTATCCAGGTTGTATATAGATTTTAGTTCTTCTAAGGACATAAAGACATCTGACTGTGATGGGTACAAATCTCTAATTGTTCTAAGGTTCTTTGGATGCCCACGTTTTAAACGTTGTATCCATTCTTGGACTAAATTGTGATGAAGGATTTACTTCTTTTAAATAGTTTTTGACCTCGTACCAGACCATTATCATGTGTTCCTAGAAAGGATTTTTGATCTGTCTTTGTAACTTTCTTGTTTAATCAGAGTAGAAGAATGACTGTAAAGGTAATTTTAGATTGTGGGATTTGATTTCTACCCAATGTGGATTATTCTCGTTAGAAAAGTAAAACATAATGGAGCACATATGTATAGCCCAAAGGTAATACAGGGCATTTTAGACCCCCTCCATCAAATGGTAAGTATAGCAAAGTAAGACAGAGTTTAGGTTTTCTACAGTATTGTTCCATATAAAGGCTACTGTAATTTTCTTCAACCAAGCGAATAATTCTAGAGTGATATTTTGGAACAAGTATAGCAGTTTTGGCAATATGTTCATTTTTAGAATATGTATTCTTCCTATTATAGTTATAGGCAGCTTCATCCATCTGTCTATCGAATCTTTGATTTTTTCTTTTAAATAATCATAGTTAGGTTGGACAACTTGTTCCACACACAATTTCCATTTTATTTGCATTTTGTAACCATCAATTACAGCTCATTAAAAAAATCAATCTAAAAAATTTGCATTATCATCAGATTGTTCTTATTTCTAGTACCACACATCTAAAGTTATAGCTAATCAGTGATATGATGGCTCAGCAAATTGCTCCTAAAATGGGAGTTCAGCCACTCACATTGGGCAGCAGCTGCTCTGCTAGGAGCAAAGGGGAAACTCCAGCTTTGAACTGGCTCAAAAGTTCAAACTTTTTAGCAGTTACTATTTTTTGGCCTTTAAAAAACAGGCCCATTTTTGATAGTTTACCAAAAGAAATTTTGCAAATCTGCATTTAGTCGTGCTGTAGACCAGCAATGTAAAATACAGGAGCTGCGGTGGCTTTGCAGAGCAAGCAGATGATTCCCGGATGAGCTGCGTTGCATAAAGTGACCAATGAATTAGGCTTTGACAGGTTGAAAGAATAATTATGAAAGCCTTTGCTGAATGGTAAAGAATATGACACAGTCAAGACAACCTATTTACATATCCTTCATCTGCCTGGTGTGTCAACAAAGGAGAAGCGCTCTCTTTCTCCACACCACTATTATTCAGATGCAAAGTGAAGTGAATGTAATTATGCATGCTCTCCCTTTTTCCACAACATTTTGCTCTGGCTTTAATTTGTGTTCTACCGTGCATTTCAATTCAAGCTCTCCATTTGCCTCCCTTTAGGCAGATGGAAAAAAGAGACTTTAATTCTATTTACGTGGATCTGTGCATTTAACATGTCCCTGGTGGCCGGTCAGGTAAAAAATCTATGGTTCACAAAGGGAAAAGATGCAACAGTAAAATCTTCTTTGGTTGTGAAATCTTGATTCAGTCTCTTGAAAGTCTTGTGTTTTTTCTCCTTTGACGGATGGTTGTGTTTGCAAGAAGTCTACCTGAAATGACCAGTGACCCTATCAATTTGATCATATACTGTAACTACCATTATAAGGACAGAACCAGTGCAGATCTGTGTTTGATAAATAACAAAAAAAATTACAATTGTCTGTGTGTCTCCAACATAAATGACTGAACTGATGTAAACAGCGTTAAACCTAAAAGTTTTTAGTCAACAAGCTGACAAAAAAAAAAGTCGTTTGGAAGAACCGATGACTTGTGTTACCATAGAAACCTTCATGCACTCTTGCCTCCCCTACAACAAACAGAGGAGCATCAATCAGCTTTCACTCCAAAACTAAGGCTTTAGTCGCCGTATCCCAGGAGGAGTGCAGGAGGGTCTTGCAGTTCCCTTGAGGCTCGTGCGGCCACCGTAACCCTTGTGCTATCCTAGGCACTTTAACATTGGGAGTTGGGTCATCTAGACCCACTAGACAGTGCGCTGAACCTTTCTTCTTCAATGATCTGCGATCTTCACTGGTGTCCATGGATTACATGAAATCTTTCCACCTTTATCCACCTTTATCATGGTAGGGAGAACACGTCAATTTAAGGGTGGGGTCATCTAAGGTAGCACAAGGGTTAAGGGACGTCATAAAAATAGAATGTAGCCTACTGTTGTCGTTCATGTGGTAAGTCTGGAGTGAAGAGTTATAAGGGTAATGTAAGTTGCATGTACATATTACATACAGGGGATGCTGTCGTATGGTGTTCTTACGCCAAACTCTAGTCGTTAATAGGGTGCGCGTTCTGGCTTCTTACTGATCACAAGTCAATACTGCTCACAGGGGTGTGTAGGTGATAAGTAACTGCCCGTAGGATGACCACATAAACAATGCTATGGTCTTCCAATAACCTAAACTCAAAGAGTCAGGTTGCACACAACAAATTGGCTGACGAATTGGAATTGTAACTTATTTATCCAGCCAAGAATGGTGGTAACTTTCTTTTCCTGAGATCTTGTATTTTAGACTTCTGTGCTCCTCTATGAATCTTCAAACATTGAGAAGCTCCAGTGAGCTACTACTCTGTGGATTGTGATATGAATGATTTGGACCTGCTGGATGCCTCTCTCCTTTCATCTAGATAGATTATCCACACATTGAAGTTTATGCTACCAAAAGGCTGCAAGCCTTCTTAAGTTGTTTTTGCTATTTAACTAAACATATGCTCGGCCTATGAGTTAGCATGGGTTTGTTGCTACGTTAACTTGCTTCACTGCGCTTGACTGGAGAGATCCTGCAAAGACTGTTTCCTATTCTATGACTCCTGCCCCTGTGAGTGTTAGTAAATCTTACACTTTCGTCTGAGTCTTTGAGGTGTCAAGGCAAAATGTCATTTCTTGAGCTATTCTCTGTGAATTTTGTCTCTTGTTGAACCTCTTGTTGAATTCTCTGAATTATAAAACTGATATCTCTTTACCACCAATGACTCCCCGATCTTTTACAGCCAAAGACTTTAAAGAGGAATAACACCCTGGTAATAATAATAATAATAATAATAATAATAGTAATAATACCATGGTCTTTGTCTGAGTCACAAAGTAACAGTGTTGTGCTCCCCAGGATGTGACAAAGCATTTTCCCAAAGACAAGAACCCTGCATTTAACAAACGTGCTCTCAAATGTGAAAGTCCCTACTCTCAGACTGAAATGTGTCATCTTTCTGGTAATGTCCAACTCAAATACGGCAATAAATTGAATATTTCTCCCATCAATCTTACAAAGCACTAAAATGCAATAATTTAATAAAAGTGACACTGAGGTGTAGATATTTAAATATGTATTTATCAGAACTATTATGCAACAACACTGCAACAAGCAATAAAAGAATAAGAATATTAACTTCACATAAACTGAACAGGTTTTAAGTACGAACTTATTTGGTTTTCCTATTTTTTATTTAAATGAACAAAATAATTTCAATTACAGTTATGGGGGGGAGGGGTAAAACGCAAGAACCATCAACAAAAATAATTATCAAAATTTAAGTAACACCATATCTCTTAGCACTTAAGTAACTCTCTATTATTGCACCTTAATCAGAACCTTAAGCTTGTTATTCAGAAGGATCAAACTACAAAACTGCAATAAGTAAATATAAGCATGAAGAATAATAACCTCATGAGAAGAAAAGTAAATTTTTTACATCAATAAAAGTAAAAGTTTCTAGTATCAACTTATTTTTTAAGTATCCTATGAAAACCTTTCCTATGCAGTTTATTCATTTTCTTTTTTTTTCTTTTCATTTTTTTAAACCTTTTCTTTTCTTTTCAGTATATTCATATTCATTTCTCTGTTCTTATCATAGAGGTACTTTATAAAAACTTTAACAGCACAGAAGTGCACACTATAGGGCGCACCAAAGTGCACCATCAATAAATGTTGGATTTTCAAAATGATGTCATATATAAGGTCCTCCAAACTATACAGTAAGTGAGACAAAAGAGACAGGGAAGTTTGTCAGTCAGATTTTAATAACTACATTCACAGTAACTCTTGAAGTTGTTTCATAACAAACTACATGTTAGCCAAGGTAGCAGTGTTAGCATATTCACCATTCCTGGTAACTCCTAACCTTTTTGCAACACATAATCAGACCGATAACATTAATACAAATGTTACTATGACTACATTAACTACTAACCTTGTTAGCAACACATAAAAAAATAGTCAGACACCACTACACATTAGCCGCGTGTACCCCTGTTAGCATATTAACTCCCAACCTTGTTTGCAAAACAGGCTGATACTACTAGACCAAACATTGCTATCGCTAACATCCAACCTTCTTAGTAACACATAAAAACAACACAGTCCGACACCGCTACACATTAGCCACTTTAGCGTATTTACAAAAACACGTAACCCTTTTTGTAGCAGAAAAAATCCATACATAAGGCTCCTCCTGATTATAAGGCGCACCGTAGTTTTTTGAAAAAAATTCAGGCTTTTAATGCTATAAGGGTGCGGATAATATGGTAATTAGGTTTTTCAGAAAATGAAGCCAATATATTTCGGTCAAAAATATATCTATACAGATGTGCTTGACTGAAGTACTCTTTCTAGGTAACCTTTGTTCTTTGGCTTTCATTTAACCAGTTTGCATTTGTTAAATGTTATTTTTTCCGAGCCTTAGAAGCTAAATTGTCAATTAAGCAAGCAGACTTTGTTTTTGTCAATAACTGGTAAATGTAGAAAGAGCTCAGTCTTCTAACCCTTGTGCTATCTTAGATGACCCCACCCTTGCATTAACGTGTTTTCCCTACCATGACAAAGGTGGATAAAGGTGGAAAGATTTCATGTAATCCATGGACACCAGTGGAGATCACAAATCATTCGAGATTCAAGAAATGTATCTGTCATTGTCAGTGAAATAACGAAAATACTTTTGGAGCATCAACAACAGCCACTCAGTTCAATTCACCAATAAATACCCAATAAATAAATAACCCAAGTGCAGCATCAGTACAAAAGGGAAAACAGCAAGGACTTAACATGAAAAGAAATATTCATTCATTCATTTTCTATTCCGTTTATTCCCTTTCGGGGTCACGGGGCTGCCGGAGCCTATCCCGTCCACTTGAGGGCGAAGGCAGGGGACACCCTGGACAGTTCGCCAGTCTGTCGCAGGGTAGAGTGTCCTCAATCACACACCAATTCACTCTCACATTCTCACCTGGGGACAATTTAGATTAACCAATTAACCTATGAAGCATGTTTTTTGGACGGGGGGAGGAAGCCGGAGACCCCGGAGGGAACCCACGCATGCACTGGGAGAACATGCAAACTCCACACAGAAAGGTCCCCCATTGGTGTGCTGTTTCAGGTCCCCCAGCCGGGACTTGAACCCGGGGGCCTTCTTGCTGTGATGCAAGAGTGCTATCCACTGCACCACCGCAGTCAAAAGAAATATAAATAAGTAAATAAGACATTCAGTGTACACAAAGTCTTACGTTAGTAGTAGCAATGCAAAGTCCAGTTTTCACAGTGTGCTCAGATGAGAAGATGGGGGGGGGGGGCAGTTGTTGGTAGGGACTGTTCAGCAGCCGCACAGCCTGTGGATAAAGGCTGTTGCTCAGTCTGGTTGTTTTGGCCTTAATAGACCTGTACCTCCTTCCTGAGGGGACCAGATGGAAGAGGTGGTGGGCTGGATGGTGCTGGTCATGCAGGATGTTGTGGACTCTCTTTAGACAGCGGGTGGTGTAGAGGCTACTCATCTCTGGGAGAATGGTCCCAATGATTTTCCCAGCTGTTTTCAGCTGGAGTCTCTGCTGATCAGCCTTTGTGCAGCTGTGAAACCACACTAGGAAACCAAATGTCAGAACACTGCTGATGGCACGTAGAAGTTCACCATCAGCTGCCTGGAGATTTTTGCCGTCTTTAGTTTCCTCAGGTAGTACAATAGTTGTTGGGCCTTGCCCACCACTGAGGCAGTGTGTGGACCCCATGATAGGTATTCCGTCATTGTGATCCCCAGAAATTAAAAACTGGTCACCCTCTCCACCATCTCCGTGCCAATGGAAAGTGGCTGATGGTTCTTACTGCGTCTCCGGAAGTCAACAATAATTTCCTTGGTCTTTGTGATGTTTAGTATCAGGTTGTTATTGTTGCACCATGACACCAAGTGTTGCATTTCTTTCCTGTAGTCCATTTCATTATTGTCGTTGATGAGTACAAGCACTGTAGTGTCGTCAGCAAATTTAACAATGAGGTTGGATGAAGATAATGAGCAGCAGTCATGAGTAAACAGAGAGTAGAGTAGAGGGCTCAGCACACACCCTTGGGGGGCCCTTGTGTTGATTAAAACCGTGGATGGAGTGTACTTTCCCACTCTAACACTCTGTTTGCGGTTGGTTAGGAAATCGGTTGTCCAGTTGCACAGTGCGGTGTTGAGTCCAAGGTGGTGTAGCTTGGCTCGAAGCTTGAATGGCCGAATTACATTGAAAGCTGAACTGTAGTCCATGGAACAAAGCCGTGCATAGGTGTTCTTATGCTCCATATGCTCCAGGAACCTATGGAACACAATGGCAATCGCATCCTCAGTTGACCTGTTCTTCTTCTAAGCGAATTGATATGTGTCCAGTGATGATGGGATTGCACCTTTGATTTGTTTTATGACTAGTTTTTCCAGGCACTTTGCAGGGATGAAAGTGAGCGCCACGGGTCTGTAGTCATTTAGACATGTGACCTTCATTTGCTTAGTAATGGGGGTTATTGTAGCAGATTTGAAGCTGGTGGGGACCCATGCTGTGGAGAGCGACAAGTTGAAGATGATGGTAAATATCTCAGTCAGCACCGCTGCACAATCCTTCAGCACCCGGCCCAGTACACCATCTGGCCCGGCTGCTTTCCTGGTGTTGATGTTTTTCAAAACACACCATTGAAGAAAAAAGGTTCAGCGCACTGTCTAGTGGGTCTAGATGACCCAACTCCCAATGGTAACCCTTGTGCTATCCTAGGCATTTTAACATTGGGAGTTGGGCCCACTAGACTAAACCTTTTTTTTCAATGATTTGTGATCTTCACTGGTGTCCATGGATTACATGAAATCTTTCCACCTTTATCTACCTTTGTCATGCTAGGGAGAACACGTCAATGGAAGGGTAGGGTCATCTAAGATAGCACAAGGGTTAAAAAGAAAAATGTTATTTTTCTTGGAAAAGAGTTATTTTTCCTAAAAAATCTGTAATTTCTATTGTGCTCATCGTGCTTGCTAAATTCACATGGATTCTTTTTGAAATATCAAAAACTTTGTCTCTTGTAATCAGCAGCATTTTCCTTTTTGCAACTCATGTAAAACTTGAACTTAATATTTGTGTTTTGCAAAATGGTGAGATTTTCTTTTCTTTTGTCATTAGAAATTTAAACAAAGTTGCACCTCCAGAGCGTTTAGATAAATGTGCTGCTGGTTGCTTTTCTCTGTCTTGAGTTAAAGCTCGGTGGGAGAAAAGACTAATCAGTCAAGCAAGGAGTGTAAAAGCTTGTTTTTTTCAGAACTAGCACCACTGATTGATAGAAACCATGCAGACATGGTTGCATACAGAACATTATTACAGACACAAAAAATTTGGCAAATGTCACAGAAATAAATGTGATTTTGCTGTTGTGATAGAACAAATTGGTCTGTTGTCATCATCTTTGTGTCTGACTTTTGTGGGTTTTTGTGTGTTTCTTTTTGCTTTTTTTTTAAACCAAACAACAGAAACACTCAAGTTTTGCTTTTTCGTTATTTGCAGTTAAGCAGAAAGCTGCTGTCGAGAAAGAAGCCAAACTCAACATCCTGGAGGCCGGAGTGGCAGACGTGAGTAGCCTTGTTTCCCTTCAACTGGGATAAGTTTATGGCATGAGAGTGCGATGATGCATGTAAATGTAAAAGCACTGATTCCCAGTGCATTTGAATGAGTGGAATGCTTCAGGTTTGGAAGACTTTGTCCTGAAAGTTGTTCTTGTAGTTATGGTTGAATGATCAAACAAATCTTTCTAAAATTTTAGAAAGGGGTTTGTATAAAGATTTCCAAATGCCGTTCTCAAACACGTCATGCCCATGTGGTTCATATAACAACATTAATTACACATTATATCTGCAGGTTACAGGGTTTGGAACATTACTTAAAAAAAGTTACTATCTAATCCAAAAAATACTCCAGTTAGTAACTGAATAATATAATAATAATAGTAACTAAGTACCAGGAAAATAACTATTTTTGCTCAACAAAAACACAAGTTTTATGTTCTTGTTTTTTAATACATTTTTACAAGTCAATTGAAGTAAGTAAAATAGACATATACCTTCCAATATTTACACATCTAATGCGTTTTGTTTACAATAGTGACGTGCAGTCAGGGGAGGCACATCCTCATCTGCAAAATATAGCATAAGAAATATATAAAATAAATGAAAAAAAAGGATATATATATATATATATATATATATATATATATATATATATATATATAATAATATTTTAGACATGTCTTTTCTTTTTGTATGTGTGGGTTTTCAACGATTCTTTGGTAGAAGCAATGGTGAATTCTGGGTTTCCTGTTGGAAATACATGAAAAGTGGCAGGTGGTACAAACAGCCTGTGCCTTCCTCGCCCAGCCTCTGTGCATACCACTGACTGAGCTGGAGCTGACACATGCACTTTACTATTCCTGTCTTTCCTTTTGCATAAAAGACAAATTTTTTTATTACATCATTTGCTTATTTCTCTCCAACTGTCCGATTATGTTGGTGCCTGATTGTGCCCCATATTTAGTCATTTTTTTGCGCTTAAAATGTGCATTAGAAATACTAGGTGAGGCATGTGCATAGTGGCAGAGGTGATCTCAGAGAATAGAATAGAAATAGAAAAATATAATTGGTGGTAGCAAGCAAGTGCAGCCGTCCAGTTATTCTTTATATTGTTTATCGTCATATTCTAGAGTCCATTCTGTGTCTAAACTCAGGAAATTCTGGAGACACATCACTGGCAGTGAGCTCCATTGAGACACAGACTTTTAAACTGAAGAAAGAAAATAAACACTTCTGTTCTTTATTTATAAGTAAAAGTAAGTCAATTATAATAGTTTTGGTGCTTTTTTCTATGCTACAGTTTGTAAACAGAAAGTGTTAAAAAAGAAACACTTTAACTATTTACTTCATCAAAATGGGAGATGTAAGGGTTCACTTATGTTTGTAAAGCCATGAAACTCCGCATCTTCCTGGTTTATAAAAATAAACATATAAATGATGTAAAAAGGCGTGTTTGGCACCTTTTTAGATTGAACAAAATCTCAGACAATTGGTCTGGTTTACAGGTATATTTTTTTATTAAGCTGTTATCAGTGTGTTAATGTGTTTCTGAATGGGACTGTGACTGTAAAGCGCTTTCGGCCTTCTAGGGTAGTAAAGCGCTATATAAGTATACACTATTTACCATTTTAGGATATCAACAAAATCTTTCCTCCTGTATGTTCAGTCTACATGTTCTTGGCTTTAGCCTTAATCAATTTGAGATAGTTCTTGTATATTCACCTGGAAATATCAACTTTGTATTGGGTTCTCGAGCTTCGGCATAATTGGTCGGGATAGGTTTTTGTCTGCCTTATGATGTTGGGGCAATTCTTGAAATTGCTCTGCCAGACCTTTACTGCTTCCGCTACTAAAATCACGTCTGTACCATTGACTTAACATTGAAACTGGCTGCCCTCTGCCGTGAATGGCGTTTGGTGAGACTGCAGTTTATCTGCTAACCTATAATCCTCGGCATAACCCTTCATTTAGTCGTAAAAAGAAAATTTCAGCCATGGCTGCAGGTATTTGGAAACATTACGTGTGAATACTTTCTTTGTGGCATTTCCTTTTTATTTGTTGTGAAAGTTAATTCAACAGTCTGCATGTGTATCAACTTAGTTCTGAGCCTCAGGCAGTGCTGCTTACTGGTGCAATGTAGCCTGAATTATAATGTAATTCAAACCATGTTTCATGGGCTTATCAAGTTTTATTTCGTGTGTAATTTTATTAAACAGCAGGGTCTAGTAAACACATTTGTTTGATATTTCCATATATTATTCAGAAGTGTCGATTTAGAAGACCAGAAATATGTCGAATTTTCTGATTTCTTTATCGCTAAAGAAACTTTTTGAAATAATAATAATGAATTCGATTTATCTGCGCTTTTACTTGGTGCTCAAGGTGCTTAAAATGTGTCCGTTATTCATTCACTCCTCATTCATACTTGGTGATAGTAGCTTCGTTTTTTGCAACCATATGGCTGCCCTGGGGAACGAACTGACAGAAAACGTGGCTGCCAATTTGGCGGCACCGACCTCTGACCATCACCGGGATCATACTTGCATTCCTTACACCAGTGGAGCCACACTGGAGGCAAGGAGAATTAAGTGTCTCTTTGCCAAAAGGACACAACGATGACATTTTGCTGGTAGGAGGCGGGGAATCGAACACGCCAACCCTTCGTTCGCTGGGCGACCAGCTCAATCACCTGAGCTACTGTCCCCCTAGACAAATAGAAAAATAAAGACTGTCAGTTTCCCCCCGTGTCAAGTTCTCCACTAATGCAAGGCGCAGCTTGCAGAAAGGGGGCATAAATTGAGCCACTCAGCTCAGCACCAACAGCCAAGCCATGTAGAGGAGATTTTGGAAACAGAGGCTTCAGATAGACGAAATATGGCTTTTTAAGACATTTGGGTTGTGGAATTTTGATTAAAACTTCATAATCGTAAAACACCATTGGGAAAGTTTTTATAAAAATTTGTAAAATTGTCATAATTGTCATCTCTTCTGCCTCAACATTTTTATCTTCGGGGGACTTTAAGAATCGTTCCTCCTTGTTAGTAGTATTTCAAAGTGTAACACACTTTGTCTTGACATGACAAGTGTAGTGATCTCACACAACAAAAAAAATCGTTCCAACTTTACATGATTCCACAGCAGCTTACAAGAACATTTTTGTTCAAAGTAGAGAGGTAATCATCTTTTTGAAAAGCTCTGTTCCTCACTGTGAAAGCAACCAAACTAAAGCCCTTGTTCTCGTTTATCATTTGCCATATGCTGTGCATTCTCTAGGGCTACACTTAAGTATACAAACAAGAAAGCAGGCAACAAACGATAAGGGGATCCACACCTTCACACATGTGCTGTCAGGTTTTTGTTCGCTCCCTCTCAGCCTCTGTCTCTCCCTCTGTCATCTCTTATCATTACCTTTCTCCTCCATCTTAGTGATAGATAGACTGCTGAGCCTCTGCACCCCACCCCCCTCCCCACATTGATTCAATAGTTGGAGTGTAGCGATGAAGACCTGCCATTCAACGTGCTTATCAAACAGCATGGAGCGAGGTCTGGAATAGAAAGGGAGGGTGGTAAGAAAAAAGAACAGAAAAAGTCAGAGAAGCTTGTGGAGGCAGTCCAAAATAAAGGGTCTATCGAGGTGATCAATACCTAGCTGCAAACAGGAGCCATTATGAACAATCTAAGCCACATTGTAGGAGGGAGAGGCAGAGTGGAGTGAACAAAATTATTATTTTTTATTTTAAGCTTCAAAAGGTAGAGAAAGAGAAACACAACAAGCCTGCAACAAAAGCTTCCATCCACTGCCTCATGCAGTGTTTGTTATAGTTCTATCAAGGATCGTAAAATACAAATATTAGCATATTTCAACACAATGACAGGTTCAAAATAAAACAAAGTGGAAGGATGTTTCGGACGACGGGGTCAGAATCCTTCCACATTGTGGAGATTTGCTCAGACATTTTCACACCAATCCAGTTTGTGTTTTATATGAGGACCGTCATCAAATTTACTGCTGCAGTAAAAAGTTTAATGAGGCAAATAGCATGCTAATAAAAGGGATCATATAACTGATCATGATTGTGGTTGTAAACGTTTGTTTTGGTTCAGGCTGACTGGAATGAAGAAAGTTGGGTCGGGTTTGTTGGAGTTACAGCTGCAAGCACCTTTCCCCTTTGGCTTCAGTACAGCCAAAACTAATGGGCGAACAAGCAAAAATAGTTCTAATTTACTCTACAGGCATTTTTTTTATCTGTAAAAATTGCATTTTCTCTGTAAAGTAAATTTATGGCAGCAATAACATTTTACATGGATGGAGGTGATTATTACCTTTTTTCGTCTCCACTTCAAAGTGAAGGTACAGATTTTTTACAACACCCACATCAATTATCCAGAGCGATTCGTTACGTGGATGCATTCTTTTTTTTTTTTGCTGCTTAGTGTCAAAGGGGAAAGTGTGTGGATCCTATGAAGGTGTCCTTTGAAATGAAAATGTTTCAATTTTAAATTCATAGACCTGGACTGGTCATCTGCCTCTGTCCCGTCGGTGTCTGACCAGAGCTCATGGGACTGACTCTTTCTTGGTTCTTCTGTCTTTGTGTGTGTGTGAGGTGGGGGATGCTGGGTCTTGCTGTGCAATGGGGCCCCTGGGCTGGGGAAACCTTGGGCCCAACACTGTGGGAGGGGGACTAGGGGACAGCTGTTTCATCAATTGGAAGTTGTTGAGTCTGGAAGTTGTCCCGTAATACCTTCCATCCTCTTACGACAGTCACCTAACCTTTACCGTAACGCTTATAAGCGTGAAGGGGGGCATCAACCTGCGATGACCCTTGGGAGTAGGCCTACTTGGCTGTGGTCCCCCTCTCATTGGTTGCCGCACAGATTTAAGTCCCTCTGTTTTAAATGCAGGACCCTTGGAGGGATGGTGCTTGGACATCTCTTTGAGAAATCAGGATACGTCCCCTCAGTGCACTACAACCCAATTTTAACTGCACCCTTTGTTACACACATCCCTCCACCCCATAACAATATACACTGCAAAACAAACACACGCACACACATAATACACAAGAAAGGCAGGGCCTCTGATATTCAGTCCCCTCCCCCATCATTGGTGGGGGAACCACGCACTCAGCAGTGGTGGCCGTATCCCGTGGGCGCTGACTTCCAAGGCGCAGTGGACTCTCTCCATACAGGCAAAGGTATCCCTGAGTTCTCTGGCAAGACCATGAGCCAGCATTGGCTTGGATTTTCCAGGCTCCTGTGCCCCCTGCTCTCGGCTTTGTGGCCCCCTGTGGCGGTTCTGCCGGCCCTATTCTGGGTGGCTGAGGTGGGCCACCTGGTTGGCATATTTCCTTGATCTGCTATCCAGAGTGGGTGTCTAGGGTGGCCCAGACTACCACTGCTGCTTCGCCTTCGACAGGGGTAGACAGCCACTCCCCCTCTTTTTACATTCCATCACCCACCACAGCTGAACACAAACACTCACCTGAGCACAGGTGCCAGCACAATTTTGCACAAATGTAATGCATGATGGAATGACATATGCTTGACACTTTTGATTGTATGCATAGGTCCTGTGTGTGCGTGTGAGCTGTAACATAATTGTGTGTGGAGATCTTTGAGGCCACCAGGTATTTGTGTCCGTGGACAGGCCTCCCCCCTTGGACTAAGATCTACACCTGACTGAATTAATGATAAATCTCCATCATAATGTTGCTCCGTGTATTGACAACAGCTGTGGATCATGATGGACCATGAAACAGTGTGACTGAGGGCAACTCAGAACTTGACCAAAAACCACCAAAACCAAACCATAGCTCATGTCATACCAGATTTACAATTCGGAGAACAAAATGACATTGCTGACTTCATCAATCCTTTGTTGTGCTGGCTGAAAGACTGTGGAGTCCAAGCAAATCTCCACATGCACCAAGAAAGTAGATGTCACAAGTGCCAGAACATCTCATGTGGGTTCAATGATTTGGGAAACATGTTCTTCCTTCCACCACAACCAGGAAACACAGATTCCATTGCTTCACTTCTTGGCAGCAACGCTGAAAATATCTGCTCCAACATAAAGTGTCAGTTTTGCTCATCAAATGTGGAAACGGCAATCTCTTTTGGTGACTGTGACATATTTCCCTTGTATGTTCCAAGACAGTCTGCAGTCAGGGAACACGTGAGACCGGATAGTTCCATCTATGTTCCTATCAATGGGAAGAAGGAACAATTCAACCTGTCCTCTGTCATTTGCCATAGGAGCAATCATTTTTACACCTACGTTGCCAAAGGTGGTGTCGTTCTGAAAGCAAACAACAGTCGGATCTCTGTAGCAGATGAGACCTGTCTGGCTGACATTAGCTTACATGGAATCATCTTCCTCTATGAAAAATGCAAAGACACATCTGCTGTCAATCACATGGACGTGTCTGCTAAATGTGAGGAAAATGTTGCTCAGCAAGACACCATGAGGCCACAAGAAGAGATGTCCAGCCGCAAGTCTGAACACAAGGTAGATTATGTGGAATTGTTCAGAAAGAAAGCAGCAATGAATAAAGGGAAGAAGAAAAACCTGGGACAATTAAAAACTGCTGGAGGAGGTTCAGGACCAAAAAGACGAACCAATTCTAAAAAGGCCTGAAGTGGGAACGGTGTGTGTTGGACCTGAAGAAAATAAGGTCAATTAGGGACCAAATACTTTGACATGATCAACGTCATGCTTTTCCATGCTTTTTAGATGTTTAAAGTTTTCATGTGGGGATCTTTTCTATCAGGGCTTGCCGGTTTGGTCTGGGGTTGTTGCCACGGTCCTCGCCCTTGCTGGGGGGGCTGGGGTCCGACGTCGCAGCCTCACGACTGTGGTGTGGACCCTATTGCTGTCCGCTGTGGGTGGGCGCCATGGCAATTATCTGTTACTGAGCTGCTCCTTGTGTGAGATCCCCACGCCTTCAATTCTCATAGTTATTTATTATTTTTAGTTAGTTATTTAGAGTCATTTTAATGCATGTGTTTATGGGGGGGGGGGGGGGTCAAAGGGGTTACTTGGTTTTCTTTTCTTTTTGTATTTTGTTGTTTTTAATTGAAATTTTTTTGACACATAAAAATAAGTTTTGTATAAATAATTGCTGATTTTCAAAATAAAAGCCCCCCCCCGGCCCAAACACAAACACACACTATTTTTAGGGGTTTTCTCCGGGATGCTCCTGTTTCCCCCCCTGCAAAAAAATAAAAAATACTTTCAATGCACAGAAGAATTAGGATTGATTGATGTGGAGGACTTTGAATCCCTACCAGGAAGATTCTACACATGACTCTGCAAATCACAAAGAACATTCTTGAATTCTTTTTATTTCTAAATCCGATAGTAGTAGAGTTAAAAAATGTAAAATTGATTGTGCAGATGTGTTTGACCATAACTTTCTATATGTAAATAAATATTTTAAATTGTAAGAAACAAACCACATGGAGTTTGAATGTTGGAGTTTGAATAATGAAGCAATTACAAAAAAGACATAAAAACTGAAATAAAACAATATTTGGAGGAAAATGATGATGGAGCGGTAGACCCTACAGCGTTATAGGATACACTTTAAGCAGTAATTAGGGGAAAACTGACAGCAAAAAAAACATGGTTAAGGAAAAATAGAAAAAAAAAACTATAAAGAATACTCTATAGAGTGAAAAGAACTTGAAGAACAGTTCATAAAAAACAAATACAACAAAAATGTATCAACAAACACAAAACAATAAAAAAATCATTTACATGTTAAAGTAAAAAATAGAAAAAAGCTGATTCATTTTAAACAAAGTTACCAGGAAATAGGGCCTAAATATGCAAAATTGCTAGCCAAAAGAACAAAAAAAAAAACAGGCGCTCGATAATCTATGAAGTTATTGATCCAGAGACTAATAAAGTAACAAATAGCCCAAAGAAAATCCAAAGAAGATTCACTAACTACTATAAAAAACTACATTCCTAACAAAGATGACATGAAAACCAGAAACTTAAAGTGGCTGAGGGCAATTGGCTACAATGACAACAGCCGTGGATCATGATGGACCGGGAAACAGTGTGACTGAGGGTAACTCAGAACTTGACCAAAACCAAACCAAACCCCAGAATCCTTACAAAAATATATAAAGCTACACTTTACAAGAACCCTTTCAAAATATTATTGGAGATAAAGAGTTATATGAAACAAAGAAAATGCATCTCAATCATATAACAAATTATACACTTGATTTGATTTGAATTTGATTTGAAATGGTTTATTTCAAGCAATCAAATAGGAGTAATACACACAAAAGCAATATAATCATCAGTTATACATTCATACAGTAACTAATCAAACTTAGGATAATTAGACATAATTAATAAAAATTGCTTGAAAGGGAGTGGAAAGAAGCGAACTTATATAATCCCACCCCGTTATACTATAACCATTTTATTACATGATTTATCAATATCCGGTTCCTAGGTTTTATCAGACAGAATTAAGAATCATAAGGTATCAATAAAGCACATGCCAAAGATGAAATTACTTAAATACTACGTCAAAAATAACTTTAGAAATCAACATGGCAAATGCAGCATCTGAAATATATGCAAATTATGTTACTTTTAAAAGTCATTCATATGCTTTAAAACATAATACTATATCAGTAAAATAGACGCAACACTGTTTCAGGAGTTATCATAGCAAAATTTCATCAAGTATCAAAAGTTAAAAACATGTGCAAAATTATGCTACATTAGAAAAGATTTTTGAATCATTTAATCAATTTTAGGAGCTAGTGAAGTAATATCATCAAAAGTCAATCAATTTAACAATTTTCAATAAGTGATTAATCATTTGTTTTACTTTTTTAAAATATTTTTTTTTGTATTTTTTTTTATTTTATTTTTTTATAGTAAGGTAATGCTGTAAGGAAAAAAATAAAAAGGGTCCATAACTGTCGATTGTCCAAGGTTGGTATTTCTTCTTTTACTGATAACAGCTGATCTCCTGGGTTCAAAACAGTTTATAGTTCTCTTCGATGTTATGTCTGCAGACATTAGATTCAGGTCCATATCCTTCTTCAGCTGATATCAGCTGCGGTGAAAGTTGAGGTCAAGTTGTCTGCAGGTCAGAACTCTGCTGCTATTCAGGTGACGTCAGACTTATGGAGAAAGTGAAGATTCCAGGTGTCATATTTCTTGAAATTATTTGGCTCTTTGATTTATTACTCCACGTTGATTCAGACGACCGTGATCAAACACTTCTCAAAGTCCTTCATGGTGTTCACGACCATAACCTTGGTGCGGTCCTCTGGACCGAGTGGTTTGACAAAGATCCTGCAGCCTTTAACCCAAGTGTTCTCAATCTGCTTACGCTTCCTGAGAAGCCGTGCATGTTTTGAGATTCCAGCATTCCTCCTGGTCAGATGGTCGTTCAGATAAGCAGCCGAACCTTTCAGGTTTTTCCTTTGGTTCATCAGAGCTAGCTTGTGTTTGTGATTCACAAACCTGATGAGGATCGCTGGTTTATCCGTCTCCTTTCTCCTGGGGAGCAGGTGGCAGGTCTCGATGGTATTGAGATCCAGGGAAATCCCTTTAGATGTGAGAAATGAATGTATTTGCTGCACCAGAGACTCTGCACCGATCTCCGTATTAGCACTGCTAGCTACGCTAGCGCTAGCATTAGCAGCGCTAGCTCCAGCTGAATTCAGCTTCGCTCGAGGCTTGATTGGTACTCCAGTGAGAATGACATTATTCATCCTTACTTGCTGTTCCACATCGTCCAGTCTTTTCTCTAGAATCTCGACCCGGTTTTCTCCCTGCTCGTTTTGAGCCCGAAATCTTCGGAACTCTTCCATCATCTCCCAGAGTGGCGTTAGTTTAGCCGACACTTGATCCATAAAGCTTTTCAGCGTTTCTTGAATAATGTCAAGAGATTTTTTGAGCTCTTCATATTCCTGGGGTTTCTTCGGGGGCATGGTCAGCTCTCTTTTTGGAGAAAATCAACTTCTTAAGTAATTTGAAGATAGTATCCGCAGAGAGCCGCGACCACGCGTCCTGCCTTAACCCCGGAACCGGAAAAAAAAAAAAAAAAAAAAAAAAAAAAATACTAAATACACAGGTTATGTTCAGAGCATGAGTTGCCATGGCAACTTGACCTACCCTGAAACATACCTCCATTTCTGGAACCGAAAACTGAGGTTATCAACTTCTTTAGCCTCAAACTTACCGTGGGAGCTAGCATAACCTGCTTTCTGGAATACCCCCCTGCTCTGCTCTGTTGTATAACCTTTCTTTTGTTACTCGTGTGTTTTGTCATGTTTTCAGTTTGGTTATTAAATCTTTTGTTTTCTGTCATTATCCCTGGTCTCCTGCATTTTGGGTCCTCCACCACTAAAATGTGAATTTTCACTATTTCAGTTCTAGCTGAGCAAATAGATGAGAGCTGAAGGCCTCTTGTGTTGCACATAATTTACTTTTACAACAGGGGTTTTGAATCTTCTGACAAAACCAAACTTTATTCATCTTAATCATATTCTGATTGATTGATTTGTTTTTTTAGTGTTTTGCATTAGTTGATATATTTCTGTTGTACAGTGATCCCTTGCTATATCACGGTTTACTTTTCACGGTTTCACTACTTCACGGATTTGGATTGTGCATTGTGTTCTGCATTCTGATTGGCTAAAAAGTCACTCAGCGAGTAGCTCAAGAATGGGACCCTTTGATGAGCCGTTCATTACAGTTCTCCAACATAATCGATGGTGGCATGTCGGTGTATAAGGATCTTTAGCAAAGAAGAAAAAAGAGCGACAACTGCCTATCACTATGTTCCTCTCCCGAACAAACACACCTGCAGCTGCACCGCGGGCTTCAGAAGGAAAAAACGCTGCAGAGGATGCAGCGGCTCAGTATGAAGAGCAGTGAAAAAGAAGACCGGAGTCACTATCTGTCCCACTGTACTTTTTTATTTTTTTCATAATCATTTTAAATTTTCTTCCGTTTAATCCAACTCCACTAAAAAAACAATTGATTTAGCCTGTTAAATGGTTTGTTCTTTCTTTTCAATGTATAATAGTGTATTTCATTGTATAATAATTGTAAAAAAAAATAAAGGTTTCTACTTCACGGGTTTTGCTTATCACGGGTTCTATTTGGAACGTAACCCCCGCGATAATCAAGGGATCACTGTATTTCTTTTTATGAACTGTTCTTCAAGTTCTTTTCCTTTTGTAGAGTATTCGGTTCTGTGTTTTCTACAATCAAGACACAGACTCTACATATCTGCATTTGTCGGGTATTTCTAAGTAAAGTAAACATGTGAATGTAGTTTTAATACTTTTTAAATGTATTTTGTTCTTCAGAGTAGTTGATGTGAAAGGTCGTGGTGTTATTTGCAATGTCAATTTATATTTTCAAAGAATTTTTCAATGCTTATTTTTCCGTTTTGCTTCTTATTTTACCGTTAAAAGATGACATAGAGCTATACTTTTATTTGAATTAGACTGAAAACCCTAAATACTATGCATTTTCACATATTCTTTTTGAATCAAATATTGGTTTCAGTTTACCTAAATCCTAAGGTAATGTTTCATAAAACATCCAACAATTCCACACAGATTGTTAAATGACTGTGTCCTCTTCATAATCCTCCATTTTGACCAGCTAACAGTCACTGGGCTTCAGGGTTAAGAACCACTTAGGGTTAGGAGGCCACGTGCCTCTAAGTAAGTGAGTGCATGTTTGTCATGAGGGACGTGGAAGATAAGGTTGCTGTTGCAACAACTACATTATTGTCATCCGGAAGTGGCACAAATCCTCTTCCATCCCAAGGAGGGCAAGTTTATAAATGGCAAAAGGAATGGAGGTCAAATGAAACCTTAATATATTTAATCAAAACTAACTTGAGTTGGCAGCTACAAACCAAGGATGATGCCCTTCTTTTCTTTTAGTTTTTATAATACATGTCTCAATAGTTCACCTTGTGTTAAAATACTGTAGAGGTATTCAATGTGATGCTTTCCCCCAATAGAAACTGCTCCTCAGGTTGTGGTTTTCCTTGATTTCTAAGCCTAAAGACCATAAAACACTCGGGAGAGGAATGTTTTCTGCTTTGGCACAACATTCAGTTTCATCAGCCTGTTTCTGAAGTGCTGTTCCTTCAGCAAAGGAGTTCACAATTTACCCAAAAGGTATCATACAGAGTCTGCATGTTGTGTTTTATGTTTTTAAACAATAAGTGCAATATTTTCCTTAAAATGGCGGGAAGAAGGTAACAAGAAAACGGGAAAATAAGAAACATTTCTAGATGATGTCAGCGGTCCATACATTTTCTTAACCAGCTGTATGCCTTTCGGGGTCACAGGGTTGCCGGAGCCTGTCCCGGCTACAGTTGGGGAAAGGGTTCACCCCGAACAGGTTGCCAGTCTGCCACTTAATCAGTCCCACACACATGCACACCTAGGGACACTTTGCAGGGGTGCTCAACTCCAGGCCTTGAGGGCCTCCCTCCTGCTGGTTTTCTAGAATCCTGCCATATCTGCTGATGATTACCTGGAATAGGTGTGTTGAGCCAATAAGGAGCTTTATTGGCAGGTGGGAACATGTAGGACACTCGCCCTTGGGGCCAAGAATTAACATATGAAGTATGTTTTTGGAGGAAGCTGGAGTTTCCAGAGAAAACCCACAAAGAAAGGTCCGAGCTGGGATTTAAACCAGGGCCTCCGCACTGTAAGGTGACAGAGCTAACTATTGATCCACTGTGCAGTTATCACCTGTGTATTGAACTAATTAAAAGGGGAAAATATGCAGTTGAAAAATGAAACCTGTTTTTTTTCTCATAAAACAAGCTAATTATCCACAAATATTACTGTTGATATTTGATGGTACTTTGCAAACAGCACCCCATATCTTTATTTGTTATTTATCTTTGAGACATTACTAACATCTGCACTTTTAGTCAATGGTTTGATTTGGTTTAGCATTACTGTGTCAAGAAATGTGTTTGCTGTAGACCATTATCACTTTTTAACCCACTTCGCAGAAGCAGGCTTCAACGGCGTTCGTTAAAAAGTGATCATGCACACTTCGAAGGCCATTAACCCTTACATAACTTACTGGCTCCTTGAATAGTATGCAGGATTTATTTCAAAAATTCTTGAGAAAACAGTATCTGCTCAGCTTCATGCTCATCTGTCCTCCAATAATCTGTATGAACTTTTCCAATCTGCCTTCCGTCCCCTTCATAGTACTGAAACTGCTCTTCTAAAAATTACTAATGACCTTCTCCTCTCTGCTGACTGTGGTTTATTATCCATCCTTCTTTTACTTGATCTCAGTTCAGCTTTTGACACCATTTCTCATTCTATCCTCTTGAACAGACTCTCTTCCATTGGCATCTCTGGCACCGTCCTCTCCTGGTTTCATTCCTACCTGTCTGACCGTACTCAGTTTATCCAACTGAAATCTTTCAGTTCTCATTCTGTCCCCATCACAACTGGTGTCCCTCAGGGTTCTGTGCTCGGTCCACTCCTCTTTATTATCTACCTTCTCCCGCTTGGTCATATTTTCCAAAAACACCACATCCATTTTCATTGCTATGCGGATGACACCCAGCTCTATCTTTCCAGCCAACCCAACTCCACACTGCCTCCATTAGCACTGGTTGACTGCATCAATGAAGTCAAATCCTGGTTCACCTCAAACTTTTTAAAACTCAATAGCAATAAAACTGAACTTCTTCTGATAGGCACCAAATCCACCCTGAGCAAGACCAACCATTTCTCTCTTTCCATTGACGGCTCCACCATCTCTCCCTCCCCTCAGGTAAAGAGTTTGGGTGTCATCCTCGACAGTAGTCTCTCTTTCACTTCTCACATAAACAGCGTCACCAGATCAGCTTACTTCCATCTACGCAACATCCAACGTCTACGTCCCTCCCTCACCACTCAGTCCACTGCTGTACTGGTACATAGTCTTGTTACTTCCCGCCTGGACTATTGTAACTCTCTTCTATTTGGTCTCCCACAAAAAACCCTCCATAAACTTCAAATGGTTCAGAATTCAGCTGCTCGTATCATCACACGCACTCCCTCCATCAACCATATCACACCTATTCTTCAACAGCTTCACTGGCTACCCATCCCATTCCGCATTCAATACAAAATCTTGCTCTACACATTCAAAGCCTTTCACAACCTTGCACCTCCATATCTCTCTGACCTCCTTCATGTCTCCATACCTGCTCGCTCCCTCCGCTCCTCTTCTTCTATCCAGTTTTCTGTCCCTTCTGCCCGTCTTGTCACCATGGGGAGCCGGGCATTCAGTTGATCTGCTCCCCAGCTTTGGAACTCACTCCCCCCTGACCTCCGCAACACTGACACACTCCCACATTTCAAATCAAAGCTAAAAACTCATCTTTTCCAAATGGCCTATTCACTTTAACATTAATCTTTTCACGTTTTTATATATTTTTTATTTAATTTTGTATTTATTTAAATTGTTGTTGTTGTTTTAAGTGTTCATTGTATTTTATACTGTATACATGCTGTGCGGCGACCTTGAGTGCCCAGAAAGGCGCCTTATAAATAAAATGTATTATTATTATTATTATTAGGATATGGGTCTCAGCTACTTCATCCTTATTTAAGTATTTGCCAGGACCTTGCACCATGCGTGTAGAAAAAATAGTGCATGAAGATTTTCACTGTAAAGGTTCATCGAATAATTTTCGACCATGATACTTTGTGCGAGCCCCATACAGGGTTTGTCAATTTTTCGCCCATAGACAGCCTGTATCCACCTGTAAGAGCAGTTACACAGTATTAGATCACCCCCGTAATGCCTGTGGTGTGTGGTTGAGCAGAGCAGAGTGATAACAACAGTTGCAATGACAGTATTTTTAGTTGCAGGCTGCACAGGTGTCTGAAACAGAGCTGGAACTGAATACGAATATTCATGAAGCCCAGAGACGCACACAGGACCACGGTTTGCCTCAGTTCACAAAGAGAGAAAGAAATCATAGAAAATCAAAACAATGACATTTACATGTGCAAGCACACCTGAATTTGAACAGTGTTGGTGTGTGTATATATTTTTTTTCTTAACTCAGGGAGGGGCATGCCCTCTTAAATTCATCCTCATCGCCTGCCATAGAAATTCAAATGGCTTCATGGAGAAAAGTAGATGGAGAGGCTGTTGAAGAGTTGGCTCGTCTTTTCTCTCTGCTCCAAAATGGTCTTTGATATGCTAATAGGAGCTCGCCACAGGGGCCCTGAAGGCCAGATGCATGCTGGGATCTACCCCAGGTGGTGTGTGCACTCGTTTACCTGCAATGCTCACAAAAGACTTAGTGTAGGTTTATTTTAAAGATATAATTGATGTATATTATTTTGCATAATTGTAACATGAATACAATAATAAAAGGTAAACTGTAGATAAACATTCATGTATATTTTCCCTGTATAATGAAAACTGAAAAATATTAACTTTAATGTGTTTTACTAATCTAATAATGCAAGCTTTCTTAAATCTCTATCTCTCATTGACTATATTTGGACATATTTACAGATCTTTTTTCCACAGGGAGTACCCCCCCCCCCCAAAAAAAAAGAAAAGAACTCTTTGTAGCAGTTTAACAAGAAAATATTTGTATTAGTATGCATGGCAGAATTTGACCTTGGTTTCTGACATAGCAGATTCTGTTAAAAAAATTTAAAATAAAGATTTTCACTAGTCTGTTATTTTTCAGTTCATTTATTTTTGCGTTTTTTTCTAGCAGTCATTATTAACAACATTTTCCCTAAATTTAAAGGAAAGTTTAAAAGAAGCTCTGGTCTATAAAGATTTCTGGTATTTCTTATGTCAGAATATAAATTCTAAATTACACAGGTAGTTAAGTTTTAATTTGCCTGAATTTTATTTTATTTTATTTTAAGTGTTTTCTAATTAAATATTGACAAACCTTTTTTTACATAAATCATTTCAAACCTTGTTTGCGAAACAATTTGAAGTCTACAAATTAAAACAAACATATTTTTTAAGCATTTTAACAGTCCAGGAGTACTATGTTGGTTGCATCTTCCCTTCTAAGATTTACTTTTTGCAGAAGAAAATACTTTTAAACAAAAACGTGATTAAAAAAATGCTTTTTATCTTGTTTGATTTTAACAACCACATGGAGGGTTCCTTTTATGTGATCCAGGTTACATTTTAATGATCAGAATCGGCTTTCCTTTATTGGATTAATTAGTGTCAAAGCTGTTCCCCAGCTTTCCTAATAAACTGCAGTCATTTAAATTTAGTATCAGAGCCTGATTAAGTTACACACATTGATTCTGGATGCTTGATGTGAAGTTATAACATATCCTCTTTACTCCATGATGCTGTTTTTTATTTTACATCATGTGGTCCATTTTCTAAGGATTTCAATTTTTTGTTAAGCATCTTATGTATAATATTTAAATAAATAAAAAATCAAATTGTAGATGGCAATATACAGTGTGTGATACAGGATATAAATAACCGTACATCAAAAACCATATTTTCTGCACAGTAGGTCAGACTGCGCTGTCACTGAATGGTCTATCTTTTGAATTATTATGTCATTTGGAAGATGCACCAAACTAAAAGGCACATTAAGCAAGACAAAAGATAAGTCTGTCAGTCAGTCTAACTTTATTAAATGTGTTCACAGTCATTCTAGACTTGTTCACATTACCTGTAACTTCCAACCTTGTTCTCAGCATGTAAAACAAAAAGCAACAGACTGATTCTGTAAAAACAAATGTTACTGTGGCTACGCTAACACCAAACCTTAAAATAAACGTAGTCTGACACCACTACACATTAGCTGTGTTATCATATTTATTATAACAAATTTTGACGGAGTGCTGTGTGCCTCTCAGTATCACTTTGAGATCACTAACACAACCAGAATATCTACAGAGAGATAGTTTGCATTCCAATGTTCCCAATCTGTTGAGTTTTAAGACATTTAAAATACAAGTTTAAGTCTGCAAATGGTAAATTTTGGTATATTTGCATTGAGAAATACTTTTTTTTTTTAAATTCAGTTGTTTAAAGGGTCAATAACATTGACCACATTTGGATTTTCCCAATAGCGGTCTATCAAGCTTTTTTAATGCTGGGTGTAAAATCAGACAGATTTGCTGATGGTTTCCCAATTTTTCTTTTCCACCTAATCTTCTGTGCGTCTCTGCTCAGTGTGTTGTGCACACACTGTTGTGACTGGGAGCTACACTTCACCAGAGCAGCTTTCTGCTTTCCAGGAGCCAGTAGTCACCCACTGAGCTTCCTGGCAAACAGCAGGACACAACAGACAGCTGGTAAACAGCGCTCGCCCCGCTCTTTTTTTTTTTTCTTCTTTTCCCCCAGGTGCTAAATGAGCTGTTAGGTACAGCTGAGGTCACCCAGACAAACAAAAACGTGGAGAAACAGAAGCCCCCACATTTCAATACATCACAGCAGACTGCGTCTTTGATTTTCCTAGGCAAAATGTGCTCCCGGGAGGCTTCGCTCAAGCAAACAAGGTGTGTAATGACAATAGCATCAAGCTTGGGATTGTGAGTCGGTTAGCTCAGTGTTGGGTCCTGAATATTAAGCTGTGATTTTGACTGGACAGCGCGAGGCGTTACTGTTATGTGTGCGCATCAGTGAACAAATGGTGTGATACTCCAAAGTGGCCAGTCTCATTAACAATGTCTCACGCTTGATTAGCCTGTGGCGTTTGGAACCAGAGTTTACAGCTGATGTTGTTGAGCAATTCCTCATTAATATCTGAGAATGTGGAGGAGAAAAAAAGAGTGTCAAAACCCCAGATGATCATTACAGAATAAACCAGACAAACGTCTCATTTTTACACTGATTACTAGTGCACATAGATAATTCTAGTTAAGGCTTTTGCATCATTGAGACACATGCACACAAAAAATCAATGTGTAGGTGATAATGTAAGGTTGTAACTTCTTGTTACCTTTAAAAACATCTGCAGCTCTTTTTTTGTAAACAAGTTGCTTGAAATTAGTGTTGCTGTTATGGGAAAAATGATGTCTCCAAAAATAGACGACATATCCCAGCTGTATTTGGTTTTGACCTTATTAGAAGTTAGCAGGACACGTGACTTGTTTTTGTCTTTTTATGAAACAAAAGGAATAAATTAGGTAAATGCTGGTAATTGACAGTAAATTTGAGCTTTTCTGTAAGAAATGGATGAGTTTATCCAACATTGAATTGTTGGATAAGTGATGCTATCAAATAAAAGACTATGGATTATTTTACTGACATAGTCACTAGAGAAATCTGATAATTCAAATAATCAAATAATGGTTGGATATTTAAGTAAACAGGCTCTGTGTTGTGTAACTCATCACAAATTTGTGATCCAAACATAATGTGTTTGAATAGACCGCAACTTCATGGAGAAACAAAAGGTTTTTGAGAAGACACTAATATCAGCCTCACAATAAAACATAAAGAATCCTAATTTTTGTTACGGAAATTATATGTCAAAACCAGCAGAAATGGATCTTAAAGTCTTCCCTCATCAAAGCATATTAAACTGAAAATTCTATTTTTAATTGTCACATATTTCATTGATTTCCATTCTCCTTGAGATTTCCAAGATAATAGGGAGAACTAATTTCTTGGATATGTTTAATGTTTTTGATTTATTTTGTCCATAAATTAAGTTTCGAGCGTTATTAAGTTAAGGGCGGCAGTGTCGCTCAGGCGGTTGTGCAGGTTGCCTAACAACTGATTGGTTGGCGGTTTGATCCCCGCTCTCCACAGCCACCTGTCACCCCCCAAGCGCGGCTAGTCTGCAGCTCACCGCTCCCCCCAGGGGATGGGTCAAAATGTGGAGAAGAATTTCCCCATTGTGGGATAAATAAAGTATAAATTATTATTATTATTATTAAGTTTCATAGTCAGTGCTGCCAGCTCTGCGATTTTCTTAACAAATTTGGCGACTTTTATAAATTCCATCGGTGACTTATTTTCTCAAAAGCAACTAGCTACAGATCTGTCAGGTTTTGCTGGTGTCATTAGAGGCTTTTCTGGTGTTTGGAAAAGCAGGTATATCTCTGCTATTTCTGTTCTTAATGAGCAGGAGGGAGATCTACATCCCGAAACATTAAAAGTGCAAATCAATTATATACATATGATGTCGCTGTGGATCTTGCCAAGTGCTATTTACATGAGTAAATATTGTTGCTATTCTCTCTATATTGCATGTTTTGTTAAATTTTATGTTGTGCAGTGTTGTCCTCAGACTTCAAACTTTTTTCGCAAGTTAATAAGCCTAATTAATTATTAAATATGCACCAACTATTACATTTCAGCTGTGTGCAGTGAAATATGGATGGGAGCCAAATCCTACAAAAATGTTGCAACTGACTAAAGAGGATGGATTTGGCCTAGGTGATTTGTAGAACATGTAATCAAATAATAATAGATATAAAATAATTGACTCAAAACAGATATAAAATGAAGTTTAGGCTAAAATAGGCCAGGGGTGCGACTTATACACAGGAGTGACTTATTTGTGATTTTTTTAAAAACATAAATATAGGCTCATATATTTGTTATTTTCCCACTAACAACTGGTTGCTCTTTAGCGGTTGTTTCCCACTAACAACTGCTAGAGGGCACTATAGGTGTGTGTATCAGTATTTGGTACAGACAGTAACGCAGAAGAAGCGCCTTCCAAAATAAACATGGAATCTTTGGAAGTTTTCCTCCTAAACTGTATGATATTTTTCTTATTTGCATTAAGACATTATTATTCTAGTTTTTATTTGTTCCCTCCTCGGACTATTGTGGGACTGCAAGTCTTCAAACTGTGTAACAGCCAAAAGCGCTGGCATTCTGCACTACATAATGTAACGATCCTCATGAGAAAAACTAAAAGATCTAATGAACTCTGACATGGAGACGTGTTTACCGTCGCTTTTGTGGCGCTTTCCAAAATAAATTAACCTGATCTCTCAACATCATCGCATGTCTTCTGTGCATTGTAAAAAAAGTTTATGTCTAAATTCCCACTCTAACCCCTATATTGTGCACTATATAGTGAGTTTGCCATTTTGTAGCGCTGTCCGAATCTACAATTCCAAAATTGAGTGCCCTGGAAATTTCCCAGAAGTCTCTAAGAAAAACCAGTGTGGATCGATGCTCACTAGATCAGCGAATATAGACCACAATGCATTGCGTCGGAACATTTTTTACCCAAAAAATGAATTTAAATGAAATTTTTTGATAAACCATCAACGTTTTTATCTTCAGAAGATAGTGGAATCATAAATAATCATCACAAAACGCTCATCTTAATTAGATTTTAAATTTGTGAAATAGATGACGTCATATCCGCCGTTAAAAAAAAAGTAGTGAGCATGGTGTCCGAATTGCTTTTACAATTCAGAGCACTACACAGTGCTGCACTATATCGTTTTTTAGTAGTTAGGGGTAAAGGTTGGAATTCGGACACAACCATAGATATGCTGTCAATGCTTCTATGTAGCAATGAGGCAAAAAGATTGAGGGTGGCTTCTCCCACACGTGTCTGGAGCATCTACAGAAGTCTATGAACACTTTTTTTGGACACGCATTAAGCATGAAATTTTACATACAGTGTGAATGCAGCTTTACGCTGGCTTGGAATATTTGTTCCGAAGCTTTGCACTTTTCTCCCAAAAGTGGGACTTTTTTTCTTCTTTATTATGCATTTCAGTCAGACAACTCATGCAATAAAGAAGATTTATTTCCATATTTCTTTTAGTTTGGCATAAGGCTCCGTTCAGATACATAAAACAAAGATCTCCATAGAAAACTTTGGGTATTAAACCATCCCCCAAAGGAGCTCACAGGTGGAAGCCGGGGAGGAGGGTGGGGTGATGAATGCAGAGGTAGCAGAAATGGAGAAGCGGTATTGGACCGCACACCTGGAACTTAAGTGACGCTGAACAGGTGAGTTAATTAGACTGAACCGCCTGTGGGGAGGAGTAACCAGATAAACACACTGCTCCAATTGCCTGCCTGAAATACTCCCAGGGTCGTTCATTTCTTGCCTTTGCGACTTATACTCCAATGCAACGTTTTGCCTGGAAATACAAAAATTTATCATTTTAGAAGATTTAAAAAAAAAAGCCAACATTTAAGTTGATCTGAAATTGTAAATTCAGTCAGGATGCTTTAACTCACTTTTTTTGTCATAATTTGCAAATTAGGCAGTGGCATCATATAGCAACTTTGAGGTCAGCCAATAGCTATTATTCCTATTGTTGTCATTCAACTTGAACATTAACCCTTGTGCTATCTTAGATGACCCCACCCTTGCATTAACATGTTCTCCCTACCATGACAAAGGTGGAAAAAGGTGGAAAGATTTCATGTAATCCATGGACACCAGTGAAGATCACAAATCATTGAAGATAAAAGGTTCAGAGCACTGTCTAGTGGGTCTAGATGACCCAACTGCCAATGTTAAAGTGCCTAGGATAGCTAGGGGTTACTATAGGTGGCTAAGCATCAGTAACTGAATCAGCTGTAGTGTGAGTATGACTTGGTTTATAAACTTTAAACTAAAAATAAATAATATATAGTCAAATGAAAAAAAATTGCTTTTTTCGATTGTCATTTCAAAGCACACTCAGCTACATTTAAGTCACAAATCAATGCAGATTTATTTTTAACACAAAATACTTTATGCAATATTCTACATGCTTGGAGGCCCTTTTTGCTTTATTTTCACCGTGGATTGGCTAGAAAATATCCAAGTTTAATTCCTTTATGTTAAAAAACAAAACACAAAAACCCAAATATACACATTGATGGTCCAAATAAAAGACATGTCTAATTACATTCCAATGCTTAATCTGGTAGGATTTTCAGTTGTTAGCTGCTGTTCATCTGAGCCCGTGCCCTGAAATCCCTTTTCCGCAGTTGCAGTAGCGTCCCCACAGCCTTCATGACACCTTCAGCTGAAGGTTCCTCTTCGCTGGAAGGCTGGTTGCTCATCTGCAGATCTTACCAAACACTGACTGGCTAGCTCAGAGGCAGAGAGCACTGTGCTCCACAGGTGGGCTCAGATAGGTTTGTCAGGGCACCAGTTCAGCCGAAATAACCCCCTCCCACCACAGCAGCCATTACAAGCTCAGAAGAAAGCCTCCGTCCTTCCTTTTCTCCCTTCCTCCATGGGGTTAGCAGAATTCATCAGAGGCTTGGCTGATGTACTGCAGTCCTGCAGCTGATAGAGCTAATGTGTGATGGCTCTGTTTATGCAGCTGTGGCATGTGTGTGTGTGTGTGTGTGTGTGTGTGCAGGCGGCTTACACAGAGGTGCCTGTGCAAATGCATCCATGTACATAATCACATGCACTGCGGTTTTCATAAGTGTCCACAAACACCCTGTGCTGTCAAACACAGACCAGCAAATGTAATGTAGCACATAAATAATACCCTGTCGAACACATCAACATGCCAGATTAATTAGTAATTTATAAAACATATGAAAAGGTTTCACCCTGTTCAAGTTATAAAGATTTGAAACATTTCTGTGTTTTGTTTATGTTTTAACCCTTGTGCTATGTTAGATGACCCAACCCTTACATTGACGTGTTCTTCCTACCATGACAAAGGTGGATAAAGGTGGAAAGATTTCATGTAATCCATGGACACCAGTGAAGATCACAAATCATTGAAGAAAAAAGGTTCAGCGCACTGTCTAGTGGGTCTAGATGACCCAACTCCCAATGTTAAAGCGCCTAGGATAGCACAAGGGTTACAAACATTGAATGCATTTCTTTGTCTGATTATCTCATATCTTGCTGTGGTAGCTTTGATAGTTGTTTCAATTTGTAGTTGAACCCATGAAGAAATGACTGTTGGAAGCAGAGTTCTGTTGTGTTAAATGGACATTCGTTGTGTGTTGATTCATTCTAACAAACGCTGAACAATGCTACAATGATTGACGGGATAATGTCTCACATTTACAATTAACTCCTCTTTGTTTTTTGTTTGCTCACATTTCCAGTCACAGCAGCAAACCTCACCTCTCATTTGCTCACTCGTCCCTCACCAGTTAGGCTTTCTCTCTGCATTTAATGGGTTACTTAATAGGTGTGACAGTTATTTGTTGAATTCTAGTTTACTAATGTGGTTGTTCTCAATCATAGCATGAGCAACAATGTGCTTAATGGGCGATTATAATTTCAGTTTATCCCATCAATTTTGCCCCCTGTCTGCGGAGCACGAACTGTAGGGAGTACAATTTTATGCAGATGACTGAGATGTTTACCCTGATCTAATTTTTTTTCTTTGTTAAAGCAAGTTGACTTGCAGCAAACAATGAAATCAACATTGAAATAAATTTCAGCAACATGTTTTAGGTTAGTTGTTGTTTCAGCTTCACGTTATTTCAGGTGAAGTACTCCAGTATCAAGTATTTCCTTTGATACTGGAGCTGTCAAGGATGACAGCAAAGTAACACACACTCCTCACACTATCATACCATGTCAACTGTTAAAATAATTTATGTAACTTTGATGCGGAGAAATGCAGTTTTGCACCAATATGTAACACCTAAACACCCACTCCAATGCGTTTTGGTTGTTTTTAATGTGTTCGTTGCATTTTTCTCTCATGATGTATGACATACGTAATGAAAATCAAGATTGAAACAGACCAGACCTAAAAAAAAGCTGTTGGAAAAATCACCACAGCAAGCTACAAGCTCCCTTCGTCCCTGCATCCACTGTAGACAACTAGATCCATGTATGTCTTTTTTCTTTCTTGTCTGAGCTCATATCTGGATTAAAACTTGATGGCACTATAGCTCATATATTGCTCCCCTTTTTTGTTGTAACGTTAATATTAGATTGGGCTGTGGGGGCTGCAAGCTAGTGGGACAGCATGTTAACAGATGGGTGATGGGAAGTGGGTGGTCTTACTCCACACCAACAGTCCCACCTACAACTCAGAGGCAAGTTTCTGATTAACTAGTCTGCTCTTCAGAGACTATGTTCCAAAAACGAGACAGATTTCCTGATTTTACTTAAAAACATCATAATTCAAAGACCACTTTAGTTTCACATGGTTAAATAATGCATTAAATGGTTTATCCATCCATTCATTCATCCATCTTCTTAACTCATTGAATCCCTTTTGGGGACACATTCACACATTTACACCTCGGAACAGTTAGGAGCAACCAATTAACCATGTTTTTGGACTGTCTGAGGGAGTTGGAGTGCATGGTATGAGGAGAGCATGCAAACTCCCTACATGAAGGACCCAGCCGGGAATTCAACCAGGGCCTTCTTGCTGTAAGGCAATAGTGCACTATTCTTAACCCATTGGTAGATTTTCTTTAAATGAGCAAAAATAAATCTGCCAATGGTGTTTGAAAAATGGTATGGCCAAGAATTCTTATTTTGAGAAGGAAAATTCTAGCCACTAAAGGCCCGTACACACCGGGACGAATATTCGCCAGCCGTTATTCGCCAGCATTTTTCAACACGTTTTTTGTGTTCACACCCAGGCGATTTTCGCTGACGATGAGCCGAGCGAAAATGCAATTTCATTCCCTGACAGTAGATGGCGCTTAATGTAAAACAGAAATACCCCTGTACACAAGGTAGCGCTGCGCAACTTTACGCTTCTTAAAGTCGCTTTTCACTCAGAAGAAGAGAGCAAGTATTTATGCGCTTGTCAGAATCAAGTAAAGAAAACATGAATATTTCAAGCACCAGTTGCTCCAGCACCAGTTCCAGCGATGAAGAAATTATTGTTCTGTTGAATTATGAAAGACGCCGGAAAAATGCCGATTTTGGGTACATCCCATAGTTACGAGAAGAGAAGAACATGGGGAGTTTTATCGACTGGTGCAAGAGCTGAAAATGTATCATGAGTGTTTTCGGGGATATTTTATAATGTCCGTCAGTGAGTGCATCTTCTTCGTCTTATTTCTTCGCGGCAGTGTAGACGCTACTTGGCGTATATCTTCTTCGCTGTTACATATGTGTGCTCAGCAAAGCAGTTTTGTGTTTGAGCGCCCCCAAGTTGTGTTTTACTGTAACTTCAGAAGCTCCAGACACGTGTGCTAAAGCGCCATTCTCATTGGTCGTATAGTTTTTGACGCGGCGCGTCAGACCAAAAAAAGGAACCCGAGGCGTTTTTTAAAAAATGACGCTTTTACGCGTGGCGTTTTTCGCGTCTGTGTGCACACTCACATTGGTGCCCTTTGTTTAGTCACAAGGCGTTAAACGTCGGCGAATATCGCTCGCGAAATTCGTCCCGGTGTGTTCCTTAAGACTCTTAAACTGAGAAAAACTTTGCAATTAAAAAAGAAAGTTGATAATCTTTTTTCCTGCAAGACAGGAAAAATCTAGATCTGATATCTACGCTAACTTTTTGTTTCCAAGCCAACTAAACCGATTTTAAAAATGTTAAAGACTCCAGTTATCCTAAAAATGTTCCTTGTTTTATTTTAACATTTTTATAAATAGTTGAAGTAATTTCCTGAGACGTGTTTACTATTTCTAAAGTGTATTATTAGGAGCAAAGACCGCAATTTGTTATAACACCTTTTCTTTTCTTCAATACTTGCTTTAGAGTAAGACTCGAAAGATCAGACGAAGGAAAGCAACATGAAATTAGTTTTCATGCTTTTTCTTTCACCACCAAGCCATCAACCCATCAAACTGTTTTAAGGAAAGTTTAATGCACCAAACATTGTTGCAATTTATCGACTTCTGCTGCTCTTTTCAGACAGTTTGCACCTTTAAAAGTGCTCTCCAGGCAAACAACGCTTTGCACAAATAATGTTTTTCAACTGAGCAATACCCCACAGGTCTGACCTTGACCGCTTTTATCAGGAGATGAATACTTTGAAGATTGCCAGGGTTGCTCAAAAGCCTGAAACCAAACACTGCAATCTGCTCTGCCTCACCCAAAAATTCAAGATAATGCATGATTATAGATTTTTCCCCCCAGAATGACGTATGGATAGAAGAAAAAAATAAAAGAAATTCTAAATAAAAACCACTGGTAAATCTGAATTTTTACCGTTTAAACTATCAGGAACTTTTGGTAAAATATGTAAGACATATTATCAATAAAAATGTCTTACCATGTAGCCAGTATCAGTATATTAAAAAATCCTGATTTCAATGCATACATACGTGTCTCTTTGATACCTGTTACAAGCATCTGGTTAACCATTACTGATAAAAATCTCCTTTCAAAGTTGATTGGTGTTCATTTTAACCAAAATATAATAAGTAAGTTGATTACAAGATGAATGTGGATCTACTGAAGTAGCATAAAAACTATTCTTTTACATTGGATTAAAATCCTTTGGTTAAAAACTTTTACCAATTTATACCGGAAACTAAAAGTTAGGAATGGGCATCAACAAACAAAATCTAGAGTCTCACATTCCAACCATCCATCCGTCCGTCCGTCCATCCATCCATCCATCCATCCATCCATCCATCCATCCATCCATCCATACATCCATACATCCATACATCCATACATCCATACATCCATCTTCTTCCACCCATCAAGGGTCATGCTTTCCTAATTTGCATTGAGACATAGTCTCTCTAGCGTGTTCTGGGTTGTCCCCGGGGCCTCCGCCCATTGGGACATGCCAGGGAGCCCTCCAGGAGGCATTCAGACCAGATGCCCAAGCCACCTCAACTGTCTCCCCTCGATCTGGGGGAGCAGCGGCTCTACTCATACTCAGAGCTCTCTCTGGTTGACCGAGCTTCTCACCCTATCTCTAAGGGGGCACCCAGCCACCCTACGACATTTTAATAGTCATAAGATTAAAAATGAGATTAAGAGGATAAAAAAAAGATAAACCTCATTAAATGATCACCTTTCAGCACTTCTCTGATTTTTCAAAGGTCAAAAGATTTCATCTGACTCCCTTAATGTGATTCTTTCAGCTCCACTGTGGTTAACATGCTACACAAACACTAGATATGTTACCCTACCTTCACTTTAAATCCAGAAAAAACATTGGAACTAGGTCTAAAAACAACTGAACATTTGGTAACTTTAAGACCTTGAGAATTTCATTATCTCATTTAAAAATGAATTATTTATCAGATTTATAGTCTGTACTCTCTGTAGAGCATTACCAGCACAATTCCAGGACCCTGCTCTGTCTCTTGGATCCCACGCCTCCGTCAGGCAGAAAATTCCTGAAACCTTGTTGAGTCTGATTCCCCCATCAGGCACTGGTCACCAGCACACTCTCTCATGAAGTGAAGCTTGATTTCTTGCAATTAGGTGTAGGTAAACAATTAACTTGGAGACGTTCCCTCAAGTCAGGGCACAAAGAAGACAGTGTAATCTAGGGTTATGATTCAGGGGGTGCAGCAAAAAGTAATGGTGTCACAAGACAAATGCAACTTGAGGATTTTTAGAAACTGCGACCTCACTGGGATCTCAACAAGTCTTGTAAAACACAAACTGAACACAAAAACTGTTTGTTTCTGTGCGAGCAGCAGCAGACTATTAAAAGTCTCACAGATTTCTTTAAAACAAGCATTTTTATTTATGTTTGTCACGATGTGGGGGCTCGAGAGCCAGGGAAGGACCCAAATGCAGAGGCGGAGGCACACAGTTCAAGGGCAAGGGGGTTTAATGCAAAAACAAAAAGCGCTGCAGAGCAGTAATAATAAAAACTAAACTTACTGTGGCGTGGCTTGAAACATGGAACGTGAGCGTGGCAAAAACATGGAACAAAGCATGAAGACAGGAAGACAAAAACACCATGACAAAGCTAATGGACCAGCACAGGAGGAAGGCAGAGATAAGACTAATAAACAGACAGGGCAGACAAGACACAGGTGAACACGATCAGGGCAGATGGGGACCAAAGGAAGTACAACTCAAGAAACAAGACAAGAAACCTTTCAAAATAAAACAGGAAACAGAACCAAACAAGACAGAACAAGAACTAAAACGAAAAACAAGACACAACAAACTCAAACCATGACAATGTTAATCTTTTTTGCTTTTAATGTGCGCTTTCCCTGTTAAATAAATAAATAAATAAATAAAATGAAATAAGCATCTGGAAGAGTGATAGCTGAAATCTTGACATTTGGCTTCACATATAAAACACTTGAGTTTTTTTGAGCTGGCAATCATTCTAATGAAGACATTTTAGGTGAAATATGTGTTTGCTTTGTTTTGGATGTTTATTTACAGACCAGAGGTCAGCTTCACAACCTGAAACTTGTATCATTTTCAAAGAACGATGGAATTTTTTGTTCCAAAATAGATAGATCTTTATTTGTCATTGTCATGCGTACAATTAAATTGTACGTACAATATAAAAAACGGTATGTTACCCACCGAAGCCTCTTCAGGGGTTATTTACCTCCTTTGAGAGATTGTCCCGTGTCCAAAAACCAAACATTTAATCTAAAATCAAAAATAGTCCTTCTTTTATAAGGTTCTTAAAAGTCGATATTCTGATAATTGATTCTTGACCTGGGCAGATCTTATTTAAAAAAAAAACAAGCATGTTATTGATGGGTTTTGAAGGTGGGCGGGGACATTGTGTTTGTGGTAGCATGCTGATTGAACAGCAGGAACTGACAGATCCAACAGACGAAGATGGACAAACAACAACAGTTGTTCTACAAAAGTGCCTCATTGTCTTTCCGCTGTGTTTAAGACTCACTCTGCGATCGCTTGTTCATCTCTGCCACTGGAAACTGTCATCCTTGCATCCTCATTGTTATGTTTTGGTATTGTTGTTTGTGGCGTGTAGTGGAACAGCCCTGTAAAGACCCTCCACACGTTCTGCTGCTGGGTTTGTTTTCAAGGATGAAATGTTTTGCCAGAAGATTTTAGTTCACAAGACAAATGTCTGTTTTTAACCCTTTAATACCTGAGCATTAGCTCCAGTGTTTAAATCCTTTTGACTATCATAACTATTCAACCTTTGATGCAATTATCGTAACTCCAGCGGATTCTGGAGCAGAAAAAAGCAGCTGATATGCAAAACTTTGCAGTTGTGAAGTGTTTAAGAAAAAGTACTTCTCTCTAATGCAGAACCCCACAGTCCATCAGAATCAGCTGTTTCTCGTTGATTGCTGTTGGAATGTCTGAGAGATATTCACTGACAAGTAATAAAAAAGCCATTTATTGCATTAAAGTATGATCTATTTCAAATATGGGAAAGAAACAAACAGTTTTTTCTTGTTTTCATTCACAAAAGTAAGATTTTCCCAAACATGGGCTTTTAGAATAATGTATTCTATCGACAGACTTTGTACATAAATTGTGTTTTAAATAAATTAAAATCCATCAGCAAGTTAAGTCTAAAAACATTTGGTGGCAGTTATTGTCATTGTTGAGGTGGTTTTAAATTTGAGTGTAGGACTCCAAATACATGTGACCAAGTTTGTAGCAGTATGTCAAGAACTTTGATGAAGGAACTTACACTGACCAAAAATATAAATGCAACACTTTTGTTATTGCTCCAATTTTTTATGGTATGAACCCAAAGATGTGAAACATTTTCCACATACACAAAATAACCAGTTCTCTGAAATATTGTTCACAAATCTGTCTAAATCTGTGATAGTGAGCACTTCTCCTTTGCCAAGACAATCCATCCCACCTCACAGGTGTGCCATATCAAGATGCTGATTAGACAGCATGATTATTGCACAGGTGTGCCTTAGACTGGCCACAAGAATATGTCAGTCTGAAATAGTCAGTTGTATCACACAGCACAATGCCACAGATGTCGCAAGTTTTGAGGGAGCGTGCAATTGGGATGCTGATAGCAGGAATGTCCACCAGAGCTGTTGCTAGGGAATTGAATGTCCATTTCTCCACCATAAGCCGTCTCCAAAGGCGTTTCTGAGAATTTGGCAGCACATCCAACCGGCCTCACAACCACAGACCACGTGTAACCACACCAGCCCAAGACCTCCACATCCAGCATGTCCACCTCCAAGATCGTCTGAGACCAGCCACTCGGACAGCTGCTGAAACAATCAGTTTGCATAACCACAGAATTTCTGCACAAACTGTCAGAAACTGTCTCAGGGAAGCTCATCTGCATGCTCGTCGTCCTCATCGAGGTCTCGACCTCACTCCAGTTCGTCGTCGTAACCGACTTGAGTGGGCAAATGCTGACATGCGATGCCGTCTGGCACATTGGAGAGGTGTTCTCTTCATGGATGAATCCCGGTTTACACTGTTCAGGGCAGATGGCAGACAGCGTGTGTGGCATCGTGTGGGTGAGCGGTTTTCTGATGTCAATGTTGTGGATCAAGTAGCCCATGGTGGTGGTGGGGTTATGGTATGGGAAGGCATATATTATGGGCGACAAACACAGGTGCATTTCATTGATGGCATTGTGAATGCACAGAGATACCGTGACGAGATCCTGGGGCCCATTGTTGTGCCCTACATCCAATAACATCACCTCATGTTGCAGCATTGATAATGCACGGCCCCAGGTTGCAAGGATCTGTACACAATGCTTGGAAGCTGAAAACATCCCAGTTCTTGCATGGGCAGCATACTCACCGGACATGTCACCCACTGAGCATGTTTGGGATGCTCTGGATCGGCGTATACGACAGCGTGTTCCAGTTCCTGCCAATATCCAGCAACTTCGCACAGCCATTGAAGAAGAGTGGACCAACATTCCACAGGCCACAATAGACAACCTGATCAACTCTATGCGAAGGAGATGTGTCGCACTTCATGAGGCAAATGGTGGTCACACCAGATACTGACTGGTTGTCTGAGTCCCCTGACCCCCTCAATAAAACAAAACTGAAGATTTCAGAGTGGCCTTTTCTTGTGGCCAGTCTAAGGCACACCTGTGCAATAATCAGCACTGTGCAACACTTTGTAATCTGGTTTTCGAAAAGTATATATACATAAAGTCATTATTATTATTATTATTATTATTATTATTATTATTATTATTATTATTATATTCATGCTGTCTAATCAGCATCTTGATATTGCTCACCTGTGAGGTGGGATAGATTGTCTTGGCAAAGGAAAAGTGCTCACTATCACAGATTTACACAGATTTGTGAACAATATTTCGGAGAACTGGTTATTTTGTGTATGTGGAAAATGTTTCAAATCTTTGAGTTCTTACCATAAAAAATGGGAGCAATAACAAAAGTGTTGCGTTTATATTTTTGGTCAGTGTATATGTGGCAAAGTGTAACTAAACCTCAATATGAAAAAAACTATGAAGCAAAAGGAGTGAAAACAGATGACTTGACAAAGATGAAGAAAACATCTTCCCCCTAAAACAACTAACTGAAGACGGCTGTGGATGACAATCTATGTGACTGGGAGAGCATACAAAACCTTAATCAGAAAAACTAAAGGGGGAGCAATCAGGCAACCTCTGATTGGTCAAAGCATTGTATTGCATCCCAAAAAGCGCTTAAGGATAGAAACTTCAAAGTTAATTGGTGTTATAAAGTTTTATGGCAGAAGCTGCATGAAAACGCATTTACAAAATGCAGTAAAATTAAAGACCTGTTATTTTTTGTGAGTCCCTCAGTTAAAAGGAAATTGTGTTTTAAGTGTCACACTAAAAGATAAACCCCTTTAGTTCCAGTTTAAAGTCAAACTGAATGCTGTGCATATGTTGGATTTCTATTTTCATCCAGTTAGAACTTCAGTATCTGCAGACTACAGCTCCTGTAAAGACTAATCCTAAAGCAATCTGACAAATCCTTATCTTGATTGATATGATGTATTGTCCTTGTTGAAGAGCTTTGTTGGGGAAATCAAGTTACTTCTAGGAAAATATCCTTGAAAGAAAATAAGTTGTGGTTCCCACAGTAGTGACATGGACATTACAACCCATTTAGATGCCTTAGGCTATGTTCACACTGCAGGTGCAGGGCTTAATGCTCAATTCCGATTTTTTGAAAAAATGAAAAAAAAAATGTTTGCAAGGCCGTTCACATTTCCAATTAAATGCGAACTTTTGTTATCTCCTGTGTGACCGTGAAATGACCCAGAAGTGACTTGCACGTGCAGAAGAGTACTCAACGGTGAACGACATCACTCGTTGTTTGCTGAAGTCGCTAATGTTAACAATGGATGTCAACAACAGTGTTGTCAAAGCAGAGCTCTTTTGGCATTATTTCATATATTTTCACAAAGGAGCCAGCACAATTACAATCTTATCATTTTAAGAAGGCATTGGAGCCATGATCATCTGTAACCACTGTTGTGAAATGGAGATGTGTGTGTGTTGGGGTGTGGAAGAGAGAAGAGAGAGGGTGTGCAGCGCAGAGGGGAGTGAGAGGGGGCAGCGGAAGTGTGTTGGGGGCGCATATTCATGTTGTGTGTTACGAAAGAAGGCTTCCCCCAGGAGAACTGCTATTGACTCTTTATTTACCGGCTCTGGAGAATCTGAGGGTCCCAACGGGGAAGTGAACTCCGAAGGAGGATCTGCCTTCGGCTCTGGAGAAGTTCTCCCCCACACTGACAAACTGCCCGGTTGCAATAAGAGCCCTCGAGTTTGGCCCTCAGTCACCTCGCTTCTCTTCCACTGACTGGTCTCAGCAGCATCGTCCGCCATGGTTGTTGTTGATGTTCTTGTTCCCGCCTTCATCAACGCAGAATTATGACGTTTGAAGCGTATCAATGACGTACAGATCGGATACATGTAGCCTGGCCGTTCAGACGGCATTTCAAGAGATCGGATATGTATCGAATTCAGGACCACATACCCAAGTGGGCCTAGGTCACATTTGAAAAGATCAGATCTGTGTTGTTCAGACTGTCATGAGAAGATCAGATACAGATCGCATAGGGGCAAAAAAATGGGAATTGGGTGTCGTGTCAGCCTGCAGTGTGAACGTAGCCTATATCACATGCACCTTGACGGGGGTTGACCCCTACACAGGGCTGAAAGTAAGCCGGTACAGCCCGGTTCTGCGTACCGGTATAAGAGCTGGCGGAGGTGTGCCGTTCCAACTGGAAGATCAGATGTGTGGCCGCTCTTTGCTGCTATGACACACATTCAAAAGCCGCTAAAACTGTCAACCAGGCAGCACTTTATCTCATCATTTTAACGTCTCTGTGGTTTTTAGTGTCTTATCATCACGTCTTATCATCACTATGTAAAATGATTTGCGTCCCTCTCTCCTCTCATGTTTTCCGCTAATTCTATCGCTTCCCTTAAACAAACACATTGAGCATGCACTTTTCAAAGGGTATGCTTGATTTGTTGTCCGGGACAATAAATTCGTTCACAGTCAAGTAGGCATATATTAATGTCTGCAACGGGACAAGAAAAACAACAAATGATTCCTACAGTTTTCTAAACACTATTGTGATTGATAGTTCAAGATAAAACCTAATGCAATGGTATAAGTGAAACATGCAGCAAAAAATTAATTTATATTTGAAAAAGTCATTGAAAACAGAACAATGCAGGGAAGATTTTTCAAGAGGAGGACTGCACGTGAGGATGAAGATGTACAAGCTAAAATTAGTGGAAGAGAAGAAGAAAAGGAGAAAGAAGTTGGTGCATTTCCTGCATTTTTTTCTCCACAAAGCCCCATCTATATTCTTATTTACAGTCCAAATTTATTCTTAGCTGCATTTATCTGCATTAGGGTTGTAATGATTCATTTTAACATTGATATCATTTGATTGCTGATCCGATTTATAGTCAATATTGGTTCCTTTTAACCCTTGTACTATCCTAGGCACTTTACCATTGGGAGTTGGGTCATCTAGACCCACCAGACAGTGCTCTGAACCTTTTTTCTTCAATGATTTGTGATCTTCACTGGTGTCCATGGATTACATGAAATCTTTCCACCTTTATCCACCTTTGTCATGGTAGGTAGAACACGTCAATGTAAGGGTGGGGTCATCTAAGATAGCACAAGGGTTAAATGATCCGTTTCCCTCACCTAAGGTTGATCCAGGACATCTTTAGCCAAAAAGAGAGATTTTTCAGGATGCACACGCAAACAATGTTCTGATTGTCCAAGTTCCTATTTTAACAGTCACGCTGTCAGAATGAGTGGACACTTATCACGTAAAGAGCACTGGTTAGGGTGGGGTTTAAAAACAAAGGAACATCTATATGGCGTGCCTGTGTGCGATGTGTGTTCACTATGGCCTGTCATCTGCCCGAAGAAAAAAATGTGCATTAACATTTTTACACTACAAGCTCACCGAGCATTCTACGATTTTGACGTTTTCTGTGGGCCACCAGCGTTCCTTGTACAGGTTTGGCTAATTTTCACCCGCACACAGCCTGTATCCACCCATAACTTGTGTCCTCCATTGAGCATTCAAAAAAAATCTCTTTATTAATTCATAAACATTTAAAAGGACACTCTCATGACAGCTATGATAATCTGAATGGTGAAAATAAAGCCTTAATTCGGGGCATAATGACAGGAGTTTACTCCGCCAAGCTGAACAATATGCTGAACAAATAACTACCAAAGATGTCATGAAAAGATACAGCAAAAAACATGAAATTGAATTTTTTAAATCAAATTCAATTGATATTTGCTGTGAAGAAGTTGCTCCTACCTTACTACAGCTTTCAGTGGTCATTTAGCCCTTGTGCTATCTTAGATGACCCCACCCTTACATTGACGTGTTCTCCCTACCATGACAAAGGTGGATAAAGGTGGAAAGATTTAATGTAATCCATGGATACCAGTGAGCTTCACAAATCATTGAAGAAAAAAGGTTCACGCACTGTCTAGTTGGTCTAGATGACCCAACTCCCAATATTAAAGTGCCTAGGATAGCACAAGGGTTAAGGAATTTCAATATTGGTTGTAGGCTTTTAACAGGATGATGGAAGGTAGAGAATTGTGTTGGTCAAAATGGGCTTTTTCCAATTTAAAATGGGTATCCAACTGAAATATGTGTTAAGTAGGGAGGGGAAGTATGATGAGAAGCGGAATCTGTCGAATTTGATCACAAAGCTTGGTAAAGTTGAGGGTCTGATTAGCTGTTTGTAGGTTAAAAGGGGTGCGGCCACCACAATAACATGAGGTCTCACTGACGCAGATGAAGTTTTCTTCCTTCCACATGCAATGAAAACTGTTCTCTTATTCTGATTTCCTGGAGCTTAGAAGAAAAAAATGACATTGATGGATGGTTTTATTGAGACTCTCGTTCACCGTGCAAACAATCCCCTCAGGCAACGTTGCTCCTTTCTGTAATATGTGTTCTCTAGGTCATGTGTATTTAATATTCTATGTCTGGCTGTGTGTAACTAATGGCCCATAGGAGTACATGCATGCTGTACCACTACTAAAGCCTATATTCGCTGATGATTTGCAGAGAATGCAGATTTGACTCCAGATAAGGTGTTTTAAGACCTTTCGCTAAAGCTTGAAGGCAAAAGTGTTTGAGCGTCTGTGAATTTATTCAGCAAGGATATTATAAATAAAGCATATATTTGACCTGTCTTATCAGAAGAGAATGCCTCACTGCTGTTGACATGTGCCTTTGTGACAGACAGGTGACCTGTGTGCTGTGCCTGTCACCTGATAAAAGTTGGGGTAACTTGCCATGTTCCTCTATCCCCCAGTCGTAACTCAGAACTCAATGAGATTTGCATAAAACTGCACTGATGTTTGAAATTATGGATTCTTTCTCTTTATTTCTTTTTTATCATTTTATTTTTATTGAAATCCGCATGGTACTATTTCTGTAGCATTTTATTTGTTTTTATATTTTCTATAGTTAAAGTGTGGATGCCATGCTTTGAACAACTTTGTCAAATAAAAAAGCCCTTTAAACGCTGATTCTATTGATACCAATAGTTTGCGTCGAAAAAAATCCGAAGCATATGAAAAATAGACATCTTTCGAAGGAATCAGAGATTTGGATCTGCCGCTAGAGCGCAGGCTGGAAGTGAACCCGATATGACCTGTGACGTAACGAGAGGCGTTGCCTTTCGCAGTTGCGCTTAGGACAGCATGTAAACAAAACAGGTAGTCTTCGTTTCTCTCGTGTTTAAATCTGTTAATCATCAACATGCCAAGTCGTTGTGTGGCAGCTGGATGTAGCAATACATCTAGTGAAAGTGTATCTGTGTATAAAATTCCCAAAACAAGAAACGCTGCTGAAAAGGGGAATATTTAAGAAGGTGGACGGCGAAGGATTTTTCCCTCCAGATCTGCAGGAGAGAAGTCTGCGTTTTCGAAGGGACAAAAACCGGGACACAAACGAAGAATTTTGAACGGAGAGTTGGGAGGAGGATCTTGGCTTCTGAGTCGAGGAAAGGCGGGTGAGCTGGAAGCGAGCGAGCCGTTTTCTGGGTCGCACAGGACGGCGCTGGAGTCGGGAGAGAAGGCTGCTAAGCTAGGCTAGTGTGCATCACGATGGATCACATTGAGGTGAAGTAGTCGTGTTTTCTGTTGTCCTTGGATCCAACTGGAGTATTTCAACGCACTCAATGTTTTGCAAGAGAAGCAACAGTTCTGCAACGTTTTTTTTCTTTTGCTTTTGAGGTGCCGGTACCGTGAGTAAACTGAACTGTGTGTGTGAGCGCTCGCGCACGAGAAAAGGTTTCAAACTGGTTCAAACAGGTAAAACTGTTAATGTTCTGCAGTTGTTAATGGTATACAGTGACTTTGTTAACTAAAGAGTAGTAATATCTGGGAAACTTTTATTTTGTGACATTTATTTTGTAAATTGGGTTGAAAACCAGTGTTTACCTTTGTTTAGATTAGGCCAAAAGGGGACATTTTGAGTATATTTTAGGGTAAGTGGAGTAATTTAATTTTATACATTTTTTAGACTTACTGGAGTCTAGCCGAATCTTCATGCTGGCTATCGTCATCGGCATCACTAGACCTACTACTTTCTGCTATACTATATCCTCCTCACTTTCGCAAAAGGGTTCGAATCGATACGGTTGCAAAAGTGACTCATCATCATGATAATCTCCGCAACTTTCCTCTTCATCTTTCTGTTCATCTGATGATAAATCGCTAATAGAGACGGTAGCATCACTCTGTGCTTCGCTATCGGTGCTAGCCATGTTGTCTGCCTTGTCTTCCTTTCGTTACGTCACAAACAGGGGGGCGAGAATTCGGCGGAATGCGTGAAGCCGGCGGCCGTCCTCGTTGTTTATATTGCGTTTTTCGCTATTTATTCTTTTTCGAAAAATATTAAAAACAATCGCAACATGAAATAGAGACTATTTACTATATTTTGGCTTATTAAAATAGACCATGTCACCCACACTTTAAGGTTGGCCACATTTTTCCTAAGACCTTCAGATAAGTATTTACAGATAAATCATTGTTTAGTTGATCTAACCCTCTTTACATCCATTCTATGTGTCTGTGGTCAGATTTGGAACAGCTACCTAAACCATTGGGCACCAAACCCGCCCATTGCTGTCTATCATGCAAAAAGAGCACAATAGCCTTGGTCACAGATAACCCACTTGCTAAGCCTGACTTCAGCGCGAGGTAACTGTTCTTGAAATGGTTCTTGACATTTTATGGCAGAGAAAGAGGGGGAATTTTTAGAATCAGCAAGATAATGATTGGGACGAAAAGATGAATCTGAAGCCTGAATCAACATTTATTTGGCTGCGGCAATTCGCATTCAACCAGCTAGTTTCAAAAGTTGTTGTGGAAGAGCAGCGGCTCTACTCCAAGCTCTCTCCGGGTAACCGAGCTTCTTACCCTATCTTTAAGGGAGCACCACACACACTACAGAGGAAACTCATTTCAGAAGGTTGTGTTTAGGGCCTCGTTCTTTAGGTCTTTACCCTGAACACATGACCATTGGTAAGTATCGGAATGAAGATTGACCGGTAAATTGAGGGCTTCGTCTTCTGGCTACCGGTACAGCGAATGCATAACAGCAGACGTTGCTCCAATCCCCCTATCAATCTTATGCCCAGCTATTATACTTTTCATTTTCATAACATCCCTTTGCGTAAGGGCACCGTACAAAAACATCACCCATGTATGTACAACTGATTCTAACCTTACAAATAGTTTACAAGACATTTACCACATCCGCAACAATGGTACGTTCCATTTTCACTACGACTGTAGCGACTAAACCAAACAGTCGCTGAGAGGCTGACGCTGGGTGGGTCCGGGTTTGCAATGATGCGCTCAAAAACCATAGAGCATAACGAAGTTTGTATTTTTGTAGTTTTTAATAATGGAAAATGAAGGTAATTAAACCCCCTTGTAATATTATGATCAAAAATAGAAAAAAAACAAGGAATCAAGGGAAAAGCACAAAAGCGTATAAAGCGTATGTAGCGCATAAAGCATATGAAGCGGTCAATAAAAATACGGCAACCCAGCTCACCCCCCTTCCATCTTACACAGGGAAAAACCCACACAGGTGAGTTATAGTCAATTAATGTCACCGCCCACAACCATGTGACCCACCAGCTGATTTCCTACACAATAACCTATAATCAAAAACAAATCTATATTCATTTAACACAAGAAAGACCACACTTAATTCATGGCACCTACAACGCCTCTTGGGGTGGCCACACCTGCTCTCTCTTTAAGATGCAGCCACTCCTGTCTACAACCCTCCACGGGCCTGGACAGGCCAAAAAACCACAGCACACGTAGACAGGGGTGATGTTGAGAGATCAGATTTATTCATTTTGAAGAGCTCTACAAAACATCTGCATTCATGTTTCAATGTCTGCGTTCACAAGATCATTCAGAGATTCTCCCAGTTCAGTGAGGTTAACTCCTGCTGCGGGAGCTGTGTGTGAATGACGGCTGCTTGCTTAGATGTTTCCATCTCTCTGTGACCCAGTTTGATGACTTGCTCTCCTGCAAAAGTCAGAGGAAGGGAAAGAAAATAGAATTAAGTAGAGGATCTTTTTATTAATGTATCAATAAAAATAAGATTGTAGATTCTCCCCATGATGGATTTGGACTCCACCCGCCGAATGCATCACTGACACGTCACATGCACAGAGCTGAGTCCCTGATTGTTTGACATGCCCAACGTTGGGTAAATTACTTCTAAAAAGTCATTGATTACTGAATCAAAATTTTAATTAACTTACTTAAGTCATTACCTGAAAAAGTAATTCACTACTCGTTACTTTACTTAACTTTTTTTCCTCTCATATACAGATTCTCAAGGGAAAAACAACACAAACAAGATCCTGTTGTATTTCATCTAACTTTATTTTTAAAGCAATGACGTGTTGCGCCTGATGCTCAAATTGTACCACAGGACTTCAGATTGCATCTGTACATGGACTTAGCATTAAAACTGGATGCTCCTGACGCACACATCACGTTAGGTGTGAATGTATTCAAACTGGTTTCACTGCTAAAGAGGAAGAGTGGCAGCTTGAAACTACGAGATGAGGCGGTATTCAAGCTGCTAAAGTGGGTCTATGCACCAAAGAGTTGTGATAATCACAACCCAAAATTCTCCAAGCTATTTGTGACAATAATTGTCCGTATTATCTGTTATCTTCCCCTCTAACTGAGGAGGCCTGTAACAGTATAACGTAACTATTCAGGCAACATCCCATATTTATCATACTGTATATCTGTCATATCAAAGGAGAAAAACAATCCACAGGGACTCACAAGCAGATTTAATGTTGCCTTTAATGACAAGTTGTAGTTATCATCATCCCAGTCTGCATCTCAGGAAAACAAAAAACCTACATTTTTTGGCAAAACTCTGAGGAATGCAAAGCTGAGAAGATTGTTGGCAAAGATATGTTAAAGGAGGTCTACACTACACTACTAAAGACCTCCTTCCAGAAAAAAACAGAAGTTTATTGGAACAAAGAAACAACATATTTCTCCTGTCTTTCCAACAAAACAACACCTTTGAAAATGTCATTCCTATTTTAACCTTTCGGATTGACTCTTTGGAATAAGTGAGCTGCTATGGTACACTCAAGACCTTTTTTTCTGGAGGCATGCTGTGGCAGTGCTGCTGTAACGTGTGTTAGAATACATTACTAATATTATTGAGCTATTTTCTTCCTGCAAAATTGCTTTAGTTTCACAGAGCAGTGGTGGGGATGAAAAGTGTGTGTTGGAAAAATCCCAAAGTCATTGGTGCTCAAAAACTGCAACATTTTAGTTTTTATTTACGCTGCTTATTCTGAAAATATCCTTTCTAAACCTGCACTGTACTGACTGACACATCTTCCATCTTTGTACTGCCGTGATGAGGTCATCATGCCTCCTTTTTGTGTTTAGGGATGCCTGGAGGAGCATAACATAAAAGTGAAGTGTTTTGCACTGACTTAAAAATTAATAACAAACCACCAAACAATTGTCTCCATAAAAATATAACATTTATTTACAAATTAATAAATAGCAACCAACAATAACTTAAAAGGTGAAGCAAAGGGGCTTTCGGGTGAACCAAGTTTAAAATAAAAAAACACCTAACTGAAATATGAAATCTTACCTGTGAATGAAAGAAAAGGGAAATCAATGACAAAACAAAACACTAACCTCCCTAGAAACAGGAGAAAACATGTGAAAGAAAGAGTATTATCCGCCTCTTCGATTTGTCATCAATTTTCCTCCTGCAGCCATATCCATGAGGTTGGCTACAGTTCCATGGATCCTACATTTCCAAATAATATGCAAGTGTTGTCAGAGGAACATCAAGCTGCTTGGAGATGGTCTTCTAGCCTTCCCACGTGACGTGCTTGTCTAGTTTTCCTGGGACATCTTTTTCCTTTGCTTCCTCTGGTCTAAGTTGAGTGTGGTACACACCATGTCACCAGATAGCAAAATGACTACATGATTTCAAAATTGTACACCTGGGATGCTATAGAATGGATACACCTTTGATGAACATGTCTTGTTGGTTCCCATAATTTTCAGTCTTTTCAAGGGTTACCATCTTCTTTGCCCAGGCTTGTTGAGAGATTTGTCTTTGGTTAATAGTTCTGTTAACCCTTGTGCTATCTTAGATGACCCCACCCTTACATTGACGTGTTCTCCCTACCATGACAAAGGTGGACAAAGGTGGAAAGATTTCATGTAATCCATGGACACTAGTAAAGATCACAAATCATTGAAGAACAAAGGTTCAGAGCACTGTCTAGTGGGTCTAGATGACCCAGCTCCCAATGTTACAGTGCCTAGGGTAGCAAAGTACGGTTGAAAAGATATTTTTCTGACTTTCATTGGTGAAATTCCATAGAATTCTTTTTTATTACTTTTGTCAGATTCACGTTATTTCTCTGACCATTGTGAGTTTTTCTTTCGTTAACCAAAGGGTTCCAAGTATTGAGTATTGTTAGCTTACACTACGTGCCCTGGAGCATAAAAAATGAAACTCCTTGTCATTGTTTGAAACATTCAGCATGAATTATATGCACCAAGATGACATGAAATCCTAAATATTTGACCTTTGAAAAGTGGAGTCAAAGGTGCCCTTATGGCATTTAAAGAAGTGGAAGCCACTTACGGGCACATGTTCAGGGACAGTGCACACACCAATTATTGGTTTCCTCTAAAGGTTATGTAACCACAGTGTCTGCGGAAGCAAGTTTTATGTATTAATCAGCCATTATTGTGCACACAGTTGTATCAGGCCCAATAGGCCATTTACAGAGCAAGAAGACTCTTAAATGCCTCAGACATCCAAGCGGATGCTTCAGAAACAGAGCTCTTAAAGAAATGTTAATAGGCTCTTCAGTCACATTTGGAAGATTTAATCGGCACAAAAATGGAAATGACTAAGCAAACCTCCTTCTTGTGCTCACATTGTTGTTTTTTTTAAATTGATCTGGCAGCGTTCCGTACATCACCCAGATGAAACCCCCCTTGCGTGATTTTTAAACTTCAGTTGTTCTTGTGTTGTAGTTCTAATAGAGAAAAAAAGGTTTACAACCTTGACAGCGAGTCCCTTTTATTTTGCAGAGGAAGAAAAAAATTGCTTCAAAATTTTATAGCTGATAAAACTGACAGTCTAGTTTCTTTTAGTTTATGTTGCTGCTTTCTTATTGCTACTTAAAATACACAACTTCTCCAATATTATTTATTTATTTATCTTTATATATTCATACTTTCTAAAGTGTAATATCTGTTCTCATCAGCTCATTGTGGAAATGTTAGATTCTAATGTTTTTTTTTTTTTTACCTATCTATGGTGTATTATTATAGTTTGCTTCCTGCTGTGCAAAATCCCGTTGTAAAGACGCCTTTTTCATGTCACCTATAATGTAGGGTGTTGGTCCCCTGAGGGTGCAGAACATTAAGCAAGGCGACATGTTTTTCAGTTTTTTTTTAACGTCTGGCTAACGTCGAGTATCAGCATCCACAGGACATCTTTATTAAGGCTAAGATGTGGTTGTTGTAGACATTTATTCTACGTCTACGTCTTGGGTGTCTGACCCCTGTGGGTGCAGAACGTGATGTCAGGCGACGCATGTTTTTTTTCAATGTCTGGCTAACGTCCAGAATAGACGTACACAGGATGTTTTTATAGATGTCTATTGTAGTCCAAATGTGGTTGTTGGAGACGTTTATTCTACGTCAGACTTGAACTTATTTTAGACATTGTCTTCTACTGTGCTGCACGTGTCATTTCAGAAGCGGTCTACTGTTCCAGTTCATTTTTCTATAGCTTCATTTTTAGTGCTAACAATACATAAACTGACAGTGCATACTCATTTTCAGTCATTTATTCTATAATAACAATAATAGTAACAATGGGATGGATTTTTCTGCGCTTTTCCAGACGCTCTAAGTGCTTATAATGTGTATCCATTATTCATTCACTCCTCATTCATACTTGGTGATGGTAAGCTACTGATGTACCCACAGCCGTCCTTGGTCACACACTTTTTTAGAGATCATTTTCACATGTTCAGGGATCCTAAAGGGACCGACCAGCTCTCTCCCTATGATTTCGGCCCAAAATATGATTCTGCCACCTCCTTGCTGACGTCGCAGCCTTGTTGGGACATGGTGGCCACCCACCAACCACCCACTACTCCATCCATCTGGACCACCCAGGGTTGGACGGCACTCATCAGTGAACAAGACTGTTTGAAAACGAGTCTTCATGTATGTCTGGGCCCACTGCAGCTGTTTCTGCTTGTGAGTGTTGTTTAGGGGTGGCCGAATAGAAGTTTTACATAAAGCTGCAAGCTTTTGGAGGATCCTACACCTTGATGTTCGTGGGACTCCAGAGACACCAGCAGCTTCAAATATGTCCTTGCTGCTTTGTAGTGGAATTGCTCTCTTAATCCAATGTATTTATTTCAAGAAAGCAAATTGGTGTTTTGATTTCCTATAATTTTATTATCTATGTTTCTTTAACACAATTAATTTTATGCGCTGAAGTGAGTAAAGCTAACTGATGGTTCAAAACCCAAAGCTCATGATTTGACGTTTTCCTGACTAAAATTCAACTCGTGCAGTTGTAGTTTATTTTGTAAAGCTTCTGCCTGTAAAACCAGCTCTGTTATTTCCTCCTTATGAATTATTTCTAATTTAAGTTTTAATATCATATCAATAATATCCTCGCACAGTCCTCTGTAAAATGAGTAGTCATGGCAAGTTCTTCTGGTGAATGAAGCTGCAGTAAAATCTTTTTCTCTATGAAATTCAATTAGAATACCAAAAGAAAGAACATTTCCATAACAAGAAAAAATCAATGTGTTCTCCTGAAAAACTAAAGTTAAAACATGATTACGCAAACAAAACTCTAAAGTGGTAGAGAAGAGTTCTGACATCCACCATGTGTGGACTGTTTTTTAAGTACTTTCCTGTCTCCATGTCTGCCCTACGATGTGTTGTAACAGTAACATTCATACAATTTAGTGAGAATAAAAACAACAATTGCTCTTTGAATCAGTCAAATCCTGCACACACATTCTTTTTACCCCTTGTGCATATCCATTGACGTGTTCTCCCTACCATGACAAAGGTGGATAAAGGTGGAGAGGATTTCAGGTAATCCATGGACACCAGTGAAGATCACAAACCATTGGAGAAAAAAGTTCAGCGCACTGTTTAGTGGGTCTAGATCAGTGTTTTTCAACCAGTGTGCCGCGGCACACTAGTGTACCGTGGGAGATGGTCAAGTGTGCCGTGGGAAATTGCCCTAATTACCTGATTTAACAACATTTTCCATCTCCAGGAAATCAGCTCTGTGTTCATCCAAACAGGTCCTGATAAAACACTAAAAAAATTAGCTATATGAAAGATCATAAAATACTTTTTTCTTTGTGTTTTTTCGATTCTATTAAAAACATTTTGATAAAAATGACGGTACCGCGATTTAGCAGCAACTAAAGCCGTTTTCTTAAGAGTCCCGCCCCTTTAACTGTCTCCACCAATCATTCTTGGATTCTTAATTCCACGTCATCAGTCTGACCAATCAGAAGTGGTTAAAGTCTTCACTTCCTTGCTCTGAATTCTGCTGATAAAGTCTTTCAGTTCTAACAAAAATAACAGCTAAAGCTCGTCTTTAGCGGTGTAACTTTCCACAGAATCCAGTGTCAGACCGTGGAACAAGTGAACAAAATCATGAAGCTCAGAGATGCTAGTCTTTCTATTTTCGGCGAATAATATGACTACATCTCCCATGATGCATTGGGTTAAAAGTGACAGCGTGAGCGTGTCGGGGCACAACGAGTCTCTCCTCTTAACGTCTTGAAACAACAGTGAACACAAATCAAAAAGTTTTTAAATCTTCTAACTTAGGTTTTATTACATCTATTAGAAAAAAAACAGCTGCCGCTTCCAGCTTTTTCTACCACAATTATCACAAAAATGCACGTGAGATCATGTAGGGACTGTGGATCAATACAGACTGTTTTTATCCTTTTTTTTTGTAATGCTGGTGTGCCGCGGGATTTTTGTCAAGGTTAAAGTGTGCCGTGGCTCAAAAAAGGTTGAAAAACACTGTTCTAGATGACCCAACTCCCAATGTTAAAGTGCCTACGATAGCACAAGGGTTAAATGTCCTTTCATGCTTTCTAAGCTACGTATATGTCAGAAGTCCGAGCTCTGTCTTCCCCTATGGTCCACCTCCACACTGCATCTCCCAGCAACCCCTGCGCACAATTCCTGGATGCCGGACACCTGACTCTCATTCACTCAATCAACCACAGCATACTTAAACACTGCACTGCTCAGTGCAGTGCAAATTATTGTTTGTGCCACTCTGCCTTCTTTACCGAGCGTTAGATCCAGGGCTGATAGATAGACTTTTTATTGGAAGTGGTTGCTCGAACACACGTTTCTGAACCAGGTGTGACCATAGCTTTAGAGTTTGTTGGGGCTTTTTTACTCTTTGCAAATTATGTGTTGTCTTGGGTTGTTTAGCTTTTTATTTGAATTCTACAATGTTTATTCATCTTCATCAACCATAGACTCACATTGGTTTTTTTTTTACCACTTTTTAAAATCTCGTGGAATAATTTTGTCAGGTCAGCGGGCAAACATATTCATTTGAACAAAGGTTTCATTCAGTCTGTCTGCTAGTGTTTTCTTGGAGAAGCCCTCAAGCTTTCAGGGTGTGATTGGACTGGTGAAATGGAGCTCACGAACTTCGATTGTCTGGCAGTGATGAAGCTTCGGTGGAGACTGTCAGGAGAATTGTTTCATGCTCGTCTCCCTGACTGCTCAGGGAAGATGGATCAGCCTCTTCTGTCAGGACGCCTCCCAGCTGGTGCACCGAGCATAACTATGGGTCCAAAAACGAAGCACGGAAATAGAGTTTTCAAGTTCCTGTTAGGTGACGAACACTGTTTTTCCAGATAACTTCATTCACACACTTACAGGCAGCACATGGTGTACTGATAAATGTTTAAGTGTGTCAGAACACAACCTCAGGGCAAACTGTATATCTCTTTTTCACAAGTTTTGACATTTTCTCAAGAAATATCGATGATGTTTTGTCAAAATGCCAAGAAAATAGAGCTCCAACTAGACCCCCTCTAAATCACAGTTGTCACATAATGTCACATATTGAGTGGAAGACCCCCAGAGGACAAAAGGCTACAGTGAACTCGTAACCATCAGGTTAAAAAGGCGGCAATAGTTTTGCATTCATTCTGTCCCGCAGCAGTTCTGGACGGCAAGGACCAGATGGTTTGCGCAGTTCTACTTTCTAACAGCAATTTTGAGTAAGAAGAAACCATAAAAAAAATAAATGAGGCCAAATCTTTTAAGCGGCTCAAAAATTATAATTTAAAAATCCACTAATGAAACCAAAACACATGCCGGGGATACCCAAAGAAAGTTTCGAAAACAAGACACAAGGCCTACGGCATGGTGGCCATTTTGTGGCGAAATTTAAAATGAAGTAATTTTCACATTTTTCTAAGAGTACAGAAAGATTTTTGTATGTTTAGTCTGTTTTAATGTTATACAGTTCTTTTTACAATGGTTTATGCTTTGTCGTTTGTGGTTAAAAACCTTCCTCACTTTAGATGAGGTGCTGCAAAACAATTAATAAACTGTAAAAAAATTTTAGTAATGCATTTGTTAAGCTTGTAAGCAGTTTAGTAATATTGATTTTGAAGACAATGGTCTGACTTTAGATGTTAATGAATCTTATTAACACTTTCAGGTAATTGCAAGACATCTATAATGCTAATAAATATCTTAATAGCTTCTTACACATTAATAAAGCCTATTAATTAGTTAAGTTAGTTAATAAAACGTATTAAGCTCATTAACACTTAGGCTTGTGTCAGGCATCTATAATGCTAATAAATGTCTTACTAGAACCCCAAACAATAATAATACTTCTAAATGTATGAACAAAGGTTGTTAATAAATCTTATTAAGCTTATTAACACTGACATTTTTGTTAGGAATCTATAATGCTAATAAATGTATCACTAGCATCTTAAAAACATCTTAATACTAATGCTTGTAAATGTGTTAACTAAGTAATTTAATAAATCTTATTAAACTTATTGTAGTAATAAATGTTTAACTAACACCCTAAAAATGCTATTATAATGCTTGTTAATGCGTTAACAAAGCTTGTGAAGGAATCTTAATATGAAGTGTTACCGGAAAACTTTTGTTTGAAGGATCTTTTTGAATTTTCGCGCACACTCTACCAGGGTTAAGTACAACCCCAGCTAAAGTTTTGTTGACCTTTGACTTCAAGAAGAAGCTGCCATCTTGAATTTTCCAAAGGAAATCTCATTTAGGGTCAGCTACAAATTTAAATTCCTAGGGATTTCTACTTAGTCCTCAAGCATCATTTGGAAGCTATTTGGGAAAAACGGAATTAGAAATTATAGATTTTTAACGTCATTAGATAGCAAAAGGGGCCTGTGTTGCAAAAAACCACAAAACTAAAACATTCTCTTCATGTCTCATTGTTTTATTTTTTATTTTGTGGAGGAATGAAACACTGAAAACTGTCCAGATTCTGTTAATTGCAGCAGAAAGACCAGTTTGAGCTGCTATCTTGGCTTGTTGTTTTGTCCCTTAAGTGAATTCTCGTCTCAAGTAATTAAAAATTATTTATATTAGCCTTGCCCTCCTCTTTTTTGTAGCTTATCATTCTACTTTTTCTATTTTGTTGTCAAATTACTCTACAAATACACCAAATTAAAAAAAAATATTTGAATGTATTATTAAAACTGTAAAAATAAGACGGTTTATGGTCGACCCATGGCCTACTCATCTATTACTATAACTAGATGAAGATTGATCTAAAGCAAAATTTCTGCTTTGAGTATTTAATTTTAGATTTTTTTAAAATCTAAATCGTCTAAATAAAAAGGCAGTTGCGTGGACTTGCAGTCTTTCTTGTGTAACTGTGAAACACTATTAGTGGCCATTTGTCAGTCACAGCAGATGTTACGCTTACATACTGTACGCTGAAGATTTATGTCCTGGGGGGACATCAGGGTACAGGGCGACCATATCATGCAGATGATGGCTCTTTTGTTTCGGGTTCCATCCCTGAAGACGAGGCAATCGGGGGCTGGACAGCAGGTCACAGGAATCCCAAACATCCCACGGCTCACAAAGGACAGCAGTTTGGTGGTCCTGAGCTGAATAGGCTGTCGTGTTGGCGGAAAAAAAAAGAAAAAACGAGCAGCCCCTTCATATCGCTCGATGACTGTTTGAGAATCACACAAGCTGCTTGTGGGCATTGAAGGGATGATGGCCTCTCATCTGGTTCCCTTTTCATGAGCAGCAGTGTTGCTCTGAAGCCACGAGACAAGGATTGTGTGATGAGTGATAGTTTCAGACCTGATGTCTGTATCTCAAATATCATCTAACTGGGACGACAGCTGGGGCTGCAACGGTCAGAAGTCTACAAAATAAAAAAAATTGAATGTTTGGTGCAAAAGGGTAAAAATATTCTACAAATAACTCAAGTGTTTAAAAAAAGAGTATAGGGATCTTTACTTTGGAATCTTTTTAACATTTGGAGAAATCTGATGTGCTTTTGAAATAACCTTATTTAGGGTCTGCTGCACACAGGCCTTTCTCTAATGTGTATATTTAAATGTATCCCTTTTTGCTTTTTTACTGCCTGTTAGAGGATAGTACAACTCCTTTTTGTCATAGACTGATCTAAGGGAATTTTTATAAAGGAAAGCCTAAATATGAATTGACTCCTCTCCTCTGTCTGCCTAAAAGCTACATAATTAAATTATCATTAACCCAAGCTGGTTAGTTTTGAACCGATTTCCAAGGTTAAAAATGGACTAACATTTTCTGGGTCATTTTAAATCAGAACACAAAAAACTCTGGAAAAAAAAACATGAGATTGAAATGAAACCACTTTAACCCCCCAAAAGATATTTCTCTAGAAAGTAAACCAAAAAACATATGTCAACATGAATAACTGGAGTATTAGGTTGAAGAAATAACCCACTTGTTTTAAGAGAGTAGGAAAAGGACTGTAGTATAAAAGATATTATGTAAACTTAAAAAAAGTTTCAAGTTCAGCAGTTTACCCTGCATTAGCTTGACAAGCAGTTGTGACTAAAGAGAGAAGGTTTTGTTAGAATCACAAAGTCTTCTCCACAGCTCAATCACACACAGACGTGAAACAGACATGATGTCCGTTTTAGTCACACTGATTCCTCGCAGTTTTTGCAGCACAACATCTTATGTATGCCCTTGTGACCACCATCATAGGATTGTAACACATGTGCTATCTTAGATGACCCCACCCTTACATTGACGTGTTCTCCCTACCATGACAAAGGTGGAAAGATTTCATGTAATCCATGGACACCAGTGAAGATCACCTGCATGGTGCATGTGGGCCACACGACAACATCTGATCTGGATTTGACATGAAAACGTTTGTCCCCTTTTTGGACATTAATCCAACAGCCCTTTCCTTTCAAATTCAAGCATGTTACAGTTCAGATGTCTTTCAATGTACTTCAATACTTTGAGGTTACCTGAAGCTACAATACCAGGTAGGCCCTGATACACAAGCATTGACTGTGTATGAGAATTGGATCGGGGAAATGTGAAACCACCCATAGGAAAGGGTTTACTTGCAGCTCCAACCAAATGAAGTCAATTCAGTCGCCATTTTTTCATGATACAGACATGCTGGAGCCCAAAATCATCAGGAAGCAGTGACTGGTCTGAGTCTGCATTTTAATGTTTGGTTGCTCACATTCCAACCCCTACAACTCTCACTTGAGCAGGAGCTGAGCTGAAGATCAGTTTTTATGTTATTTGTGTCTTGTAGCACAAATGAACATTGATACTTTTGAAGCTGCTTACATAGCCAAATTGTAGGAATTAAAAAGACATTTGACTGCGTCTGTACAGAAACAAAGTCGTCAAATCTCCTGTTGGTTGTTGCTGCGATGGCGACTGAGTGAAAGAAAGCCGGTCAGCGTGGCTGTAGCGATAGTTGTAACTGTACACAACAAAAGCCTTCCAGAAGGATTTAAGAAGAGGAAATGAAATATGGTAGTCTGTTCTTCCCAAACTCTCTCTTCAGGATCCATTCATTTGTGTGCAGAGTGAGGTAAGAGGGAGTCCAAGGAAATATTATGAAGAAAGGGGGGGGGTACACTTTAAAAAAGCAACCCCCCCCCCCCCCAAGGAAAAAAAAACAGCCCAAGCTACACACCACAAAGCGACCCCCTCTGCAAACCATGTAGAGCAGCTTCCGTGCTGCCTGCCACCTCCAGCTGTCGCCAAGGGAGACAAAAGGTTGTGTGGGGGCGTCAGTGAAGGAGTGAGGGGGTATTTTCAGGGAGTTGAATAGAAAGATAAACTGGACCCCCCCCCCCATGTATCCAAGCAGACATGGAAGGTTCTTGTCATATGCATCAGGCAGCTTCTCATTCTACGCTGCCACACTTACTCCTTCCTCTAAGCTGACTGTTGTGAGGATGAAAGTGTCAACATGAACACAAAAACTACACACAAGGTTGTGTTGCTACGATACAGCAGTCTTTTATATGGACAACTGATCGACCTGAACAAAATAAACTAAAACTAAAATATTTCATGCTGCAGGCATTAAAAAAAAATCCAGTTTTGCATTGAAAATCTTGCATAATTATAACAGCTGGAAAGAAGAAAGTGAAATGTTAATATGTTACAGTTTTTCTCAGTCGCTTTAGTACAATTCTCAGATCAGAATTGAAGCTTGCAAATATGTGTGTTCATTTCTCAAATCAACTCATGCAAACAGCAAAACACCATGGATTTCTTGCAAAAGCCTGTAACTTGCTCAAAATCTTTAGTTCATCTCTCAAAACTAAGTCTTTATGTCATTGAACATGTCAGTGCCATCAGCATGTCAAGTCCTTGTGTCATTGTCTACGAACAAGACAGTCAAATGACTTAGTCATGTTGTCAATATAACTGTGTACTTTAGAGGGAGGTTCTGATGTAAACTATGGCTAAAGTTTTGATGACAAATATTGTAAAAAGTAAGTTACACCTTTTTTGTTTGATTGCAAGAGACTGGAAAAGATTCACATTTACACTTTTATTGTTCATATTGTAATTTGTTGACAGACCATGTCATACCAACATAGAAAAAACCACTGCAAACACAAAGGGAAAAAAAGATAGGACAATATTCTGTCCAACAGTACAGGCAGTGCAGTAGGATTTGGTGTGGTCTTCCTACACCTCTCATCCACATCAGAGCGAATATCCTCTCTTGCAATGCAGCGAAATATGTTTGTCACATAATGACGACTTGGTCAACCATTTTGCAGTTAATGACTTATACGATGAACTACTAACTAGGTGTTTTGAGGAGTAAGACTATTGCACAGTGAACCATATAAGACATTTTGATCAACATGACATAAACAATTGATAATGTAGCAAAGAGCAGAGAATTGTACATAATCATTTGCATGGATGTACCAAAGCAATTGCAACTTGTTCAAAGAAGTAAGAAACTGCTTATATGATGTGCACAGGTGACATCATGATGTGAAGATTGAACAAATAGTTTTGGGAATTTCATTCTGATCTGAGAATTCTACTAAAGTGACTGAGAAAAACTGTAATGCTAAACCCCCATATTTCTGTGTGCAAATAATTCAAGTCTATGATTAAAACTTTTTTCCTGAACTATAGATATGTTGATAGAATAGAATAGAATCCAATAGAATTTATTAGAATAGAATAGAATGCCTTTATTGTCACTATACACATGAACAATTCTCATCACATGCGCATACAGCGAAATGAGAGCCGCTCACTGCTCAGTGCAAACATGCATGAGAAAATAATTTCACAAAATAATAAAATACTTTCACAACAAAGAGAAGTACAATTTACAAAAATACAAAATGTACAATACAAATGTTTAATGAGTGGGTTTATTACTTTCTGCAGAGAGTTAGGTAAAAATAAAACTACTATGCCCATGATAAATCACTAAAACTCAAATCAAATGTGTCATCGTTTTCCAGTAATAATTTGAAATTTATTTTTGTTTCTTATTTAAATTAATTTTCTTTAATCATTTCAGAAGTTGATCTACTACATAATTCAATGCTGTTGAAATTAAGGGGATTAAAACAATTGTATGTGTTTATCTTGTATCTTTAAAACTGGTTCTTGTTTCTGTCACTAAGGCTTTCAAAATACAAATGTTTCATAAAACAAATCTCTAAAAAAGGGTTTTAAATAAGTCTAATGAAAGTGAAATTTAGTTTGAATAGTTATTTTGAAAAATGGCAAAGCTGTCCTCCATCCATTTTCTGCTTCCAGTGGGGCCAAACCACCCATGGAGGGTGAGAGTGGCGTTTTATCTGTCTGTCTGTCTGTCTGTCTGTCTGTCTGTCTGTCTGTCTGTCTGTCTGTGTCTCTCTCTCTCTCTCTCTCTCTATCTCTCTATCTATCTCTCTCTCTCTCTCTCTCTCTCTCTCTCTCTATCTCTCTCTCTATCTCTCTATCTCTCTATCTCTCTCTCTCTCTCTCTCTCTCTCTCTGTCTCTCTCTCTGTCTCTCTCTCTCTATCTATCTATCTATCTATCTATCTATCTATCTATCTATCTATCTATCTATCTATCTATCCATCTATCCATCCATCCATCCATCCATCCAAGGCTGCCTTTACACTGCATGGTTCAAGTGACCCTATTCCGATTTTTTCCTCTCATGTGGCACAGATCGGTGAATGTGTAAGCAGGACAAAAGCGCATGGATTCCGTTTTTCTCAGATCGGATACAGGCCTCTCTCATATGTGGATATAAATCGGAAACTAATCGGATACGTGCATTTGCATGTGCCATGTAAGAAGACAAATCGGATATTCGGATAGTCATTCTTAGCCCACTCTGGAGGCTGAGGGTTCAGAACGGAAAAGAGAACCCCGAGGAAATCTCCCGTGTGTTTCTGACTACGGTCAGAAGAGAGAAGTCATCGCGCAGGAAAGGTTCAACACTTGGATCAAAATGTTAGTACAGCACAACGTCTGCAAACACTTCCTCATTCCAAACTCAGAGAGAGCACATAAGCCGGCCGAGCAGCCCCCCTTTTTACTCCCCCGTGCATCCCCTCAAGAGCGCCCAAGGCAACGCCTCCTTCCGTCGCCGCTTTGCCTCCATGACAACCACAATCACACAAAAGACCGAAGGAGGTCCGCGGAATGCGGAAATACTGCTACGTAGTCCTCAAGTCCTCAGAACGTCTATGTTTGATAGTTTCAGCATTGTATAGTGTAAATGCGAAAATCAGATACGGGTCACTTTTAAAAGATGATGTAAGCGGGTCATCAAAGAAATCGAATATAGTCAGTAAATTGGATATGAGCGTCAAGACCTGCAGTGTAAAGGCGGCCTAACTGTCTGTCTGTTATTGTGAATCAGATAATTATTTTAAATTAAACTTTTTATCATCTTGTAATCTTACATATTACAAGATGATAAAAAAGTTTCTCTGTCATTTTGCCTTCAACAGCTTGTTGAATCAGATCTGGACTCAATTACTAGTTGTCATGTGCGGTGTGTCATAACCAAAAACATTGCGTGCATTCTGCTCTAGGTTCTGTTTAAGTGACTGATCTTGGGGCAGGTAGATCCAAGGTCAGGAGTCTGACACTGAACGTTCACGCCTTTCTGATGATGAGGAGGAAGAGAAAACTCTTTTTTTTTTTTACTTAATCGTTGAAATAAGCATATAAGCTATTTACAGGATCAAGCAGGTATCCCCAGGAGCTAGAGCGCACGGCAGTCAGGCTTTCCAGTGGGTGGCGAGCATTGACTGTAAAAACCATATATGGTGTATGGTGGCGGACCTGCCTGGGCTGTGCAGCAATGACAGAGCACATGCAGCGCAGACCCCCGGTCAGTGGGCAGGGCTAGAGAAGCCCGTGTGGCAGAACAACACTGGTGCCTGAGTGGGCTCAGATCCCTCGGTTGGGAACCACGGAGGGCTTTACTTTGTACCTAACATGATATTTATGTGTGATTTCACAAAACACTAAAACACTTACAGTAAAACAATTTACATTTCTAGTGCAACTCTGGATGAGAAGGTGTTTATAAAGTGAGAAACAGGCATTTATCATATTTGTCTTTTAAGTCATCAAATGATGCAATTATGAGTCCCATCAGGACAAAGATGCCATCATGAAAAATTTGCATGTAAAAAGATTCATTAATTTAATTTTATGCACTGACTGCAGCCGGCCGGGTTTAATGAAATGGTGTAATCAAAACACTTGAAGCCACATTTTTATCTGTATTCACAAGATATGTCATGGTTTTATTCACTTCTATACAGCTAGAAAAAAGGTGGAGATTTTCTAAATGCTTATTAAGCTGTTATTTTAACTACCTATGACATGATACATTTGCTAAATGTTTGAAAGGCAGTTTGGAATCAGATGCAAAGCGCTTTCAGCTCCTGACATACGAGGAGGAGGTTTTCCCTGTAGGGAAGCATCACATGTTCTTCCCACTGCTTCCATTAGAGTCCTGAAATCTAATGAAAGTCAAGAGGCTGAAGAAGACGCAGCGGAGACGATGGGGATTTCTGGACCACAAAAAGCGGTAGCCTAAAAAGAGGGACACAACATTCATCCTTAAAAAAGAAAATCACTAGAAAGTAGGAAGATTGCAGCAAGTCTTCAAAATAAATCTCATAAGATATCAAGATCTTTTTTCTTAACCCTTGTGCTATCTTAGATGACCCCACCCTTACATTGACGTGTTCTCCCTACCATGACAAAGGTGGATAAAGGTGGAAAGATTTCATGTAATCCATGGACACCAGTGAAGATCACAAATCATTGAAGAAAAAGGGTTCAGAGCACTGTCTAGTGGGTCTAGATGACCCAACTCATCATTTTAAAGTTCCTAGGACAGCACAAGGATTCAAAAAGAGAAAAATTAGTTTAAAAAGTGAACTCTTATGCTGTGTTCACACCAGGCATGTAATGTCATATTCTAAAAGCGTGTTCAAAACGGTGCGTTTAGCACATGCCGTTCACACTGGACAAGCAGGGAGAGGCGTTTTTTTTTCTTTTTCTACTGTTTAGTAGCACATGCCTGCCTACAGTTGGAAGAGGCCTGGACTAAAATGTCAAAGCAGTGCAAATCTGGCAAACTTTGCTCCAGGCTTCTTCACAACTCTGTTCTAACAAATGAAGACAAAAGCAGTCTGAAAATGTGCATAACTACGCATGAATGTGAGAGTTTTTAATGCAGAACAGCGTCTTAGTACAAGTTGGCCAGTATTAATACATCCTACAGTAATAAAAACTAAAATGAGAAAACGTATTCCTCGATCAGACATCCAAATGTTTTGTTTCCAAACTAATGTTTTTAAATGTTTTATGAACATTTCTTAAATCAAGCAATTTGAGTTTAAGTCTGAAATCAGGTGTTTCTGTTAGCAAGATATGGATCAAAATGATTTTTGAATAATTTGTAACAATAATTTCCTTATTACCAGCTCCTAATGAGACAAAACATTCTCGACTGTGTGGAGCAAAAATAAGTTGGTAAAATATCTTAAATGTTTTAAATCTTTGTATCAAATAGATTGCAATGTGTCCTGCTTTTTTCTCTCCAAAAAAACTGTTTTGTTTAAAAAAAAATGTTTGGAATTGAACTGCAGCTCTTTTGGCAGCAGAAGAGTTAGTTGTCTGAATGTTTCCATTGGAGGAAAAGCAACAGGAACTTGATATTTGTATTTAGCCAAATTATGTGGGTTGATAGTAAAAATAGTTTTGTGGCATCATCCTTTTTTTTTTAACCTTTATTCTCTTTCTTTATGTTTTTTCTTTTTTTTGCCCGCTTCTACCTCCGTACTCCTCTTCCTCTCACCCCCTGTTGGCAACATGTGGAGCCATTGCCATAGCAACAGGGATTTGGGGGTTTGACATGTGCGGTAGACAAGCGAGGAATGGAGGGAGGGATAAGAGGAATATAAGGAGGAGCCCCACCGTGCATTTTGTAGTTTTTCTCTCACTCTCCTTTTTTTTTTTTTTTTTTTAAAAAGGCATCCCAGTACTGGAATTGAAAGTGATGGAGGCTGGTGCTCCTCTTCCTCCTCTCCTCTCCGAATATGTGCTAAAAAAGGAAGAGCGGGGCAAAAATCAGTCGGTGCATTTTTTACGAACCCCTTTTTGTTGCACAAGATGCCGGGAACTTGGGCTTTTTTTCAATTTGGGAGAAAGGGGATGATGGGAGGAGGAGAAACTCCCTCTGTCTCTTGTTCGCCCTTTTCCAACTCCACCTCCTGCTCTGCTGCTCGTGCAGAGCTGTCTGAGGAGTCCGTGCAGACGGAGTGGAGTGGAAATAGACGCAGGAGGAGGTGTTCATTGCATTGCCTTGCCGTGCCTTTTTGGTAGGATTTGATTTCAAATTCTATGTTCATTTCATCTTAAGCTTTTCATCCAGTGATGTTGAATCTGTCTGCTGGGGATGCGCCGCACTTGTTCTCCATCTATCCCTCTGCTGAGTAGTTTCAGTCCCTTTTTTCATAGATCTACATTTTCTCTTTATGAACAAATGCAATCTTCTCCATACATCTCCTGTCTTAATTCATTAGTTGTAGGTAAAGTTAGGCATGCATTGGGAGTATCTGTGGAGTTTAGACAGTGACTGACGTTTACCCCCAAGCTGGGATCTTCTAGCAGCTGCACCTCCCTGTATCAATGTAAGAAAAGTCAGTTTAATGGTGGTTTGCTGCTGTCTTGTTTGTTTTCTTGCTTTCTTCAAACTGGATTGTCATCTCCAATGAGTCTCCTCATCTGTCTGCATTTTTAAGGTTCTTGCTGATTGGGAGAATCTGAAACCGAAGGGAAGAATTTCTAAACTGCAGTTTACTGATGTACAGTTGTAATCGTGTGGGCATTTGAGTGTGTCAAAGTGTGTAATTGTTCGTGTCGGTTGCACATCAGCTCGAGTGGTTTGATCTCTTTTTTTTTGGGGGCAGAACTTTTTGAATTCATCCAGATGACTCATGGGTGAAGGACAGATCTTTGTTAGTGACAGCAGACATCCTGGAGGAAAACAATAGCCTCTTGCTGCTCTCCCTCTGACCTTTTTTCTTTTTTTTTTTACCCATTCTGAATAAATCAGAGCTGTGCAAATCCATCTGCCTTTTGTCTACCAAAGCCTGCCTAATCCACACCCCTCTTAACGCGCACACAATCACACACATGCAATCACACACGTGCACACTGACACTCACTTAAAGAAACTCTAGCAAACCTTCATCGCAAATTCAGGCATTTGAAACTAAAATTTCAATTTTGTATTTACCTGGTTTTACTTGAATTTTGTTTCTCTTTTTCATTTTTTTTTTTACTGTTTAAGATCAAATTGCTTAGCTGAACTGAATTTAAAAATGTATTTCTTAGACACCTGCCTGCCTCCCTGTCTGTCTGGAAAAAGAGCGTCCAGCCAGCCGGCGTTCTCTAAGGGCTCAGGCTTCTGAGAATTACTCAGTCTGGACAAGCTCTTATCCCGTTTGTAACAACACCCCCCACCTCCCCAACAAAATTTACAAGTACAATTAGATTTTTTTTTTTTCTGAGCAGGTGGGGGGTGTGGATGAGGGTAGATGGACAATAGAATTGGGAGCATGAAAAAAGCACTCACTTCGCCTCTTTACCTTTGGGGACATGATATTTTCTTTTCATTTTTCGCCTCCTGCTGACAGCCGAACCTATCAGGCACATCTGAGCTTTCTTTTTTTCTTTTGGGGGGGGGGGGTTGGAGTGTGTGAGGGGAGAGACTGAGTATTAGTCCTGCAATAAATAATAATAAAAATGAAAAACAACCATAAGAAGATGCAAGTTAAAGCCTTGTGTTCTGTTTCATATCAGATCGCTGGATAAAAACATGAAACCAAAGCTGCTCTGCTGGTTCACCGTGGCAGTCTCAGCCCTTTAAATAAACCTTTAGAAAGGTTAGTTGGGGCGACAGAGCTGGGCCTCCTCTTATTTATTACAGCAGATAAATAAGTGCTGATATCATCCTGCAAAGGTGCTGCAGTGGAAGCTGACAGATGAGGTTATGGAAATGAAAGAAGTGGCTGATCCGTGCATCCACACCTTTGATTTTCTGCTGCATCCGTCTGCGCAGCTGCTGTTGCGCCCCATTTTTGTAGCAGCAAACTGACACACCAATCCCCCCTCACCCCAGTCTCATCCCCTGCTCAGACACCTTCCCCTCCTTTACTGTTACTAACAACTGCAGCCAAACTTGATTAAGCAGGAGGGGTCAGGCAACATTTCTTTGAATCAATAGACAGGCATGCTAGGCAGCCATGATGAAGAGACCAAAGCGAGGGAGGCAGAATCTGTGTGTTTCTGAGGAGGGGGGGGGGTGCACGCTCTGCAAACGCCGGCATCTGTCTGGTGAAAGATGACTGAGCTGTTACAGTTACAGCCTTGAATTATGGGCCATTACGAGCCGAGCAAGATGCAATGCCTCTCCATGAAACTTAATTTGACAAAACAACGACATGACTCAGGCAGTAAGATGACAGATGAAGTTATTTTGGGGGGGAAGGGGAGGGGGGATACATTTAAAAAAAAAAAAAAAAGGATGATTGCAGTGGAAGCATGTGAAATCTGCAATGATGCATTATTCATGGCTACGCCAGGCCCACGACACCCACAGGCTGCTGCTCAGCTGCTGCTCTTAATGATGCGTCCTTCAACGGCAATCTTTCGCATTGAGAAAAACACAACCAATCGACTCTGTCTGCCCGTGCATGTCTGCTGAGGCGTTAACATCCGCAGCCACGCAGATGCCACGCCATTAGATGTATACTTGAGTATACACACCTAGATGTTTTTTAAGACCGATTACCGTTTGGTTTTCTTAACTTTTTTTCCTGGTTAGTTTGGTGGGGGACGGTTTGTTTTTGCTCTACAGGATGGATCAGAGCTCCTCTCACAAAATTGGACTCCCCACTCAGCGATCGACAACTGCGTCCCCTCCTTGTGGATCTTTTCTGCGAGCGCTCTTTATTAGCCGATGAATGCGGCGGCAAATGAATGCAGTCGTTGGCGATGGCGTTGAGGGAGGGGGAGGGTTTATGCACCCTGGAACCTCACAAGAATTTTAGAGCAATACGGGGAAAAGGCCGCTCCTTTCACCGGCTCTTCTGTGCCGACGGGCAGGAGGGGATTCAACCCCCCCATCCTTCTCCCCCCTTTCAAAGCTCCTTTCTATTAAGTCACAGAGCCGCACTTTGCCTAATCTCTGTGACCTCTACCACTTGGGGACCTCCTCCCTTTTTGCAAGGCTAAAAAACCTATTTACAACATAGAATTACCTGAGTTGCAAACTAAAGGAGTGTTTCCAAGAAGAAACGAGCCCAGAAAAGCTGTTTTTCCCATTGATTTCCATTGAAAACCCTTTGTAAAGACGAATAGTAAGCCTTGTTATTGGCAGTGCAATTTGCACCTTTTCTCTCTCGCTTCCCTCTTTGTGGTCAACATGCAATAACAGGTAATAACGGGGAATTATCTTGGCTTTGTTAACTCCTAGTCGTTGAGGAAAAGTGCAATAGGAATGTTTGAGCTGCAGTCGCGGAACTTATTCACATTTCTTTAAAGATAAATTGTTGGTTGAGGCTCCTATAGCCTCCTTATCTCCACTGCTAAAAACATATTCTGTTGTTTGCTCAAAAATGTGTTTTGGATGAACGGGGATAACTTCTGTTCACCGCGGTAGCAAAGGTGTGTCAAGAGAGGAGTTTGTGTTGTCTGAGTACTCCTGGGCACAAGTGGTGGAACAAATACTCGTGTTTGTACCCTTCAACAAATATTGTGACACACTTTTTGCAATTCGGAAAAGAAAAAATGTCCTTCTCAAAACAGGTTAAAACATAGAGAATACAAGATGTTTTTTCCTTGAAATAATTAACAAATCTGCTGAAAGAATTTTCTCAAAATATATTGTGATCTCCTGCTGTTTTAAGACTTACCGTATTATTCGGAGTATAGGTTGAAAAGTATACATTTATTTGTGTAGTTTGGCAGGAGGTGCACTTGTACTCAAATGTAACTTATATGTTTTTTTTGGTTGAGTTTGGTTCACCTGTTAGCATGTTCTTTATGCTATAGTTATGTGATAAATTATTCATGTTCAGTTAATATACTAGTTTTTTTCTATGTTTCATTAACATAAAAAGCATCAATGTTACAAGTAGTGAAGCATGCAGATATTGAGTCTATAATTGTTATCTATTCCACTATTTTGCTTTTCAAAATAAAATGTTCTTGTTCCCGCAGTTTGTTAAATGAATTTCTGTCAAAAGTGCGACTTATACTCCAACGCGACTTATAGTCCAAAAATAAGTAATTTATGCTAAAATGAGCTATAAACACACATACTTAGGTATATTGCTCTGATAATTGGAATATGTCTTTTAAAATAGGCTTTTATTGCTAAAAAATAGTTTGACTTCATTGAAGTTAGAACTTTTATAGATGTACATATGTGTCAAATGTCCCACCAAAAAAAATCCTATTATAAAGGCCACAAGAAAACCAGCTATCTCTGTTTCCAGACCAAGTAATTGATCATTTAAGATCAATCTGTCAAAAGTAGAAAATTATGAGTCAAAAAACTAGTTTCATTAGAGATATTATTAAAAATAAGATATTTTCAAGAATAATTTAGGAAGAATTGAAGATTTGATTGGACAATGTAACATTCTATTAAAACATTGCATGTAAGTTTGTCTTATATCAACTGTGGAAAGATATTTAAACTAGAAACTAGAATGAAATACTTGATGATGTTTTGTGTTTTTGGAGCGTACCTGGAATCTGGAATAAGTTTCAGACAGATTTGTCCAGTCGAGTTTCAAAATGAGGCTTTATTTTTGATTCTGTGAGAACAGAAATGTCTGCTATACTTAGCATGCTCACTTTTAGGGATATACATCATACGCCCACAGCTCATTCCAAAGCAACCTCCTCCATTCTTCAGCTGCTAGATTAAAGAAAGTCTTGCGTCATGCCCTGCTGAGCTGGAAAAAAAAAAAACCCACAGATGAACGTACAAGCGGAAACCTTTTTGTTAACTCTCATCCCTCTTTTGTGGTGTGCAGGGAAACCAGATCAAGCAGATCCCGACCAAATACAGCCAGACAGAGTCAACCAAGTTCCTCATCCTCACCGTGGTGTCCATCCTGTGCATCGTTGGCGTGCTGCTGGCCTCCACAGTGGTCTACTGCCTCCGCCATCGCTCCCATCACAAGCTCAAGGAAAAGCTTACCAATCTAGGGACAGATGCTGGCGGCGATGCTACCGCCACCTACCAGGTAGGAGGAGCTACTGTGACGCACAAAATGCCGGTGAAGTCGAGCTGTATGGTTTTAGCTTAAATTATAAATCACTTATTAGATGTTTTAAATCTCTTTAGATACATTTTTCACCATGCCACTTTACATGTGTTATAAATATACCCAGCTATTATAAATATTTTTATTTTTTTGTGAAATCTGTCCATTTTTGGATCAAAACTGCATCAGCGATGACATTTTATGCATTAAAGCTTTGGGTAAAGATACTTCTTTAAGAATTTTTTTGAGACCATATAATTTCTGTCTCTTGAGTTCAGCATTTATTCTTCTTGATATATAATTTATTCATACTGATAATGTTGTCTAGATGTCTGTAGATCTATGACAAAATGAAGAATTTCAGTAGATGCAAAATTTTTTATAAGTTTTTTCTTGAATATATTTATATCAGAAAACCTGACTTATTTGCTGCTTTTGGTCAGATCTGATTGATGTAAAGGGCTAACCATGTTGTATCAAACCACTCATATTTGATTATCCTCATGTTTTAAATAGATCAATGCTGTGTGCTGATTGCCTTCTGCTCTAATTCGCTGTTTGAGTCATGAAGCAATATCACAAATCCAACAGGTTTCCCACCTCCGGTTGTTTGCATCCCCTCTCTGCTGGCTGCAATTATCCTCTGGCCAGAATAGCCAAAGTGTGAAATTTAATTTACAGAATCCAATATTAAGTGGCTTTTTGAGCAAAGAATTAGATTGAGATTTTTCCGTTTCTCTCTCTGACCTTTTCCCCACCACGTTTTTAAATGAGAGCAGTCCTGTGAGCATTGATTTTATAATGAGCCCAGCCCGTCCCCTAAGTGCTTACATTTTATGCTCTTCTCCAGGGATCTTTAACTCCTGAAATAGATTGCGCTTCCGCGTCAAAAGCTTTAACTCATCACTCTAGGCTCTGCATGGATTCATCCTGTTGCTGTTTCCAAAAATAAAGGGGCTTATTATTGCAAAAGAAACAAAAAAACCAGTGACGGTAAAAAGTGTGGCATTTGAAGCCTCCTTTTTTGCCAAGTTGTTGCAATCTTGAGCGGTTATGACATCACAGAAATTTTCCCAAAATGTGGAACAAAAAAACTCGGAATTAGGTAAAACTATTGATTGTTAATGAGAACTGACCAAGTGAGTGGGACATCACCCAAAGAAAAATGGTTTCAAGGAAATTTAGTTAGTTCAGTTACCATTTTTCCTGGCGTTGCCATGTTGGAGCCAGAGGACGTCAGTAAGCGGTGATTGGTCTAAGTCGGACTAAGGCATTGCTTCTATGGCAACCACTCTCGCCAATCAGGAGTGAGCTTGTTGGAAGGCCACACCCCCACCACTTTAAACCAGACTCAGGAGAATCTGCATATCAAATGCTTTGGACATGGGCACTGCCTATTTTTATTTATTATTATGTGATTGGCTAGTTTATAACTTTAATAACTTCCATAACAGGACAGAAATTAAAAAGGGTAGTAGAGCAAAAAAAGGTCAAACAGACAAATAGAATAATTTATAGAAATCTGTGGGATTTTGGCTTCTTGGAACCAGCGGGACTTCCTGTTTAGGTGGGAGGGGTCACTCAGTTCGGTGGGTTAAACTAGTGATGTCATGTGATTATTTTCCTTTTAATTTCGGTAAAGTCTCATTTTGAGATATTTTTATTTAAATTCATGATATTGTGCTCCAGTAAAAGATCAAATTACAACTAAAAAAAGAGAAGTTTTCCTTTGATTACTGACTTCCAACTTTTTTTTTTTTTACACAAACAAAGGTCACATTTTTTACATCTCAACTAATAAAGAAAAAACCAAAACAAAACACAAGGACAGAAGATCAGCTCCAGAGAGCTCAAATGTGTGTAGTGTTCCTACATATATGGAAAAAAATCTCTTATAAGCATTCCAAAAAAATATAGACCACAAACTTCTTGATAATATCATAATACATGTTGACATACCTTATTCTACAGTTCACAGCCCTCCACATGCAACATTAATTTATGAGAACAAACACAAAGTCCGGCTTAATCCTTTGCATAATAGACAATAGATATATCTGTGCTGTTGTGGGAATGTTTGCGTTAGTTCTGTGAAGATGTAGAGAGTCACACCTTGATGACGTCACAGCAGCAACGTGGCACATGCCGCGTACTCAACGGTACACAGACACAAAGACTTGCACTGGGAACAATGTAAGAGGCGTTTACAGCTGAGTTTAAATAAAACATGCAAGTAAACAGTTATACCCTTGGTTTTTATTTTTAAGAACATGACAATTATTCCAGATCAACCCAATAAAAAAGAAAACATGTTAATTTTTTCTGTAATTAATTAAACACAATTAAACACGATTATTTGAGTCCTGTGCGTAAAACACGGCTGTAAATGCTGAATAAGAGCTGAGCATTCAACAAGCATCTGCCCATGAAGAGACCACGCCCCCTGACTTGACTGGAGCTTTTAAACCGGCCTCGAACAGGAAGTGTTTTTATGTAGTTAAAAAACCTAAAGGCCCATATTGTAAAAGTGTTAAAAACTCTATTGACAGCTTCATGAGTGTGCAGATTTTTTTCTTTGTTCCATGGAAACAGGAAAACGTCTTGGTTGCATGCCTCAGAGAACTACTTTAGGTCTCTAATTGAAATATGCAAATCAGAAGAGTGTTCCTGCATTCTTTTTTTTCTGGGTACAGGTTAACAAATGCCTTTTCTGTTGCTCACTCCAAACGATTTTTCTCAGCCTTGTTTTGCTGCCAAGGCTTTTTATTTCGTTTCCCATTGTAGCCGAGTCTCAACAGTGAGTCGCCGTCATCCTGGGTGAAAGTCCACAGTGTTCAGCTCCCATCTTAGCCATGTAAACCTTGTCTCTTTGTGAGCACTGCTGTGTGGAGGAGTTCCCTGGGCTGGATTCTGTGTGTGTGTGTGTGTGTGTGTGTGTGTGTGTGTATGCACAGTCTCCAGGGCTACATGCAATTAAAGCAGACAGGAAGCGGCAGGCTGCCTGACGGTCGTCCTGCTGCAGCTCCTCCACTCTGACTGTCAAACACTCGCTGGCTTTGTTGCGCACATGCTCACACCAACTGCGGATGCACGTGCACGCCCAAGCAGCTAGCGCATGTTAATGATTCTTGCCCTTGGCGCGTTAGTTTGAGGCCTGGATTCACACCCTTCTCACACGCTGCTTTCATTCACTTGGTACCGCTCTCGCCGCTCAGGCCTTCCTCCTCCTCATCTTCCTCCCAGCTTGTCTGTCATTCAGCCGCAGCGTAACGCCAACCTAGGATTGGCCGCTGCAGACGGAGGAGAGGTTGATTGACAAGCGCCGACGGAGGAGCGTGTGCGGCGTGTCGAGCGCAGGGCGTACGGATGGATGATGCTCATCTGTCATTCAGTCCCTGGATTACTCTGCTGTCAACATGAGAGTCTGCTTCATCGAGTTCAGCTTATCTTCAGATCACATTCAGATCTTTTTGTGAGGGAAAAGAGGCAGCAGAGCGTCGTTACACTCCACTGCAGGACAATTTAAACATTTCTCACAAACCAAAAAACACAGTACACACCAAAAAAAAAAAGATTTTACCAAGACCACAAATTTAATCAAGTTTGGTTCAACAAATCAAATTTAGAAATCATGCAGCAAAGACATTATTTACCTCCTTGATGCCTATTGATGCAAATATGCATAAAACCACTAATTTAACATCTACATGAAAGCAAAAACATAAGTAATTTTTTTTTATAAATGAAAATATATTTAGGCACCAGGGGGTTAAAATACTCCTAATAATATATTTGGCATTGACAAATGCTTTGTCATTTTTTTGCTTCAAATTTTTATATAATAAGCAGTTTTGGTTTTATTCTAGTAGATTTTTAAAACATACAATCTCAAAAGATGGGACAAAAAAGTTTTTAAGCTTTCTTGAGATTCTTATTAATTACAGAAAAATGTGACTAAACAAATTTAGTGTTGAGAATATCTGTGAAAAATTCTTATTTTTAATAGTATTTAAGGTCCAATAGAGACATGTTAGGCACTTAAGAGCTTTTATGTGAGTCTTTAGTTTTTGACAGTAAAATAATTACTTCTGGTTACGAAAACTATGAAGAAGAAAAACATAATTATTGATTTTTAATCTAAAAAGAAGTGCTAACTGCATTTAAAAAATAAATAAACTGATTATAATATAAGCAAAAAAAGCAACAGTGATGACCCCCCCCCCCCATCAGCAGAGCTTTTTTTATTCACAAATTAATAAAGACACCCCCATCTAAGAAAAGCATAAGACATAGAAAAGATTTCAAAATAAAAAAGTCTTTTTCTTTTCCGTTCTTCACCTCGTCTGCATTCATTGTCCTCAGGAGGAGGTCTTAACGGAGGGGGGCTCCGTTGGCCCATCCTAATGCCAGGCCCTCATAAAGGGAGGGGGCTTTGGGTGGCACACGCCACGCTGTGCCGACACGCCCACCTTCACAACGAGGTGAGGTGTGATTTGAGACCGTGATGAGGCGCCAAAGAGATTCCCTGGCACGAAGCCAATAAGAAGGGGTTGATGGGGTCTGTGGTTTTCACGCTGAGGGGGCATGGGGAGGGGGGGGGGGGCTCACACATGCTCAGTGAACACACAAATCACCCCCGACATGATTCAGCGCTGCAGCTGCAGCCATTAAAGGCCTTCATTTCTTTTCACCAAAACGACTTACTTCTCCTTGCAGTCTAAAGGAAACGCCTGCATTGATCTTTTTTATTTTCTTAAAAAACAAAAACTGTATTTTTACATTATCATTTTACATCAAGATGTTTTTCAAAATCACATTTAATTTAATATTCAAGCAGGGAGGGAGTCTCAGTTAAGCCATCTTTCTGTTAAATGAAGATTTATTTTTCTCTTTGAAATTGCTTTTAAATTAGATATTGATGTTTTACCTTCTAAAAATACATTTACTTACATTAATTTCAATACTTTTTGAGTTGAAATGTTGAAAATTTAAACTTGCAACCAGACATTAGCAATCCATCACTGAAAAGATTTGCACAAATGTTTTTATCTTTGCCAAAGTGGATGCTATTACTAAAACTGATGCAGCAACATTAAAGATAGATGAGTCTTCCTGATAAATGAATAAAACTCCAGGAAACTGAAGGATCTGATGATAAATGTCCTGGAAAAAAAGAACTCACTTTTGAAAGAGCCGCTGCTGGATGACTTAAGTCAAAACTTGTTTTAAAAAATGCAGTTAGCACAAACAGGCTTCAATAAAGCAAAAAAGGTTTAAGCGTTTTTATGTACTTTGGGAAATATGTGGTCTATAACAACCGTCTACAGTTCCACAAATGTGCCAAAAAGAAGCTGGAAGTTAAGTTTATGAATTTGTTGAATCGAAGGACCTAAATGTTTAGCTTTTGGAAAACGTCTTTTTTTTAATCAAATACTAAGCTGATGGAGGGAAGTTGATCCAAATTTGCACTTTTTATCTTATCAAAGCTTGAATAATTAGGTAATTGCTTCATTTTTGATGTATATTTTTCATGAGCACACTTTTGAAATACATAGTCATTTAAATAAATAACCAAACAACTATTCCAGTGTACATCCTGTTGGATAAGTTCCCAGCAAAGTCTGGGAAATGCTGAGCTGGCTTTCCTCCAGAACATAAAGCAAAGTGATTAGTGAGATGAGGTGAACATTGGGAATCAATACACTGTAAATAAAGATTTTTGTGTTTGTATGGACACGGCTTGTGTGCTGGGACAGTAAATTTTCAGTGTATAAGCTCTAAACACGTCCAATGTTATATTGTTTTTCTCTTTTGTGCTCTAATTGACTCTGGAGGGAAGGAGTTTTTGACACAGGTTTAATTACACCGTAAAATAATTCTGCTGCTGCTGCGATGTTTTCCGCGTGCCGAAGCTCCAATGCTGCAGTGGATCATACTGCCATTCATAAAACAAAAAAACAAAAAAAATCCTCCTGGAGTTCTTTATTTTTGTGTGAGAGACAAAACTAACAGTGACAACGCCTGTTTATTCTCTACATGCTTTACATGACATATTTGGATTTTAAGTAACTTTTAGCTTCAAAAACAGGTTTTGAGTCGTCAGCTTTATAGATTTGTAGAGAACTAGATCCAGGCATTGTGAATTTGCAGCTACAAATGTTACATCTTGCTTCATTTAATGTTGTGGAAACCCACTTTATGATCTCTCCTTCATTTTCTACTGTTTTATCCCTTTTGGGGTCATGGGGCTGCTGGAGCCTATCCTGAGCACTTGTGGGCGACAGCAGGATACACCCTGGATTGTTCCCCAGTCTGTCGCAGGGCAACATATCACACACCCATTAACACTCACACCTACAATAGAGTTGCCAGTTGACCTATGAAGCGTGTTTTTGGACAGTGGGAGGAAGCTGGGGACCCCAGAGAGAACCCACACATGCACAGGGAGAACATGCAAACTCCACACAGAAAGGTCCCCCATTAATGTTCTAGTTCAGGTCCCCCAGCTGGGACTTCAACCAGGGGCGTTCTTACTGTGAGGCAAGAGCGCTAACCGCTGTACCACCATGCAGCCCTTGATGATGATGAAGATCTAAAACTTTGCAACTTTATTGTTTTTTTTTTTCACCTAAAGACTGTTACCATGGTAACGAGGTGGGAGCATACCCAAGCACATGACTAAGCTGAATTACAACTGTGATGGTTTGATGCCTAAACTGCACTGAATTGTGGGAATTGTATGTTGGTTTAACCCTTGTGCTATCTTAGATGACCCCACCCTTACATTGACGTGTTCTCCCTACCATGACAAAGGTGGATAAAGGTGGAAAGATTTGGACACCAGTGAAGATCACAAATCATTGAAGAAAAAAGGTTCAGAGCACTGTCTAGTGGGTCTAGATGACCCAACTCCCAACATTAAAGTGCCTAGGATAGCACAAGGGTTACACGTAGTGGTTGTGCCGGAATTTTCTTGCTACTCAGTACCTAGTGCACTATAGGGCATTCACCAGTTTGCCGGGATGTCCTAAATTAGTGCCTGGATAGCTCATTTGGTTAAGTGTAGGACTAGCACACAGGAAATCAAAGTTAGATACGCAGACTGTCCAGAGAGCTTCATCCAGTGTGGGTCCTTTAGCAACATCCTTCCTGCTACTGCCTCGCTGTGCAGCCACAAGGGGTCCACCTCTGGGTCCCCCTGTAACGGCCGCCAGCCCGAATAAAACACAAAGTGAATCAGTGACAGCTGATTTGTCGTGGGAAATGCTAAAAGGTGAAGAAGAAGAAGAAGTCCAAACCTAAAATTCCAAAATCCAGTGCCTTGGAAATTTCCCAGAAGTCTTTGTGAAAAACCAGTGTGTATCATCAAATATAGACCACAATGTGTGTGTATCAGTATTTTCTGCTTAAAGCAACACTTAAGGAGAAGCGTTAGCCTGAGCGGAGTTGTTCCAAAGTGGCACAGAAAATGAATGGACTTAGTGGTTTAAAGTGATATAAAGAGCGTTGGTTAGCATGTTCTTTATGTTATGGCTATCTGAATAATTGATCATATGGTAATATGATCGATAAACTGCAATGATTTACTAGACACTTCAATTCAATTCCTCCTGTGTTTCATGCAGCTAAATACGGTTACTGTAGTGAAGCATTCATATATTTAGTCTATTATTGTTATCTATTCCGTTATTATGATTTGCTTTCCAAGAGGAAATGTCCATTCTTGTTCCAGTTCCATAAAAATTCACCCAAAAGCACGACTTATATATGAATTTTCTTCTTATTATGCATTTCTTAGCATCTGAGACATACTTGATGAAAATCCGGTGGACTATAAATCTTGTGTATTTTAGAGGACAAGTAGCGAAGGAATTTGGACATAGCCCTATTTGCATATATATTTTCAGCTTTTTTTGATCTCACAATCACTTAATGTCCTTTCACTCTCAAAACAAAGACACAGCAGGTATAACCAAGGTCTAAAGTACCATTATACACAAATGTAGTTGACTATCAAAGTAATTGTTTTTAACATGAAATATTAATCAACATGTTTTTAATTTTACATTATTTACAACTGTCCTTTAGCAGCTGTTCAGATTAGCGTTAAGTTAAAGTCACTCATCTTAAAAGTAATTAACCTTCAGCTATCATTGAAATATTCAGATATTCTATAATATTTCATATTCTAAAATATTAAATATGTCATTCAAAGCAGGAGTTATAATCTTAAATATGATGGCAACATAAGGAAGCCAGAAAGTTGACAGCTAAGATCCTAAAGGATAAATATATATGAAATCTTTTTTGGTTCACTGCCTAAAACAGATGATTATCTCTGATGAACTTACTGGTTTGCCTCTTATATATAAATTAAAATGATAGGGGAGCCGGTTTAGCTCATGCTGGTTTGCGGCGCCTTCCGTCCCTGAAACCAGGGTTCGACTCCGGGCTGCTCCCTGTTCCCTTCTCTACTTCTGTGCCGGTCCCAAGCCCGGTTGCTTTGAGAAGGTTGCGTCAGGAAGGGCATCCGGCGTAAAACACATTGCCAAGTTTACCATGCGACTTGTTCGCTGTGGCGACCCCTGTTGGGAAAAGCCGAAAGAGCAACAACATATAAATTAAAATGATAAATCAGGCTTGGAAAATTAACTAAAAATTGGGATCCAAGAGATTTGTTTTTGATGAATTATTTAATATGTCTCTGAGTTATTGGAGACATTTTTTTCTTTTTTTTTAATTTATCAGCCTGGCTTCAGGTGGAAGGCTTCTTTTTGCCTAGCTACACAAAAACCTTTAACAAAGACACATATTAAGTACTTTATTATAATACTGAAAAATCCTTTAAATCTCAAATACAGCCATGGTAACCCCCCCCCCCACACACACACACACACACACACACACACTCCTCCAGCAGCAGGTCAGAGTCCCCCAGTCAAATACTGACGTACTTTTTTAGCTGTCACACGTTTGTGATTGTGTGTCTGAGCACATAGATCAATGTCAGTGCAGAGACCGCATTAACTCTGCCGTCCTTCAAACACGCCACCGGTTAATCATCTCTCTCATTAAGAAACACAGATTCCCTCTGAGATTCAGTCCAAGTCTGCAGTTGGAGTCGCCGTCCTTGTGGGCTGATGTATGTGATGAATGGTTTTTTAGAGGACGATGTGCACGGTGATGGGCCGACCACTCATTCCATTCCACTTTAAACTGGGTTGCAGTTCTTCCGTTAATCAATGAAGTGCTGTGTGTTTATAAACTTTCATTTAGTTTGCAGCCTGCTCCATTTCTTTCACTGCACAAATAGTCTTTGCCTTTGAACAGGCACACCTTTTTGTTTCCAGTAACTTTAAAGGGCCTGTAACATACTTTTCTTTAGCCTTTCAGAGTAAACTACATCCATATATATGATAATATATTATCTTTGTCACACTAAAGAATGATGTTTTTTAATGAAATATGAGTGATTTTCGCAGCTCATTTTCCTACCCAAAAGTAAGACGACTTGATCTCTGAGGCTCCGCCCATAGCTCCAGTGGGTGTCGCCCATTTCATGACGTAAGCCTAACTAGTAATGCCAAAAGAACAACTAGTTAACTAGTAACAATCTAAAAAGGCCACTGCTTAACTCGTTCAATGCAAACTTTCTACTAGTTCACTAGTAATCGTCCTGGAAATCTAAATAGTAAACTATTGTGACAAAAATCTTGTACTAGTTTACTTGTGACATGCAAAATGTTAACTAGTTGACTAGTGAGATGTATGTAAGTTTTACCAGTTAACTACTGAGAGAGAAAACTTACACTAGTTGACTAGTGTGGTGGAAAAATCCTAATAGTTAACCAGTGAGTACATATGTCCTTACTAGTTCACTAGTGTATCCTTATCAAAGTCACTAGTGAACTAGTGAAGATCTTTTTGACAGCTAGTTAACTAGTGAGTACATTTTTTCCTTACTAATGTGGAGGAGTGATGTAATCCAGAAAGCCCTTCTATCAGCAATGGAGTTATATCTGAATTAAATGTGTTTTGTAGAAAAATCAAACTAATCCAAATCAGAGAATCAGAACACTTTTTTTCTTATTCTGGGGGGAAGTTGCATTGACAGCAGAGGTCCTATCACCAAATTTATACATTGTCAGACACAGAAAAACGAGAGAAAGCTATTTACAATACAGTGTAGTGCAACTTTGAAGCATTCAAATGACCAGATTATTAGTCTGATGCTTTTCAAAAAAGAAATCCAAGTTATTGCAATAAATAGCAGCAAAAAGTAGTTTTCTAGGATCGTAAAGTTCAAGTTTAAGGTACATCGCTGTGTCATCAGCATAACGGTTAACAGGGATAAATGTTTATAGTGTTTCTAGGCTATAGGTTTAGGCTTTGAGCATGAAATGGTATTTGAATGTGAAAAAAACAGATCTAATAAGAAACTATAGTGCAGCACAGATTTTAGATTAAAGAGGATGTGATGGTAACAAGTTTGAAATAGGTCCTCTTTATCACAAAAATGTCTTCCATCTTATCTGGAGAAAGAATTTCCATTGACACATTTTTAAAGAACTACAAGTAATATTTTGATATTTTTTCTCCTAAAATAATGTGTGTGTGTGTGGGGGGGGGGGGTCGTTAACCATACATTGTACATATATATACTAAATTAAGCAGAATCGTCAGTACTACATCTAAATTTATTTAGAAAATCTCTTCAGAAAGAGAGTAACCCGAAAGGTCACCTTGAATATGTGAGTTAATGAGGGATTGTGGTCTGAAGAAGAAGTCTATTTTGATCTGAAATCTGTCATAGAGTGGAATAGTCATGGTCCGTCTCACCTCTAAAGACAGACATAGTATTCAGGTCCCACGGGTTGTTGATGAGTAGAGGTTTGTACCATCATCACCCCATTTCTCCATACCATTCAAAATAAAAGAATGAGAAATACATAGTCATCTGCAGGTTTAACACATTTGAATAGGCAGTCTTTAATGAAGTCTAAGTGGAATTGGAGCTGTGCATTCAGAGCAGTGTTGTCTTTGCCGCTGTCCTCTCCCTTTACACAGTGACACATTCATTCATTACAGCTCACTGACGCTCCTGCTGGGAGCTTTGCGAAGAAGACGGAGCTGAAAGTTAGACACTGTGTCAATATTCCATTGTAGTCACGTATCCAGCAAACACTAAATGACAGCTCACTCAGGCGTATAAATAAAGATATTGTGTTTTGTGCTGAGAGACCGACTGGAATATTTGCCAGAAAGAAAACATGAAAAAAAAAAACTCAATTTATTCAGTAAAAGCTTGCTGAGTATCTGTGATATTTTCTAAAAGACAGCATTCGGCTTTTGGTGCTTTAAGTGTTTGGCAGCTCTGCTTCATCATTCAGGTGTTTGTGGTCACCTCGTGGTGTTAAGGCTTTCATTAAAGCGCCATTTCTTTTTCATAAATGTACATGCCTGGGGGGAAAATGTTTCAATTTTTCCATTGTCTAAAATTCAACATCATTTCCACTTACCTGTCTGTCCTTTCTAGTTTAAGTAGCAGCAGCAAAGGACAACATTTTTGGTTTTTTTATTCATTCCTTTGCAGTTCTTGTTGCTAATCTATTCTCTATTTTTGATGCAAAAATAGGCCCCTAAAAAAATGTAATAAATAAAAAATACTGATATCTTTTAAATAAGCAAAAAAATCTAAGAAGTCACAGCACAGTCACAGAAAAATGGCCTCTTATTTTAAGAAAAAAACTCTAGTTACTACTTCATATTTTCTTAAACGAAGATTATTTAGCTATTTTTCTTGATCAGATTTTTTTTCCTTTCAAGATAGAAAAAAGTAGTAATTTTTTTCTTGAATCAACAATCTTATTTCTTTCTTATGATTCAGTTTTTCGGTGTTCAGAGATCCATTATTTTTGGTAAAAAGTTGTAGAAAAGACTTAAATCAAAACTGGGTTTACTATAAAAGAACCTCCTTTATAATCTTATTTTGATTAAATAAAGAATTTAGAGTGTTTTTCACTTTTAAAGAGAGACTAATTTTCAAGATTCTCACATTAAACTCCCAGGGTAGGAAATGTACCTTTCCCAGATGCTCATGCTTCTCATCTCCATACCCAGTGTCACAGTCTTATTCTTGTCTTCTATCTGTCTCAGTTTAGTTACAAACTTGTCCCAAGGTTTCAGTGACATTGACCTCACTTTCTGAGTTATTGAGCCTAATTTAGGAATGGGTTAAAAGGTTTGAAACAATATGAGTGGCAGCTTTGAAAATCAACTTATGTGAAATTTGTGTGTTTGTCTTTATTCCCATGATTTATGTGCACCCATTTCCTCCCTTGCAGGAGCTGTGTCGGCAGCGGATGGCTGCCAAGCCTCCTGCTGAGCGTCCTGAGCCCATATCCTCCAGGATCAACAGTGTCTCGTCTCAGTTCAGCGATGGCGGTCCCGCCGTCAGCCCCTCCGCTCGTGGCAGCATCTCTTCCTGGAGCGAGGAGCCCGCGCACTCAAACATGGACATCTCTACCGGACACATGATACTGGTGAGACGCTCTCTCAGAGAGAAAACCCTTAAATTTATCCAGAGACTTCCATTGCAGACTTTCTTTTAATGGTTTAGATCATAAATATTAATAGAATTATTCATAAGATAAAATGAACGTTGTGGTTTAAAAAACTCATCCTGCCCTGACAAAACATACTCATTTTAGAGCTGAAACTCACTCGCAAACTTTGCAAAGCAGCAGTGACGGAGGTGGAAAGTCAAAGTAACTCTTCCAAACTGGCCTCAAAATGTCTGCAAAAGAATAAGGCCTTATTTTTCCCTGTCCTGGGAACAAATGTCACCATTCCCTCCATCCTCCTTACTAAGACTTTGTCATGTGTCCATAAGTAAACACCCCGCAGTGAAACCGCCGTATTCAGGGTGTATTGTCACAGGAGATGTCAAACAACACCTCGTGGGTTTGTCAGAGTCACCGTGGGCTCTGACAAAAATGGAGTATTGAACACTCACAGAGTGAGAACAGGTTGGACAGAACTAAGAATGGAGCTATAACTGTTTGTGCCAGAGGAGAACAAATTGGAAACAGAACAACGAACTAGCAGGGAATAAAAACCAAACCTCTGTAATTCGTCTTTCCATACTCTGAAAGACAAAAAAAGACTGTCATCAATTTTTAATTTTTAAAAATCAACAAATGCTGGAAAAAATTAAACAGAATTCTTTCAATCTTCTTATCTAATAAATCAACTTCTAATTGATTTGCTTTTAAGGCCTATCCCTCTCTGGTCATGTTTTGGCTCGAGTGAAACTATTTTTTTCAGTCTTTAATTTCATTTTCACATCATGCATGTGGATTCAAGATCGTGCAAAATGGGCATTCTCAAACTGGCTTTTGGCATACATTGCCACCCGATACTAGGTCATGTACTCACAGCGGGAACAGGCTCAGTGGAGAATGTCAAAGTGGTCCAAATCTCATGAATCTTGCTCCCAGCTTTTTCTTTCACAGCTCTATATCAGCTTATGGAAGACTTGGTGTCATCCAATTCAATCCAGGTACAAACTGCAATTGTCAATTTCTCTTCCATAAAACATTTCAGACGGTTGGCACTTCCATTCACTAAAAAAGACGTTATCCAGACGTTACTACCAAATCCAAGTCTGTGATTGGTCCAATTCAACTAGTTAACTTTTAACGCACACTCAATGCAGCGCATTTTCTAGATAGAGCCAGAAAAGGGATTTAAAAACTTGCATAGAGACACGTGAACGTGACAGTCTTGACCACAGAAGCCCAAAACGCGTACATTTGCATAGACACAGACTCTACAAAGACTTTTCATTGGTATTGGCCGCTTGAACGCGCATTTCCAAACCTGGTGTGAACGTATCATAACACGTTTTGTGTTTCTGCTCAAACGAATGTCCCCAATCCAGGCACACAAACATAGAGCTCTTTTCCTCTCGTCTCATTGCATCTCGCATCTTCCTCCATGTCTTTGTGTCTCTGCACATCTCATTACACCCACAGTTTCTATAAGCAGCTTTTTTCTATCCAGCAGATGAAAATCTCTATTGAACCCTGGCTGCATTTTCCTGAGCGCCTCTATAATTGCAATACACAGAGACTCACTTCAGTGGCCCACCACCTCTCCGCACCGCCACCATGCCGGCTCTCCCGCCCCACCCCCACCTCTCTCTCTCTCCATGCATTATGAAGCTGCTGGCGAGCTGAGACACAGCGGGCTTTTTGATGTGTTCAATAGACACAAAGATACTAATTACCCCTGAGATTTGCAGCAGAGCTGCATTCGCGCGGAGATGACTCCCTTTGCATCCTTGTGCCGCTGCAGTGAGAGCGTCTGTTGTGCGAGAACAAAATCGAGTCAAATGTACTCACAACACAGTATCGTACATTACAAAGAAGGCATGACTGTGCCAAGGCCGCATGAGGATTGAAAAAGAGCAGATTTAATGACAGAATGGAGTGAACTTCCTCAGGTGCGTTTGCTTTTCTAGACATCTACAGCACAGAAGGAAAACGAGAGGATGAAACGAGGAGCTGCTCAAGGCTCAACTAGAAATCAGATGTGTGGGGACCCAGTTTGATTGGAATAGGTTTTCTCTTTTTATAGCCTTAACTTCAAATAAATAGGAAGAGGAGGAATAAATGGATTATTATGGCCTGCATGGTTAATTTTAAGTTGCTGATAAGTATTTAAAATGTGTTTGATTTATGATCTACTAAAAAGGTGCATCTTGGAATGAAAACATTGATGTTCTTCAGGCAAAAAAGTGAAACACAGATATAAATTGTAGGTGTTTTCTTGTAATTTGGATAACTGTAATTTACAGCTAATCGCAAAAGTGTAGTTCAATAAACCAGTTAAACACAATCAAATATTTCCTGAGTCTTAAAGGGGTCCAACTTTTTTATATTAGCAGTCCACAAAGTCGTAGGACTCTCCCTCAGTGGCCCGGCAGTAGGGCTATTCTTCTGGCTGGGCTGGAGCTGGGACTCTCCATGCTTCTGTGTGCCCCCCCCCCCCCTGGCTCTCTGGCATTTGGGGGCCCCTGTGGTAGTCCTTCAGGCCCTGGTCTGGGGGGCCGATGTTTGGTGTCCCGGCGGACGGATTTCCTCTATCGCGCACAGGCGTCAAGGTGGCATATTTCTGTGATTTCTTTTTAACTGTAATATGGTGCAATGGCATAAAAAAGAATCAGTAGGACTTTAATTAAAAGAATTAGGATGGTTTAAAAAGTTAAATGTGTATTGTCCATAAATCATAACCAATAAAAATGTTGTAAGAAATGAAAAATAAACTCTTTGTAAGTTTTGTTTTACATCACTTGTTGGAAAATCGTGTATGAATAAGGAACTGATATTTCTCACTCCACAGAAGGAGTCGAAAAATTAGGTGTTAGGGGTTTCTGATAGTTTGTTCTCTTTGTGTTACAAGCGTAAATAATGGCAAACAGGATGAATCTGCGATCAGTGAAGTGTTTTTTGTCTCGTCTGGTTCCTCCATTGTTGAGGCCCCTCCAAGGCAGAGAAAAATGCACAGACTGAGGAGCAAGTGTTTCAGCACCACGGACAGTGGTGTTTGCAGTGATGCAAATTCCAGCTCTGATTGGTTCATCTACAACAAAAACATTAGACAATTGAGATGGAGTTTTATAATGCCCCTTTTTTCTAGTTTGCTGGAAAATATTCCTCGGGAACTTTCAAGATTGCTTTTGATTGATTTTACTCTAAATAAAGCCACCTAAACAGTCACTAAAAATCTCCAGATTAAGATTGTTTTTATGATTTTTTTATTTTGTTAATGCCAATTGCTGTTTTAACATATTTCTTCCTTTGGTTTTTGCTACATTCTTGCTTCACTCTTGTGTGTTGTTTCTGTTTTTCTATTCTACGATTTGGAGCAGTGCCTGTTTGATTGCTCATGCTTCCCTTTTGCACTCAGAGCTGTCAGTTGTACAAAAATATTCACACTTACAGGAGAACTCATTTCAGATTCACACCATGATGTTAACTAGAGACAGCAAAGACCGAGCAGAGTTTCTTGGCAGCAAACCTGGTCCCCATTTGGCACATTTTGAGGGGTGGGTGGGTGAGAGTCGAGACTCGGAGTAAGAGCCGAGAGATATATCAGGGCTGTGTCACATCAAGCGACCAAATCCATCACAAAGTGAGATGAGCATGGCAATGCTGCGGATGGGCAAAGATGCATTCCCCTCCAAGCCTGTTGAGCAATTAATATAAATAGACCGCTTCGAAGAAGGAAGCAACGAGATCGCTGATGAGCTGCGGTGCCCCCTCCTCACCCTCAACCTCCCCACCCCACAGAAACAATTGCCTTCCGTAAACCTCTAGCAAATTTCATTTCACCATCCACCCACTGATTTTCATTTCGGAGGAAACAGCTTTCACCATCTTATCTAAGTATTACTTGTTCTCATGCGACTCACACAGAGATCCCCTTACACCAGCAACACCACGCTCCCCAGCATCCTCTTTCCTTGTGTCTAAAGAGGATTAGGCGACTCTGTATATAAAGCACATTATCTCATCCTTTGTTGCCGGCCAAGTAAGTGCCATGGATTATACTTCAGGAGGATCCACCATTGAGATTACCAGGGCTATGACTTTTTTTTTTTAGGTTGGTCACTATTGGCTCATCTTAAATCAGATCTGTGAAGCTGCTGGGTCACAGGGTAGACTGGGGCAGAGGATACGGATGTTAAATCACTCTAATGTGGTCTGCTAGAGAGGGGGGAGGTTCATCTGCTGAGAAGTTAGACTCTTTTATCTGGATGATGTCAGCTTCTAACATTAAACACACCAGCAGCTCGTGCAATAAAAAATGAATACAAATGTTGTCATTTTGATTGATTTACACATGAGATAAAACAAGCAGACAATGCAACTGATTTATTAAAGACTCCCTCTAATGAAAATTGCGTTTTTGGTGTTTTTAACATGTTCTTGCGGCATATTCCTGATGATGGACACATCTTAAGAAAATTCAATTATGAATAATTGTAACTTTTGAATTCAATTCAATTTTGTGTATATAGCCTAATATTACAACAATAGTTATCTCAATGGGCTTCATACCGGTAACTGAATAATAAACATGAAATCATAAATTAAATAGATACTGGCTAAACTAAACTTAACTAAACAGACTAGACTAAAATAGGCATCCCTGCCCTTGGACCCTCCTTCTCAATGATTTGATTCATATAATAATTTGTGGTTGATTATATGATTCATAGTCTAAATTGGTTCATATTAAATGATCCGATTCACTGACCTAAAAGCGATCTAGGACGTCTTTAGCCAGAAGTTCAACCAGTGTGACTCAGAGATAAAAGCCTGGGTACTGAACAGTGCAGGTGAAATTTTCCAGATTCCTTGTAATTTTTGCAAGATAATTAAGTGTAAATTAAATTAAACATATAAACAAACTAGTAATCAAGAATGAATGTCAAATCCATTCACATTTTAGTTTCATAAAGTTCAGCCCACTTTTGTTCTTCCACATCAAAATAATACAAATTGAACATTATTAGAACATTCTACCAAGCCGTAGGGTCAAATGTCTTTAACAAATGTAAAATGTTTCTACACTTTGGACTAAAATAATTGGCTAGATCAGTTTTTGCTGCCATCACTTGTGTTGTCTTCTGTGTTGGCACTTGGTTGTTTTAATGTTATAGTAAAATAAATCAACCAAGCCTCAATCCAATTGGTATTTTCCAATATGGATTTTTTTTTTTTCATTTTGAAACAATGTTATATTGGTATTGGTCGATTCAATAAACAACTTGCCTCAGACAGATGATCTTGTTGAATCATAGAATGATTGATTAATTAAGTTGATTAATTGTTCCTGAAAATGAAGCTCAAAATTGCATAGGTATTTCTTCATTCTAGTAGTTGTGACAAAAAAAAGCGGTTGGAAAAAACGTTTTGTTACGTAGTAAATACTCTGGACGGGCTCCCTGCTCCACTCCATTGTGATGCATCCACTTGTAGACGATTATATCCATGTACATCTCCATTTTCCTTATCCGAGCTGGTATCTGGCTCACAAATCGACAGCTGCATAGCATCAATATTGCTTGCTATTTTTGTTGCACCTCTAATGTTAGGTTTGGGGTGTGAGGGGCTGTGAGCTAGTGGGAGAGCGCAGAAACAGAGACCCAGTATTCAGAGGCAAATTTCCAATAAAATCCTTCCACTCTGCAGAAACTTGTCCTAGAAAATGACACAGGTTTTTTGGTTTTGGAAAAAAAAAGGGCGTAATCATAATTAACCCTTGTGCTATCCTATGACACCCCCCCCCCCCTCCTTACATCGACATGTTCTCCCTACCATGACAAAGGTGGATAAAGGTGGAAAGATTTCATGTAATCCATGGACACCAGTGAATATCCCAAACCATTGAAGAATAAAGGTTCATAACACTGTCTAGTGGGTCTAGATGACCCAACTCCCAATGTTAACGTGCCTAGGATAGCACAAGGGTTAAAAGACCACTGGGAACACATTTAAATTAAATTTAAAATGATTGGAGACAGTCTTTAAAGGAGATGGCAAAAAATCTAATTCTCAGTTAGGTTCTCCTGGAATATAAAATACAAGTTGCTCAAAGGCACAGCACAAACATGCACAGGCATGTTTTCCACCACTGGACACCATCTCCTGCCGGATAAAAGTATGGTGATGTCTCCCACCCACTCCCCCTTTCTTTTCAGCTTTTCTGTTGATCCAAAATGGCTTCTGCATTATGTCACCTTCCATACTGCCGCCTTTCAGGCCGCTCCGTCTTTCAGGTGTTTAGCTGGTGCATTGGAGCCACAATGGCATCTCAGGAAGAGACTTATTTGGTGGAGTTTTTTTTTGTTTTGTGTTGTTTTTTTTATTGAGCACCTTTGGCAGCCATAAACCACCCCCACCCCACCCCCTGCCTAGCAGTAAGGGGATTATTCAGTGTTTGGCCGACACATGGTGATCTCAGCACCTCCTGATTGGATTGCAATAATCCCTTTACACATCCACAAAACCCTATTACTCTGGCATTACAGAGGGAGGGAGTGAGTAGGGGGTAGAGGGCAGTGGGGGACATCTGATTGAAACTCTGTTTATCTGACTTTGTGTGTTTTGTGGTGTTGTGTGCACTTCTGTATACATTATTTGTGTAACTATCCAGCTAATATTTGCCATATGGGGCATTTGTGCCTCTTATCGGTGTGTAGGAGATATCTTTTATATGTGTGGGTTTATGACCTTATAAAAACCTTTATGTGCAGTTTGGGCTTTATATGTGCATATGTGGACTTGCTTTATGTGTGTCGTCTGAGGGGTCGGACCTACTGCTGTTGATAAATGGCTGTGTGCAGGTGGAGGGATGCAGCTCCATATGACATCATTGCTGCTTTTAGCAGCTCTGAGGCCAATATAATGGAGAGCTGGCACTACAGAAAGGAATGACTGATATCAGACTCTGCTAGCGTGTGTACATATCTGTGGGTACTGACCAACTTTGGGCATTAAACATTACAGGGATGTTTAAAAAGAGATATTTTCTAAAATATTTTAGTCATTTGTGACATGTTTGACAGGATTCAGACAATCAGATGTTTTTTTTTTTAGTTAGGACACAGAGCTTTGGAAAATGTTTTGTGGACAGGGGGCGCTCACAAATATAGCAGGACAACTTGATGCTATTGTGGGGACTGACTAAGAAATATTTAAGGGATGTTTAAAAAGAGATGTTATTCTAAATATTTTAGTAATTTCTGAGAGTTGTGACTTTATGTAGGCAGTCAGATGTCGTGTCTGTTTTTAGTTACGATATAAAGCTTTGGATTGTGTTTTGTGGACAGGAAGCCCTCAAAAATGTAGCAGAACAAGTCCGTGTGTGTGTGTGTGTGTGTGTGTGTGTGTGTGTGTGTGTGTGTGTGCGCGTGCGTGCGTGCGTGTGTGTGTGTGTGTGTGTGTGTGAGTGCAATCGAATGCAATCTTAAGTTAAATAGTAGACTATGAACTAGTTAAATACAAATCTAAAGACCCAGTCTGATCATCTTTTGATCTATTGTAGAAGTGTTCCCAGTGATCTTTGAAGTATGACATTGCCCTATTTAGTCAAAATCAAAAGGACAGTGTTTTTCAACCAGAGTGTGAGATAATCAGGTTTGCCCTGGAAAATTACTAATTTTAACTGATCTAAAAGCATTTACAATCACTAGTATATCAGATTGAGTTCATCAAAAACGCCCAGGTTTATAACATTGAGTAGTTTGCAAACACCTTTGTGGAGCTCTTTAAACTAAATACACTTGAATTTCTCAACATCTTTCATATGAAAGGCAAGAAAAACTCTTGACGGTAGCTCCTCCCACACGCGGCAGGAGCGTCAGATTTCTAAACACACTTTTGGACAAGCGTCAACTAGAGACTTTGACTAAAACAAAAGTGGAGGACAGGAATTTGATGCGCAAATCCCGTTCCATTTGAACGGACAAATGATGCGCGCAGAGGGAGGAAAGAGAAGGGAGGAGGGGGACAGTTTGGGGCACACATATTTTTCAAATATTAAAAACAATACTGATTGGGATTTTTCTTGGGATTTGTATCACACGACATTTCAAAAGCCTACACAAAATGACCTCCAAGATCCAGAAATGTATTATTACAACTATTGTGCAAAATAGATACCGTAGATTGCTAAACAGTCTTTTCCTACATTAGTTTGGTTTCACAATGTTGGAGTCGAGAGATGTAATTGCAACACTGGAAAATGGCTAAAGGAGTAGACATTGAGGTCTTATATTTGTGTTTGGCAACAAAACTGCATTAGTTGAGATTTAATATGTTTTTGTCTTTCCTTATATTTTCAAACCTGTTCCAGTATAATCCGTGGCCTTCTTTGGGTGTATTGTGGTTAAACACATACAGTATTCTAGGATCCTGGGTAAATTCAGAGATAAAATATAATTAGAAATTAGGGTTTCGTTTTAGGTTAGGAAACAAAAAACATTTGTTTTAATATCTGCCAAATGGCCTCCTCTCCATCCCGCCTTCCATTTTTATAAAAACTTCCTCTCATTTTAGCAAAAAGCTATTAGGGTTTTTTTTTTTTTGCAGGCTAATTCTGATTAACATCAGCCCCATTTGTAACTGCCACTATAAATCATCCCTGGAGCCATTTAAGGAACCGCACTAGCTCGTTTTGGTCCCTCATCTATTACAGCCAATTGTCCATATTTTGTATGCATGAGCTGCTGGTTTTTGCAAAGAAACAAAGCAACTCACTCCGTCATAAGATAAGGCTACCAATGACTTTGCTGCTTGTTTGGGATGCATGCCAAGTTGTTCTGGAGGACACATAGTAGTTATGAAAACCGCCTGAACGAAGAGGGAAGCTGATAATCAGCCACAGTAGATTAGTCAGGAATGCACTTTGATTTCAACACCAAAAAATTGGTTTCCTTTTGTGTTTAGCTTTTTCCAAGAGGCTAAACTATGCTGTAAAGTACAGAAGTTTAGGTTTATTTACCAGAGTCTAAAGGTACTCTTTCCAAAGGATTTGCATATAGTACCTTGATTTAACCAATATAGTATTGTTAATTTCAATCTTTCCCTGGTAATCTGTAAAGACCTCAATTTAAGGCCCCACTATAAGTTTTAAGCTGATTGACATTCAGCAGAGAGAACTCAAGTATCTTTTCTCTGCTGACAGAATAATTAGCCGCTGTCTGCTCTGTTGCTCCTCTGAAATTCAAATAAAACTCATGACAGAAGGTTCATTAAAGTTATTTTGTGTGACAAAATCATGTACATATTCATCACTATTAGTTAGTTTTTAACCCCAAATCCCACTTTGCTTGTGATTCAGTGAAGTATAGGTGAGTTTATGTGAGAGGGAACCCTGTAATGAACATCCCAACTCCCTTAAACCTCTCTTAGACGAGGACAAATGTACAACCTTTTACCTCTTGTCCACCTCTCTTTGTCTCACGTTTCCTTCTTTTCATCTTCCCCAGTCTTACATGGAGGATCATCTGAAAAATAAAGATCGTCTGGAGAAGGAGTGGGAAGCGCTGTGTGCATACCAAGCTGAGCCAAGTGCTCGCACCATTGGCCTGAAGGATGGCAACGCCAAGAAGAACCGCTCGGCTGCTGTCATTGCATGTAATGTAGATTCTTTTGTCTTCATACCACATTTTGCAAGTGTAAAAAACATTTATTGTGGGAATCCATTATAGAAAACTGCCATGTAAAGCTTGGCTTGTTATTCCAGGCCATTGTTAAGTGTAGATATAAATATTAAGCACTGACAAACCATGTCAACCTTAATTTAGTATCTACTTGAAAGCAAAAACCAAAATAATGTAAACCAACGGATTCTGACGCAGAGAAAAGCAGTTTTTCTTATTAGCTTTGCACTGACATTCAACACATCAATGTAAAATGCTGCATATTAATATGAGGCTGCTTTTCTCTGCTTTAGAATCTGCCGGAATATTGTAACTGTGCACAATGCTGAAGAGTTACAGCAGTTGAAAGAATGTCAACATTGGAGCTAAAGGTCCGGGATTAAAGGATTAAAGACGACCTGGTTACACACTTGTAGATGAAACATCTAGAAGTATTTCAGTGTTAAAGAAAAGCAGATATTGGCTAGTGTACCGCAGATCCATAGCTTGAAGCTTTTACTGCATTTTCTTATTCATTCTTGAAATCCAGTTAAGGGAAAAGACATTCTATTGTCCAAGAGTTTTGATGATCGTTTCCGCGGTGGACGTCCACAGGACTGAATTGTTGGTGGAACCCAAGTCAGCTGTTACACTTCCTGTTTTCAGTCCCTGAAACGTGGCAGCGTACTCTCTGCCCGTCTCGACAATGCTCTCTGTTTATTCAGTGCCCAGCCTCGATTATGTGAAACGGTGAGCAGATGCAGCGAGCAGAAGGGTTGTAAATTAGTTTTTCTATTAAAGCTCTCCTGCACAGACCTCATCAATGATTAAAATTTTTAAGCTTCTAGCCCATCTAAAAAAAAAGGGTGCCATCCCAGTCTCTCCAACATGCAAAGGCTTAATGAAATCCAGACTGTCAGCTGGGAAACTGGTTTGTTAGGAACAAATTGTGATCCCAACTTAAATCTGAATTCTATAAATTGAAAATAGATAAACTTTTAATTTGTTGGAGGCCTCTCAGAAGATGGGCCAAAGATTTATTAACAGTTCAAATGTGCTTGTGTAAATCTTACAATGGAACTTCATCAAATTTGATCTTACTTGCATTTTTTTTTACATTTTTGTTTAGTCTTTTTAAGCTTTTTATCTAATAGTATTTAAAAAAAAATTTTAGAACAGTTACCTGGAAGCAATTAATGAATTCTTGCAATACTTCTCTAAATGAATAGTTAATAAATTAAAGCCACGAGTGGCGTTGAATGGCCCGCAGGCGCTACCCGCCCTCAACGCCTACCTCTACGTGCCACCACCGCCATACCCGCCAGCCTCTACGCACCACCAACACCCTAGCCCGGGTCTAGGCACCACCACCTATCTCAACACCCACCTTTTGACCCAAACCCACTTGCTGAGCATCCACTGCGCACATCTAACTGCCTCTTCTCTTTCTGTAAGGCTAACTGAGCATGTGGCTCAACATGCAAGCAATGCGATCAGCATCATCAACTGACACAGTGCTTCAGATGCTAATTATGCTAATCATGTTAGTTATGCTAATGTGGCCAAAAGTGCTAGCATAGTGATCAGCTTAATCAACTCACTCAGAAAAACACATTACTTAAGATCATAATACTGGTAGGCACTACATGTGATAAGTTGATTAAAAAAAAAGCACATCATTCAAAATGGCGGCTTTTCTGTTGATTTTTTTCTCCATAGAAACTAGTTTATGTTTTGGTCGCATGGGGATTTTGAACAGATCAACGTCAGTTTCAGATTAATCGGAAAAAGGAAATCTTTGGGTTTCCTTAGCAACGGAAGTTTTTATCTAACCATGCCCTCATTCCTAATATTTCTGTATCCAGTGGATTTCAGTTTTAGCCATGGATGCATGCATTACATTTTCACAGTATTCCATTAAGAAACATCTGAGTTATAACAGCACGCCACTTTTGCGAGCTCGCCAAGCACATGCCGTTCAAAATCTACAACTTCTAATTGTAACATTTTTTCCACAGTAGCTTGCCATGCAAAGTTATGAGATGATCGATAAAAATATCAATGACAAGTTTTTGTTTGCATCTGGTGCCTTTTTTTTTTAAATTAAGATGGCGGCCTCTTCCCGAGGTCAAAGGTCAAGGAAACTCCAGGGCTGTTTGTAGACTTAAGCTAGCAGCATGTGTGAGAAATTTCATGAAAATAGCTTGAAAAAGTTAAATTTCCCATATTGCGGAAAAACGCAAAAAATCGTGAAATCACACATTATGGCACAAAGTGGCTACCAAAATGTAGGTCGTGTCGCCATCCTAAAATGATTTAAAAACTTCCTTTGGATATTCCCGACTAAGATGTATTGGTTTTGTAGGTAGATTCTAAAAAAATATTTCCGAATTTTTTCGTCTTAGCTTAGTGACCGCGTTTTTTTGTTCACAATTTTAACACCGTCGATTTGGATGTTACATTGTTTGTTCATCTTGGCCCAGGGCATCGCATACTCGATCTTTACAAAATCCCCCCCCCCAAAAATTTGCAAACTAGCTAAGATTACAACAGTTCTGAACTTGCTAAGCGCAAGCTACAACATTTTTTCCACAGTAGCTTGCTATTGATGCACAAGAAGTTACGAGATGATCACTAAAAATCCCCAGGACGAGTTTTCATTTGTATCTCGAGGTAATGGGGCTTTTTTTGAAAATTTAAGATGGCGGCTTCTTCCCGAGGTCAAAGGTCAACGAAACTTCTGTGGTGTTTGAAGACTGGAGCTGGTGGCATGTATGTGCAATTTCGTGAAAATCGCACAAACAAATATGTAATTTTCCCATATTGTCAAAAAACACGAAAATCGCAAATTTTTAGAGTTTGCTACAAAATGGTCGCCAAGCCATAGGTCATGTGGCTATCCCATAATAATTTCAAAACCTCCTTGGGATATCCCAGACATGGGCATTTTGGTTTCGTAACTGATTTTTGACTCTTTTTTTTTTGGACTCCATACGAATTTGTCGGCCCATTCATTTTTTTACATTCTTTGTGATGTCATCGTCATGTGTGGGGTTTTGTTTAGTATGCCGAAATTTTATTTTCAACGGGTCCTAGGTGTGGGCAAATTTTGGTAAGTTTTCGCGCATGTGGCGGAGGTCAAATTTTTGTTTAAAGACGCAGAAATCTTTCCAACTGCGAAAACAATATGGCCATTGCAGTCAGTGACTGCTGCTGCAGACCATAAAAAAAATAAAAAACATAAAAAAATGGGATGTGGAGTATATTTTGGAGGACATAAAATTTGTTTCGCAGATAAAACAAACGCATTACAATTTATCGAGAACAAACTTGCATGGCGGGACAATATCCTTCAAATGTCTTGTGTTTTCTTCCAGATGATCACTCCAGAATCACCTTGAGGATGGAGAACAGCCAAGGCAACTCTGACTACATCAATGCCAGCCCCATCGTGAGTACCTTCTCTGCATTCTGACTGGCTGCGCTGCAGTTTCTGCTGCTGCGCTGGGTCTCCTCAATCCCCATGGGGCACCGCGCAGGCAAAGCCAGCGTGCCGTTGTGTAGTATAAATTTTGATACAACGCTTGCTTAACTTCAGTGGCAGCCTCATTCCGTGTGCATATTCTGCACCATGAATATTAATGATTGCTACACAGCAAACACCCCAGGCGGGTATTCACTTGGGGAAGGTGTAAGAAAGGACATGTGCATGACTCTCTGCTCGCTTCTCATTTGTGGAAACAAAATTGATCCGTAGGGTCTTGGGAAACGATTGTTTCTGACCTTGGGTTATGCTAATTTGACACTACTTTGTGTTTACTGTTACGGTGTGCTTGACTTGTTGAGGCCATCCTTTGGCCCGATGCAACTTTAAGCAGCAGAAAAGGCCTGAGGAAGGGGAATGGAAAAGGAAACAGCCATGTGAATTTAGTACGTTGGTGAATCAATTTGGAAACCGTGTTGAAATAGCAGGTTTACTATCCCCTTGAGGCAGATACAGTGGTATTCCATTAAAAGCAACAGGAACGCTATGCATTTCAAATCTGGGCGTCACACCAAAACAGCTTGTGAGTGTGTGTGATTGTATGTGTTTGAGCAAGAGCTTGAACAGAGAGGCAATCGAAATACTACAAGAAGAAAAGAGAAATTCTCTCAAATGTCACATAAACTTTAAAAGAAAGACTGCAGCACCGGTACCCACACATGCACAAGGAGACACAAACAGGAAACACAATTGCACACACTCAGCATGCACTAATACAGATGACATGGGGTACGGGGTGCAAACACCCACACAGACATGCAATAGCGCGCAGTGACACATGAGCAAACATTCAGTGATGGTTCAAGCACACATTTCCACCTCCCACACACTGTAATAACCAGGAAAGAATGTGTCTGAATGCATGGCACATAGAGTTATTTAAGGAATTTCCCCAAACTGGGCTCACCCACACTTCATCTATAGAAGACAAGATGTTTGCTGTCTTCCAGTCGCTTATCAATATTAAGCCTGTCTTGTTCATTAGAATTAATTGGCTAAATGAGAGCGAGGCTGTGGCCCACCACCATTTTAGATAACCTTTGGGGTTGTAATGATGTCTTGGCATGCCTGACTTCAGATGCACAACAGACCTCAGTTTACTGCAGCCACAGTGTCAGAAAAACCTTATGTCCATACAAGAGGCAATAACAATCCGAGTTCATAATGAGCCTGACCTGAAATAAGACAGTGAGGCTCCTAAAATGATATTAGAAATACCAGCTCCGGTGTGGTGAACACAGCACATTAAAAGTAATTACAAAACCTGAGTTTAGTACAAGAAATTCCCCACGAGAGGTTTGACCCTGACCGTGAATGTGCTCTCCCATGACAGACCACAGCCTTTTTAATTGTGAGTCTGATGTGCATCACAGAGATGAGGACAGGACAAGGGTTTGGAGAAGTAATGGGCCTCATGGACTGCACCAGGGATGACAGGGTCTCCTGCTGGTGCAGGAGAGAGAGTAAATGAGGACAGAAATGAAAGACAAATGATTGCATTAAAAAAGAAGACAGAGTCTGTATACGTTTTTGGCTCTTCATTACTGTCAATCCTCTGCTTCACTGTTAAAGCAGTTTCCTATCTGGCTTTTAAAAAAATCTCCTTGTTCTTTAAGCTCCTGTGCAAAAACAGGAGCTTAGTAATAATCTTTACCTGCAAACAGAATGGTTTGTTATTGCAGAGAAAAGATGGCTATCTCACAAGATCATCTATTCAACTCAATTGAGGAGCAGCCAGTGTATAACAAGGTCTCAAAAGGTTCTGCACACAGCTGAAAAAATAATGAAAAACTACAAATCAGATTGCGAGCAGCTAAAGACATTAGTAACCATTGAGATGAACACTCAAAAAACACACACTAGTGTGTTTTTGACCAAAAAGAATCATAAAAGAAGAATAAACATAATATTAGAACTCCAAACTAAGCTAACTAAACTTATAACTAGAAGTTAGATTTTCAAAGTGTTTTTTGTTGAATTTGGCTGACTTTTACTTATTTTTTCTTTGTTTAGTTTATTTTGGAGTTTTTCTGTTGAACACAACTACATTTCTTTATATATAGGCAGAAACAAACCAAAAATCCGGGTCACACTTGTTCCAACAGGTAAATATGGGCTGTCTGCAGGTGAAAATGGAAAAACCTGTACAGGGCACCTAGGTGGCCCACAGGAAATATCAAAGTTGGTGAGCCTGTAGGGGCAAAATGTTCATCTGTATTTTTGTCTAAGAGCATTCCGTAATGCAGGTCATTGCAAACACTTATACAACACCCAATGAATCCTGTGCACTGCACAAGGAGCCCATTAGTATTGTTCACATAACAAGTATGTGTCCCTTTATCTGTTAAAAATGAGGAAATTAGACAATCAGATAATAGTTTGTGTGGCCGTCCTACAGACGACCTACGGGCACTTGCGCACCTTGTGTGTGCCAAATTTGTGTGTGGTCAGTAATGGGTCAGAACCTGCACCTTACTACTAACGACTGGAGTGTTCCATAAACGACACCGTACCACAGCATCACCAATACGTCATAAGTGAGACAAACTTACATTGTTCATAAAAATACTTCAAAATACATTTATGGTACGTTCCATGTTCATGACGTCCCTTAAGGTGACCGCATGAGCCTCAAAGGAACACAAGACACACCCTGCAATGCATCCCCTCCTCTCTACTCTCTACAACTAAGGCAATACAAAAACCCGCAGCATTTGAACTGATCAACCTCTACTATGCATGCATGTGACAAATGCTTAATGCAATTTCATACTTTTGCCTAGACTATGAATCTAATTTGTGAATCTGCAACTAAAATGAAAAATAATGAAGCTGAAGATCAAGGACAAGAATAAGGATGAATGTATAATAATAAATCTATTTTTTAGGTTTAATAACCTTGTATTAACCTTAAAATCCAAATATTTTAGGGAAGGGCACCACAGGATATTTTTCTTTCATACACGTTAACTTGTAGCTGCCTTTAATCCATGTAGCTGCCAACTCTGCGCTGATGCAGAGGGTCTGTCAAGCTCCCAGAGGAGTGGGGCGGCAGTGATAGTCCTGTTCTCTGTCTGACTTACTTTGACAGACTGACACATGCAGGATTTCTTCTTCCCACTATAAAAAAATGACAAAAACCCAGTGGCGGGGATAATTATACATGTGACACCCTCCACTTTTGCTCGTCTCTGGAACGGGTGTGTGAAAGACAGTCAGACAGATAGACATTTGTCATTTCGTAGTGTCATTAATGGCAAGGTTTAATTCAGGAAGTGTTTCAGGATGTCAGCATTCACTATTTGTTTCTGGAGAGACTGAAAAGAAAGGAGGATGGAAAGAGATGTGTAGCTGTCCTTTCCTTGGATTTTCTCAATTTTTGCTCCTCTGCGTTTTTCTCCTTTCTTTGTTCACTTCCAACCATTGTTAAACTGCAGCTCTGTTATCATTTCTCTTCCTCCTCTCTTGCACTTACTTTTTTGTTTATCTTGTTATTCTGTTTCTCCCAATGAGTTTTTTGCTCTCACCATTCCAGATCAAATGAGACATTTTCCTTGTTTTTTATAGTAAACACCCAGTCTAGTTAAGACCAAAGTCCACAATGCTCCTTCTTTAATTTTATGCACTTTATTATTAAAAGCCTGGTTTTGGCTGCACAGAAATCCCTGAAATGATTTGAAAAGACATTATGGCCTTATGCACATTCTGCCTACTCATGCAGCAATGTGGCTAATGCTTTTAATGTGGATAATGCTTCCAACGTAGCTAATACTTCTAATGTGGCTAACATTTCTAGCGTGACTAACCCTTCTAACATGGCTAACCCTTCTAAAAATTTTAACGCCTCTAACTCGGCTAACGCTTCTAATCTGGCTAACACTTCTAATATCTAACACTTCTAACGTGGCTAACACTTGTTAAACACCTCGGCTAACTCTTCTCATGTGCCTAATGCTTCTAACATATCTAACGTCTTAAACACGGCTAACGCTTCTAATGTGGCCAACGCTTTTGACATGTAAAATGCCTCAAACACAGCTAACACATTTAATGTAGCTAATGCTTGTAATGTGGCAAATAGTTCTCACATGACTAATGCCTTAAACATGGCTAACGATTCTAATGTGGCTAACGCTTCTCACATGACATCGGTTATGTCCGAGTTCCTTCACTATTCACCATTTCACTAGTTCGCCATTTTGTAGTGCTGTCTAAATCTGCAATTCCAAAATTGAGTGCCCTGCAAATTTCCCCGAAATCTTTGTGAAAAAAACAGTGTGCATCTATGCTCACTAGATTGGCAAATCTAGACCAATTTTTTGCCAAAAAATAATTATTTAAATGTATATTTTTAATAAACCATCAACGTTTTTATCTTTAGAAGACAGTGGACTCATAAATTATCATCCCAAAACCCTCATCTTAATTAGATTTTAACTCATATCTGCTGTTAAAAAAAAAGGTAGTGAGTATGGTGTCCAAATTGCTTTTAAAATTCAGGGCACTATATATTGCCACACTATATACTTTTTTAGTAGTTAGGGTGGGATTTTGGACTCTTACAACTCTTTTGTCTCAGCTAATGCGCCTTATAGTTCGGTGCGTCTTATTATGTATATGACATAGATATAAAAAAAAAGTCTCTCTCACCCTTCCGCAGAGGGTTTCTCCTCCAAGCTCGGATCCTCTACCACAGGCCTGGGAGCTTGAGGGTCCTGCGCCGTACCTTAGCTGTTCCTAGCACTGCGCTTTTCTGGACTGAGAGGTCTGAGGTCTTTCCAGGTATCTGTTGTAGCCACTCCTCCAGCTTGGGGGTTACTGCCCCGAGTGCTCAAATTACCACAGGCACCACTGTCACCTTCACTTCTCCACTTCTCCAGTTCTTCTCTGAGTCCTTGGTATTACTCCAGTTTCTCATGTTCCTTCTTCCTGATGTTCCCATCACTTGGCACTGCCACATCCACCACTACAATGTCTGGTTGGTTCGCCATTACCATCCTATCAGTCTGGATCTGGAAGTCCCACAGGATCTTTGCCCTCTCATTCTCTACCACCTTCGGAGGTGTTTCCCATTTTGACCTTGGGGTTTCCAGTCCATATTCTGCACACATGTTCCTGTATATTATTCCAGCCACTTGACTGTGGCGCTCCATGTATGCTTTACCTGCCAGCATCTTACACCCTCCAGTTATGTGCTGGATTGTTTCAGGCACTTCTTTGCACAGCCTACACCTTGGGTCTTGTCTGGTGTGGTAGATCTGAGCCTCTATCGCTCTGGTGCTCAGGGCTTGTTCCTGAGCTGCCAGGATGAGTGCTTCAGTGCTGTCCTGTAGGCCAGCCCTCTCTAGCCATTGGTAGGACTTCTTGATATCAGCCACTTCAGTTATGGTCCGGTGGGACATGCCATGCAGGGGTTTGTCCTCCAATGAGGATCTGTCCTCCAGCACTGCATCCTGTGCTCTCCATTGCCTGAGACATTCATTGAGCACACTGTCAGTTGGGGCCTTGAGCTTGATGTACTCATGCATTTTGGATGTTTCATCCTGGATAGTGGCTTCTACTCTCACACGTCCTCGGCCTCCTTCCTTGCGTCTAGCATACAGTCTCAGGGTGCTGGATTTGGGCTGGAACCCTCCATGCATGGTGAGGAGCTTTCGTGTTCAACATCCGTAGTCTGTATATCTTCCTTTGGCCATCTTATTATACCTGCAGGGTATCTGATAACTGGCAGTGCATAGCTGTTTATTGCCCGGGTCTTATTTTTGCCATTGAGCTGGCTTTTCAGGACTTGCCTTACTCGTTGGAGGTATTTAGCTGTTTCAGCTTTCCTTGTTGCCTGCTCCAGGTTGCCATTTGCCTGCAGAATTCCAAGGTACTTGTAACTTTCCTCAATGTCTGCTATTGTTCCTTCTGCGAGTGAGACCCTCCTGTGTGGACTACATTGCCTCTCTTCGTCACCATCCGGCTACATTTCTCGAGGCCGAATGACATCCCAATGTCAGTACTGTAGATCCTGGTGGTGTGGATCAGGGAGTCAATGTCACGCTCGCTCTTAGCATATAGCTTGATGTCATCCATGTAGAGGAGGTGACTGATGTTGGCCCCATTTCTGAGTCGGTATCCATAGCCAGTCTTGTTGATTATTTTGCTGAGGGGGTTCAGACCTATACAGCACAGCAGTGGGGACAGAGCATCACCTTGGTATATCCCACATTTGATGGACACTTGTGCAAGTGGCTTGCCATTGGCTTCAAGGTCGGTTTTCCACAGCTTCATCAAATTTTCTAGAAGGCTCTTAGAGTCCTGTTGATGTTGTACAGATCCAAGCATTCAGTGATCCACGTGTGTGGCATTTAGTCATAGGCTTTCTTGTAATCAATCTAGGCTGTGCAGTCTTGAGCGGTGTGAGTTGGTGTTTGGCTCCTCTGGAGTCTCTACCAATGCCCTTCTGTGTGTTACTCATGAATTGATCCATGTGCCTATTAATCTTGGTTGCAATGATGCCTGACATGAGCTTCCATGTTGCGGAGAGACAGGTTATTGGCCGATAGTTGGATGGGACTGCACGCTTTGAGGGATCCTTCTGGATCAGGATCGTTGGCCCTTCCGTTAGCCATTCGGGGTGAGTCCCATCTCTTAGCAGCTGGTTCATTTTTCTGCTGCCAGGCACTCGTGGAGTGTGGTGAGTTTCTTTGGCCAGTAGGCATGTATCATGTCAGGTGCTGTCCAGTTTCTGCCACTGTGATGGTTACTGGATTCTGTTCAGGGAGGTTGCTGTGTTCTTTTTTCAGAGAGACCAGCCACTGGGCATTGCTGTTATGTGCTGTCTCTTTCTCCCATATACTTTTCCAGTACTGTTCAGTTTCTAGCCTTGGTGGGTCTGCTTGGCTGTTTTGATCCTGCCACTAAGCGTATACTTTTGCAGGTTGAGTTGCGAACAGCCTGTTTACCCGTCTGGCTTCATTGTCTCTTGTGTACCTCTTTAGGCGGCTGCTCAAAGCTAGGAGCCTTTGTTTGGCCGTTTCCAGTGCTTCAGGTATGGGCATCTGGCTGTATCTCTTAGGTGCTTGTTTTTTGTCATTGTACCTCTATGAGCCTCTGTCTTCAAAAAGTTAACTTATATCGCCGCCGCTGCTGGTGCGGTGGGGATCTTGGGGTGGGGGTGGCTGGGCACTCTCCCTCCTTCTTTTCACGTTCCACCATCCATTTTAGAAGAACATAAACACTCACCTGGGCACAGGTGTTGGCTCACCTTTGCACTAACAGTTTGCATGACTGAATGACTGAAATATTTCACACTAGTTGGTTTTAAGGCATAAGTATGCGTGTGAACACTATCTGTTTTGTGTACATGTCGACAGGTGGACATTTTTGCAACTAACAGGTGTGTTTATAACATTTGAGTGTGTGTGTGGACAGGCTCCGCCCTTTTTTTATTTTATTTTTTTTTTTTACATTTAAACCTTACCATAATGATTAACAACCAGTAAACTTGTTGCTTTATGCTGCTTCATGGTCTTACCCCCCTTCCCCTCCTATTATCACCCCCTACCCCCCCTCTCTCTAACGTCCCTCTCTCTTCTTCCCCTCTTTCCTTTTCCGTCCGGTCCAACACCAAAGATTTTCAGACATGTTTGAAATTAATAAAGTTTGGCCTCAATTACAAAAGGGGTTTATTCAGACATACCTTTGGTTTGTCTGAAGATTAATAACCCCTCTTGTTAAAGTAAAATATGTCCAACCCAAGAGGCCCTCAGCTCTCATCTGACTGCCCAGTTGTTGGACAGGACAAGTAAAAAAAAACAAGAAAAAAAAAAAGTTAACTTATATCTATGTTTCTATATCTATATCTATATCTAAATATATATATAAGACCATTCATAATGAGTCTGCGGTGCCCTATAGTGTAAAAAATACAATAAGTAAGTTAACAAATCTCTCTTTCCTTCATGAACTAGCTTTACAATTGACCCGCTTTCATTAGAAATGAAGAAAAATTTAACTGTAATTTCAGTTTGGGTTTTTCTTGCTCTAAAATCAAATATGCAAAATTGGTGTTTGATCAGAAAATGTCCATCTGCATATTGTCTTCAGATAAGAGCAATTCTCAAGTCCATGATGCAATTCCTGCAGTGGGTGTTTTAATGAGCCAAACTCTATTGTAGCCCGTTACCTTTTTCCTGCTCTCTCCTTCTGTCCATTAAGTTCATTACTGTTTGGAATTCACACAAGGAAAAGAGAAGCATTAAAGAGAATTTTGTGTGCAGAAAAGACCCTAAAATTATGCCTTCTCCACGTAATTGCCTCCAGCTAAATTGGTCTAGCCAATTATTGCATTTACCGTACAATTTGCATTCTAATAAGCTGAGGTGTCACTGACTTCGTTGCATATTCTGGTCACGTATGGCTCCTGTCTTCAACGCCTCCGCCATCCTTCTGTAATTTTCCTGAAGTAAAGGAACAAGTCAGAGTTTCCTCTGAACCCCTCAATTTCTTCTGAAGCTCTCGGCTGTTAACGTAGGAGCTGAGAGAAAAGCAATAGAGCTCTGACACACGGACATGCTAATTAGGAATAAAGAGCAGAAGAAGTTACTTTTTTGTGATATGAAGATCATAGATTATTTCCTGACAGAAATTCTCTTAAATCTTTCATTGCTTTGCTTCTCAAAGTTTTTGATCGGAGCTGCATGTGTTGTCTTCAAAAACGGATACACTTCTGGATTATTTGTTCATCAACACAATTCTTGCTTTAAAAGAATTAAGATGTCAATTAAGCCAAAAAAGAGCTCAAATAAGTGCAGATCAGACTCCTACAGCACGTTTCAGTCCCAATTTAGTCAAATGCAAAGCTGAAAGCGATTAATGACAAATTTAGTTGGTAATCTTGGAAATGCTATCATCCAAAGCAACTCATGAGCTTTCTGCAGTTGAAGGCTAAGCATCTCGCTCAAAGGCACAGTGACCCTGACAATGACCCTCACGCCCTTTAACACCAGAGATGTCACCAGCCACACTGAAATAACACTTACTCTTTGACATACGGTAACTCTTTGACGCGATCAATGTGAATCAACTGACGTGGGGAAAAATGGCATTTCATATAAGCTTCGTTCGTGTATTGTTGCACAAAGGTGTTGTTACCTATCTGCTGCCTATCTGGGTCTCCCTGTGCCTTGAGAATGCAGGGTTATGCAGTTTGGCAAAAAAAAAACTCTCTGCAAGACCACCTGTGCGGATTAGTGAAAGCTGATATGCTGTTGCAACCCCTGACGGGATGTGCCAAAAGGTGAACAACAATGTGGAGGACGTACTTGAAGAAAATTAAGCTCTAAATTATATCTGATTATTTCTTTTTCCAAATCAATGAAAATCAAGAGCAGACAAAAAACAGTTTGTATTTGTTACGTAAAAAATACGCTGGGAAAGCCGCTTGCTCCCTGTTCTGCTTCATTCTAATGCATCCAGTTGTACACGACTAGATCCATGTACGTCTTTGTTTTCCTAGTCTGAGGTGGCATCTGGCTCAGAACTGTATGGCTGGACAGGCCGAATTTTTGTTGCACCAGTAAAGTTAGCTTGGGGGCATTTGTTTATTTGATTGTTTGGAACCCCATTAGCTTCCACAGCTTCCTGGGGTCCATTAGCAAAAAAATACATACATTTTACCAATTTCACAAAAAACAAAAATGATTTCAGAAAATTCACTAACTTATTCATCATATTTACCTTAAAAGCTTCACATGTTAAAATAAGTTCAAAGCAATTTCATTTTGTACCAGCATATCAAAAACACATACCAACATGTCAACAGCACATACATTTCATAACAGCAAATCATACAAATCATTAGTTATTGCAAGTAGTCCATGTATCTTAGTTTTAAAATCTTTTTGAAATGATATTTGTTACTAACAAGTCCCAGAAAGTTGATTCCATGCAGACAGACAGACGATCTAAATAGCACTGTTCTTCTCATACAGTTGGATCTTGAAAAAGGAACAATAATATCACCAGAGCTGACCTGATGAGTTTGATATTGACAATACCCAGTGCCCAGTGTATAATACTTTGTTTACCAAAAATGTTGGTCATTTTTTAACACTAGAACGCCCGTAGGGCAGCCATTTGGCTTTTCTACCTACAATGTCCAAGGGACAGCCAAGTGGCTGGATTAGTTAAAATTTACATGCCCAAAGAGCAGCATTCAACATAGTTTGCACATGAACAGCACAGCCATTAGGCTGTTCTTTTGGCATGCAAAAAGGAGAAGCCAAGTGGCTGAGCAAGTTTTCACTATTTCCCCTCACCTCTGTCACTTCTAGTAAGAGGTCACCACAGTTTGTTTTTTCTTTTTGGCTGAGATTTATCGTTCATGCACAAGAGACACTTCTTTACCGACATAATACTGAAATGTTCAAGCAAAGAAATCATGTGGTCAAAGTCATATCTTCAACCCACTACTTGTCTGCACATACTTGGTACTGCCCCACAATCTCCTTTCTGCATTTGCCACATGGTATACTTGTAGCAATCAACAAAGCGCACTCTGGCATTATTGTTCTTGTACTGACTATTCACCTGGCATATTGCCCGTTTCCCTTTGCCACGTATGGGAGCTTGTCACCAAACACGGTATTCCTTTTTCGCCTTCTCAGCTCCCGCATGTAACTGTGCAAGATTTTTTTACTGATTCTGGAAGCTCCCAGTGAATTTTGCCTGGGTTGAAAGTTTGATGCAGTTGGCAACAACAAACCCACAAACATTGGAGATTGCAGGAAACCTGTCAGTCCCAACTTGTTCCATGCGCGTGCCCTTGACATCAAAGTGTAAATGCTGCATGATATCTTTGAAGTGGTTTCTGACCATAGTTTTTATAGATCAGTGGATTTCCCATTTTTGCCAACCATCTTGCATCCTGCGTTTTGCATGGATGGAACTTTTATCCCCCCTCACAAGGAGGATGGCAATGAACCCCATTAGTTCAGGGAGGGCCATGAACCAGCTGTCATCTTCTGTCTGACGTTCATGCTGAACAGTACAGTCCCAAATAGTCTGAAGCATGTTCAGAGTGAGGAAACACAGGAAACTCTGTAAGCGAGTCAACACTGTACTTCTGACCAAAGCAGTAGGCTCTTCCTCAGCAGTGTAACATTCAATTGTGCTGTGATGGAGAGGCCTCCCAACCTTTTCTGAAAGCCACATCGTGCCATCTTTTGCTTTTTCTGTTGGCACAGTGTGTCTCCTCTCTGTCATCCTCTCTTTTCTGATGGCAATGAAATCTCCTCAACTGTTATTTGATTTCTGAGATCTGAGCAATGAAAACCTTCAGCAATGTAAAGATATATGTTGTTTCACTTGTTTATTTTAATTTTTTGTGTTGAATTCTAGTTGAAACTATAAATTCCAAAACATGTCAAATAGGCCTCCTTTGCCTTCCCAGTCCAAGAAACATGTGGTTAAATTAAATGACTAAATTTCTCATAGGTGTGTATGTGAGTGTGCCCTGTTATTTATCTATGTGGCCCTGCAATGGACTGGTGACCCATCCAGGGTGTACCCCTCCCCAGTTGCTTGTGACTAGCTGGGATGTGCTCCAGCAGACCCCTGTGATCCTGACCAGGATGAGCAGGCACAGAAAATAAATGGATAGACAACTGCTAGAATCAGCAAATGAGAACAAGATGTTCATGAAATCTTATCAAAATAAATATCAGTCTGAGTCCAGCTGAAGGAATATCTCCTCTCCCTCAGAGTCAAATGGGTTGCCTTGCTCCAGAATCATTTTCAATGTCTGCTCAGGGTAGTAAAAATAAGGCATCTTGTTTTTTTCAGTTGACAAACTGGGAGTCAAAGTTTGTCAGAGCTTGGAGGCTCTTTTGAAGCAGAAAAACCTCCCCCACCCTGATCTGAGTAAAGAATGTGGTTAGCTAGGACATGTCTTCATCCAGATGATCAGGTAGTTGGTGCTGCATTTACAAATGAAAGGTGGCTAATTGAAGGCTGTTGAATTAGTCATTTCGAGCCACCCAGCCATTTGGCTGTGCTCTGGACGCTGCAGGGGGAGTGAAAAATCCTGGGCGTTCTAGTGTTAAAAATGGCGTTATGCATTAAGCATAGAAGATTGAGTTGTAATTTGTCTTTTACCCTCAACCAACCTAAAGTGGTATGCATCTCATTCTTATTTGTCCAATAAGAGCAACCAAGAGCCACTAGAACTCAGAGGTGAACTCCTGCCGCTCTCCAAAAATGACACAGGTTTTTTTTTATTTAGGTTAAAAACTGTCTAAAGTATTTCCTGGTTTATCGCAGGAGTTACGTTCTAAGAATAACTGGGATGTTTCAATCCGCGAAGTAGGATTCTAGATGTTTTTAAGGCTGTATAACTCCTCACTACACACTTTATACTCTTTTCTCAGTCAAACATTAACATACAATTTCTCTCTTGTTTAAACGCTCAAAGTTCAAACCTTAATAGAAAAGTAAGTCCAGTAACATTGAATAAAAAATAATGTCAAGGATTTGTGTACATGTTGATGAACAAGCACATTCTGTACAGGAGACACAACATGGAAGAGATTGATTGACAATATCAACGGCCAATCAGGACGCAGAACACAATTTTAACCAAAAAAAAAAGTACGTAAAAATGCACCCAAAAAATCCACTGAACAGCAAGACTGCAATAGTTGAACCGCGATATAGTGAGGAAACACTGTACACCAAAATGATTTCCCTGTTTTTTTTGCTGATTTCCACTTGAAAGTTTTAAAGCTAATCAAGTGTTATTACCTTTGACAGAATGGGTCATGTTTTAGTAATACATATATCAAACCTTTCCTCCTGTTAGCTTTCATGCAAGGCTCATTAAGCACCTCAGCAGAGGTGTTTTGCTGCTGTGGGCAATAGAATTATTCAAGTTTTAGGAAGTGAAAAGTTTAACCCAAACTAATTTTTTAATGATAGATTTAGAGATAATATTAGGTCTAAAAAATGTTTTATTTTTTTATTCGAAATTTTAATTCCTTTCAATTGTAAGTAAAAGTAATAATTTTTTGTCTAAAATTGCTTTTTTTTCTTGTTTTCTAAAACTCGAGGAGGTTCCAATGCTGGGTTGAATTTCATTTTACAAAGCAAACATATTTTGCGTAAAATAAGAGATTGATTGTTGAGCTGATGTAGATCTTTCCTTCTTCTCCCCATAGATGGACCATGATCCCAGAAACCCATCGTACATTGCCACTCAGGGCCCCCTGCCCTCCACCGTGGCGGATTTCTGGCAGGTAAGGACGAGCGTGAATGCGTGTGCGCACACAGGGACACTCGTGAAGGAAAAATCAATACTTTTTCTTCTCTTAAACAAGAGTTAGCCCATTTTTATTAAAGCCACACAGCAGTTTGGCTTGTTCTGTGGCTGTCATTATCAATCTCTCCTTCCTCATAACGCCCACCGCCCCCGCCATCACCCCACACGCTCAGCAGCCTACAGTGGGACACACTGTTAATGCAGGCAGCGGAAAACACTTCTCCCCAAGTCTCAATTCTAAGATTGGGTTTGAATTGGAGAGCAGGAGATCGATGCGTTATTGAAGCCGGTCTTGTGGAGTGGAACAGCAGGGGGGGGCACATTTGTGATGGTAGGAAAGGTCTCCTTGTCCAGGAAGTTCAGTCTCTGTTGAAGTCTTTGATGTCCCAGAAGAAAAAAGACAAATAAAGACCCTTGTTATTATGAAAGTATGATGTGTTTGTCGAATTCAAAATTCCATTTAAAAATGTAGATAAACAATAATGAGATGAAAAAGCACTATGTATTTAAAAAATGATTACACCATTGATAGTTTTGGGTTATTTCTTTACAGATGACAAGAAAAGATTGGATGAAAGTCAATACAAGCAAAATATGAATAAATCAAATGTATGAAAGGCTGCATAGTGGTGTAGTGGTTAGCACTATCACCTCACAGTGAAAAGGTCCTGGTTTGAATTTCAGCTGGGACCTGTTTTTGTGGAGATTTCCTATTCTCCTTGTGCATGCATGGGTCAGTCCGACTTCCTCCCACAGTCCAACAATATGCATCCGAGATCAGTTTGTGAATCGAAATTGTCCCTATAGGGCTGAATGTGAGTGTGACAGACTGGAGAACCATTCAGGGTGTACCTCACCCTTGCCCAACAGTGGCTGGGATAGGCTCCAGTAACCCTATGACCCTAAAATGGATTGAGGCGGATGGATAATAGCTATCAGACCAAAATAGAAATTGTCAAATTCAGTTCTTCAAGCAAAGTAAAAGTGTTGAAAACACACAAGGAAGATGTGACAACATAAGACAACACAGGAATAAATGGCTAAATACAGAAAATAAAAGGAGACAGAAACTTCCTGAAAATTGTTATAGAAGAAGTCGATTTTCACGCGTCCGCTGCAGCTGGACCATATTGCTGAAGTTCACACAAAGCTTTGCCAGAGGACGGGTTACTTTGCACAAGCTGAAAAGACCATTAATGCTATCGCTCATGATGGATTTTGCTCAGCTTTTGTGTGCGCTTCACAGGCCTTTGTAATCAGGCTTATCCAGAATTCTTGTGGTGTTTCAGCCCAGCTGACTTAACCAGCATTACTGTGTCTTATCAGACTACATTATCAGGGTTCATACAGTGCATCACTTTATTGAACAACCTCTCAAAAATCCCTAATACGAAGCTTAGAAACTATGATATTTTCCTTGGTAAAACATATGGCTAAATTAAGTTGGAATCTCAACAAATTTAAGAGTTTCAATTAAATTGAACTTGCCCAGTCAGTAAAAAGGAGAGTGGCTTTTCACTGAAGCAAATTAACGCTATTTCTCAAAAAAGTGCACTGTCACAGTTTCATGTCAAACATAATAATCACGGGAACAGTGGGGAGCGAGGAGGAGGAGGTGCAGGGGAGCTGTAACTTAAAACCAGACAAATTTACTGCTGGCTAAATCTTTGTCGGTCTGATGCCACAGTGCAGGCAGACGGTGGCTGGGTCTGGTGTTCTGAACTGAATGTGAGCAGGTCCCCTGTCCTCAGATGAGATGTGTCACTCCCTCACCCAAAACAAACTCATCTGTCCCTCCATTTGAGACTAATTAGGTATTCGTGTCTAAGTGAGTGGGCAGTGAGGACACACTTCAGCGTTCTTGTTCACACATTTTAGAAGGTGTTAACAGCCTTGGATGAGATCTGGTTCCAAATCAAGCTCTCCATCAATTTGAGAATATGACTCCCAAAAATGAGCGAGATCGCGACACCTGAATAAATACATTTACATTTTTTCTCTTTCATGGTGAAGAAAATTAGGACTTTAACCAGAGTAATAACTTTGTAAGGTGAAGAAAACTGTGTTTTGCCTGCAGATGGTGTGGGAAAATGGCTGTGTGGTCATCGTGATGCTGACGCCGCTTGTTGAGAACGGGGTGAAGCAGTGCTACCATTACTGGCCTGACGAAGGATCCAACCTGTACCATATCTACGAGGTAAAATGGCAGAAACATCACCGCTGCCTAATCTGCCGGATGCTTTCAGAAGCCTAAAACTGCTCATTAACTGAATATTAAACCCTAAAGATCCCTCAAGGCTACTTTAAATGTTTTTATAACATGATAGTGATCTTATCTGCTGTTTCCCCAAACATCTTCTTCCACTTTTAGGTGCTTCATGTGGAGGTCAAGAGGTCACCTCAGCAAATCATCCTTCTACATTCAACCATTTCCTCTGCATCCTACTCACTCACACCAGCCTCCTCATCTCCTCCTTCTCTACATCCATGAACCTCCTCTTTGGTCTTTCTTTAGAACTCTTTCGTGGTAGCTCCAACCTCAGCATCCTTTCCGAACATCATTACTGTTCCTCCTATCAGTGTGCCCAACACCATCTCAACCTGCTTCCCTGCATTTAAAGTATCTCCAAACACATCTAACTTGATCTGTTTCTCTGATGGATTCATCCCTGATGCGAATATCGAACGAATATCTTCATTAACTACATTAGTCTAACAACTTGCTAGAAATTTTGTTTCTACTGTTTTTGTCCAAAATGATCATCCAATGAAGAATTCTTTGTACAGTTGTAAACGCTGCAATAAAAATGTAGAAATTAGTTTTACAGCAACAGGAAATATCTTAGTTATTTATGTAATTATGTAATATCGCATTTATGCCACAACATTTCAGTTTGAACAAATTAATTTTTAGTTGTTCAATGAGTTTATGGCCTTAGAAATGTTATGTTAAAATTACAGAGCAGAGGAACAGTCTTACTGAGCAAATTCCCTCAGAACAGAACAGAAACAGTCAGAAGAGACTGGAGGTTCACCAAGCTTCTTCCAATGGTAATAGTTATCATTCACACTCCAGAAATTTACTGATAAAATGATCTTGTTCCTTATCCTGAATATTGCCTTTAAATCAAAATGGGCTCATTTGGGCTTAGAGTATTAGACTTAACACTGAGTAAGGACTCATTCAGAAAGGTCTGAGTGTCAAGCTACGTACACAATGTGAATGTGACGTGTGTTTTTGAATGCACGTTTCGCTACCGTATTTTCATGACCATAGGGCGCACCGGGTTATAGGGTGCAGTCTCAGTTAGGGGGGATTTTTCAGTCTTTGACACATACATAAGGTGCACTGGGTGTTAAGGCGTGGGCACGTTAACGCCCCGTTCGGACCCTCAGAGCCTCTAGAGTGGGTCAATAAAAGAACCAGTCTATGCTCTTTTAAGGGAAATCTTTTTTTTACTGTTCTCCCTAACTGGGTAACACAAACTGAATGCGCGCTAACAGACTCACTTAAGCACAGCGCCTGACCCCCCTCCTTGTTCCTCACGCAGGTGCGTCACACGCACTAGCGGAGAGACGGCTTAAGCACACACACAAACACTCAAAAATGCAGCTGGAGGAAATCTGAGATGGTTATGAATTTTTTTTTCTGTCATAAAACAGCATCTAAAAATCCAGCATTCTGCGTAGTTGATAGTTGAAGTGTAAACAGGGCGTCAGCCATTTTATAAACAATGTTGTGGGGACCTGAGACTTTGCCCCGCCCATGGCCACTAGGACTTATGGGAAGTGTTGATATGGGAGCTGTGAAGAGAAGTGACGCTCATCTTGTTACAGTGTTGTGTGTTCAGAAGAAATGGGCTTGACTGCTGTGAACCATTGTGAGGAAATTCCTCCGCTGCTCAAAGGCAGCCCGCTAAGAATGACACTCCAACTGGCCCATATGCCTCGGCCCCACAACTATACATTAGGTGCCCCGCCTCATAGGGCGCCCCCTGCAGTTTGGAGAAAATTTCAAGTGCATCTTATAGTCGTGAAAATACTGTAGCCAATACTAGCTTGCGCATGTCCATCACCTACAGTTGGAACAGGCTTAATCTGAACTGTCAAAGTGGTGCAAATCTTGCAAATGTTGCTCCTAGCTTTTCCTGTCACAGCTCTATTACAATATATGAAAGACTTGGTGTCATATAATTCCATCTGGACACAAACCACAATTTTCCATTTTTCCTCCATGATCAATTTTCAAACGATTGGCACTTCAGGGAATTAAAAGGGACGCCATCCGTTCGTCACTACCAAATCTGAATCCCTGATTGGCCAAAGTTCTACCTGGTATAACGTTCAATGGATGTATAATGGCCGCACGTTTTGTACATGGAGCCTGAAAATGGTTGTAAAAACCTGTGTAGCTACGCGTGAATGCAAGTTTTAAACACAGAAGCCCTCTTACCTTGATCCTGCAAACACATTTGTGGTCTGTCCTTTCACTCAGAAATGACTTTACATGAAGGTAGCATTTGAATATTCATCCATCTGGAGTAAATGGACTTCTCCTGAGATAAGAACACACCAGTTCAGAGTCTGTCTGTCTGCTCTGTTCTCACAGGTGAACCTGGTGTCAGAACACATTTGGTGCGATGACTTCTTGGTTCGGAGCTTCTACCTGAAGAACATGCAGACCAACGAAACTCGAACCGTCACTCAGTTCCACTTCCTGACCTGGCTCAACCAGAACGTTCCAGAGACCAGCCGGACACTCCTCGACTTTCGCAGGTAGGCTACCTCTTCTGAAAGAGTTTGGAGCTTCTAAACACCTTTTACTCCCTCTAACGTCTCACCAAAGATGTCAGGGTTTTTTTTTAAACCAAGAGTTTGCACAAAGCAGGTGAACTCAAACTTAAAAGGTGCTGTGAATGAATATACTTAACTAATGAATTGTTTTAAGAAATCCTTCCTAAATTTTAAAAGGCTTAGACGTCACAGTGTTTCCACATCTTTGTGTTTGTTCATGGCTGGAACATTCGGTAAGTTTGTCGTTACCTGTTGTTGCTGTCAAACTTTCCCCTCTTTGACTACCGGTAGTTAACTCCAGTTTTCTTCATGTGTCTGCTTTGCTCCTGCTGTGAAACAACCCCCCACATCTAGAAACAAGACACTTAACCCCATATTGTTTCTGGTGGTTATCGGTTGATGCCAGTGTTCCATCAGTGTGTGAAGGTGTGAGGGCGAATGGGACTGTGACTGCAAAGGAAGGTAGAAAAGCACTAAACAAGTACAAACCATTTACCAGTTCAGTGGCTTCCTCGCTCTCTGACACCAAATCTGTATTCTGAACATGGAAAGATTCTTATGAAATTACTTCATGTTATCTCAAATTCTTTAATTTTTGCATTGTCTTCTTTGAAATGACATAGATTTGTCCCAGGATCCAACAGAAGAACAAAACACATAACAGTATTTCCAGTTTTGGTCAGTCCATCTGTGAGTTCAGACTACTGTCAAACAGGTTTACGGGAGAAACATCTCCAACGTGGAGGCCACCTTGAGTCTGCAACAGTGTAATTCAGAAAGAACTGTGGTGACTCAGTCAGTGATCCTTTATCTCCAATGTCTTCATAACTGCCACCCCCTTCTGCCCTTCAACCTCTTTTAAACTGATATACTGTACTGCCTGTTAGGTGGGGGCCATCCTGGCTCCTTTTTTTTTGATTCACTGTGGATTTTCTTGGGCAACAGAGCCCAGCTCTGTTTTATAAAAAGCCTGGTGTCACCGCGCTGCTGCGGCACATCAATTAGACCAGACATCAATAGTGGGAGTTTGTGCTCATAGTCGTTGTAAAGGGTCTGGTGGGCGCCACCGTCCACCATCAGTCAGGAAATATTGCCTGCTCTCATGGGCCAGTGGGGTCGCCACACTCTGAAGAAGGAGCAGAAGCAGATATCTGTCACTTTTATCACTGCAGTTTCTTTCACTGCAACAACCTGCCCGTTTTTTGTTTTTGTTTTCCTGATGGCGTGGTTCTTTTGCACCTCTTTGGGTTGAGGATGCAGGTCTGTTCTGTCTGCTGATGTTGGTAACTCACGCTGGAGTGAAGCCCCACCTACAAACCCTCTCTGAGCTTCTCCTTCCTGTTTTACCAGCTAACTTATGTCACAAAAATATTTTTGTGATGTTGCAGCTAGTAATATGAGCCCAGTTGCATAGTCACAAAAGTGATCATTGGAGACTGTGACTCTACAACCACGGGCCCCATGGGTCCTCCTCCCTTTCTCCCTTTTTGTTCTGCATACCACCCCCATTTCACTCTTTCTTTTTTTTTTTTTTTTAACCCTCCTCCTTGTGCTCACTGATCTGTAATGTCTCCCTGCTTTTATTGCTTGCTCCTGGTTTGCTCAACTGCCTCAATCTCCCTCTCACGCTTCCCTGTTTGCTTGGATGCCTTTTGTCTTGGTTTCTCTCCCACCATCCCTCCATCCTTCAGTCAGCTCGGTTCAGTTTATGCTGACAGTTTTTGACCCGATCTAAGAATAAAAACCAAAAAGGTATTCAAATTTCATTTCATATGGGCAAAAAAAATCTTAGGATGGTAATATTTTAAAAATATCTGAATGTTTCTTCATTATCTTGGAGACTTAGAAGAGACGAGAAGCATGTGATGAGGATTTGCATAAAATGAACAAATGGCTTTGCAAGCTTAATGTTGACTGTTTTTGCCGCAGGCTCTGCTGTGCTTCGGTCAAATAATATTTTCTTCAAATCACTTTCAAAAAACACAAAGTGCATGTTTGGTACTTCTGGGGCTGATTGAACTGGAACTCTAATTCATTTAATAAAGTGCACATTTGCAAAAGTTAATCGCAAATGCAGATTTGACAGTTTTCAAAACCTGCACTCTGTTTGAATTAGTAAAGGAAACATCAATGGAGCCTAATGCTTTCAACGCGGTTTTTTCCGAAACCAGCAATCTGTAAGCACCGCGGTTCACCTGAGTGGAAGTACCCATCTCCATCAGGGTGTCTGTGTCCTCGACCCGTCTTCTCCATTTCATCCACTTCATCCGCCTCTTCCTCCCTCTTTGTCTCTCTGACCACATCTTACCGTCAGTCAAGCTGAGTTTCTTGCACGGGCACTCCCTCTCCTTCTTGGTAAGAATCTTTTTTACACTCCTGCCTTTTTGTCCATTTGGGATCTTCTGTCAATCAGCCGCATGGCACCGCGTTGTTACCGCCTCCCATGGGCTTTGATTTTCATGCTATATTAGTTTATTTTACATACACAAAATGGGGGATTAAGAAACAAATGAAACTTTGTTTTTCAAAATTGAAACATGTATTTGTCATTTGTTATTCTCGCAGTAAAATTAGGTACTATTTGTTGGTAACCAATGGAAATATTTGTTCCCACTGTTGCATACCTTTTATATTCTTCCATTTTCTGACAAACTATATTTAGGAATGTTTTTTTTTAAACCAGGAAAGTCCAACAGACTCTGATTAGTCAGCAAAACCCAAAAATATTCACCTCTTTAAATTGGCTTGCTGTTTTACAATGCGCTTCTTAGAATAGATATCTGCAAGACCAACACATACAACAGATGCTTGTTTGGGGTTACAGTTACCTGGAAATGACAACTTAAGTCAAATGTTGCTTGTTAGGGTCGACGTTGAAAGTTCGACTTTTATTTATATATATATGTCAAATAAAATCAACCCAAAACCCCAAAAGAATCCTAATTTTTATTCAGAGCAAGCAAGCTGAAAGAGAAAGTTTTCCAAAACAAACAGGACAGATGACCAATCTGCTCCCACTGAGAGGATCCTCTTCAACACGTTGACTGAATGTCGCCCCACAGCTTGCAGATGAGTGAGTAATATACACAGATGGAGTTGGTGGATGCTGGCTGTTTTCATGCAGCTCTGGAAAATCAAAGAGAAACATGACCTAGAAATCAGAAGGATTCGAACCTTTCGCTTCTCAAAGTGGCTTTAGAAAAAGACAGTAACAACCATTAAAACTTTGACCATTCTGCTCAGCTGAAGTTGATATAAAGAAAGGGGAAAAGGTTAACAAACAAGACAAATCAAAAACTTTTTGTCATACATTTTAGTATTTTTGTTAGTTTTTTTTTTAAGTAAACGATATTTCAGTCTTGATGCATATGTTTTCCACTGTATTAAGTATAAGTACTTTGAAATATTTTCTTGTGCGCTGTTGCAGAGCAGCGTAATCTAATCAGTTGTCTCTGAATTAAGGGATCATTTTGATTGCAAAGAAAGTATTAAAAATGCTGTGGAGGATGTTTAGTGTCCCTGCAGCACAGCAGAAATAAGTCAACACCTTAAGATTTGAAAGATTTTCTGAAATAGAAAATACGCATAAGAAAATTGTCGTACTCAAGAATTCTTATTTTAGGAAAAAAAATTGTAGTAACAAATATTGTCAAATATAATTTTTCCTTTTTGAAAAACTTTTCTTGAAAAGATTATTTTTCTTGCAAGACAGAAAGTAAGAGATTTTTGGGAACAATGGTCTTTTTACTTCTTTAAGATTCAGTTTTTGCAGTGAGGTAATTATCATAAAACTGTTAATTCAGGAGAGAAAAAAAGCCAAGCTCTGTGTCTTTACTGAGTGGTGTCAGTCCTCTAACTATTATTTCTTTCTGAATGCCTTGATTTCTGGTTGTTGGATGATGTTGGAATTTTGACAGACACAAGTGAGATCCTCACACACCACACAATGCTGTGTGCTCCACTTCAAATATTAAGCTTTGTGGAGGCATCATGAAAATGATCAGATGTTTTTCCGCCAGATCTAACTCAGTCTCACTGCCTCAAGCTCTGCCAGCAGCAGCAAACGTCTAAAAAGATCTTATATTTAGGCAAACAAACTTAGCTTTACAAGGCATGTCAAAATAGAGCTTTGCTGTAGATTCTTTACTTTTAGTTTAGGGTGAAAGCATGTTACTGGTTAACTCTACTCTAATAACTCTAATGGTACCTTAAACACTACTATTACTTTTAAGGTTTTATCTGAAAGGCTGACTATCAATGAAACCTTAAAAATAAAGGAATTTCATCGTCATAAACATTTGGATTGTAGAACAGGCAATTTATTTGTGATATAAACCAGAGAACTGGACTGGCTTTAGTGTGACATCCCCCCATAGAAAATGCACTCCAGCCCAGCAAAATAAAGCCAATTCTGCCATTTTTTCCCCAACACGGATCTATTAAAAAGCAGTGATTGTTTCAAGTCGGTCTGAGTCAGCATTTCTAACGCAACCTCTTTTGCCAATCAAGAGTAAACTTGTTGGAAGTCCTCACCCCTTCCAATTAAAATGAGCTCGGAGTATCTGTCAAACATTTTGGCGTTTTGGAGCCAGCGGTAACTTCCCATACGCTGATACAGGTATCGGGATATGTATCATCGCCAGACTCTGTCAAACACACCCCCTAAAAATGACGCTAGGCTCTCATCCTTTATTTATTTATTTTTTACTTATATTACCCTGATTTAAAAAAATCTCCACAATCCTTTTTTTCTCTTTTTACCTTATGAGTCACTTCACCCAAAACAAACTGGATTGCTGTTGAACAAAACTGGAAGAATTTTTTATAAGTCTAAATCTTTGCATTTGTTGACATTAACACAACTTCCTGTGTCTGTTGTGTTTTCCTTTTCACAGTGAAGGTCAACAAGTGCTACAGGGGTCGCTCTGTCCCATCATTGTCCACTTCAGCAAGTTCATGCAACACAGTAACAAACAGGGTTTCACTTTTGTATTGACTTTTGTCATTGCTGTGATCTGTTTCTCATTGTTTACTTACTGCAAAATGTCATGCAAAGATTTAACATAACTGAAGAGAAGCGCCAAAAAGGCTGTTTACAAACCAGGGCAACTTTTAATTGGTAATTTAAATGGTCCAGCTGTTTCAGACTGTAATCAACATCTACATCTCCATCACCTGAGGAAAACTCAGACCAATAAGACGTAATTAAATCGGTATTTAGCAAAGTCAGCGCGTTTTCATGTTGTCCAAACTCTCTGATGATCAGATTAAAAAAGCTATATCAGATAGCCCTCGGGTCCGCGCTCACTTGCTCTGAGGACGGTTATTCAACGCGTGTAATGACTCCTCCACCATGGTGAAATTGTACTTTTCTCAGCTAAACTGTCCGACTGCAGCAGACTATTAAAGCTGTCCTTTAGGAGCTCCATCCACAGCTCCACAATTTTCAGCTCGGGTCACACAAGTTTCAAAATCATGTGCTCGGGTGGATTCTGATGGTAAATAAAAGTAACTGAAATCTTTCCGATTAAAAGGAGCAAGACCCAAATCACACAGTGTGCACCATAAATGAAAACAACAAACCAATAGAATCCCTTTGCTTGTCATATCCTGGACTGGCTTTAATTGCAAACATAAATATCCTCTCTTACATCTTTTATTTCTGGCTTTCTCCGCTCACTATGAAGTGATGGCTGCAATCATGGTTAGAATGCTTATCTTTTTTAATAATAAAAGAATAGACTAAACCATAAACAAACAAATACTCTCTTATTTAGAAATACAGCCTTTTATGCTGTCACACGCTGGAAAAATGTACTGGAGCTCTGCCCTCAACCTCAGACCAATCAGATTGGATCTGTTGACATAATGATATTTGTAAGAAATATTATACAGGTGAAGTACAAGGAAACCACTGTGTGTGCACCAATATTTCATCCTTTTTTTAAATCAAGGATGCTTTTTTTTTTTACAGACTTTTGTTATGTTAAAAAAAGGTGGTTAAAACTCTGGTTCCTAAAACAAAACTAAAAAAACTAAAGAAGAAAAACTGAATACATTTAAATATAGACATATAAAACAGGATGATTTATCATGACTTGTTTGGAAAAATAAAAAATGTAAGAATAACAGACACAGATATCTCCATATTCATCTATCTATCTACATCTACTTTCTCCATCTATCTATCTATCCTATCTATTCATCTATCTATCTATCTATCTATCTATCTATCTATCTATCTATCTATCTACTCACTATCTATCTATCTATCTATCTATCTATCTATCTATCTATCTATTTCTATCTCTCTATCTATCTATCTATCTTCATCTATCTATCTATCTATCCATTTCATTCATCTATCTATCTATCTATCTATCTATCTATCTATCTATCTATCTCTCTATCTCTCATTCATCTACATTCATCTATCTATCTATCTATCTATCTTCTATCTCTTATCTCCATCTATCTATCTATCTATCTATCTATCTATCTATCTATCTATCTCTCCTCCATTCATCTATCTATCTATCGTTATAGATATAGATATATATTTATGGATATATAGATATATAAGAAGCCCCCGGTTCAAGCCCGGCTGGGAGACCTGAAACAGAATCACCTTCCTGTGTGGAGTTTGCATGTTCTCCTCGTGCATGCGTGGGTTTTCTCCGGGCACTCCGGCTTCTCATCTTCCTTGTAAGATGGGCGGGAACGACTTCTCAACATCATTTCCAGGAGCCCTATTTTAACATATATTAATGAAGGTCAATTGATCAGTTCTTCTGGGAGAAAGTCCACATGAATCATTAAATGGACAGAATTCCAGGAACACTAACTTAAAAAGACATTAGTCACATACTTTGTTTCGGTCTCTTTTTGTCTCCCCACAATGTTTTTTGATCTGTCCAGAAAAATAGCAATTGATTGGAAGAAGCTGTGCACTAAAATCCAATATCTTCCTTATGTGGATTCCAACTTAACTAAGCTAAGCGTCTATCCAAAATACTGCAGTCGTGCTGAGAAACTGTCACTCATGACCTAAAGTCACTCATGTTCTGTCAGCCAACTCTGCTGAGGCATTTGCCGCTCTGATGTGCACCGGGCAGAGTGAAGCAATCAGAAGGAGAAGTTAGCTAACAGAAGTCTGCAAATGCAGATATTGGGCAATCACACACCCAAATGTCTCTCCATCCATCTTGAGCGTCTCCTTCCATCTCTTCCCCTTCTCTCTTCTTTTTTCAGTTCCATCTCCGTAAATGGAGCTGGAGAAGGCAGCAGACATCTTGACACGTTTGCTCACAGCCCTCGGGCAGCTGCTGACACACATATCACACACTTTGATCACCTTGTAACGATTCTGGCAAGGTGCAGCAAGAACATTCTCGTGGGCGCACACACGTACACACGCTGATGCTGCCGCGGCGGTACTGCTCAATTACTGCAGAAAAAAAAATCAAGGTCCCAAAGAAGACGTAATGTTCTGGAAGTATGGATGAACGCCAGCGAGCACACAAACGCACAACCCTCTGTGTAGCCTGACGGAGAACACAGCAGCCCATGAAATAGCCTCAGTGTGTGAAAACATCCATTTGCAGGGCTTGAAATAATTATAGGATACAACTCATTCCCTTATACAGAGTCTATTTCATTGTTTCAAACCTCTCTTTATAACAGTATCTTCTTGAAAAAATGGTTTATATTTGTCATTTAATTCCTTTCCCCAAAAAAGCTTGAGCCTCAATGATTCACAGATGCGCAGCTTCAAAGTTGTTTATCCCCTTGAAATGGCATTAGAAGACTCATAAACCTCCATATAGTCGGTTGCTGTCACCTGCTCAAAGTCCCCTCTGATGAAAATCGTGTTTTTTGAGTTTTTGACTTGTGCTTTTCTTTTAAAAGAGCACACATGCAATAAAAATTGTTTTATTTTTGCATTTCTGAGTATTTCTCCTTTTAAATTGCTGATAGTCAAACCGTCGGAAAGTTGCTGTTTTTGAATTAATGAGCTGTTTTTAGGTCACCATGGAGGGCGTGCACATTGCACAAGCTCCCTGATCTGCCCCGTCCAGCGTGCACAAGCTCAGGCGTGAGAGAAGAGAAGCTACTGTTCCCCGCACATATTTTAAGTGCGTCCAAGGCCAGATTTTGTTTTTGGACGCACGTATTTAAAATGAAACGTAATGTCCCAAATGTGTTCTCCACATTTGGCTTCTCACTCTGACAGAGTTTGAAGGCTTGCTCTCCCGCATTAACCAGAGAGAGAAAAAATAAAAACAAACAAAAAATCAGTGGACTTTTTTTTTTATTATTGACTAAATGAAAATAAGACAAATATCATAAAGTTCAGGAGGCACGAACAGGCTGCTTCCTCATCCTGCAGCAAGTCTCTGTCAGCCGGCTCACGGCAAAATGATAACAATCGCTCCATCTCCATGGCCCCTGCGACAGACTGTTACCTGCCTTCGCCCAACAGTATCCGGGATGGGCCCTTTTTGGTGATTTGGTACCAAATCGCGCTGTTGCCAAACCTTTGCGCCGCTGGACCTCACCGTAATATTGATACTGACCGCCTCTACCACGTGAATCGTGACTGGTATGAACGCATCTTAACCGTAACTCGTAATCCTAAACTCCTAAACAGTTCGGCACTTGCCGCACATATTTGCAGAATTACGTCAGAAGAGTTACTTTCTTTATGGTATTTCAATGTATTTGCCTTGCAAGGTAATTCAACAATTTCCATCATTTCTGAGACTGTCAGTCGGGGTCATTTAGTTATATAAAACATGAAGATCTAGTTTTTAGTGTTTTAAAAGCACCCATGTACACACACAAACACACCAGAAGAGAGCATCATGACAAATGTATCTGTAGTTTGGTACATTGTATGTTGCAAACAGATTCCAAGGCAAAAATGTATTTGTACCTGAAGGCATTAACAGGAATAGAACTGATGTGTTACAGACATAAAGTGAAATCAATGCTTCTTCCTGTCGCTTTCTCTCTCTTTGCTCATCCCATTGTGCGTCATCGTCCCTCGCCCACCTTTGCAGTGATGGAGCGGGGAGGTCGGGGACGTACATCCTGATCGACATGGTCCTCAACAAGATGGCTAAAGGTGGGTGTTTTAATGAATCAGCCCTCCACCTGTCTTTCCCTTTCGGTGTGAAGAGACATCGCCATGGTGACGGGACCTGCCTACACACACTTCATTGGGCGCTTTGAAAAAGTGTCAGATTAGTCATTTTTATCATGTTCTGATGAATTTGTAACAAATTATCCTAATTAATTAGATAATTATAGTGATAAATTGGTATGAATGATAGATTCCATTAGCACAAAGACTTTTAGCAACCCCCACCCAGAGCATGTCTTTTTTTAATCAGTTTTCAGTCATGTTCATTTAGTTTTGAATGTATTATTGGTGTTAATTATTTATTCATCTACGTCAACACTCTTGTTGGACTTTCGTGCCATAAAAAAGGCAGATTGGGGCATTTTAGTGACTTTTTTCCCCATTTAAAACCCTTGTAAAAGTGGATCAGCAAGACATTCCTGACATTTCTTGGATAACATGTATTTCGATTTAAAATACAAAAGAGCAAAAATCACGGCTAGAACACAAGGCTTGTGATGGGCGTTTAACCCTTGTGCTATCTTAGAAGACCCCACCCTTACATTGACGTGTTCTCCCTACCATGACAAAGGTGGACAGAGGTGGAAAGATTTCATGTAATCCATGGACACCAGTGAAGATCACAAATCATTGAAGAAAAAAGGTTCAGAGCACTGTCTTGTGGGTCTAGATGACCCAACTCCCAATGTTAAAGTGCCTAGGATAGCACAAGGGTTATGAACATGCTTAACCCAGGATCTTGAACATGCTTTTAGCATATGGGGTTCACACTGGATTGCCATTACCTGATCTAATGCATGAACTCACAGTACGAAATGTCGAAGCTTGACAAATTTCATGAATCTTGCTCCAGACTCTTTCTTTCACAGCTCTATACTTATTTACAACAGACTTGGTGTCAGAATTCCGGGCAGGTACATATCCAAAATTATTAATTTTTCCTATCGTGATCAATTTTCTAGCTGTTGGTTCCTCTGTAAAATCAAACAGGACGGCATACGTCACCACCAAATCAGTGTCCTGATTGGTCAAAGTTTGACCTGGATTGACTTACAGCGCATGTTCAATAACTGTGCGTTTTGTACGTAGATACCCAAAATGTAGGTCAATAGTAACCCTTTGGAATGTTCACATAGACATTTCATTGAAAGTGACACACTGTCCTCAGCATCACTTAAGGGCTGAGGACAGTGTGAACATAGCATAGGGTTGAATCTAACTGGACAAAATTGCTTGTTTGTTTCTACAGGTTTAATACATAAAATTTGTAAAAGCTTTTATGTCCGCGTTAAAAAAAAATTAAAAGAGGCAAGAAAACATTTGCAGCTGCTCAGACGTGATTAAGTCCCGTCTGCATCTGGACATTTGGACAGAAGTGCGTCCAACATCTCAGCTGCTTCATTGAAAGAATGACAGGGTGGGGGTCTGATCCCTGCATAAAACAAAAAGAAGATTTCTGAAAGAGCATCTCGTTCCTGCCATTTCTGTGCCTGACCGACCTTCGCGCATCCTCGTGAAGTGTTGAACTATCTGATTGAAGTCATCGACCGTCTGGGGTCATCTAAGTTCAGCAGACACGGAATCCACAAACTGCTTTGAATTAACTAATACTCGACTCAAATGTGTGAATGTGTTTATTTAAGTGGGGTTGAGGTTAACAGGTTAATTAAAACACGATTTATGCGAAAGCACCTTTTATTGACAAGCGGACCAGAAGTTTGTCTTCTATGTCAGGGTTACCGTGGCAACAGATTTTTCGATGCTAGGATCCAGATTTTGAGAAGGTTTGACTAACTGGTGCACATTTGTTCATGTCAGCAGCAAAGGCCATGTTTAGCACATGTGACTACATGCAGTTCTGCTCTTCAGTTCCACGTGCACATTTGTGCACATATCTCCCTCCTTGTACACGCCCCCCCCCACCCCCCAGTGGTGCTGCTACCATTGCAGAACGGGCTCCTGGGTCTCTAATTCCACTTCAAAGACTCCGCTCGGGCACCAGTGGCCGTTTCCCAGGCTGTCACACTGTGATGGTGCTCTGAAGTACCCGGGGGCCATGGGAGACGATGGGGCGGGGCTGGAAGGGCGTGGGCGGATAAGAGGGAGGGGGCATTTGACGCTCAGTCAGTCCGGATACAGAAGTTCACGGCACTTTAATTAAATGCTGCGGAAACCCACTGTGGTGTCACGATAGCAGCCTTTTCAGGGTTTCAGGGTGGAACCTCACCTCTTTCTGTGAGGTTGATGTTTTTTCTCAATAAAGTTTGAAGAGCTTGAATAGAAACTAAGGTCAGACCTTCATGATAAACATTTTATTGATGATAGTTTTTAGACTCAAAGACAAGTAAAGGCATCGAAACCTTATCTAGGGAAAGCAGGTAAAGAGGCATGTGCAAGGCACGAGAACTACCTTTACTTCAGTAGAGGGCGGCCGTGGTTCAGCGGTAGGGCGGCCGATTAATCGATCATAAGGTTGCAGGTTCAATTCCCGCCTTGCACGCCCATGAGTCGAAGTGTGGTAGGCGGGCGCCTGTGTTTGGCAGCGGAGCAGCCACCAGTGTGTGAATGTGTGTGACTGGGTGAATGGGTCTGTGACTGTAAAAGCGCTTTGTTCTTGTAGGTAGAAAAGCGCTTTACAAGCATACGCCATTTACCATTCCGTTCATCAGACTGAAAAGACTGTTTTCCGGAGGCATTATGGACCTAAATCTATGAAGTGAAGTAAAAAAATGGAAACAAAACAAAGAACCAACATTGCAGTTTAGTATGAGAGTTACTTTAGCATTGGTTGTGCAAATAAGGAAATAGTAAGTCACATTGAAAATAATTTGCAGGAAACTGAGCCTCTTCAGGAGAAAATTCTTGACACATGAGGAGTATGTCATACACTCCACTTATACTACTGCCTGCTGTTTACACCGTCAGTAGTATAGATGCAGAGGTCCTATGGCACATGGATTCCTGCAATAAACTAATGGCATCACCATTAATGGCTGTATGATGAATTTAGTGAGCACATAATGTGGATGGAGGCTTACAACACCAACATTATTTTCAGAAAAAGCATGGCTTTCTCCTTGTAAAATTAGTTTTTCTTTTCCCCTCATAATTTTACAAATATATTCATGTTTTAATTTTTGACTTTTATGTCATACTTTTATTACTTTATTTTCATAAAACGGTGACTATTTTCTCATACTTTTGCAACCTTGTTCTTGTATATTAATCGTTTTTTTCTTTCATGGTACCCCAAATACTTCATCATTGATGCTAATAAATAAATACTTCTTGTAAATGTTATTATCTGTCAAGATGAAAGGATTAGACTTTAACTCACAAACGTCCATTAAAGATGGTGATGCTTCAAATCATTAATGCTTTCGATTGAATAATTTGTCTATCGCTGCAGCTGCAATGTTTTCCCTCAATATAAAAACCAAACCTGAGATATTTTTTATTCTATTTAATTGTAGCCTGGGAAATCAGAGATGTCCGCTTTTTCTTACCAAGTATCGGTAGCAATTTTATTAAATTTCTATTAATTGTTAAAATATTTTTGAAGTAGTCGAGTAAAATGAAACCTTTCATTCAAAACCTAAATCTTTATTTTAAATTATTTTCTGTTGTTTTTTAACCCAGTTTTCACATATTTTTCACATATTTTAATAAACTGCCAAATAAAAAATGTCTAAAATATCAAGAGTTATTTTAGTATATTTTGCTGCTGTTATGAACCAGTTAGTTTTAAATGTTTCAATTTATAATAAAAGAATAAATATCATTTTGCCTTTTAAAAACTTAAAAATGATGGTGAAGAATGACGAACACAGTTTTTATCAAGACTAATGCATCAAGCACAAACAGTGATCATGTCACGGTATTTTCTCATACAAATTGTTTTCATTAGTTACTGGAGCTCCTCAATAGGTCTCCTTTAGCCCTTGTGCTATCTTAGACGACCCCAGCCTTACATTGACGTGTTCTCCCTACCATGACAAAGGTGGATAAAGGTGGAAAGATTTCATGTAATCCATGGACACCAGTGAGGTTCACAAATCATTGAAGAAAAAAGGTTCAGAGCACTGTCTAGTGGGTCTAGATGACCCAACTCCCAATGTTAAAGTGCCGGGGATAGCACAAGGGCTAGGTTGGCTCCTCTTCCTCCAACCACACTTTTTTTTTCCTTTTCTTGGTGCAAAAAGTGAATTAATTCAGAAACTATGGTGATATAGAGAGTGGAGGGATGAGGGATCGTCATCTAGATTTGGAGGTTTTTATGAAACTTGTTGAGTGTCCACAGCTTTTCAGGATCCTGCTTTCTTCATCGCCAGCTGCCCAGCGTGGCCCTCCGCTTTGGGCTATGGCCCTCTCAAGCACTACCTTCTCTTGTATAGCCCTCCCCTCCCCTCCGTGCTCCCACCCTTCTCAACCCCATTCTTCGACCTCTACCTCAAAGCAAGACAAACCCCCCACCACTATGCATCTATTTCTTCTTCAAGTGAGATTTTTACAAAGACGGAAAGTCTGAATACGCCTTTCCCCCTCAGATGCCGGGCATTTTCAGGTTTATCAAGACGGGGACAATAGCCCTTCATTTGTTGAGTTCTCCTCCTCAACAAATGAAGTGAAGCAGAGAGGTCTATGGGGGGGGGGGGGGTTGGTAAAAAGGGGAGTCTATTGTGTTTTTTAGAATGGGGGGAGAAACAGAAAAAGAAAAAGATGCGAAAGAGCAGTTCATTTTTGTCTGTAAGCAGCCGCAAAGGCACCTTGTTTTGTGTAAAGCAACTCTCTCTGCAGTTTCAGTCCAAAAGGAAAAGGCAAACAGACGGAAGACTAGTTCATTTTTCCTTTCTCTTGTTCTCCAGTAGTTTAATTGCCCCCCCACCCCATTCCTCCCTATCTCCTGGTTGACATATTTTTTAAGTTTCACTTTTGCAGGACAGACGTGACAAAAATGTTCCGAACAGAATTAAGAGCATGCAACATTCTATTTAACAGATGTATATTTTCAGCTGTGATTACTTCAGGCTAGTTTAACATTTTGAAGAATGTCACACCCTCTGGTCATTTCCATGGATCTGTTTTCAGATCTGGTGGCCAAATAAATACAAAAGGAAGCATGAGAGAAAACAGCTTACATGGATTTCTATATTCGGGAATCCAAGCGCCATCTTCAAACGTTTACACATGTGTGACAAACTGAGTTTCACAGATAGGATTGGAAGCTTAATCTCTGAGCGTTTACATAAACTGTAAAACACAGTTATTAAGAATAAGAAAGTAAATTCTGCCTGAATGAATAATGATGCAATTACAAATGTTTCCCTGACCAGAATCCTTATTATTTCAGTTTCAGTTTCAGTTTAGTTTTTAATTTCAAACACAAACAAATGAAAAATCAACACAGTGGTTTAAAAGACATAAAACAATACAGTGTGCTTGAAAAGGAGTGGGTTGAAGAGAAATCTTGTCTGCTCCCACCCCTTTTTACAAAACTAGATGATATTCAACACACGTATTGCTATTTACAGATAGGTACAAAACATTCACGGTACAATTCTGCATGGCAACTGTGGAAAAGTGACATTTTTTTTTACTATTAGTAACTTCTTGTAGGTTTCTTTGAATGCATGAAAACTTTTGGTTTGCTTTAAACCACAATTAGATAGACAAATTTTCTTTTTTGTTGTTCGAATGCATTGCTTTATGAAATTCAGTTTTTTTCTAAGATTGTAATTCCCGTCTCTGTCTTTGAACATTTGCTGCAAGTTTATTGGAAGTAAGTTGTATCTGACCTTGTAGATGATGAGAGCCGTTTCACTAGATCCCATATTTTCAACAAACCCGACTTTAAAAATAGAGCATTTGTATGTGACCCATAGTCCACTCCATGAACAATTCCAACAGCTTTTTTTTGTAAGATAGATAATGAAGAAACCTGAATAATGTGAAAGAAATCAGTAGATTTAAATGGAATAAATTTATTTTTCATAAAAAATGTTTTAGCTTAATTTCAAGTAGTTTTGATGATTGATTGACAGTCAGAGGGCTGTAGGCGCACCGACAGCCACGCCTCTGTCAGTCATCCCCAGATCAGCTGCGGCTACATCAGTAGCCTACCAGCTCCAAGTATTAATGAGGATTGAATGAATAATAGATACAAACTGTAAGCACTTTAAGCATCTGGAAAAGCACAGATAAATGAAATTCATTATTATTATACCATTAAGGCTGAAACTTATCGGTATAATGGTACCGGTTTTGCTACCGCATCCCTATCCAGAGCCATGAGTTCAGTTTATCACATGTTTTGTGGAGCTGTAGCAAACGTTCTGTCATTTTTGTCAGAAACAAGATGTCATTATATCCTCCATGCCAGTAACAAACTTTTTACACGAAAAGGCAAAAGTCTCTGACATTGTCGCAAAGAAAGTGACTGATAGTCATTCTATTTATTTACTTTATCTATCGATTTAGAAAGCCTGGCTTGGTTTAACGGGTGCTCAAAGGCATGTTGGGTTCTGGCAGCAGCTCACAGCTCTGGTTGGCTGGGTTCATGAAAATCCGAGAACAGCTGATTGACCGGCAAAAAGGAGCTTTGAGATTAGCTGCCTCAATGTTTTTCAAACACACAGCTCTGCAATTCTTCTTTAGTAATTTCTCTCCAAAACTTCCATTGCTGTTCTTTTCTATTTTTTTTTATCACCTTCAAGCTGCTTCTGGAGTATGTGTTTGTTGTGCAAAGAGGATGAATGTAATCTCCTTTTCCTGCTCCACAGAGAATTGTTAGGAACCAGCAGCTTGACAGATGTTAGCCACATTATCTTGCTGCTGCTTTAAGCCCAACCTAACATCATCTTTGCTTCTGTGCTTTTGTTCCTGTGTGCTTGTGACAGGTGCCAAGGAGATTGATATCGCAGCGACGCTGGAGCACCTGCGGGACCAGAGGCCGGGAATGGTCCAGACCAAGGTAACAAACACACCTGGGACCTGCATGTTTGTTCATGCTGAAACCAGCTCAGATAAAGATAAACACCCACTCTGAAGAAAATTGTGCTTTTGGTGTTTTTAAAATGTTCTTGTTGTATTTTCTCATGAAAATTTAGATTAAAATGGTTTTCTGAGGTTTAAAGGGCCTATACCATGCAAAATTAATTTGTTGAGGTTTTAAGTGTATTATTATGATGTTCATTCCTCACAAGAAGAAACTCCAAAGCGGTATTTTCTTTTCGTTCTCACATTGCTGAATACACAGTAACCCCACACACGAGACCAGCTCTAGTCATCATGAAATGGGCGGCACCCACACGGAGCGCAAGCCAGTGCCTCTTACTTCCGTGTAGGAAAAGAACTCAGGAAAAAAAACTAGTAATTAATAAATAAATAAATATTTTGTGTGCCAATATGTAATGATAAACATGGATATGGCTTACTATAAAAGTCCTAAGAATAGCCTGGTATAGGCCTTTTAAATTGTGAATCAGGAGCAGGCTTAAAAATGCTGTTTTCACCCATTATAAACTGAAGGAGCTCTAAATAAACCGTTTTTGGTTTTCTTGTGAGTTGAGCTGTGTGGGGCAACAGGGGGAGAGCGGTTATGAAAAAGCCCTGGAGGGGGAGTCAACCTGACATTGTTGAATTGATGATACTCAAGGTCACCTCCTCAGTTCTGTGTTGTCTTTTCACATTTAGTGCCGATGCTTGGATGGCCAGAGGCAGCTTAAGGGTTACGGGGTGATGGCTGTTGGGTTTACAGAATGTTGTTCTTGGATGCAGGTGGCATAATGTCCGGGGGAAGCTCCTCACCAATCAGATCAAACTAAAGAAAAAGGTTCCAGGTCACAGATCACCTCAAGTTTCCATTTTTAGCAAACAACCTCCTGATCCATCCAGCCTAGAGTCTAGAGTCATGTCTGGAATTGTTGCGGTAAAAAGGTATCTCTAACTTGGGGATGTAGAAGCAGATTTGACCTTTTAAGGTCATAAAGTCATCTCTTTAATCGCCCTGGTTCCAAGTTTCAGCAGTGACCTCCAAAAAAACTTGGCCAAGCTGGTACTTTAAAGTCCCTGGCAGTAGGAGCGAGCTTTCTCCATCCTCAGAGTCTGTTATGTTACCATGTTTGGCATCAGGAAAGGCTGATAAAGTTCAGGCTTACCGCTGTCCCTCCTGAGAGTTTACAGATTCAAAAGGCGGAAACACAATATCAAGGTGATGCACATTATCTACAGGTGTACAAAGAGGACAAATAAGTTGTACTCACAGTCATTTGACATGATATTTCTATCATCATCAGCCTATTTCTCATTGTCTTTCCCCATCAGTGAGGGGGGTGGGAGGTGTGAAAGGAGTGGGGGGCTGTGTGTAACGGGGGAAGGGGGGGCTATTTTTTTTATTTTTGTGCTTGTTTATTTTAATCGTCATGCTTGTTTTTACATTTTCTTTTGTTTTAATGTAAAACACTTTGTGTTGTACTTTTATATGAAAAATGCTTTATAAATAAAGTTTTGATTTGATTTGATGATGAATTGAATTTTCCTTCTTGAGACACTTTAGCTCTCAACCCTTGTTCTATCTTAGATGACCCCACCCTTACATTGACGTGTTCTCCCTACCATGACAAAAGTGGATAAAGGTGGAAAGATTTCATGTTATCCATGGACACCAGTGAAGATCACAAATCATTGAAGAAAAAAGGTTCAGAGCACTGTTTAGTGGGTCTAGATGACCCAACATTAAAGTACCTAGGATAGCACAAGGGTTAAACATGTGATCTCTGCCAGGATGGAAATATTTTTGATTTATTCTAGATTTCAGATTGAGTAGTCAGGTATGCTTAGCAGGAGGGAAAGCTAACCTTACCTATGAGGCAGATCAAACTAGAGAACTACAGCTATGATGCTTTTCAAGTGTGAATGCTGATTTGGCCCCTCTGTGGACCAAAAAGTGAAGGTCAATGATTAGCGGCAAAACCAGTCCAGCCAGTAAATCTGGATAATGTGAATCAAACGTTAGAAACAGATGTTGGTAGATATTTCCACTAGAAGGTAGATAGCTCTAACAAGGTTCTGAATAGACTAACAGAACTGGACGGTTTTCTCTGCTTTATAAATTTCCTCTGGTTAAAGCTTGTTTGCTGCCCCATGAGCAACTTAGAATTGCAGTTTTGTTTTGTTTTTCTTTGACTTGCCGGTTCCCTCTTCTAGGGCTGTTTCTCGGGGTGGCTTAGTACAGCCTCAGCTTCAAAATCCCAGCTGGGTCCTTTCTGTGTGGAGTTTGCATGTTCTCTGCATGCATGGGTTTTCCAAAAACATGCTTCAAAGGTTCATGGGTGACTTAAAATTGTCTCTAGGCCTGAGGTGTGAGATTGTGTAGCCCCTGCAAAAGGTCGCCTGGCAGCCTGTTTAGGCTGTACCCCAACCTGCAAACAACCGTAGCTGGGATAGGCTCCAGCAACTCCATGACCCCAAAAGGGAATAGGCAGGCAGAAATGGAGATGGATGACCTAAGCAGTGTGACAGACATTGGGCATCCTCATCTTTTCTCTGACTCTGATCTGTTAGGTTTCATGCAGCTGGGCAGGTCTGTTTGGTTCAGACTTTTGATGTCCACCTGAACTCTGTCTCTACTTTGCTTTTCTTTCAGACCAGTTTGAATTTGCGCCACCACCGCTGCTGAAGAGGCCAACGCTATCTGGAAAGCTCAGTAGACACCAACACCAAGTTTCCAGTCCTCTTCTTCTCCTCTCCAGCCAAAACAGCAGTCGCTGCTCCCTTTGGTTTCCTCCTCAGCTGCTAATTTGGTTTTGATTCCATCGTGTTCCTCCTCCTTTTGTCTCTCCTCTAAATTAATTTTTATGTAAACATTTACCAGACCTTTCTGTCCTTTCATTGTTATCAATAGTTACACTGCTGTTTTCCATCTCATGGTTTTTCTACCATTTTTTTCCATCTTCAGTTTTTCCACATCCTCACTTCCTCTCTCCAGAGGAAACTGCCCCTTCCCTTCTTTCCTCTGTGTAACTCCCAAAACATGTGTCCAGAAACCACCCAACCATTGTTGTACATAGACGGTGAAATGATCCATGCAGCTTATGGTATTTTTCCTGCTTTTAAGCACATTTAGATGGACTTGAAACTCTTTTTTCATCTTTGTTTTAGTCACATTTTTAGGATTTGTTTTGCGTTAGTGTCGCACTAAATAATTCCAGATTGTGCACATATTTTATCTTGACTGTTTCATCAAATTGTGATTGTTTTTAATATTTAGTGCCATGCTGTGATATGTTTAATGCAGTAGGCTAGAGTCAGTGTAACTCAATGTTGATGAGATAAAAAGTGACTGATTTAAATTCTTATAAAGTTGTTTATTTTGTGGAAAATCTAGAAAATACATCTGTTATGGCATTTCTATTAAAAAAATATATTATTATAATAAAGGATGGCTTTGGATTTTAGTGTAAACAGGTTTGTGTAGTTTTCTTTTTTTATGGAAAAAACAATTTTGTGGCTTGTCACTAAAGCTCAATTCAAGTTCAACAAATCTTAAACAAAGGAAAGAACGGAATCAATCAGGGGGAATAGGAGAAATTTAAAAAAAATGCTTCATTTTAATTTGGATTTATTCTTAATAATTAAAAAATATTGCCTTCAATCAGTCGATCCACATGATCGATCTGATCATTTGAAAATACATTGAACCCAAATGCAGGTAGGTTTTCCAGACCGTGGATTGAACCAAACAGAAGGAGCAGTTTGGACTAAAAGGGTGCATCCCATGTAGCATTAATGGATTTATTGCACTGTAGCTGAGTCCCCTTTGCATTATAGCTGTGACTCACTGTGGTTTCTTTTTAAAGCATCTATATATTGTTTTTGTTGTGCTGTGAATGCAAACAGGAAACTGTTCGATTTGTGTGATTCCTGCTGCAAAAATAAATGTACTTTACTGCTGAATAGATGATGTCTCTTTACATTGTTTAAAATGCAAAAAATTCTAAGAAGAGATGTTTGTTTTATTGATTTTGAACCAGATGCTCTGCAGCACAGAAAGCTACAGGTATAGTAAAGAAAAGATGGAAAATGGGGGGGGGGTTACTTAAGAGTTCAAAACTTTTTAATGTTTTCATAAAAATGAGATGATCAGTAGCATCAAAGAAAGTCATATAGACATTTTTTATGATTTTATGTTTTAGAGTTTAAAATTCAGCTGTGTCCTCCATGTGATATGAAGCCTCCGAAACCGCAGCGTGAGATTTTCTGTTTCCTTCTAAACTATTTCTTTACAACTTTTGATCATTTCAAAGGATAATTTTTAGACTCTTCTGGTGTTTAAAAACTTACTATCAATTGAGGGTCAGAGCTTTTTCAAAATATTTTCTTTAAATTTAAAGCACATCTTAAACACTGTAACAAATGTCTGCAAAATTTACAACACAATGCTGTGCAGTTAAACAGTAAATGATAAAAGATGTTTAAGCAGTATATAAAATACCTAAATATCATTATTTTGATCATAGAAACGTGTTCAATTATTAATGCTTCCATGTTAAATCTGGGGTCACACTGACGGTTAACCCTTGTGCTATCTTAGACACATCTTTGTTCTGCAGAAATGTATAAGAACCTTCAACCCTTGTGCTATCCTAGGCACTTTAACATTGGGAGTTGGGTCATCTAGACCCACTAGACAGTGTGCTAAACCTTTTTACTTCAGTGATTTGTGATCTTCACTGGTTTCCATAAATTCCATGAAATCTTTCCACCTTTATCCACCTTTGTCATGGTAGGGAGAACACGTCAACGTAAGGGTGGGGTCATCTAAGGTAGCACAAGGGATAAAAACGAGATTGATCAAACTGAAATCAATCAGAATTCAACATTGTTATGGTTGAGTTCTGCAATAAAATTATGTAAATTCATAAAAGCATAAAACACGAGTGTGGAGAAGTTTCCAAGATTCTTTCTAAATCAGTTTTAAAATAATAATATTTATCCGTCCTGCAAGCCTTTTTGTCAAAGGCCAAGAGTGACCTGATCCAATCTCTGCTTGTTCCGTTCAGAGGTGCTGCTGTAACAGCATGATGCAACACAGCAGAAGTGCAGAAGGAATCCACTCAACGTATTATATCTTAACGCTTCAATAAACTGTTGTTTTTAAACTCTACTCTCATTACTAGACTCCGAGCAGAGGAGAGCTTCTCTGCACCGACGGCATTTTTAGTGAGGCAGCCGCCTGCCGCGCTAACACTCTCCCAAACAGCGATGCAGCCTGTTAAAAGTGTCATCGTTGATGCAGTATTGTGATGTAACATTTCATTTTTGCCATCTGTGTGGGCCGCAAACATCTGTTTTATTGCTCAACAAACAAACGAGCAGCATTTTAGATCAGATTGGGCATCATTAGCTTTAAGTGCGAGGAGGCACAGAGCCATCCAGGATTTAGACAGTGTCAAGGCTGGATGCCAATTCTTCTTCTTGAGTAACACTGCCATGTAAACATTAATGCTGATCTTAATCGGTATATTGATGAAAATCCTACTTTTTACATGAAAAGTTCATTTAGATCTTGAAAACCTTCCAGAAAATGTGATGGTGTTACATCAGGAGTCATCACGTAAAAGAGAAATCGTTTTTAACTTGGAGGTGTCATTGTCAAGACTGACCTTTTTTTGTGAGCTATGCACTGTGATTTCACACATTTCAAGCTGCACAGGTCCAAAAGTCTGCGGTAAGGCTTCTGACGAGTGCCAATAAATGAGCTAACATGACTCGTCTACTGTCCTCTTGGCACTGCCACCCACTCAAAAGTAGAAATTAGTAAAACATTTTACTCCTAGTTTTTAGAGCTTTGCACGGAAAAATGCCGGCATACATTTTTGACCTTTTAACCCCTTGCTTTGTTGGCTGAATCTGCCACTACCACTACTCCACCCTACCCCTTCCAGTTGTAGAGGCATTTGAAGCTGTAGTGGTATCCAAACTTGTTTTTTAAGGGGTAGCCGTAGAGACTTAGGAGTGGATATTTCTCCACCGGGAGGGTGATCGGCGCCATGTTGTGCTGTGAAAGAGAAACGCATTTTTTCACGTGGGTGTGCTCTTTAGCACAGACGATTACATTGAAATGTAAGTTATGAGTTTGTTTTTGCATGACTTTTTAAAATTATAAAGCCAATGTTGTGTCTTTTCCAGGTGCTGACAGCTACACAACTATGGAAGCGATTGTGTAGCATAATTAAAAATAAAAGTCAATACCAGAAATACTTTTTCATTTTTTTAAATTAAGTTGCATCAAATGACTCTGGAAGTAAATATGTGGGAATTAGCCTTTATTTTGTCTGGACACCACTGGAAACACAAATTCATTTGATGGTTTAGAGTTTCTCAGAATGTAGCAGCACCTCCGCCTTTGGCAATCTGGAGCTTCGGATCACAGGGCTTCGCGCTCCCCTATGCGAAAGCGGCTGCCGGTCCCAGTCGGGGGGAAAGTTTCGACAAACCGCCGTGCGTCCGAAGGAGGACCGCGGAAGGCGGAGATGCTGCTACGTAGTCCTGAGAAGCTGTGTACAATCATCAGGAGTGGACAGCACAACTGTCACAAAGCCCTCTTCTCTGCCGCTAACACAAAGCTGATCCTAGCATGTCTGTGTCTGTTAGCAGCCGGACACACGGAGATAGTGCTGATACCGCGTCCGCTCTGGAAATTCTAAGTGAATTGAATTATGCAACACTATTCGCAGGGTGGATGTGAAAATGAAAATGCAATCCCCTATTTGCATTTTCATTTTAATTATGACACAGAATAAGCAGTTTTTAAGTACAAATGAAAAAGCATTTTGGTGGATTTGCCTTGATTGATTTGTGAAAATGAAAAAGTATTTCTGTTAATCCATTTTAATTGTCAAATTAGACATTTCTAAATGAATTTTGCTACACATTTATCAGAGAACTTTTTGAAAATGTAATGTCAAATACCATTTTCTTTATCATTTTAATTAAGTGAGAAAATAAGTGTTGAAGTAGAAAATGAAAAAGCATTTTGGCGGATTGCCTTTTCATTTTCATTTTGAGTCAAAAAGTGCAGCTTCATTTTGAAAATGAAAAAGCATTTCTGGTTTTGACTTTTATTTTTAATTATGCTACAGAATCACTTGCATACACAACAGCTAAGCGCTAACGTACAGCATTGAGTGGCAGTAACGTCTGGATTGGAAGACACTATTTTATCTCTCCACTGTGAGGGATAAATGTAATGGTAAGGTGAGGCTATAGGGGTAGGGAAAGAATTCAGATTTGCCCTTTGTCTCGTCCTTTGAGGTCCTTAATACAAAAACTTGCTATAATAACAAAAAAGATCTTGCCTTCCAAGGAGTTGACCCTTGTTTTTAGAATGCCCTCCCTTTGTCATTACAACAGATCGAAGTTTCAAAATAAAGGTCAAGACGTAAGTGTTCAGAAGAGCCTTTTGTAGATTTAAACTGTCTTTTACTTAGACTAAATCTTGGTTTTAACTTGTCCTTTGAATGGGATGGTTTTTCTTACTTCCTGTTGCTGTTTTCTGCTTAATTTGATGCTCTCTTTTACGATTCTGGAGAACTAAGTGGGTTTTATTGGAGAAAGGTGCATATTTATTGGGGAAAGGTTTGTTTACTTATTTTAAATTATAACTATTAGCATATTGTCTGGTTAGCTCACCTGTAGTCTGGTTCAACTGAACTCTGGTCTGTCCACATATAGGGTTTTATGTTAATTGCAAGTGAACTCTGATGTAGTTGAGCTACAAATTAAGATGAGAGGGCATTCCAGCAAAGACCACAACTATGTGTATTTATGATCTTGGTCAATTATAATGTAAAGTAGATTTTTTCATTTTCTTATCAATTTCAGAAATATTATCTTAAATAGAATTGCTATATCTGTGTATCTTATTTTATATTGAATTTGTTTTCCTTTGTTTTCATTGCTGAAGTTCCTTGAAATAAATCAAGTTAACCGAGGAGCAAATCCCACACTCTCAATTATAAGTTAAAAAAACACTGATGGCACAATTCTGATGAATCTTGATAAAAAATCTCCTATGTAACTAAATGAAGGCATCTAACAATATGTTAAAATCTTGATGTTTTGTTCTTTTCCCACTAATCATGCAGGTAGATGCCAGGTAGATGAGCTGAGTGAAGTCAGCTGGTGGTAATTAGGAGGAGCAAGGCAGGCAGAGCTGGAGGGGGAGGAGTCTGACAGGCACCATGACAATTTTTTTTTCTTAATCATAAACACGATTTTTCTAATTATATCAATCTGAATATCATTTAGATCAGTGTTTTTCAACCTTTTTTGAGCCACGGCACACTTTAACCTTGACGAAAGTCCCGCGGCACACCAGTATCGAAAAATGTTTAAAAAAAAGCAGAAACTCAAAATCTGTATTGATCTATTGATCTTAAGCCCCCCCCCCCCGCAATCTCACGTGCATTTTTGTGATAATTGTGGCAGAAAAAGCAGGAAGTCGCAGCTGTTGTTTCTAAAAGATGTAATAAAAGTTAAGTTAGAAGATTTAAAAACTCTTTGATGTGTGTTTGTTGCTGGTTGTTACCACAACGAAGATTCATTGTGCGCTGAGACACTGTCACTATAAGGCTAGAGCTTCACAAGTCTTTTTCTGTAACTTGGTTAAAAGCTGCTAAGAGTTGTACCTCCTTCTACGCCAAACATCCTGGTTTCTGCTCTCACTACAAAGATGACAATAGCAATCATTTATCACTTCGCACTGTGCAGATAAAAATACTTCACATCTCGGCATTATTATTCTATCGGCATCTCCTAAGAAGAATCAAGGTAGACCGATCGCCTCTCCGAGTGTTTATCCAGATGAAAGCTGCTCAGCTATTGATTTTGCAAGCCAGTGCCGTTGGCTGGGAGCGTTGACTTAGAGAGTAGGAAGCAGGAAAAATCAATTCATGGAGATGCCGCTTTCTTCTCAGTAATGAGTCATGAGTGGATTTGGAGTGTCTTAAGTGTTATATTTTCACACCGCGCTGCCCGCAGAAACCTTCCCCCCACTGTTCTGCAAATTTGGAGCTGGATTGGCGAGAATGTAATTGGAGCAAGGCGGCTTTAAGCACGAGCCCAAATGTGCCAAGCTGTTGGGTCTTTGGATTGGCTGATGGTGCCTAAAAATGACTTGTCTAGTGACTTGTCTTGAGGCGACTCCACCATTGCACGAACATAGGTTTCCCTTGCTCAGTAACTACAGCTCCTTTCACTGGTCCCCATTCTTTTACTTGAATTTAGTTTTAGTGGATTTAAAAGTCAACAATCTGGAAAGTTAATGAGTAGATGATCTGGTTTCCATAGTCCGTTCTATCACTTCTGAAGAAGAAAAAAATGCAGAGGAAGGCCTTTGACCACAGATAAGAAAGTATGTTTTTAATCAGTTTTTTTTGGTCAATTTCAAAATGTAAAACAGAGTTAAATAAAAATAGTTTAGCAAACTTAAGTTTACATTTGAAATCTAAGGTGCTTTAACTGATTTCTGTACATTATGAAATTTGAGCTGGCCTGCAGATTTTTGTTGTCTTTCTTCGTCATTGTAACCCTTATGCTATCCTATGGGGTCAAGATGACCATTGACGTGTTCTCCCTACCATGAAAAAGGTGGATAAAGGTGGAGAGGATTTCATGTAATCCATGGACACCAGTGAAGATCATGAATCATTGAGGAAAAAAAGGGCAGACAGACTAGCGTCTCTTAGCTCCATTGATTTGTTCACTTGTTCCACGGTCTGATACCGGATTCTGTGGAAAGCTACACCGCTAAAGACGAGCTTTAGCTGGTGTTTCTGTTAGAACTGAGAGACTTTTTGAGCTAAATTGGAACAAGGAAGTTAAGACTTTAACCACTTCTGATTGGTCAGACTGATGACGTGTGATTAAGTCTTCAAGAATGATTGGCGGAGACAGTTAAAGGGGCGGGACTTTTCCTAAAAGAGCTTAAGCTGCGGCTAAATCGCAGTGCCGTCATTCTTATCGAAATGTCTTTAATAGAATCAAATAAACACAAAGAAAAGATAATTTTATGATCTTTACATTCTTAACTACTTAGTGTTTTATCAGGGCCTGTTTGGATTAACACAGAGCTGATTTCATTGAGATGGGAAATGTTGTTATATCAGATAATGAGGGCCATTTCCCACGGCACACTTGACCATCTCCCACGCCACACTAGTGTGCCGCGGCACACTGGTTGAAAAACACTCAATTCCCAGATGACTCAACTCCCAATGTTAATGTGCCTAGGATAGGACAAGGGTTAAAGAGCCTATATCCAGAAAAATCAACTTTTTCGAGTTAATAGGTCACAATGCCTCTCGAAAAACAACCCAAAGCAGTATTTTGCTTCATTCATCCATCTCTGAGCATCCCTCCAAAAACCTGCGCTTTGAGCATCAGCCCCTCCCAATCCATGAAAATGAATGGATTATCACATTGTAACATAGATAAGGGAAGGACAGCCCCTTCCAGGAAGACTTTGCACTGCCAGCACACAAACACACACACTTTCTCCGCAGAGCTAATGTTTTTGTAAGGCTCCACAATATATGCACATTAATCTTTGCAATAGTTTGCTTGTTGTTTTTTGTCTTGAAACCCCGACACCACTGCCGATGCCAGCTCTAGGTTGACGTCATGAAATGGGGAAGGAGCGAAAGGCGGGGCCTCAGAGATCGAGTCAGGTAGGGAATGGAGCTCCTGAAAAATTCTCATATTTCATTACAAAATCTTTCTTTAGTGTGCCAGCGGTAATTTTACCACATATGGGGATATAGTTTACTCTGAAAGGCTTAAGAAAAGCATGAAATAGGTCCTTTAAGAAATCTGATCCAGTTTTCTTTTATTTGTTATTTTTACTTTTCTTTGCTTAAGCCTACTACAGGAAAATTATGCAAATAATCAGTTTTAAGTATATTTGTGTTCATTGAAAAAGACAAGAGCATCGCTTTTCTGTGACATAATTAAAGTAAAAATGTAAAGATGAGATCGCCCCGCCTCCCTCCTGGAAATGCTAACTGGAATTAAATGATGCTACACTTTTCCCATGGTGGATGTGAAAACAAAAATGCAGTCCCCTCTTTGCATTTTCACTTTAATTAAGTCATAGAATAAGCAATGTGAAACCCTTGTGCTATCCTAGGCACTTTAACATTGGGAGCATAGGGTTGTGCACGGGTGTTTTTGCCTACAGATCCTTTCATCCGGTAGTCATGTTGTAGGGGCGGCCGTGGTGCGGTAGGGCGGTTGTCCCATGATCGTAAGGTTGCAGGTTCGACTCCCGCCTTGCACGCCCATGAGTCGAAGTGTCCTTGGGCAAGACGCTGAACTCCACCTTGCCTCTGGTGGTAGGCGGGCACCTGTGTTTGGCATGAATGGGTCTGTGACTGTAAAGCGCTTTGTCCTTGTAGGAAGAAAGGCGCTATATAAGTATACGTCATTTACCATTTGTTTCACCCTTAGTTATTTCTTCCTGTCGTATTTACTTCTTTTTAGCACCATGCATGTGGGAAGGGGAGTGGATGATGACCTCTGTGCGATGTACAATGTTTTGCGTGACAAAAAAAAAGTGCAGAGAACGTCTTATCACGTGTCTCTGCCTTTATTCCAGCGTTGCTGCAGCGTGTGTCCGCCACATATAACATACCGCTCTGTGAGAATTTTGCCAAACTTCAAACCGGTCCGTGGCACAACAAATGTGTTGGGGACCGCTGACTTAAACAAAAACACTACAAACCAAAACCACTGCTGAGCAGGCTAGAAAAACTCAAAACTTAAGACACTCCTAAAAGGGGGATGTCCAACTATGGATCAGCACAGGAGGAAGGGAAAGACAGGACCTCAATACATACAGAACAGATGAGACACAGGTGGAAACAATGAGGGCAGATGGGGACCAAAAGTAAAACTCAAAAACACAACAAAACAGGAAACATTACAAAATAAAACAGGAAACTGAACTCACAACATGACAGAACAAAAAGAGAACCCAAACACAAAAGCAAAGAAACTAAAACCATAACACAATGTCTTTCCTTCCTGCTCTTGGGTTTTCTCCCTGGCCTCTCCGTTATGAAGCAGTGCCGAAAGGGAAAATCAACTCGTAAAAAAAAAAAAAGGAGAAATAAAGTTCATTAGAAATAGAAAATAAATTCAAAACTCCAGAGGCTGCTGATACTACTTCTGGAAAAGAACCCCTTTTTGGGAGATTTATAAAAATTGAAGCTTCAGTTAAATGGCATCATCAATAAACAAACACAATTCCAACTACAAAGACTTTGACTTGAAACAGTTTAATACTCAAATAAATCTGGCAATCACATTTATTTTGGATCAGACAGAAAATTTCACCCATGACCTTGTCAAAATTAATAAAACATTTAAAGATTTTTATAGAAAACGTATTCACATCACAGGTCAATTCGTCAGAGCAAGCATCAACTCATTTCATAATAATGTAGACCTACCCAGGTTAAATGAGGATGAAATCATTAACTTGGACTCACCACTCTCATTGTGTGAACTTCATCAAGCTTTGTTGCTTATGCAAAACAGCAAAGCTCCAGGACCCGATGGCTGTCATGCTGAGTTTCATGAAGAATTTTTGGAACAGCTGGCACCAACGCTTTAAAAAATGGTTACATTTATCAAATAAAGCCAATCGCTGCCACCCAACATGAACTCAGCCAATATAATCCTCCTTCTCAAACAAAAGAAAGATGCCATATTGCCTTCGAGCTACCCCCCATTTCTTGAATCAACGCAGACATAAAAATGATTTGCACAGAGAATAGAAAAAAACACTCCTCATACTTCACCTTGATCAAACTGGATTCTTCAAAGACAGACACTCGAGTGACGTTTGCAGACTTTTTAACATAACAGTCTTTGCCACTATTAAAAACCAGGAAATGAGCATACTCTCATTGGATGCTGAAAAGGATTTGACCTTTTCACATAAAACACATTAAGAACAGTTTTCCAATAACTATGGGCCCTTCACAATTTGCATACAAAGCAAATCGATCCATGGAAGATGCCATCTCCACCACTCTCCACTTCACACTAACACATCTAGAGAGGAAAAACACCTATGCTAGAGTCCTCTTCATTGACTTCAGCTCGGCTTTTAAAATGATCATTCCACAGCAGCTGGTAGAGTGGTAGAGAAGCTCAGGCTACTAGGTGTGGACACGGCAATCTGCAACTGGACGCTCAGGTTTGGACAGGCTGCGGACAGTCAAGATCGCCAGACACAAATCCAGGCCCTATCTCAGTGAGCACGGGCACACCACAGGCATGTGTCCTGAGCTTTCTGCTGTTCAGTCTGCTTTTCACTTTTCTTAGGTATCCTCCTTCTGGGTAGGGGTGGGCTGCCTGGAACGGGTCTGTGGGGGTCCTGGCACGTACCTCGGGTTGGGGGTGCTTGGAACTCCTGGGTGGTGGTGGGCTGCTTGTCTGGGGTTGGGGGTGTTCTCTGGGGCGGGAACCCGCACTGGGCCCTTGGGGCGGTGGGGGTCTATTCTACTGGTTGGGCTCAAGCTTGCACTCTCTGTACCTCCCTGCTCTCAGGCATGGGGGTCCCTGTTGCAGTCCTGCTGGCCTTGGTCTGGGTGGCAAATGTCATTGCCCAGTGGGCGGACTTCTCTACCTACTAAACTGTGTGGGTGTCAGGGAGGGTCTTGGCTACCACTGCTGCTTCTGCATTGGTCTTGGTGTGGGGATAACCAGGCACTCTCCCTTTTTTTTACATTTCATCATCCAACCCAGCAGAACTAAACACCGACTCAACCGCAGGTGTCAGCTCACCTTTGCATGAATAGCCTGCATGACTGAATGAAATGCTTCATATGTAATACTTTTTATGCTTAAGTATGTGCCTGTGAACTGTATTTGTATTGAGTACTTGTTGACATGTTTGTATGTGAAGATTTTTGGAGCCAACAGGTAAGTTGGTAACACTTGAGTGTGTTTGTGGACAGGCCCCGCCCTTTATAGACTAACATTTACACTTGACAGTAATGATTATAAACTTCCAGCTGGGTGCTTTATGGTTCTACTCCTCCCCTTCTATAATCATCCTTCTATTTCCTTAACCCCCCCTTTTCCTCCTTTCCATTATATCTTTAACCCCCCCCCCAGATTCCTCCTTCTTTTTCCCTTCGTCCGGTCCACAAAAAACACTTACAAATATAATACATGTAAATAAAGTTTAACGTAAATAACGTAAGGGGTTTATAAAAATATAAACCTTGTGAGTCAGTAGATTCATAATTCTCTTTTGTAACAGTAAAATATTTCCAACACGAGGGGGCTTCAGCTCATATCTGTTTGCTCAGCTGTTGGACAGGACAAGTTTTAAAAGAATCCATTAAGAGTTACAATGACATTTTTTTGTGAAACAGAAAGACCATGATATAAGAGAACCGTGACATAGTTGGGACCAATGAAGATTAAAATTAGTTTACTGACAATATTGTTATGACAGACTTAACTTAAAGTTACACCTAAAGACTTGGAACTTAACACGAACTTAACTATCAAAAATATTTAGACTTGACTTGAAAATAAACACAAAGTCTTTAGACTTGACTTGCAAAAGGTGACTTGTCAACCTCTGCTGCAATTCACGCAAGGAAAAGAATACCATTAAAAATCTAAATATTTTTGAAAACTCTTTCACAAATACAGCTGACATTTTGTCAGTGACAGTCAGTGCTCTGTAAAAACAACCAAAAGCCTGTTCCACCAAGATTTTCTCCTTATCACTTGCAGCTTTCTGCTCCCCTTACATGTTATTACTCATAATAGGAGGTTGTGCTGCAGTCTTTGTAGTTGCTGCATCATTTTCCCATCTGACAGGAGATGCATTAGGAGATTAAAACATCATTGCTTTGTGAGAGCGGGCTGCAGTCTGCTTTAATAATAACCAGTGTGGTTTAAGGGCTCCTCACAAGTGTAAGCCAACAGACAGAAATATTTATCCCACATAACACCCCAGGTTATGTCTTGTTTAAAGATAAATGAGGGTGCCTCGTGTGGCCTTTACAAAATTTACTTCAAAGGGTTTAAATGACGGTTCTTAGAAGATCAAAGGGAACACAAGGAACAAAAATGATATTCCAACCACGGCTATGATCTTGTCTGCTGGTTATGGAGGAGTCTGGCATCTTCAGCCGCTGTGAGGACACTTCTGGCTTTTGAGTCCATCTTTTCCATCAGTGTCACACCTTTGGTGACCCCAATATCACCCACCATCACTCATCATTACCGCGTTTATAAGCAAGCTTCCAGTGGCAGCCCTCACAGGGAGTTTAACCATTTGCATAGAAAAATTGCTTTCCTGCATGCAGTGAAGGAGGACTGCTTTGCATAATTATAAATGATGAGCGGCTGCAGGACCGAGCTGACAGATGCGTGTGGGAGAGTCACAAGGAGGATGAGGTCGGTATAGAAAAAACACGACAATGTTTCAGTGTTTCTGATTTTACACAATGTTGATCAAACAGAAATCAGGAGTTTTTAGCCCATTACCACCGGAGATGTCGCCGGTGAAACTTGCCATGTTTTTCAGAGTTTGTCAGAGTTTTTCTGCATAATTTAGGTTAGGAGTGAGACTCAGGCCGACCTGTATGGGATTTCAAAAAAAATAAATATTGGCTCATATATTTGTTATATTAACAGGCTGATCTCTTCAAAAATGTCTCAGACAGACATATATACATAAAATTAATGTCAATATTTATGAATATTGGTTTATATTTTTAGTGACTTTTTGTCTTTTACTCATATTTCTAATTATATTTCTAAATCTTGACTACTTTTACCAAGTTCTAAATTTTCCATTGTGATTATTAAAGTCTATTGATCTTGCCTCACCGGAAGTTGGGTGGAAAAAAGGAAATTGTTATTTTCGGCCAATTTACTCTTTTCTTTACATTTAACATTTTAAACATTTTAATTCACCCCTATTAACTTTGAACTTATTTACTACAGCGTGGAAAATAAGTATTGAACACGTCAACATTTCTCTCAAAAAACACATTTCTAATCGAGCTATTGACACGAAATTTTCACCAGATGTCGGCATCAACCCAAGTAATGCACACATAGAAAGAAATCCAAACATTTATGTCCATAAATGAAGTTATGTGTAATAAAGTGAAATGGCACAGGGAATAAGTATTGAACACGCTTACTGAAATTTATTTAATACTTGCAAAAACCTTTGTTGGTGATTACAGCCTCAAGACGCCTCCTGTATGGAGAAACCAGTCGAATACATTGGGTTGATGCCGACATCTGGTGAAAATGTCATGTCAATAGCTCGATTAGAAATATGTTTTTTGAGAGAAATGTTGACGTGTTCAATACTTATTTTCCCCGCTGTAAATTAGTGCCTGGAGGCAACACAATCCCCGCCTGGCCTCTATGAGTTCACAATCTGACTAAATACTTAACAAGAATCAGTCCTTTGGCAAAAGAGGAATAACTTCAGTGACATAAAAGTCTTTTGACAACTTTTGTAATTTACCGTAACCTCAATCTTCCTGACTCGACTATCTTTCCCTGGAAAAGTTGCACTCACTCTTGCCATTGGCCAGCTGTTGCGGGGAACATGCTTGTCCTTGAGCAAGATGAGGTCACCAACTTGCAGGTTTCCACAAGGTACAGTCCATTTGTGTCTCTGTTGTAGTAAAGGCAGGTATTCTCGCTTCCAACGAGACCAAAACTGATTGGCAAGAGCTTGAACTTGTCTCCATTGCTTGGTTTAAAGATTTTGTCCAGAAAATCTCCAAGAGAAGGTAAGAGGTACGGTTTCTGAGTGTCCAAAAACTGTGGGGCGACCGTTTTCGAGAATAACTGTCTTGTATGAGTTGACTGTGGGATTGTGGATGTTACCTACACGCATATCCCAACTACAACCCATTCTAAATCTAGGCATGTTCCCTGACTTTGTGTGCACGTAAAACAGCTCGCCCGAGTAGTAAGAGTATTTGTGCGTTTGGAATATACTTTGTTCTGGATTATACTTTGCAATGGGCTGCAGGTGTGGCTGGTGCAGCACAGCGCTTGGTGTTGGGATTTCACTCCTATGGTTAGGAATGTCCTGACATTCAATAAGAGGAGGGAGTGGGATTACTACTGACCCATCTAAAGACTCAATCTGGAAGTCTTCATCCATTTTTCCCTAAATTTCTACAATCCCAGGGCATGTTCTTAGATTGCAACTGACTGGTTTGTTCTTAATGTTGAAAAGTTCAAAGAACTCTGGGCCAGCTAAGAAATGATTGCTCTGGTCATCAACTATGATGTATGTTTTTACTGCACTGTTTCTATAATCTTCGGGATACACCTTTGCGAGACATATTTTGGAACAAGAACAACCCCACTGACCTGGGCCGCACACTTTGGTCCATGTTGTAGTTACTGCAACACTGTCTGAGCAGCTTTCTCCCTCCCCACCATCCTCTTGAGCAGGGCCAGGAGCCTTGGAGGCTTGCTGTGGAGGTCCAGGATGAATGACGGTTTCATGCCTTGTACTTTCACATTCAGAGCACTTTACTCTAGATCTACAGTCCTTAGCAAGATGAGTGTCTGAAGAGCAGCACTTGAAACAGATTTCTTTCTCTATAAGAAAGGCCTTTCTTTCATCGAGCAGTTTGTTCATGAATGTCCTGCATTTCTTGAATGTGTGGGGTTTGTTATGCAGAGGGCAGTTCTTGTTAATGTCCTTATTAGGGGAGGTGACGTTTGATTTGTACACCGATATGGGTTTAGCAGGGCTGAAATTCTTAAGGTTTGGTCTTTCTGATTTTGTATATGTTTGGGTGTTTTGCTGGTTGAAACTTGGATCATTGCGTTTTTTTAGCCTTCTTGCATATGTAACCCTCTTGTACTGATACCTCTGCGGGAACCTCCGAGACTCTGCGCTGTGTTTGTGATGGTATGATGAGAGGAGGTGTCGCACAGAGAGTCGAAGCATCAGAGACCACGATTGGTTAAGAGATTGCAGTCGAGTCGAGAGCCAGGTGTAACAAGGCAGGTGTTTATTCTATCCCCAGAAGCACTCAGGTTCACAAATTTCCATATACTGCTCAGCCACCACCTTTCAAAGAACCAACACATTCTGAAATCAAAATGGCGCTCGGAACGGACTTTACCCGGGGCTACGGTATCCCTCAAAGAACAAAACATACAACTTTGGTCAAAATGACGGGGCAAGAGCGCCATCCAGGGGCCATAACTTTCAACAGCACTACACATATAAACTTGCAGAAATTCTCCTTTTTATATTGTGAGCCTTGCGACGTCCATTTCTCTTGAATTCCGTATAGAAGTTTGTCCACAATTGGTCCAATTGCACGAGACGTGTTAAGAGATTGGACCGAGCAGATATCCATCCTCTTTAGCTCCTTGGATCTTCTGTAACAGATCAAATCAAATCAACCTTTATTTATATAGCACTTTTACAACAACACATGTCACTCAAAGTGCTGTGCATACAAACAATAAAATTTTAAAACAAGATGACAAGACAAACAGTGCCGACAACCCCCCCCCCCCCCCCCCCAGTGACCCTCTCATCTGGACCAGGAGACATAGCCAAGGGGGAATGAATGGTGACCATCCTCAGGGACAGGGGACATGAAGTGTGGGCCCGGCGACCCTCCTCAGGAACAGACATGAAGAGGAGCGTCCCCAGTGACCCTCCACAGGAAACTTGAGATTTGAAGGATGGTCCTAGCAATCCCCAGCAATCATAACATGAACAATGCTGCAGGAACTCATCTGGCGTGGCATGGAATGGCATCATGAAAAACTCCCCTGCTGGGTCCAAGGTGGTCAGGTCATTCTGTCAGGAACTGGTGGTGGAGGACCCAAAATGCAGGAGACCAGGATTGGTGACAGGAAATAAAACATTTGATTAGCAAACTGAAACATGACAAAACTATGAGGAGAAACAAAACTGTGACAAAACAGAGCAGATGACCTGACAAGGAAGTACAGAAACTAAGACACTTAAATAGGCTGAGGGCAATTAACTGAACTGAAGACAGCTGTGGATCATGAACCTGAAGGTGTGACTGACAAGAAGGAAACCAAAAACATGACAAAGAAAACCAAACCACTGAATCCTTACAAGTTCACACTACCACAGGACCCCCCAGATCCAATCAAAAAGTCAGACCCGGGAGATCCCGTAGCAGTGACCCCGTTCACTGAGAAGGGTCAGTCACCGATGTGGAGGATCCCTCAGAGGAAAACACTGGAGTTACAAAAAAAATGTTCATTCATTTACCAAGGCTGTGTCCCACCAAGGTGGGGTAGCCTAGACAAGGCACACAATTTTAGCTCCCTCTGTAAAAGAAATGTAAAAGAAATAAAATTAAAATTGAAATATATTTAAAACACGAACAAGAAACAAACAATTACATAAACCTTAATAGACATTTAAATGGTAAGTGTGACTAAAAAATTAAAAATAAATAAAATGGATACAAATAAATAAATGAATGTATGTAAATACACACATAAACCTAGTAAAAAGAGAAAATAAATAATTTAAATATCAAATAAATTCCTAAAATTCAATTAAAAGCTAAATTAAAAAGGTAGGTCTTAAGCCTTCCTTTAAAAACATGAACAGTCTCTGCGGCCCTGAGGCTCTCTGGGAGGCTGTTCCACAGGCGAGCTCCGTAAAACCTGAATGAGGCCTCGCCGTATGTTTTGGTTCTAACTTTTGGTATAACCAAAAGGCCGGTATCAGAGGACCTCAGGGTCCGCGAGGGCTCATACTTTAAAATCATGTCAGATAAATATGAAGGCCCGAGACCATAAAAAACATTTGTAAACCAATAAAAGAACTTTAAAATCTCCTAGTTCTGTCAGTTTCACGTTATCTGTTGTAGGTATTTTGGGAAAACTGTCTAACCTCTGAAATAGTAATTTTTATAATTATTTCAGGAGCCACATAACACTCATGAAGTCGCTCCCATGCTTTCTCCAGAGCCATGGTTGGGTTGTTGACGAAAACAGAGCGGATTCACTTGACTTGACAGTTTGACTCTTTTCCCAACCATTTTGTCATCAAATCGAACTCTTGAGTTGGAGTGATGTGAACTTCGGCTGTAGCACCTATAAATGAGGAGTACCATGCTCTGAAATTCTCTGACTTGTCATCATATTGATAAAGACCGGAAATGATGAGGTCACGTATTGTACAAATGGTTCAGCTGGATGTGGCATGCCTGCAGGTGTGTTGTATTGAGACCTGAAAGGGCTTGAGAATGGATTGAGAGTGTTGTATGCTGGCTGAACTTTTGGTTCACTCTCAACTTTGTGAAGGGATGATGTATTCTGGATAGGCAGAGTTGAACTGTATGGTGGTTGTCGATCCTTTGCCTAGTGCTGATAAGCAGTGGTCCTGTGTCTGCAGCATTGTTTTTAGGAGGACACCAAGTTATGAATGAGCCCTCTAAATCAACATTTTGCTTTTGTGTGTCTGGTACTGGTGCTGAGTCATTAGATTTGCTCCCATTCATTAGTGATTGCACATATTTTCTTGTTCTTTCTCTTTTAACTGAATCTGATCTTCTGCTCTGGTTTCCATGTTGCATTGCCTCCTTCTCTTCTACACTGTAAACCCAGATTTGATATCTTATCAAACATTTAAAGTATAATGTACTTACATGGCTCAAATCGATTATGTTTTGATTTCATTACTAGCAGATGTAAGTATGTTGTACTAATTTGTAGACCTAGTTGAGCCTGTGAATAATGTTAAGTGAAATAGCTTAAAATTCCCAAGTTTTAGTCAAGCAATGCACGATGGGAACGTGATCGCCGTCACTTTGCCGCTGAGAAGACTTCACTTTGCCACCGTGTCTATGCTTTTTGCCAAGAAGACGTCACTTTCTCGACGCGCATCAGACAGTCCAGTTTCTGCTTAAACTCGCCAGAGACGGTAAGTAACTTTGATTTAGCTAACGTTGCTCCTGAGTCATTCAACTTAATGTTTCCGTGTTTGTGTGTTGATACAAGGGGATGCTGGTGAGTAGTGGGAGGACGTTATCTTAATCTAGATCAGCAGCCATTTTCACCTGCTAGCTAACGTTACAAGTTTTTTTTTTACTTGGTGCGCTGTTTGTGAGATGTCCAAGTGAAGCAGTTTGACGTCGATGGACATTAACATTGTCACCCGTTAAGATACTTAGCTAGCTAAGTAAGTCACTTTTATCACTGGAGGGGCTTTTTATGAGTACCTTTAGAGAACTACGTTTTCTTAAGTTCAACGGACATCGCCTTTAACCACCTGTTTGATGGCTTAACTTTTTTGCTTGACGCGCTGTTTGTGAACTTGGAAAACTGTCATTTTAATCTGTTCAACAGGACATTTTCAACGTGTAGTGTCTTGGCGGGCGCCGCCCGGCTTTGAACTGCCTCTCAACACATTAAGATGCGCCGCGGGCGAAAACCACGCGCATTCATGGCGGCGGGGATGAGAGCGCAATGTTATTTACTTTTTTTCTTGCTGGAAGGGCTTGTGTGAGCACTGTAAAGCTGTTGATGTAACCAGTTCAACTAAACATTTTTCCACCTGTAACTTTAGCGTATTGGTGACACAGCCCGATCCACGCTGAGCGAGGGACACGCACTCGGTGGGAAGAAGACTGTTAGCGAACACATTGCATTGTTTTTTCCTAGTAGTAACGTTAAATGTAAATGACTTTGACCATTCATTGTATTGTTGTCTTATGCATGTTTTGCATTAGTGATTATTTTACCTTCAAGCACTTAATAGAAAGTGAATTGCAACCGGATTATGACCGAGTATATTAGCCATAACGTTACACCCCTAACAATTAAATTATATCTTTAATGTTAGCTACTTTGAAAATACAGGTATATTGTTGCAGTAGACCACTGTAGCTTATATAAGTTCACTTGTCTCTTATTTTCTTTGTTTTATTGTGTTGCAGGTCATAGGAAGAGATTCCTTTAAAACCAGTATCCTGATATTAGCAACAAACTGAATACCAACCTCTGAAAAAATGCTTTGGAAGTGTAAGTATTGCCCTCTTAACTGTGAAAAGAGAGCACAGCTATTTAAACATTATAGGCTAAAACATGGAAGTTATGCAAGAACACAGCCTTTTCCTTGTTTATATCAGGAATGTCCATGTACATTTAAATCACTCAATGCACTAAAAGTACATTTATCTCGCCTTCACACCAAAACTCTTGATCAGCAGCCAGATGCACCAGTTCAATTTTGCTGTCTGTCATGTGGATTTGCCGAGTCTTGTACTCAGACTGACTACTTTACTCACCTGCATACTGCACACTTAAAAGTAAACCATAAAGTCAGGTGCCTGAATAAAGACTGTAACTTTGAAACAAGTATATACTCCACTTTCAAAGCACACAAGAGTAAAATACACCAGGACCAGAACTGGAAAAGTTTCAAGTCAAAAATCATTGGTTTCGATAATGTAAGCGATGACAATGATGCTGCACAAGACCAAATGTCACATGCTGATGATACGGATGATTTAGAAGATGTCAGTGTAGAAGCTAGTGAGAGTGATCTTCGTGAATTCCAAAACCAGCTTGAGCACAAATTAGCATCTCTTCTGTTTTGTTTTTTCCTCTTGTGTTAAAGATGCAAACTGTCCTTCACATACCAGAGAGTTCTGTGCAAGAAGTAATACAGCAGCTTTGTCAAATCAATAAGCTGTCACAGCCCCTTCTGCATAACAGAGTGAGGGCCGTACTAAAGTTATATTATGCTGACATTAATGAAACCGTTGTGAGGATGGATCCCTAGGAACTGCTAAAAAGAGAGCGGCCTATGTACTTAGAGAGTTTCCACTGGTGAACCACATTGAATATTGTGTGGAAAAAGGCAAAAAAAACACTTGCATATGTCCCTATTGTTCCCATGCTCCAGAAGTTGCTGAATAGAACTGACATATTGGATAAAGCTGGTTAAGAGATCCTGACATGGAGAAAAGCAGCGTTTCACAACAGCTTTGCACTGATATACAGTATATCACATTACAAATATAAAGTGTTGCATATGGGCTGCACGGTGGCGCAGTGGTTATAGCACTCTTGCCTCACAGCAAGAAGGCCCCTGGTTCAAGGGGACCTGAACCAGAATATCAATGGGGGACCTTACTGTGTGGAGTTTAAATGTGTGATTGTGGACACTCTACCTGCGACAGACTGGCAACCTGTCACTGCCTCCACCCACAAGTGGCCGGGATAGGCTCTGGCAGCCCGAAAGGGAATAAATGGAAGAAGATGAAGTGTTACAAATCAGTAAAAGCTGAACTACATTAATTGTGTAAAAACTTGAAGAGTTACAATGGTCAAAGAATGTAAATGCTGGCGCTAAGTTCCAATGTAAAAGGGTTAACCAAACCAGGAGGAAGAGTGACTACTTCATTGGGTACAGGAGTTCGCCAAGGCCTGAGCAAAGAGTTTGAGTGCAAGAGCAAGAGCAGAACTTTCCATCAGTGCAATTTCTTGGGCAACTTCGTTCTTAATCTGTCTCGCTCTGGTGCTGCTAGCAGTGGAGGAGAAGACTTGAAGTGATAACGGAGGCACAGATAAAACGGACAGAGAAAACACACGCGACAAGCAGCAGCGTGTTCAGATGGATGTGTTAGAGAGCTATTAGAGTCTGTCACAGTTGGCTTGTCACAGATCAGCTCACACGCGCACGTGCGTCCCAGCTACTCTCACAATGCGGATTCTCACGAGTGTGCACACACAGTCTGACACGCTCCCCGCTGTGACAATCATGCACAGGCACACACTCGCCTCAGTCTTACGCATCTCTGTAGTCATGTCTCTTTTGCACTACGCGTCTGTCTGCCTCTCTGGGTATGGAGGTATTTTTGATGTGCAGACTTGAGTGCTTTTCAGAGATAAAAGCTGCACCTGAGTGGCTCTGTCACCATCTGGGTGCACGGCTCTCACATGTCTGTGAGAAAATCCTCCAAACAAACAGTTCCGTCTCTGAAAACGCCATCCAGTCGTAGAGGTGGAAGGACGGGCGATACCTGGAAGTTCAGGACCTTCAGGAAAAAATTTGATTACAGCAATAAAGACATGCAATCCTTTGTTCTCTCTCAGTAAATATTCTAGTGCTAAACGTCAAATCAGAGGAAACTTTAATGTCCTACTTTGTCTTTCCACACTGTAAGAGTCCATACACCTATTTTTCTACTCCCAGACTTGAAGTGGGTCATTGGGACAGGAGACAGCACAGTGATTCCCAAAACTCCAGCTTTTTTGGCGTAGGAGACACTGAAGTGTTTCCCTCCCTTGTGAGCACTGGATCAGCCTTAAGGCTTCCTCCTTTTTTTGCATGTTAAACATGATCATTATTTATTTTGTGAGAGACTGTCATGATACAGAAACAAAGGACCCAAATGTGCAATTATTTTTGCAGAAGGCAGACTCTGACACTCCACTAAAGCCAAACCATACAAACATCTACTGAGGAAAACGACTGTCTTGTATTTTAATGTGACCTGTAGTACCAAGAAGAACCCTCTGCTCCACGTGACGAGGAGTAATATTATGTCCTGATGAAAAAGACGGTCTGTCTTGTTCTCAAATGCAAGCACAAGCTGCGATGGATGAACTAGCTTTAGGTTGCTCACACAAAAGCTGTGTGGTCAAAATCAGTTTGGTGTGTCAGAAGAAATGTTAAAGATCCTATATCATGCAAAATTAACTTTTTTATTCTAATGTTAATAACAAAAAAACAACCCCAAAGCGGTATTTTCATCCATTCACGCATGAATATTCATCTAAAAAGCTGTGCTCTGATCACCAGCCTGAGTGGGCTCTCACATTTAAATGTTTCAAAGTGAGGAAAAGCCACTACCAGGAAGAGTCTGCGCTGCCAGCACTGCCCCCAGGCTAACACTAATACCAACTTTCTTCGTTGAGCTAGCGGTGATCTGCAAATATGCTTTCCTTTTGTATGCAATATATGCCTATCCGTCCTTGCAAAAGTTTGGATGTTGTTTGTTTTTGTGGATAAAACACTGAAACGGTACCAAGGCCGGCTCCAGGTTAATTTCATAAAATGTGTGGCACCTTCAAGGACCAAAAGCTGGTGCCTTATTTATGGATACGAAAATTAGCTGCAAAAAATAAATAATATTTCATTAAAAAGTTCATTCTTTAGTGTGCCAAAGTAATATATTATCATAGATATGGATGTAGTTTATTCTGAAAGGCTTAAGAAAAGCATGATATAGGCCCTTTAAAAGCTCATCTCAACAGACAAATAAATATGTCTGTCTGAAAAAGGGAATTTTGGCTCTCTTGCAAGTGAACCCTGATGTGGTTTAACCAGCATTTATCTGGATCATTGACTGTGTATGATAACTAGACTGAGTGATGAGGCTCATTGACACTCCTCAAGGGACATCAATGAAAAATGGAAGGTACCATTGTTATGCGTGTGTTCAGTGTATTGTGAAGTACTTGTAAAAAAAATTCTAAATTATATGCACTTATGACATACGGGTGATGCTGTTGTGTTCTGACACCACCTGTGGTTGTTAGTTAGGTGTGAGTACGGGCTCCTTACTGATGTAAAAGCATGCAGAGGGTGGACAGTACCTACAGCAGGGGTGCTCATTACGTCGATCGCGATTGACCGGTCGATCATCAAGGACATTAGGGTAGATCGAAGGCTAGCAAAGATAAATAACCAAAACATTTTTTTAAAAACTTCCTAAAAATCCGTCAGTGAATCAAAATCCTCACCGAGAAGTACGGGACTTGATTGACATGCAGATCGGCCAATCGAACATCCTCCTATACATACGTCACTGCACATGAGCACTGAGCGCAAATTCTGTCTGTCATCAGAAAGTCGCTACTTGCCCCACGGCACGTCAAGTCCCAGTCAGAAGACCACTCCAGCCCACTGGAGTGTTTATTGAGGCCTGGATTGCCCACATGCCTCCGTAGTTCCGGCCCAATGGATCTGAACTCAATGAGGCAGCAGTATTTTCCTTTCTGGAGCGGTGGCCTCGGAGCCAGCCGCGCTTTAGAAATGCCAGGAAGAAGGAACATGAGAAACTGGAGAAATAGCAGAGACTCAGAGAAGAACTGGAGAAAGCCTGGAAAGTGAAGGTGACAGTGGTGCCTGTGGTAATTGGAGCACTCAGGGCAGTAACATAAATACTATATATGTTGTATAATATATATATGTAAGCTACTTGCCCCAATAAGTAATAATAAGAACAAGAATAATAGTAATAAAAAGCCCCTCTAACCCTCAGCGGGGTTTCTCCTTCAAGCTCGGTCCTCTACCAGAGGCCTGGGAGCTTGGTCCCTGCGCAGTATCTTGGCTGTTCCTGCGCTTTTCTGGACTAAGTTCTGAGGTCTTTCAGGTATCTGTTGTAGCCACTCCTCCAGCTTGGGGTTACTGCCCCGATTGCTCCAGTACCACAGGCACCACTGTCACCTTCACTTTCCAGGCTTTCTCAGTTCTTCTCTGAGTCCCTGGTGATTTCTCCAGTTTCTCATGTTCCTTCTTCCTGATGTTCCCATCGCTTGCTTTCTACATCCACCACAACAGCTCCCACTCTGTTCTTTATCCACCACTACAATGTCTGGTTGGTTCGCCATTACCATCCTATCAGTCTGGATCTATAGAGTCCCACAAGGATCTTTGCCTCTCATTCTCTACCACCTTTGGAGGTGTTTCCCATTTTGACCTTGGGGTTTCCAGTCCATATTCTGCACACATGTTTCTGTATATTATTCCAGCCATTTGATTGTGGCTCATGTATGCTTACCTGCCAGCATCTTACATCCTGCAGTTATGTGCTGGATTGTTTCAGGACACCTCTTTGCACAGCCTACTCCTTGGAGTCTTTTCTGGTGTGGTAGATCTGAGCCTCTAACTCTGGTGCTCAGAACATAATTTTGCACATATTGTAACTGAAGGAACATGAGAAACTGGAGAAATACCAGGGACTCAGAGAACAACTGGAGAAACATGGAAAGTGAAGGTGACAGTGGTGCCTGTGGTAATTGGAGCACTCGGGGCAGTAACCCCCAAGCTGGAGGAGTGGCTACAACAGATACCTGGAAAGACCTCAGACCTCTCAGTCAGAAAAGCGCAGTGCTAGGAACAGCTAGGATACTGCGCCCAGGACCCTCCTCCCAGGCCTCTGGTGGGGACCCGAGCTTGTGTGAGAAACCACCCGCGGAGGGTGAGAGGGGCGTTGTTGTATAGGTAAATCTTTGAGACATTGTCGTCTTAAAAGTAGCTCACATCCCAAAAAAGCGTGGGCACCCCTGACTTACAGGATGTCCACAAACTACACTCTGTCCAATATCGCAATAGCCTGTATGCAAAGAGCGCACACTGACCACATCACTTATAAAAAATGTGGAAAACGTGCCTGCGTCTGACCTTCTTCACCCTTACTTACTCTCATGTGTTGTATATGTGTTTGCTACAGCCTGTTGACTGCATCATGTGTAAGGACACTGAAAATAAGCCATCGTCCTTGTTTAGTTATTTTATAGTTATTTATAATTGTTTAATTTTAGAACTGTTAAATTGTATTGTGGGTTTGTCATATCTCCTTAAGTACCGTTAGTGAACAGCAGGGCAGCGAATGAGAGGGAAAAGATAAAGGAGTGCCGAGAGTTCAATTTTTTTTTATTCATACGCTGCTGTATTTATGAGAACCCGTGAATAAAACGCACACAATGTTCAGTGGTCTGTTGTTAATTTTCAGTGTGCAACACATGTCTGTAGAAAAGATGTGTATGAACATTTGGGCTCTACGGGGTTCACCGAGTGGTCTACAAGCTTTGTATTTTTGTGCAGATGACCAGTGTGTCCTATTACAGGTTTTTATCATTTTCCCCTAGACAGCCCATATCCACATTAGGCCAGTTGTGACTGGGGCATCTATGGGAGCCTACAAGAGGGTGACAAAAAAGAATAAAATCAAATCGAATAAAAAAAAACTACTTTGTTTTCTGGTATGAACTCCCCTTGACAGTGGGAGGCATGCAGTGAAATCAATATCACACACACACTCAATCAAATACAGACAGAAAATACTTAGACTGGAGCTACAAAGTTAAAGTTCATTAAAAAAAAAAGATGACATGGCCAAAACCAAGAAATATACCTGAAAATAGACCAAAGTGCACAATTTTAGATCTTTTAAGGAAGCAAAAATAGGGAATGTTGATGCTGTACTTTAAGTCCAGACAGCGAATCTGAAAAAGCATAAATCACAAAAAAGTTCTAAAACGTCTCATGATACAGTGCAGACACTAAGGAATAAATAATCAGAGGACTAAACAAATATATAACAAAACCTTTTTCTTGCCTGATCGGTGTTTTTGGACAAAATTACCCACACGTAATAAACTATTGTATACATGTATGCATACTTTATGCTTTCATATGTTTGGCTTTGGTACATTTTTTATCCCTCACCCAATTAAACCACAGAACCAACTGAATAAACCTTTTTACTCCAGATCAGCTTGTCCCTCAGATTGTAAAATAATTATATGAAGATAGACCAAGTAAGACTGATGTCAATTATACCACTTTATATGCTGCTGCAACATTCATGTTACTCATAAAAGCAAATTATCTGCTAAGTGATCTGCTTCCATCTCCTGTTTCCTCTCATTAAGGTTGATATTTAACAATGCCACCCAATTAAAATAGGAGATTTTAATTGGGGTTGTGTAGACATCTTGGTACAATGACACAAGAGATTATCTGAATATTTCAAAAACACAATTTTTTTGCGTGTGTCACGCTTGTTCTTTAGGACTGCCAAAAGAGTTTAAATTTACCAACATAATCTCAATAAGAATCTTTAATCCTATTGGCAATGGCAGCCGTTAAGATTATTCTGCCAAATGGGAGGCAAAAGTGGTGAAGAAGAACTGCCTCTGAGCAATCCAGAGTCTTTTAAACCCGCTGCAGATTTATGGATTAGCTGAAGAGTGATTGTTCTTAAATGAAAAAGTTGGATCGACCTATTGTTTGCACAGAATGAACAAAACAGAAGAATATTTAAAATTATATTCTATAGCGAGATTGTTCATGTTGTTTTTTAAAATTTAATAAAACTGAAATCCATCATTTTAGGATTTAAAATCCCTCATAGCTAAACAATTTCATGTAATAATAGAATGAAGGAGTGAAGGACAGAGGAGGACGAGAGCAGAGGAAGACAAAGTAACAACAGTGGTGGAAGCTCCAATCATCCGCCTTTCAAACTCGCTCCACCATGAGGAAACCAATCATTCATAATGTATCAGACATCACCAAGCAACAGCTGGAACCTAGCAACTGCATCCTAGCAACAGCAACAAACGGCCAACTCCTGTGCTCTGGCCAATGGTGGAGACTTGTGTCTCATTCAAGGCAGCCAATCACAGGGCAAGAGGGTGGAATGAGAGTAAAGTGGGTGTTATTACACACAACCTGCCAAAAAAACAAATATCAGTACAAACATCTCACACTCAGTGCTGCCTTCTTTAAAACAGGATGCTGGCATCTTTTCTTTTGGGGGCTGGCTGCTGGTGATCTAATTTCACTTTTAAAAATGTTTTTTTTTGGGTCAATCATTTTTGGTGAAATTGATTCACATTTAGTACATTGGTTAAAATGTGTTAAAAGCAGGAATCCATAACCCCCAGGCGATAAAGACTTGTGCGATCAGCAGGACAGTTGGTACAAGGCTGCAGAAAAAACATAACAATTTTTAATTTTTATTTAGAATTTAAGTCCTACAGGGTTTATTTTGGAAAACTGCTGTGATTCTCCCAACCAATCCATTCTGTCTTGATGCATGTCAGGATTTAACAAATACGATGATATAAAATAGATCCATCACCTTCTTGAAGCAACTGCATGACTGCTGCTTCAGAAGCCCCCAAGCTGGCAAAGTTAACAAAAAACAAATATTTAGAACGTTTTTAATGCAGAAGAAAAGAGCCGAGTGAGAAACAACGGCTGGGTAGCTCGGTTGTGGTAGGAAAGCTACCATGCAGAAACCAGGTTAATTCGGAGAATGAACAATGGCACTGAGGGCAATTACCATATCGATGGCAAGCAGTTAACAGCTGCCACCAGTGTGTGAATGTGAGTGAATGCGGATTCTGTGACTGTAAGCGCTTTGTCCTTGTAGGAAAGAAGGCGCTATACAAGTATCGCCATTTACAAGTATACGCCAACATCGCAGTGAGGATCGCCAGAGCAAGACCCGCAACGCAACTGCCTCCCGAGCGCGGTTTCAGCTGCAGCTCACCGCTCCCCAAGGGGGATGGGTCAAAAAGAAAAAATGCAGAGAAAGAATTTCCCTTCGTGGGATAAAATACAGTGTATAAAACAAAAACAAAAAAAAACAGAAGAAGAGCCTTTGACTTCAAAAGAAAGAAAGCTGCACTCCAAATATGAATTTATTGTGACAGTTGTTTCAACAGACATCATAATAATACGTAATAGCAGTAATAATGCAACCAGTTAAGATGTTTTACAAAGAGGGTTTTAGGGATAAATGTATGTTTTATAGGATTAAAATGTAGTTGTCGAATTGGAGTCTTTGAGTCTTATTCTGCTGTGAGAACACATCTTTATGGATGTACTAACAAACTCATTCCTGCCTTCTTATCATCTACAGGAATTCCATTTTTACTGTTTTGTAAATGCCCACTACCAACAAGCAATACACAATTGTCCATCCCATGAGCAGTTATCTGGTTTAAAATGACCCTCTCTCTCCTCCTCCTCTCATGGTCTGAATGGAGAATAGGCTGCTCCCAGAGAAAGAAGGCGAGTTAAGGTTCACTTTTCATTCTTTCATTTGAGACCAGGGAATCAATCTCCTGATAATACACACACCTTTGATCCACAGAATTGAAAAGTCCAGTGTGTCATACATGATACAAGGCCATATTGGAATAGGCAGGTTGCTTCAAACCATTACTGCTAATCTGAGAAGTTAGATCTATTTTTTTCTTTCTTTTGCATTGGCATGTTGAGTTTGGGGTGAAGATATACGAAATATAGGCACCAGATAGGAGGCCAGCCAGTGTTTGGTAGTGACAGACCTGTGTGCATTTTTAGGGAGGTTTTACATTTGGACTGATTGTGCAGTGTCTGTGAGCGGAGAATTCAGAAGAACAGGATAAAAGTCAAATATTTTATTAATTTGGGATGAATTGGATGAATGGGACGGAGTCACACGGCGGCAGAGAACAGTTGGATTCTGGCAGTGGCTGAGGATGTGAAGACATTGTAACGTGACGCGCGTTTGAGAAGGGAGGCAATAAACCTTAAAAAATAGATAAAAATATACTGTTTTAAATTTCCTTTATTCATACATTCATCTTCTAATCCATTTGTTCCCTTTCAGGGTCACAAGGCTGCCTATTGCAGAGGCGAGAGCAGGAACATCCTGGACATATTGCCAGTCAGTTGCAGTGTAGAGTGACCACAATCACACACCCATGCACTCTCACACACCTAGGGACAATTTAGATTAACCAATTAACCAATGAAGCATGTTTTTGGACGGTGGGAAGAAGCCGGAGAAAACCCAAACAATATTAATTTTCAGTCATGTCACGATCTGTGTGTAGGTTTCAACGTTTCTTTGGTAAAATAGTAGCGAGTAGAATTTAGTGCAAAATTTAGCATTGTGATACCTGCATAAACAGTCAGCATGGTATATGTAAAAGAGCAGAGTTCAGGAGCTTCAAACAGCATGATGCTTCGAGTGGTTTTGTCTGCAGCCTTGGGGTTAGGGACCACTGTCTTGAATGACAAAGTAGCTCTACTATGCGCCGAAAATAACCCTGTATCACAGCTGCCACAAATTCACTTGTTCTCATAAACATCATTAGCAGATTAGCATTCTCTTCTCTAACCTCCAACACAAAATAATTCCATTGGTTAGTTGAGTGTCTTTAACATTTTAAATTGGTCAACCAACGGAACTGGAGGCGGGATTTAGATTGAGGCAGGTGGTGGGTGGTGGGCATTCACGCTTTATTGAGACAAATAAAGAGTGAATGCAAATAAAAATGCATTACACCGGGGGGTGCGCTGTTTTGCAATGTGATTTGTATTTTGACATAAAAACGCCATGGCAAATCACATTGCAATAGACTATAAGTTCCTTTAAAATAAATGCACAAACCATGTATTACAGTTTTTCTCAGTCAATTTAGTACAATTCTCAGATCAGGGTGGTTTACAAATATGTGTGTACATTTCTCAAAACGAATTTGTTGTACACAGTGGCTCAGGCGGTTGAGCGGTCGTCCAATGATCGAAGGGTTGGCGGTTCGATCGCTCCCACCAGCCAAAATGTCATTGTGTCCTTGGGCAAGACACTTCACCCTCCTTGCCTCAGTGTGGCTCCACTGGTGTGTGAATGTGCATGAATGATCCCGGTGATGGTCAGAGGGGCTGTAGGCGCGAACTGGCAGCCACGCCTCTGTCAGTCTGCCCCAGGGCAGCTGTAACAGTAACTTACCATCACCAAGTATGAATCAGAAGCGAATGAATAATGGACACCATGTAAGTGCTTTGAGCGTCTGGAAAAGCGTAGAAAAATCTAATCCATTATTATTATTAAACAGCAAAACACTATGGATTTCAACAATGAATTGTAAATTTCAAAATGCATATTGATTTGAACTATAGACAAAACCCACTGACAATTTAAAATGCAATTGATTTTGCTTTTCTTCCAAAATTTTATTTTCAATTTGTAATATTTAATTGTAAATTTTGTATTTTCACTTGCCAGTGCAAAATGTATTTTTAGATTGAATGATAAAATAGCAATTTGAAATTTAAATTGAGAAATGCATATTACTTTAAATTATGACTCAAAAAAACCTCCATACATCATCCTTACCATCACAAGTGTAAACAACAGGAAGAAATGTGCTTTTTTTGTGCAAACATTGCTTGTAAGACTTAACCAGAAGAGAAAAAACAGCGATTAGATCTGTCCAAAACAATGTGGATAAACCTTATGAGATCTGACTCCAACTGAGCAGCGCAACAGGTGGAAACATGAGCTTTAAAAAAGATTAGGAGTCATTTGACTCCTGATACCCAAAAACACATTTGTTAAAACACACACACCATCCAGGCTGTCTGCATTAGTGAGAGCGAGTCACTCGCAGCTCTTTGAATAAGTAATTAAAGAGAGTTTGCAGTTGACATGACATGCAATCAACGAGGATCACGTTTCAACGTCTAGATATTTAATATTTAGACCTTTTCCCTCACCTTCTTGAGTAAAAATCTAAAATGCAAATCTCCCAGTATTGGTGATGGCTGGTGTGCCATTTTAAAGAGATCCTGTGTTGTGATTCCAGGAGGCTCTGAGGGAGATAGGTGAGATGGATGACAGAGAATAATTGTAACTAAGAAAGTCAGATTCCTAGAAGAGAAGATAGAGGTTTTTCTGACTGTTTTAATAATTTAATAGGTTCCAATTTTCCGTTATTGACGAGATAAGACCAGAACAAAAAATAAAGACAGAAAAAAATATTAAAATGTCAATAAATTCTTTGAATAATATAGTGCTCTCTACACAAGCGCCAGCTACTGATATTTGGAGGGCAGATGAAATGATCATTTACTTTTGCTGGTCATGAGGTCTTGATGAACAGGCATCACCAAAAGAATATAGACTTACTCCGTCTAAGTAATGAGATGCTCAAGTTACATTTCCCAGGTTATTAAAAAGTATTTGTTCCTATCCTTCATTTTTTATAATTTTTTGTGGTTTTAATTTGGTCAGTTGTTCTCCACTGCATCTGCAGATATTGGAGTTCATTGCTGTTCTCTTTAGTCCAAAACCAGAGGACAATATCTTTAAAAGGAGTCCTTAAATTTTAATTAAAAAAAAAACATGAATCATTGAGGATATCTTGATAAAAGACATTTTGTTAAAAGATAATTTTCAAAATAATCATAACATGAAGGGGAAATTAATCATTGCAGCTTGTGCCTGGATGGAATTATGTGACACCAAGTATTTCATATATTGCAATACAGCTGTGAAAGAAAATATCTGGAGTAAGATTCATAAGATTTGCTCGTTTTGACAATTGTCAGTGGTGAAATGGGCTTGTTAACAGCAGACCAGTGCAAACACCTAGAGCACGCTAAGCACATGTTCAAGAATGTTACTTTTTGGATGGTTTTGTAAGACTTTTGAGTTCAAATTTGATCAACATTTCAAACTACAGTCATGTTGAAATAAAATGAAAAGTAAAATGAAGGAAATAGATAATGGTGATATAAAACAGGTATTGTTTGGCCAGGGGGTGCAACATAGTCAGGACGCTCGTTCTCGTGATTATTTTGAAAGATGACAAACTACTCTCCTGTTGCGTTCTCACTAACAACCGCTTGCCCTTTTGAAGCTGTTTCCCACTAACAACTGCTAGAGGGCAATGTGAGTGTGTGTAGTAGTACTTGCTTCTGGTAACAATGCAACATATTTGTGATATGGAAGCTACACTAAGCTTGTCACCTAGGACCACTTGCAGATAAATAGATCCATGTGCGTTTTTCTCTCGTCTGAGCTGGCATCTGTCTCCAAACTGTATGGCTGGATAGCTCCGATACTGCTTGCCATTGTTGTTGCACAGGTAATGTTAGGTGGGGTTTGTGAGGTGCTAATGGTAAGCTAGTGGGAGAGACGTGTAAACAGAGAGCTCTCTGCAATGGTGAGGGGAAGGGGGGGTGGGATTGCTTTGCGTCAACAGTCACAAAGCAGAGGCGAATTTCTGATGACCTACTGTTTGCTTTGCAGAATCTCTACCATCTAGGTTTTTAACACAGGGTTTTGGCTAAAAACAGCATAATCATCATAAAAAGACCACAGTGAATGCTTTTAAATCAAAAGGTGATCAAGTCGGTTCCAAGTGAAAAATAAAAAAGAAGTTAGACTGGGTACGCTGACATTGAACTCAGGGGATAATGAAGACAGAGACAGAGACCACCGGCTGACTAAAGATAGCTTCAAGAGATAAGGTGAGAGGTGTGGACACACAGCGGAACAGAGCCCATTGCACCTCAGTGCCCCAGGGGAAGAAGTTACTGAGGTGTGGAATTGATTCAATCATTTGATAGAGATGCAGGCTTGGAGGAGACCCTGGGCTGGTGAGCACACAGGAGTGTTTACATGCCCCATCTGCCCCAAGAATGTAGCAACAATCACCCTAAAACCTCCGAAGGACATGACAGGTGAGAGCTGCTTCAAACTGATCCCTGCACTTTAATAATGGTAAGGTGGTACCTTTAAAAAAGAAAAGATAAATGTTACTTCTGCTCAGTTTTTGTCTCAAATAAATTTGTGGGCAGCAGAGAAACAATGAGGGGATTTCTCTTTCTTTAAGTGACGAGAACACAAAGGGCTGTTTGGGGGTTGATGATGAAGATGAGATCTGTTAGTGGGTTAACTTACTGCATTTACTCTTTACTTCAGTGGTCCCCAACCCCTGGGCCGCAGAATGCTACTGGTCCATGGAACAGTGGGTACCGGGCCGCAGAAAAAAATAAAACACGACCAACACTTTTTCTAATTTTTCTAATATTCGTTATAATCTGATTCTGAAGGAATTTATCTTTTTGGAAAACCATTAGATCATCCCATCACCTCCGACTCATTCTTGATGCATGTCAAGTAGCTCGGTCACGTGTTGAAAATTCATCCGATATGTTCTTAAAGCAGGCCTCGCCGACAGCTAAATTGAAATCGCCAAACTAGCATAGTCAACAAAAAATGAAAGTATTTGTAACATTCTTGGAAACAGGAAACATAAGAGCCATTGATTCCAAATTAAAGAAATTGTCATGATATTCATGACCCAGATGCTGGAACCCTGGAAGAAAACTCAGACTGGTAGTAGCTTAACAGATTTATTTCTTTTCCAGAAGCGTGGTGAATGTTCGTAGGATGATTAGATGAAGTCAGTAGTCTTGCGTCACTAGAATGGCGTGGAGTTGGATCAGGCGTGGCGAAAGGTTTTTCTGGTTTATCGTGGTCCTTGGCGGTCGTGGCTTGACAAAGGACTAGTGAAACAGGAGCGTGCGTGACTGGAACAGGTTGGATCAACCAGCTCGTGGAGATGATGAACCAGGTGGATACTTGTGATGACAAAACCTGAGAGTGGAGCGACAAGGTGAGGTAAGTACAAGGTAACTTAAATACAAGGCTTAACTTGGTAACCAGACATAAGCACAGTTAGAACAGCAGACTTTGGCGATGAATGCTGGGGCTGGATCTCCATAAAGAAGACTGGGCAGGATGAGGTGAGTGTCCAATCAGCAGAGCAGAGGGGAGGGAACTAACCTGCCCAAGAGGCACCATGACAAATCTGCATTTAACAGATAAAACCAGGCGTCTTTACTCTAAAACCCTGTTTACCATGACAGACCATAATAATAATAATATATCCAAAAACCAGCTTTCCTAATATTCACGAGGATGCAACTGATAAAGTTTATGGAAGCATTTCTGTAGCATAATTAAAAAATAAAGTCAAAACCATAAATGCTTTTTCATTTTCAAAATGAAGCTGCATTTTTGACTCAAAATCAAAAAGAAAAACAATCGGCCAAAATTCATTTTATTTTGTTCTTCCAAAATTCTGTCAATTAATTGAAATGATATTGAAAATGGTATTTGACATTAACATTTTCAAAATGTTCTAGTAAATATGTAGCAAAATTCCTTTCAGAAATGTCTAATTTGACAATTAGAATGGATTAACAGAAATGCTTTTTCATTTTCACAATGTAACTGCATCAAATGACTCAAAATTAAAATTAAATGAATCTCTAAAATGCTTTTCATTTTCTTCTTCAACACAGCTTATTCTGTGACATAAATAAAGCAAAAATGCAAAGAGGAGATTGCATTTTCAGTTTTCACATCCACCATGCGAAAAGTGTCGCATATTTCATTTCCAGTCAGTATTTCCATTTTATTTTGAATTTGATTGCCTGACTGCCTGCCTGACTGACTGACTGACTGACTGACTGACTGACTGACTGACTGACTGACTGACTGACTGACTGACTGACTGACTGACTGACTGACTGACTGACTGACTGACTGACTGATCTGTTGCACCTTAAAAGTCGGAGATTAAGCCCAAGATTTTTTAGCTTTTACTTTGACAGTTATGGACCAAGGGAAAATCTATATCACATTTTAATGGTTCCTACATAAAATAAAGTGAACAAATGAGGTTTAAATCAGCTGCAGATATTTTACAAAGAATGGAGATAAACTTTAACTTCAAACGTTAGGGGAAACTGGAAGCCAACAAAAAAATGAGACCCCCAATTTAGCCCTGTACAGACCGATCTGTGAAAATATTATCTGACATTATACTGGTCCGTGGCCTGAAAAAGATTGGGAACCACTGATACTTTCCTTCTCCAAAGACACCTTTTTTAAAATCTTAAGTCTCAAACTGTTTCATAGAATTTCTTATCTGTACGCAGCTTCATTAAGGTCTTTATTAAGCTTGAGAATGTCTACCATACAATAAACTGTCTTACCCGTGTCCTCTGCCTGTATCCCACCTTGCCATATTTTGATGTCTTCTTCTCACTCTCACTGGAAAATAAAAGCAGATAAATCAGCAGATTCCTCCCAGGATCTGACAGCTCCTCTGGCTGGCCGATCTCCAGCTCAGACAGACACAGGCTCCCTGTCTTAACAGCATGTTCCACTCTGTGTGACATCAGCCAAAATAACACGGCGCGCTGCAGCCAAATGTTCTGCAGCGTCTTACTTTTTTTTATTCAACTGGTTTATTTACAGAAAGCATCAAACTTTTCAGCTTAAAAAAGGTAATCTTTTTTATGTTTCATGCAAATTTTGAAGTATTTAAATATTTGCTCTGTTTTGCTTTTTCTTTCTCCATTTCAAGCAACAAATCAAAGTCTATTTGATTTCTTTTATAATCAATATATTTAATTAATTAATTTAATTTGACTTGTGTGTGATGAATATATATATATATATGTATAAAAATAAAAGAGATGCAGAAGTCTGGGCATCTCTGCTTAGACTGCTGCCCCCGCGACCCGGTCCCGGATAAGCGGAGGAAGATGGATGGATGGATGGATATATATAAAAATGAAAATATATCCTTTTATGATCAAGAGCAATTACACTGTTAAGAAGATGGCATACTTACTGTCACAGTGCCTCTGTAAACCTACCTCCCCCCTCCCAGCTCTCTCTGCTCTGCTGATTGGCACCAGCTGCCCACCATCACCTCATCACCTGCCGGCCTTCTTAAGGAGATCCACCCCCAGCATTCATCGCCAGTTCGTTATGTGCTCTACGGTGCTTATGTCTGGCCTTTTAGTCAAGTTCAGAAATTCATGTTTGACTCCCTACTTACCACGTCTTCTCACTCATCTTCAGGTTCCGTCCCATGGGTCTCGCTGGTTCCTCCTCGCCAAGAGCTCCACGTTTCGCTGTCCTCAGCGCCACGCTCCGCTGCCATCAGCCTCAAGACCCAGACGCTGACTTCAACTTCATTCAGCAAATTTTTCCGCAATATGGAAAATACAAGCAATCTTTACACAATTTCCCACCAGATTCAGCCTAATCGTTTCATTCACCTTTGACAGCGGGTAGAATAAATATTGAAGTAAATGAATAATAAAAAATTAAACTCCTCCTAGGGATTTTAAAACACCTCAAGCTTTATTGGGAAGCTACTTGAGAAAAAATGTTTGAGTTAGAAATTGTACATTTAGCTTTGTCAGTGTAGTGACCTGAACAAACAATAGAACATTATATGAACATATTAGGAATGTGGACTTCGTCAACAAAACACGTGTGTTGTCAAGGAAATTCAAAAGTTGACATTTACCGATTGATCAAAAATTTTACAGACCTGTTTGTCATCCACAGGCAACCAAAAAACTAAAATGGTTGCTTAGGAGATAAAACCGACAGAAAAGCCGCCGTTTTTAAGAAGTGTTTTGTGTCATGAATTTGTCAAATGCAGTTCTGACCCGGGGGGCAGAGGGGGGAGAGTGAGGGGTGTTTAGCAGCTGCTCAGCCCGTGAGGATGAGCATTGTGGGCCACACAATGCTGCTTTAATTTGATTATTTATTTTTTAATCAATGTTTTACTTTTTATTTGAAGTTGTTCTGACATATCTGTTTAGTCATTTTTACTGTCTAATTCCTTTTATATTTATTTAAATTTATATATATTATATTTAATGCTCAAAATAAACCAATAAAACAACCAAATCAATTAAGGAAAGAGAAATCCTGCAACAAAGAGTAAAGGCCCAGCAGATCTATGAAAACAAATACATCAAAGTACATACCTTGTTCCTTAGCATTTTAAGAGTTTCTTAAAAAAAAAGATTTAACCATTGCTGATTATAATTTTTTTTTAATTAATATCTCACGGTTTTGGTGTCAAGTCCGTCTTCTATAATAGCATAGAATATTTACATAGGTAATCATCTAAATTTTTTCAAACAAAGTGTTTAAAAAAGTGGCCTTTTAAAGTTGCTTTTTGTCCCATACTTTTTTGATATTGCATCACACATGGAACAAGCTTCAAGGAGTCAAGTTAGTTTTTTGCCCAGAAATCAAAGTCATGACTCTACAACAGACAGTTTCTCATATCTATAACTTTATGCTTTTGCGTCCATCTCAGTGCTTGTTTAACCCTTTATAGAAATTCCCCAGCTCCTCTCTGCACCTCTTTCATGCTTTTCTTTCTTCCTCTTATTTAATTTGGTATCACATTTATGCTTTTGAGGAAGAAGTTTTAGTATGCTGCATTTCAAATTATAAATTGGGATAAACTTTAGCAATAGATTGCCTAATTTGTCACTGCATCCTGAATACGGAAGAAGATTTTTCACTGTTACTTTGCTGTCGCACGTTCAGTTGAACATTAAAAAACTATTCATTTATGTTTGTTTAATTTTTAATTGCCATTGAAAGCTTTAAACATTAAATCATTATAGAGTTGAAGAGAGAGTTGTCCAGTTCAGTAGCAATGTAATTAGAGCGACTTACTGTTGTTTTAACTTTTTTTTAAGAAAACAAATATATTACCACATACTGTCGGATTGAAGAGGAATTTAAACAGAAGGCTTTTCTTTCCTAAATTGGACATTTCTACTTGTGTTTATCCAACCCTTCTCAGTTTATTCACCTCAAAATCTTTTGATACCAATCCTCCCTCATTTTTTAGGTGTGCCCCAAGGCTCCATCCTTGGGCCCTTTGTTTTTGGCATCTATCTTTTCCCACTTTACAATGTCTTTTCCACCCTCCTCTCACATCAACTGAAGATTCAGTCCTGGTTCAATTTAACAAATTAGGTTCACCCTAAACTCCAGAACACTGCTGCCTGCATTATCAAAAAAAATCCTCCTTCTCTACACATTTGCTCTTTAATTCTGGAACTCACTTCCATCCGACGTTCTTAAGACTGATTCACTTCTGAATCTCTACACGTATCTGTTTAGAACCCATTTTTCTCAAAAATCTTTTCAGTTCCTCAAATATTATTCTTGTTTTTATTTTCTTGTCCAGTGTCCTTGGGCCTTTTAGTATTCATGTTATTATCATCAACATTGTTAAATAATAGCAATAAAAAAAATTTTTTTTAAAACATTTCTGTAGAGGGAGTCCTGTGCCAGGTTAGCCAAAAGGCTAGTTTATAACTGCTAACAATAACCCTATAGGAAGAGGTCCCTTAAAGCAGTGAGCCAGATTTCAGCTCAGACAAGGAAAAAAAAGACTTTAATTAATATATTTGTCTACAAGTGGATGCATCAGAATGGAGCAGAGCAGGGAGCTTGAGGAGCTTGAGGATAAGGAAATACTCAGAAAAGCAGTTTTATTCTCTATCTGTGTCCTCTATCATGAAAGATGCCACAAGAGCATGTTAAAAACACCATTTACATTGGCTTTTAAAGAATTTCTGATGTCAGCCAATGGATTGTAAACAGCTAAATAAAAACCTGTATTGGAAAAGTACAATGGCAGACAACAACATTGTGAAAACATAATCAGGGAGTAAGTAAGTTTGAAGCTCTGCAACTTCACCAACTGATTGACCCATCTCAATTACAAAACTACACTAAAAATGTGCACAAATTTGTGGTCTAATGATCTTAAAACAAATAAAATAAGAATTTTCTTTTTTAAATTACCGGTAAGTGATTTTAAATGAATTTGGTTAATCTTTTCTTTGGTGTAAGGTCAAACTTTTTAACATAGGAGTCAACAAAGAATTGTTATTTCTGCTCATCCAGTAGTCTTTAATAAGTGGAATTTTAATATTTGGTGCATCTTTGTTTGCGTCAAATTTCAGAAGGAAAAAATATAAAGCCTGCATCGTGGGGGAACTTGAGGATGGAAAATCCTACATTAAGAAAGTTTGTTTTTTAAAATCCTCTGACATTTGAACATTTTATTTTAAGTGGTTGCTGTGGTAAGTGACTGTTGGTTAAACTCCAAACCATGTAAAACAAACTAAAAAAAAAGAGTGCTAAGCTGATAATTGATCTTTTCTCCAATTTCCTGCATCAATTTTTTTTTCTTCCAAAAAATCTCCTTCAACTTGTAAAACAAAACAAAAAAAGGAGAATTTCATCATGATCCCCTCACCATGTGTCATTTTAAAGTGTTACCAAAAAGTCATTCAGGGCTGAGAGTAGTTTAAAAAATGACATCAATGCTAAATTATCATATTTTCCTTTTCTTGGCTTAATTTGTTCCATTTAAAATAAAAAAAATGTAACTAATAAACACGGGCAACAAATGTCTGGTAGCCATTGTCACTTTAGAAGATGAGAGAGTTGGCTCATTTGAGGAAAAATGTTGTGTAATAGATCAGGAGAGTATTACAAGGGTCTGCATCACTTTTCTGTCTTTCCGATGTAATTTAGAGGCAATAATCATCCCATATTTCAACATATCTGTCAGCCAAATACAAGTTTTTAACTTTCCAAAAAATATTAACCAGGAATGGAACGTAAGTCTTAAAAACCATTTAATTTGTGCAAAGTAGTTTATAAGAATCAGCCAAGTTCAAATGTTTGTCGGTCAGGATGACAGAACTTCACTGACGAAGGCAGCATGACGGCTCCTTCCTGGTCCTGACAGCTCCCATCCAGTGTGATCAATTAGAAATACTTCATACTCATAAACATAAGTGTGGATTTGTGGAGAGATCAGACTCCTGCTTTCACACTCTATACTTTCCATGACCCCCGATTCCCACCTTCTCTCTCCCTCCCAGTCATTTACATTTATATTGAATTAGAAGCCGTGGTGGAGAGCGAGTGGAGGCAGCCGAGACTGATTATAATGGGAGATTATGGGCCGACTGCACCACCATTATGTCGTGTAATTACAAAGAGAGAGGAGAAGGAGGAGGAGGACGAAGAGGAGGATGGGGCGCTTATTCCCAGATGCCAGGATCCATTTCATTTAGGGAAATAATGCCTCTCTGCTTTCCCTTCCACTTATTCCACCTGTAAATATTATACAGAGTGGAGTTCCCTCCCCCGTGTTACATTGGTCTTTTAGCAACGGCAATTTATTGGAGACAAATATCATACAAGGTGTTAAGGAGGATGTGTGGGTCCCCCTTAAGGCTTTTAAAACTGCATTTCAATCTGCTTTATGGCTCTATTTGATTGCATCGATCTGGTAGCGTAATGCATGTTGGATTACTGGTCATACACTCAGGAGAAGGTCTAATTGGTTCAACATAATGTAAAGCTTGTTGGAAAAGAACATCCATTGTGTTCCCTCACATAAAGCACTGTCGGAAACAGCTCGAAGGAGGAGCGGTAATTCCATAGGCTGACTCTTTAAATCCCATGTTGTAGGAACCTTAATAGCCAGGGATGTGCCGCTAAGTTGAAAGGAAATTACAGGAAGCCCAAATCAATTATGCTGCAGCATTTAAAATCACAATTAACCTTATTTCGTTACGTTTGAATAATCCCAACCCGTACAGTTTAAACGCATTCAGAACTCACTTTTTGCTGCCAGCTCTCACCAAATAACCCCACTTAGTATTTATGTTCATCTTCATAAAACGGTGTTAGTTGGAATAATGGAGTAACTTTAAGGAGAACTTGGTTGGGGATTGGCATTGATGAGCACAGCAGCTTGGGAAAGACTTTGGGCCCTTTAACCCTTATGCTACCTTAGATGACCCCACCCTTACTTTGACGTGTTCTCCCTACCATGACAAAGGTGAATAAAGGTGGAAAGATTTCATGTAATCCATGGACACCAGTGAAGATCACAAATCATTGAAGAAAAAAGGTTCAGAGCACTGTCTAGTGGGTCTAGATGACCCAACTCCCAATGTTAAAGTGCCTAAGATAGCACAAGGGTTACAAGGGGAGGAATTAACAGGTTTTTAAACCCATTTTAAGTGTTGTAACTGATGTTACCGCCCTTCCAAGTCACATTTTTGTTACACAAAAGACAGCGTGTGCTGTCTTTATCTACTTTGGAAAGGTACAGCCACACTTTGGACCTTTTGCTTGTGGCCGTTTTGACGTGCGCATGCTTTTGTTGTCACTTGTCAGCGGAGGAGTACATGCAGCTGAGCGAGAGCATATGAGCTGCCCCTCCCTTTCGCACTGGAGCAGGAAGGAGGGAGAAATCTTTTAAGCCACATCAAAACAAAGTAGTTCACACTGTGTCTGCGCTGTTGGCACGCCACTACCCAGGTACCGTTAACAATACCATGAAGGCTGAAACTTATCGACCATGTAAAAGCTGCTGACATGGCACAGGTGCCAAACAATACCAGTTTCAGTACCCCATCCCTAGTCCAGAATATCCAAAGGAAGTTTTGAATTTATTATGGGATGGCAGTTGCATATACAGCTAGGCAGCCATTTTGTAGCAATGTGTAAAATCTTGCAATTTTCACATTTTCCCACAATATTTGAAGCGAAAGCTTTTCTTTGAGCAATCTTCACTAGATTTAAAACAACTGGCACCAAGTTAAGTTTACAACCACAACTGAAGTTTATTATAATAATAATGGATTTGAATTTCTGCGCGTTTCCAGTTGCTCAAAGCGCTTACAATGTGCATCCATTATTTATTCACTCCTTATTCAGACTTGGTGATGGTAAGCTCCTGATGTAGCCACAGCTACCTGACAGTGGTGTGGGTGCCAGTACTCGCCTACGTACTCTGACCATGACTGGGACATTCATACACATTCACACACCAGTGTCTTGCCCAAGGACACAACGGCAGTTGGCTGGAATCGGATCACCAACCTGCTTAACCAAGAAGCTGCCATCTTGAAATAAAACAAAAACTAACTTCTAGTGCCTTCTACAAAATTAAACTCCTTCTTGGGATTTCAATCTATCACCTCCTAACTCCTTGAGCATAAGTGGGAAGGTACTTGGAAAAAAATTTGGTTTGAAAGTTTGTAGATTTTGAACGACGATCAGCGTTGCCGTTCCCCTGTTGCTCACACCTTTCATACTGGAATATCGTGAATATTTAATGCAAGCATCTTTGGTTTAAGATGTATAATATAATGTGACGTACAATGGGAATATATTAGGAATGTGGGTGCAGTAAAACAATCAATAAGTTTAAAAAAATTGCCAAGGAAATTCAAAAATGTACTTATTTTAAGAAAAGTATATTCTTTTAAATCATTCTGACTGCTGATCAAAACTGTGTTTGAACCCAGAGAAAAGTGAATCAAAGAATAACAGGAAACGTCTGAGATGCAGCCGTTGCTCAAAATGCCACAAACTTCTGAAACAGGAACTTTGCATCAACCAAACAACGGCAGACAATGCCAGTTGCAGCTTTGACTCTTTACATTTGCCCAATTTTTACTAGTAAATTGTTGACTACCTCAAAGAAAAGTGCACTGTTTTGGTGTTAAATGATAAAAGAATGTGAATAAAATAACAATTAAAAAAGGGCAATAACCCGGGTCTGTTTGTTTTGTATTTGGCTGTAATGTGTTCAGATCAGACTCTGTATCAGTAGATACCCTAAATCAAATTGCCGATTAGGATCGGGATCAAAAAAGATTGGGATTTTTCATTGCTCTGCAGTTTGCATTTGATTACAACTCTGCAGCTACATTACAGTCGTATAGTTCCATTACACTTCATCAGCCAGACAAAACTGTAGATTTCAAGTAAAGACATGCACATTCATTTGAGAACACGAGTAGAAAGGAAAAGAAAAGTACAGGTTTGAAGCAAATGGCACTGAATAATGCATGCAATATATATTTGATAAAAAACCATATGCAGAAATGGCAGTATTCAGTTGTGTGTTCATCTGTCAAGGGGAGCGAAGCTGTTGCACAGGGTTATGGAGAACAGTATATAAATGATCTCTACAAGCATTGTGTGTGACAGCACAGCAGAGAAGGCTCATTGGAAAAAGAGCTAAGCTGCCTCTGAAGAGCTCCATCGCTCAGGTTTTGCTGCATCAAACCCCCCTGAATCGGAGTCCAACCTATCATCAATGACTAATTCTTTGCAAGCAGGTATGGTTTTGTGTGGAGATGTTGGATCCATTGGAACACTTGCTATTCTTGTGTTTGTCTACAGATGTTTCTAGGTTCAGACCAAAGAGTGCTCCGACTTTCAGGGAAACAAAAGGTAGCTTGTGTTCTCTGGTTTTCAACTTTAGCACAGCAAAAGGCAGATATTCAGGGAAAGATTACAGATCTCACACACTTTATGGGAACTTTGTTCCGGTTTCAACTTTGTTATCGTACGGCAAGAAAACTACTCTAACAGTTTTCAGCACAATATCCATCAACATGAAAAAACAAATGTGACTGGCACTATGAGCAGCAGTGGCTCAGGTGGTTGAGCAGGGTGTCTAATGATCGAAGGGTTGGCGGTTTGATCCTCGTTCCCCCCAGTCAACTGTCGTTGTGTCCTTGAGCAAGACACTTCACCTTCCCTGCCTCCAGAGTGGCTCCACTGGTGTGTGAATGCATGTGAATGTCCCTGTGATGGTCAGGTTCATACCTCTGTCTGTCTGCCCCAGGGCAGCTGTGGCTACAACAGAAGCATCACCAATTATAAATAAGGAGTGAATGAATAATGGACACATTGTAAGCACTTTGAACGTCTGGAAAAGTGCAAATAAATCTAAATCATTACTATCCTGTGAACAGAGACGACATTTAGCGCATTAAAAATTATTATTTGTATTTTTAAATTCTGTGTTTTATAATTAAACTCATGGATACCATTGTGTCTCAGGGCTCTTTGGATCACTGACATTGATCTCAGACACAGATAATTAGCTTGTCAAGTGACTTTAATTAAAAGAAAAACTACTAAAGAAGGACGTTCCACAATATCAGGAAAATCAAAATATTTCAAGCAATACGGGAAAGAACAAGGATCTCTTTGCTCCTGAAATAAGTGAAATAGTGAAATGTCTTGGACAAAGCATGAAAACTTTAATAATAATAATAATAATGGATTAGATTTATCTGCGCTTTTCAAGACACTCAAAGTGCTTACATTGTGGCCATTATTCATTCACTTCTCATTCATACTTGGTGACGGTAAGCTACTGTTGTAGCCACAGCTGCCCTGGAGCAGACTGACAGAGGCGTGGCTGCCAGTTCGCGCCTACGGCCCCTCTGACCATCACCGGGATCATTCATATACATTCACTCCACACACCAGTGGAGCCACACTGGAGGCAAGGAGGGTGAAGTGTCTTGCCCAAGGACACAACGACAGTTGGCTGGTGGGAGCGGGGATCGAACCGCCAACCCTTCGGTGGTTGGACGACCCGCTCAACCACCTGAGCCACTGTCGCTCACTTTGGACGTATTATGAAAATGTAGGCGTGTTCATCGTACTATTAAGAAATTTTGGCACACATTTGAAGCCGCTGGTGTTTCTGGAGTCCCAGAAACATCAAGGAGTAGGACCCTTCAGAGGATGGCCACCCCCCCAACCCCACAAGCTGCAGTCTTGTTCACTGATGAGTGCCATGCAACCCTGAATGGTCCGGATGGAGTAGTGGGTGGTTGGTGGATGGCCACCATGTCCCAACAAGGCTGCAATGTCAGCAACTAGGTGGCAGAGTCATGTTTTGGGCCGGAATCATGGAGAGAGCTGGTCCCCCCTTTAGGGTCCCTGAACGTGTGAAAATGACCTCTGAAAAGTAGGTGGAGTTTCTGACTGACCACATTCTTCCTTTTGAAACGAAAAGAAGAACTTTGCTGTCTCTAACAAAATGGTTGTCATATGTGACAATGCACCATCGCATGCTGCAAGGAGTACCTCTGCAGCATTGGCTGCTTTGGGCATAAAATGAGATAAACTGATGGTGTAACCCCTAACCCTAACCCTAACTCCCCCCTAAGCAAAATATCCATAAGGATGGGAGGAAGTTCACATCCAAACAGATGCTCTGGGAGGCTATTCTGACATCCTGGAAAGAAATTCAAGCAGAATCTCTTCAAAAACTCCCAAGTTCAGTGTTGGCAAGAATTGTGACGCTGCTATGCTACAAAATAAGGGTTCCTATGTTCAAATGTAACTGGACCTATTAAGATGGTTTTGATTGGAACAGTTTTTGATTTCAATAAATATCACCTCCTAATGCAGCAAATTCAATAAGTGACCATTTTCAGTTCTTTAGAATCTTTGAATAGTTGCAGAAATCTGTTGTGAGTATTATTGTGGATTTGCATTTGAAGATTTTTATTTTTTTTAAAAAATACTGTTATTTTTAGGAGGTTAGTTCAATAACATTTAATATATACTCTGATGGTTAGAAACTTGAAAATGATGCTGACTGTCACTTGCATTGAATATTTAGAAAAATCATAGAACTATATATTTGTAAAATAATTCGGAACGTGTTGTACCTCTGCACCATGGTCAAAAAAAGCAGGAGCAACATCCAACCATGTACATTTTTTTAATGAAAAGCTCATAATCAGTTTTACTTGTTTAATTGTTAATACGGTATAAATGGGTATACTGTTCTAGTCTAAATGACCCTTCGGCTGACTTTTATTTGCTTCCAAGAAGACATATTTCCTGGTTATTTTTACAAGTCATTTTATAGCAATAGTTCTGTCTTTTCTGCAGTCATGTTAAACTAAGGGAAGAAAAAAAAGGATCAGAGCATTTTTGCCAATCAGAAATCCTTTCATGACATGCAGGTAATATGTTTATTTAAGATCCTCTTCCTCTCACCAGCTCTTTCCTTGGTTACATCATAACTGCATATCTGCGTTTAAAACACAAGTAAGGTCTGTTGAAGAATCTATTATATCCTCAGTTTTGTCCAAATTTAAATGCATGTTTAAAATATTCATCTTAAAAATGAAAAAAATGAGAAAGGTATCTAAGAATCGTATTTTTGTAAATTTATTTTCCCCTCTTTCAAGCTAAATGGTTTTGTGAACAGAGCAGTAGCTGTTGACAGCAAACGCAAAGAAAGTGCACACTGTTTTAGGGTGTGCATGTTCAGAATAACCCATAAATATAGGGATTAAAACTTTGAACATCCTAGCTCCAATATTTCAAGGATATTATTTAAACTTTATATTTGCTTGCCAACTAAACACTTGTAAAATCAAAAATAGTACAAAGTACTTGTGCTGGTGTGTTAAAATAACACATTTATGTTTCCTCAGTTTTGAGTATAATAAGACTTTTATACACAGCAAAAACAGGATTAGGGGTGTTTGTATTTCCTACTCTAATACCATAATTCATAATAAAGCTTTCAGCTTCAGTTGACTCACTGCATGATGGCTCCATCTTGAGTTCCTTTGTTGTGTGCACATTTTGTCTCTGTATTTTTATTTTTTTGGTCAGTGTTTGCCCGTAAAACACATTTAAAGCAAAGACAGAGAAAGTATGGTATAGCCATTTCTAGCTTTGGGGTTAAATATTTTTCAAACCATTAGAATACATTTTTTGAATAGTGTCGAATGTTGATGTTAGGACAGACAAGCTCTTAGCTTTATGTAGTGAAAAACATGTCTTAAAAGTCCTATTTAAATTAAATAAATCTCAATGTCTAAGAAACTAAACTCAAATGATGCAGATGCCAGCTGCATTATTAAAAAAAATCAAATATATGCTTTAAAAGAATAATTAAATTATTCTAATTTGACTGTTTTTAAATTGCACATAATAATAATAATGATGTACACCTTATTCCAGGGGCCACCACTGCAAATTAGATTGGTGGTTTGTACCTACAGAGTTAGGGAGGAGTGGAGGGGTCTTGCCCAAGGACCCACAATGGATGAGGCTCATTGTGCACCCTGGGAATCGAGGCCCTGATTTCACGCGTGACAGTCCTGACCTTAACCAACCATGTAATAATAATAATAATAATAATAATAATAATAATAATAATAATAATAATAATAATAATAATAACTATGCGCTTTTATTTTGAAATTTGTTGTGGCTCTGACAGGAAGTGTGCGCCCACCGTCCTTGTCGTTTCCGTCGCCGTGCTCTCAAGTCAAATTTGAGATGTTTTCGTGAACTTTAGCACTGGAATCAGTTTGTTTGCCGCTGTCAGTGGCGCTCCGGAGCCATGAGCGCCGTTCTGCCTCGGATAGAGCAGCTGTCCTCCAGAGTCATCAGGGTTTTAGGCTGCAACCCGGGACCGATGACTCTGCAGGGAACCAACACTTACCTGGTCGGCACAGGAAAAAGGTGAGCACAATAATGTTGACCTTTGACAGAACTCAGAGGGAGCTTTACTTGAATAATTATAATATTCTAACGTGGAATAGTCTCGTCGAAGCAGCATCTTAAAAAAAGAAAAACTATAAAACCAACGGAAAAAAAAAGGTTTAATGGGTAAATCAAATGCTTCTTGAAATAAAAAAACGGACTTGATTAATGAATAACTATGGTTCCGTGCTGGATATGTGCAGATAAACTATTAAAAAGAAAAATATAATAAAAAGACAAAAACAAAACCCCACAAGAGATCGTCAAAGACTAAAACAAAAACATACAATTTAACCAGAATCTGATCAAAGGTTTAAATAAAAAAAAGCACAGTAAGTAAGAAAATGTGTTGGTTAGATTAATGTGTGTTCGTCTGTTTGATGATTGATGTTTTTGGGACATTCCCTTGAAAAGTGTTTGGTGTATTGCATAAAAGAAAAAGGGGGGTATTCCAGAAAGCAGGTTATGTGAGTCTCACGGTAAGTTTGAGGCTAAGGAAGTGGATAACCGCAGCTTTCGGTTCCAAAAACATGTTGTTGCCATAGCAACTCATGCTTTGAACATAACCTGGTCTGGAGCAGGTTTAGTTGAAGGTTAGTTTGTATTCAGAGAGGTGAAGCAGCATGGGGTGTCCATTTGAAGATGATTTAGTGGTTGAAAAAGCTCAGATAATACTTTTTCCACCATGAGAGGGTGATAAGATCACATATGGATGTTTAAAGATAAACTTTTTTACTTTGATCTAACTTAATTATTTGCTTCAGTTACTTTAAATCTTTTTTTTTAGTTCAGTCAACTTTTAGGTATATATTTCATATAAGTACAAGAAAATGATCCAGCTTGTGGTTCTGTCTTTAATTTTCCAAAGTGCTGCATCAGGATGAACCGTTACTGCTTCACTCTCAATAAAACTAGAATTTTAGAAAACTTTGAGGTCCTGGAGGCTTGCTGCTCTCTTTCAGGCGTGTGCTCATCGATGCCGGAGAGCCCTCGGTACCTGAATACATCAAGAACCTAACAAATGCTCTGGGGGAGTTCAGCACCGGCATCCAGGAGATCCTCGTCACGCACTGGCATCACGACCACACTGGAGGAGTAGAGGACATCTGCAGAGACATCACGGGTGAGATCCTCCTTCACATGTCGTCACACTCGGAACTTCTATTAAGAACTTTTTATCAATCAAGGTCAGGAAAAAATACAAATGAATGATGGGAAGCAGAAAGAAACTTAATCCGATTTTGTGCCACATTAAACCAACATGCAAGTCCATACATCCACAAACCTGTGTACACGTGCATTCAGAACTATTTAGTAGATAAATAGGTGTGTTTTTTTAATCATATATAATAAAAAAAACAACAGTTTTTAATGCAAAAACAAACTGATGGCTCATTGAGCACTTTTATTTTGCTCTTGTTTGTGTCATTTTCACTTTTTTTAACTAGCTAATACTTCATGTCATCACTCCAACCATCCCATAATCCTGTGGTCTCCAGGCCACAGTCCGTTTTAATGTCAGACAAGATTTTCACAAACTGCTCTGTGCAAGTTGGGCTCCACGGTGGTGCAGTGGATGGCGCCCATGCCTCACAGCGAGAAGGTTCAAGTCCCAGCTGGGTCCTCTTTGTGGGGAGTTTGCATGTTCTCGCCGCGCATGTGTGGCTTTTCTGAAAAACATGCTTTGTTGGTGAATTGATGGCTAAATTGTCCCTAGGTGTGCGTGGGCTGCGTGATTGTGGCCCTGCCACAGACTGGCGACCTGCTCAGGGTGCAGCTTTTGCCGAGTGGCTGGGGTCGGCTCCGTAAGAGAGTAAAGTTTATCTTCACCCTCTGTAAAATATCTACAACTGGTTTAAACTTTTTTATATTGAAACCGTAAAAAAATTCCATTTACTCTTAACTGTCAAAGTGGAAGCTAAAAAAATCGCTTCAGCCTCGTCCAAAATGTCACTGAAACTAGGGTTTTCTCATTTAAATAATACAAATGGGAATAGCAGCATCTCTGTAACATTAGACAGCTGGTTGATGAATATTATAAATGATTATGGCACATGGGAACCGTTGATGAAACACATTCATATTTGGAGTAAAGACTCCTGGATTTTGGCTGTTAAATGAAGGTTTCTTTTATTTTGAAATGGAAGGCTCTTCAGTTTCCTCACTGGCTATTTTTCTGTGAAAAGAAACTTTCCAAATATGTTTGTTTTTTGTTAGCTTTGCTAGCTTGGGGGTTTCAGTTTAACAGTTTAAGAAAGTAGTGGACGCGTGACGGAGCCACTTGATTGGTTGATTGGATGTGGTTGAGAGAATTCAGTAGTTTTCCACATTTTTTCAGAACCCAATCATAAATAAAAAAATAAAAAAATGTAGGTTGTGTTTATTTTTTTTCTTCTGCAGTGCCAACTCTCCCACGGACTGGTACCAGTTCACAGCCTGAGGGTTGGGGACCACTGCTGCACAGTTGTTCTACAGCCTCCGCCATGATGGAGCATCTGAAACTGCAATTTCAATAAACATGTCCACTTTATGACAAGAGAGAGACGTGTCTTTCTGCTTCTTCTGACTGCAGGACCTGAGATCCGAGTCAGCAAACTTCCACGATCCACCCGAATCCCCGAGACTGCTGGAAACAAGAGCTACACCTACCTGAAGGATGGAGATGTCATCCACACGGAAGGAGCCACTCTGAAGTGAGTTCACGTATCCAAACATTAGCATGTTTGTGTGCAGAACAGTGCTGTGTACACAGATGCGTAAGCAGAGATAACAAGTAGGATCAAAAGCAATGAAGGAAAAATGAGCTCTTTTTTTTTTTTTTTTCCTCTGAGGGATCCTCCACATCGGTGACTGACCCTTCTCAGTGAATGGGGTCGCTGCAATGGGATCTCCCGGGTCTGACTCTTTTGATCGGATCTGGGGGGTCCTGTGGTAGTGTGAACTTGGGTGGGGGGTCACTGATGTGGACATATCCCCAAAATATCGTTTCCCCACTTCAGGGCAAAGCCAGGTCTCTACATTCCATCATTTTATCACTCTTTTTATCATGGTGTGCGTATGTGTGTGTGTGTGTCTGTGTGTGTGGGGGCGGGGTGTTGTCGGCACTGTTTGTCTTGTCATCTTGTTTTTAAATGTTATTGTATTTTTTGCACAGCACTTTGAGTGACGTGTTGTTGTAAAAGTGCTATATAAATAAAGGTTGATTTGATTTGATTTAGTCGTTATTGGAGTTGCAGCTCCTAAACTCTGGAATGTTCTCCCCTTTTCTGTGAGGTCTGCCAGAACCGTCAGTCATTTTAAGACACTTTTAAAAACTCATCTTTTTACTCAGGATTGAGTCTGTCAGCTTGTTAATTTGATTAATTTTATTCTTTTGTTGGTTTTTGTTTTAGTTAAATTGATTCTATTGTTTGTTTATTGTATCATACTGTTTCTGATTTTATTTGGTTTTATGTTGACCACTTATGTTGCCTCTGCTTTTAGGAATGGTCTACAATTTGTAACAATTGTCCCTCCACTCAGCGAGGGGAACGCCACAACGCCGTTCTACTGCCGGGGCATTAAATATCAAGACAATCTGCCCTCTAATGTTAACAAGAAGAAGAAAACTCATGTAACCGTTTGTTTGTGCAGCCGTGTATTGTGTGAGCCTGACACATTATAAACGTACAGGGATTAAACACTTGGCCCAACACTCAAACAACAAAAACCCGATTTCCCAGAATATACAAACTCCACAGTTCAAACCCAAATCCTGCAGTCTTGCTAACAAAACAAAAAAGAAAATGTTCAGTAATATGAGTGTTTGACAGTCTCACGCCTTTGGTGGGAGGCCGCTCCGCCTCACTCGCTGCAACGCCTTCCACCCGTCAATGAAGCTCCTCGTGTTGGACGATCCGAGCTCTTTGCGATAATATACTCCGTTGAACGTTATGGGGAAAATAATCCAAACTAGGAAAGATGATCTACATGAGAGATCGCTTGCTCTTCCGTGCTCCTGGTCGGCCGTCAGCTGTGCGTTCCCCCCATACAGCGCTCCCGCGTCTCCTTAAAAAAAAAAAGGTGTGTTGCCCTGTCACCTGACTGTCACCTGGCTGTCACCTGACTGTCACCTGACTGTCACCTGGCTGTCACCTGACTGTCACCTGACTGTCACCTGGCTGTCACCTGGCTGTCACCTGGCTGTCACCTGGCTGTCACCTGGCTGTCACCTGGCTGTCACCTGACTGTCACCTGGCTGTCACCTGGCTGTCACTTGTCAGCTGGTCCCGTTCAACCAATAGGGTGATGACAAATACAACACATGACCTCAAAAGTTCATTGAAACAAAACCTGTGAAATAAATACTCACGTTTTCAATCTTCACGTCTTCATTGATTGGTTGGTTGATGTTTGTGCCCTTTAGCTGCTCAGCTATCCACTCAGAGGCTAAATCTGAAACGTTGTCTTCCCACAGAGTTCTGTTCACGCCTGGCCACACGGACGACCACATGGCTCTGCTGCTGGAGGAGGAGCGAGCCATCTTCTCTGGAGACTGCATTTTGGGTGAGGGCACGGCGGTTTTTGAGGATCTCCACGACTACATGAAGTCACTGAAGATCCTGCTGGACTCCAACGCTAACCTCATCTACCCCGGTGAGTTTTGCTTCTGCAGGGAGCTGCAGCTTCAGAAGAGCAGACGTCTCCACACCTCCTTGAGCTGCTGTCCTGCCGCTTTCACAGCAGCTTCTGGTGGCTAGGAATGAGGATGTCTAGAAAACTTTGACTGCGACTGGAAGTTTGTCCCTCCTGTTCTAAAGGATGGTAAAGAAAGAACCGATTCGAGTTTAAAAGGTCAAAGTTGTAGATTTCCTGCTGCTGCAGAAAACCAGAGCTGTCAGCAGAACCATTATGCCAGTTTTTTCCTTTTTTCTTTTTTTAAGATGTCTTTTAATTTGAAGAGATGAAGTGCATTTTTCATAGAAGGGATTTTCTCTACAGTTTACTGCAACTGATAGGGGAGGCAATTTAGCCAACTCCTTGTGATTGCCTTTTTTACAAGCAATTAGCCATTCAGATTCAGAAGACTTTGTTTATCACAGGGAGAAATTTTAGTTTTAGCGGAGCTTCGATCAACCAAGTAACCCCAGACAAAAATGTCACCATTCAACAGAAGATCCACCTCTTCTTTCTTGTCCAGTGTGATTAGCATCGATGTTGCCTCCAACAACAGAGCTTTTGCCCTTGCAGTATACCAACAATTAGTTGTGTAAAGAATCCCATGACATGTTTTCACCCAGATTCTCTCCATCTATAAGAACTGGTTGATGTTAAGCGTTAGTCACAACTGCCCTTACGGACGGAAATGAGCTGCTTGTGGAGGAAAAACCCAAACAGAGCACACAGGAGGCTCCCAGGAAATATTAAGGTCGTAAACGCTTGGTAAGCAGCGTTAAAAATAAGGGGGAAAAAAATGGTTCTGGCAAGTAATATTTGGTTGTCCTCCCCAGTTTTTGGTTGTCCTTCCATACCAATATTCAACAGCAACGAAACCTACTTAGATGTCATGTCAGTACTTACATATTTTTTTTTCTATACATCTAATATCAACTGCCTCTTATGATGGAAATTGAAAAAACTCTTTAAATATTAAAAACAAACATTTTACTAAATATTGAAGCATCTGGTTACACAAAGTATTGCCAAAAACTTGAAACTAATATCTTTATAACTAGTATCTTTACACAGATTTAAATATATTGGTTATTTTTTTCTTTGGTTTTGATAATTGTTACTTAAAGGATATAAAATACAAAGACTGTTGTAAAAATTTAGAATATCATAACAATCCCATGGAAAAAGTTTTTTTCCGGCTCATGTCAGTCAACACTGTTACGAGTGAATGTTATAGTGTTTATGAACGTGTTTTTGGAGACCTCTAGCGGTCGCGCCAGGTACTGTTGTTCAACACATTTATTTGGATAATCTTTATAGAAAAGTGCTCATGTAGAAACAGAAAGGATTCGCTAGCATGCACGCACTAAGTTTGTCAGTGGAAAGAAGTTGCTTCGTACGTCTCAATTCAGAGGTTGCCAAAAACTAACCCTTGAAACTTGAAAAGTAGTCGAAAATACCAAAATGTTGAATAAAAGACCAGGTTGTCGCACGGACAACCATCAGGTTCATTTTTGGTTGTCCTCCGTGAAATCTGTTTGTCTCGGACAATCGGATAACTGCTTATTTCGAACGCTGGTAGGCCGTAGTGCAAAAATGTTCATGCACATTTTTCCTGTGGTCACACTGCAGGCAACGGGTTGCTGCGAACACTTCAAGTCTGCTGGCCTGTTAGAAATGAGGAAATCAGACAGAGTGTAGTTTGTGTGTGTGCATCCAACATTGCCCATCATCTGCACAGCATTTTCATTGGTTCAGAACGGAGCCAGCACCGTACTAATGACTAGAGTGCAGCACAAGGACGCTGTATGACATCATCACCCGTACGTCGTAGGTGCATGAAACTTACATTTGCATAACAAATACGCCAATACGCTAACCACATGCACAACAATGGCACCTTCCATTTTCATGACGTCCCTTAAGGTGGATCTAACTAACATAAAAGTCCACCCAATAAAAAGCAGTTCCATGTGTATTCACTTGTTTGGCCGCTAATGTTTATAAAAATTGTATTTAAATAAAACTATAATTCTGGACCAAACTAATGGGCATCATTTGATTCCACCCAAAGATGTAAAGCGTTCTGGTCTTCCCTGCAGGTCACGGCCCCGTGGTTCAGGATGCTGGCTCCAAGATCCAACACTACATCAGCCACCGAGACCAAAGGGAACAACAGATCCTGGCTGCCATCAGGGACGGAGCAGGGAAGCCGTTCTCCTCCATGGAGCTCGTCAGGATGGTTTATAGGGTCTGGAGAAAAGCCTGTATTGCTTTCACAGCATCACCGTGATGAGACGGGCTGCAGAAAGCCAAATGAAATAACTCTGTGTGTGGCTGTTGAAGCTCCTCCACTGTTAATGACTGAAAAACCTGTCTGCTGCCTCACCTGCAGGACACACCTGAGCACCTGCATCAGGCGGCAAACATCAACCTGGTTCATCACCTGACAAAACTGGAGAAGGAGGGAAAAATCACAGTGGGTATGTCACTTTTTTAAAATCAGATCTAATCTCCCCATTTTTTCCTTTTTAACATGTAAACTTGTTCTCTCAGTGAGTGACTCCACCAAAGACACCAGATGGAAGAGTAACCTCTAAACCTCCACGGACGACATGGACTGAAGTCAAAAAATCACCTTAAAGCTCTTTATGGCATCATAGATCTTCTTTATTGATAAGTGTGTTTAAAAAAAACAACAACCCGACAACCTTTGAGTGTTTCCCTGCAATGAAATGTGACCCCCAACTCCAACTAAGCACCCCTGGATTTACTACATGACACTTTATCTACTGGAGCAAAAGATCAATGTCATTTTCTTCCAATAATATGACAAAAATGTGTTTATTAGTGTCTAATATATGCATTCACATGGATAATGTATTGATTGTTTCAAGCAGACATTTATTTCCTCTTTGCAAAACTTAGACCTGCAGGTGTAGTACTCGGTCGATACCACTAGAGGGTAGCATTTGCAAACTATTTGATTTGTGATGATAAAATATAACAGAAAGAAAAACCAAATGTCTTTTTTCTAGAGACTGGTGAAGATAAATGTTTTTTTTTTCCATCAATCTGTTGTCACTTGTTTCCTGCCACAAACAGTTGTTTTCAAATATTCATTTCTGGGTTTAAGCTTAAATACATCAAAATGAAAGCAGGTTACCATAAGGAGATGTCAGATGCTTTGTGTGAACTTTGATTTATGTTTTCACGCTGAATCCCTCATGGTTCAAGCTGCTTTATGGGGACTTTATCGTTCTTAAGCCTCACGTGACATCAAAGGACTTTGGAACTTTGGATGTAGGATTTAATTTAAAGATTTTAATATGATGTTTTTTTTTTTTTTGGTGAACTACAGTTACATTTGTGCGACACATAGTTCAAAAAGTTTAAATAGGAAAGAAAGGTCAAATTTTGTCATTCAAAAAATGTGTTGGGGGCTTGAAAGAAGTCACACATGATATCAAAGGACTTTGGAACTTTTCATTTAGGAAAGATTTCATGTAAAAAAAAAGTTTTTTTTTTCTTTTTCCAGAACTACATTTAAATTAGCATTAAATAGAGTCTTAGAAAGTCCAGATGGGAGGGTAGGTGTCATACATCTCCCACGCATAAATCGCGGCAAGAAGGTAAAATCTTGTCAAAATAAAAGTATGAATAGTTTTATTTTGCAAAACGAGTTGAAGGACTCAAAATACAATGAACAAACATACATATGTAGAAGTTTTTCACTACGTGCTTAGAGTTTCGACCTAAATAGACCAAATATTGTGGAATAAATCGTTTTTTTTTTAAGAGGAGGATGGTTTGGGAAGCTGTACGCGGAGGTGGAGACGGGCAGCTCTGCGGTAATGAGATGAGGGGAGGGTGGAGGGGGAAGAGGAGGAGGGGGGGGGGTCTACTGGCAAAGATAAACAGCCGAGGAACCTCTGAGCCACACGAACATGGCGGCTCCAGCTCCGGACGTTCCTGCTGCGTTCCCTTGATGACCGACCGCGTCCCGCGCCTCGCGCCGCTCATGGCCGCTCAACTCCCCGGCAGGTAAGTTTCCTGTCATTCTCCGCGCGACACCCCCCCCTCCGCCCCTTACTGCTCCGCCAGTCCAGCCCCCCAACAAAAAAAGGAAGAAATAAAAAGAAATATCGGTCGTCTTAAAGGTTGTCAGCCACTTTTTTGTTGTTGTTGTTTTGTTGTGTTTGCTCCGTACTTTTGTGATTGTTATTTTGTCGTCGTAAAAACAATTGTGCGGCGCGATAAAACACGGGGGGGCTTCACTGCTGTACAGGAAATAACGCTCCCGATCGAAAGTAGTGACAACTGTAGGAGGAGGGGGGGGTCTACGTGCACCTTCACAGAAGGCACAAACGTCGCCGTTTCCTTCTTTATATTTTTAAAACATATAATTGATCACTACAAAATGCACACATATATCTTGTTTTAACTGTTTTATTGTTTATTAGGTTAGAGGTAGGATTTTTAGTAACCGGTCATCGCAGTTCGGACTTCCTTAAACACCTTACAAGACAAGCTGTGGGGCATAAAGTGCCACTTCCGGTTAGAAGTTTCAAATCAAAAGGTGCTACATGGCGTATAACGCACGAATTGTTTCCTTAGAGGTGTCGGTGTGGCCTCAAAATTTATAGGTAATTCGTTTTTCGATACAATTAGTTATTATATTTAGGTAACCGATTATGTAATACACAATTATAAATACAAATTTACTGTAATTATTGATTCAGGAGACTACTTTTGAAACGTTAACTAAACAAAGTGCTGCTGAAAACCAACTCATTTTTTCTTCTTTTTCCGAAATTCACAAATCTTTTTTGATAAATTTATGGTCAACAACAGTAGCTGAATTTTTTTCTTTATGCATTTTGAAAAGTATGTCAGTTCACTTCCGGTTGTGCAGTGTTTTGATTGTTAGGAAGTCACTAGAAGACATTATTGACCCTGAATGTTAGAGGAGCTTTATTGTTTTGTTTTTATTTCTGATCAGATTTGGAAAAAAAAAAAACATAAAACAAGTGTTGAAGAAAAGATGCTAAAAATAGAGAATTTGGCTTTCTTTTATGGAAATCTGCACAGTGGGCTGCAGGAAATGGCCCAATTTGAACTCTGAAGGGGAAAAAAACAGTTTGCACCCAACTTATGTGTCTTATGTTCTTGTGACTGCTGGCTTAAATTTCAGAATGCATGCTCTCTGCAGGCAATATTCTGCAACACATACATCTTTTTTACCCCAAAGTATCATTTCTGCATTTCCCTGGCCTATAACAACACATTATCTTGCCGTGTGTATTGAACAGATCTCTGAAGTGTATCCTGCTGCATAAATGCTGCAGTCATGACAGGAGCTGCAGAACTGGAACCGAGCGTGCTCTGCAAGCTCGATCATTCAACTCTGAAGTTGGCTTTTGTCAGCGCAGGACCAAGAATGTCTCTTTATTTGCTGTTGTGCTGGTATGCTAATACAAGAAAACCTGTCAGTTTGCCTACGTGACAGGTGCCATCTGACCCCGCGGTGTTATCTTTGCTGGCTGGATTCAGGATTTCTGGTTTTTGCTTTTCTGCCTTTGCTGTTTCGCCCTGTTTGCTCTTCTCTGCACCCCATAGTGAACTTTGCAAATGATTGCAACATCCAGCGCCTCAGTTCTACACTTCTGTATCGGACAATGGAGTCGTGTAAATATATCGTTTAGTGGCTATAGTGCATGCTTTTTTATAATTATTTTTGTTTTTTAGGTTTTGGAACAATTAAAATAGTAAACAAACCCCGTCCTCTCCACCAGGGTTGTAATTTAGTTAAATATATCAGCTCAGTGTGCTTGGGGACAATATCACTAAATGCCCAAACCAGCCCACAGTGTTGCTGCAAGAGTGCAGGAATGTACTTAAGACCAAGATCTTAACACGAGATTGGCAGCTTGCCCAGTGAGGGATCCTTAGTGGCTTGAGTTCAAACCACGTGAAAGCCTTTAATGGTGCTCTGGCCAATGGCAGAGGTAGCCTGGAGAAGAAGAGGAGGAGGAGGAGGAGGAAGGGTAGAAGCTTGAGTGACAATTCCTCATAATATGTTGTGTGCAGAGCATGCTTCTTGCCAAGCAAATCCTTTAATTTTTTTTTCTTTTAATTCGTGCCTTTTTGCATGGTTATGCATCAGGATATGAATCCAAATCTTTATTTTAGGGGCAATTGACTCTAGTAAGGTGTGCAGGAACGCCTGGTTAATGTGGCTTTGTCAGCCGCTCACAGGTGACAAAGTAACTGCCAGGCAAGTAGACGTAACAACCTGTGAGCGTCTGCGGCCTGTCACGCCCCTGCAGCTGCTGCAGGTACCTGCTGTCACCGCCTAGAACCTAGAAGCTTTCTGAGCTCAGAGACACGAGACGTCTGTCCTACAGCCGGACTGCTGACTGAGATTTTCTGGCTTTGAGACCTCTATTATTTCTACAGAAAAACAGTCTGTTATATTTGAGGTTTTACTCCAATAAACGGAATGAATGAACAGAATAATTGTCCTGAAATGCTACATTTTAGGACAAATGAGCATTTAATCATCCAAGAGAAATGTAACTCTTTCCACCACATTGTTAAAGATTCACCCAGTTCTTTTATTTAAGATGTTTCTGCTGTTTTGAGCGGTGAACTGTTTCTCTGTCAGCCAGGAGGAGGTACAGTGAAGACATACTGGAGTTTTCCAGCAGTAAATGTTTTTTACTTTTGAAAAATGTCCAACATTTTTTCAACTTTTTAGAACCAAGTTTGACACACACAGGAAAAGTCTTGACTTTTGTGTGAAAAGCTTAGCTTGATGGTTTCAGGTAGGCCTGGGCGAAAAATCGATTGAATTAATTAATTTGACATTTTTGCTACGGGCGATTTAAAAAAACAAACAAAACAAACTAATTCAAGGTTTTGTGCAATGCCGTATTTTTGGCTCCCCAGAGCTTCCGTAGCGCTGGTTTCACACGGCGGTATGGCAAGCGACAAACAACATCATCATAGAACACACGAAAACAGCTAGCGACAACATGATGGCTACCGATGAAAGTGGGACGTTTGTTCCCAAAAGGACTAAAATCCTCTGTTGTTTGGAACTGGTATGGGTTTACTGCCACAGACGTGGAGGAAGAGACCAACGCTGCAACATTTGTGCACGCCCTCCCTCCCCTCGCGCTGGCATGCGCTTTTTCCTCCTACACACGCAGCGCGCTGACACACATACACAGTCATTCTACAACACCTATATAGTTAGTTTATTAGTTAGATAGTTAGTTGTTAATGTTATTTGTTATTAAAGAATACCGCGTTGTAACTATAAATTGTATACATTTGCGACGCAACCGCCAGGAGAGGTCAACCGCATGGGGGGGGGGGGGGGGGGTTGACTGCGACTCCTGCTGCTTCATCACCTCGGTGATCAAAAATCCCACACTGTCACAGCTCTAGTTTATATCTTGTGGGACACAAAAAAAGGCGACTTCTCCAGTACCGATAGCAGAACCGTTGAGGTCAGATCTTACAGATAATGCGACCCTGAATAATGTTTCCCTGGGGCTTTTTCAGTGCCGGGGCTCAGTACCCATCCCTAGGAAAGGGGCACGGTGGAGAACAATCCCCGAAGCGGTCGCTTTGCATACAGCCAAAGACATGGTACCCATATATACCGTGGAGAAGACGGGGTTTGTTAATTTAATTAAAACCTTAAACCCCAGATTTGAGCTGTATTGTTATTCCTTTAGAAAATGGTGCTACTTTCAAGGTGAATGTTTGATTCCTTTTAATCTAGACTACAAAGTGTGACATAAAACACAGCTGGGACTTTGATTCCAAGAGTCTGTTCATTTATTTATTATTCATCCCAGAAATGGGATGCGATTAAATAAAAGCAAAATTTGGTTTAAGTTGTCTGCCGTTTGTACTTATGGCTTTCCTTAAAAGAAAAAGGGAAATCGAATTTAAAAAAAATAAAATCTGAGATTTTATTTTTAGGGCATATCGCCCAGCCCTAGTTTCAGGCTAAGACTGATTAATTTATACCCATCATGTTATAGCCACATCTTAAAAAAGGACTTTTGATAGCAACAAAAAAAATTGCTTCTGGTGTTTCAAAATTGCAAACATTTCGAGAGTAGACTTGAACATAATGTTTAGGAGTAAAAGTCTAAATTTTTAAAATAAAAATATGGTTGACAATAATTTTAACAAGCTAAAAAAAATTTTTGATGGTTTTTCAAAACGTTTTGAAAACTACTTTATGAAATCCACAAATTTTTTTTATATCTTTCTTTTATGAGATATAGATAATATATCCGTTCTAATACATTGAGTGTTATGGGTAAGTTTTTACCTCAATAAGTTAGTTTAAAGGGCCTCTATCAGGTGTCATCAACCCTGTGCCCGCGGAGGCCAAGCGCCCCTGAGCACCCCTTTGTGGCGCCCGAAGGGAATGCTCCAAAAATAGCACTGCCCATATAGCAAATCAATATATTGTGGCGATCTGGCGATTATCCCTGCCTTCAGCTTTTAAGACTCATGTGAAGTGGGGAATCTTGTGTTAAGTCGCTCACCATAAGTGAGGGAGCTGTGAGCAGAAGTGACGTTAATGCTGTTTGGCTGGTGGTGGGTGTGTTCAAAATAAACGTAAAGATATGATTGTCCGCTAATTTATGTGAGTGTCTTTCTCAACAAACCGGGCTGTGCTTTGCATGGGGCACGGGTAGCAGATTCGGACATGTCCGGTGGGGCCGCTACTAAGCAAGAGGATAGTAGACTAAGACTCGGGCGCAGCTGTACTTGCCTGGATAGTTGAGGGTGGCGATTCAGTGCTTGCTATTAGTAATTGATGCACTTTAGTTATGCTATCGTGAAATATATGACAGAGTATGGAACAGCCTGAAACTGGCGAATCGGTGCTCCCGCCTTTGAGAAATAGGCGTGTGTGTGTGTGTGTGAGGAGGAGAAGGGGAGGGGTAGTGGGCGCAGGTTGCGAGGTAAAACGGCGCTCGTAGACCATTGGGCAACACCTGGATCATCGGGTGCCTTAAATTACTCAGATCGTTCTAATAATGTCATTCTTCACTACCTATTGCAAAAAATTTTAATACTTGTCTACATAGGACCAGAGACACACACACAAGACCAAAGACACACACAGGACCAGCAGCCATTTTGAAAGGACCAGGGAAAGCCCTTCTACTGCCCCTAGTGGAACGAGGATGCACTACAGGGCAGAAAACATGGATCAAGTTATATCCACTGGGTTTTTAAGGAACGTTTTTAGATAGGGGTCTCAGAAATGTGTTGATGAGTTATCATATGAATGGTTAAGTAGGGTTAAAGATAAGTTATTAATAAAGTTAATTATCGAACAGGTATGTAAAAAAAAATCCCCTCCAAGAAGTCTCATCAAGGTGAGAACCTGTTTTCACTGAGTAAATGACATATATTTTATTACAGTTAATCAGAGCAGCCTATCCCTAACGTAACACTACACTGATGAAAGCTAGCCTTTTAGCAGGTTTTCTGCTTTTAAACGGGTTCTTGAATTCTTTAACGTCTATGTAATAACATGGAGAAAAGAGAAAAGCGCTCTGTGGAGCCACATACAATAGAAGGACAGAAACCTAATGCAGAAAAGTGTGCAACATCATAATGTTCACTCTACATCAACTGTTGATGCGCACTGTGTTTGGATGATGGTGTTTTTCTTCCCTGGTGCCTGCTGGTTTTGTGGTCTTACGGCAACTAGTATGATGCATGCCCGCACACGAAACAAGTCTACGGCTCTGCAGATTAGCCAGTGAGGTGTTGGTTTTTACATGTTAGTCAGCCAGAGGAGAAAAGTCCATTTTTGGATTTACCTTGTAAGCCTAAACACACTTAACAGCTAACTCTACTCCTAGGAACCATCAGGCGTTCAACACAAAAAAAGCCCTAACTTTTTCGTTTTGCACTCTGTTTTCTGCAGGGATTTGCTAAAGCTATAGGTGTGGGTGAGCGTCCTCACATATCTCTGTTTGTTTACGTCTAGCCCTTTTTTTTTTTTTTGCTTGCACCAGCTAATCAGCCTTACACTGCCCCTGGCTCTCTGTCACGTAGCACAGACACTTGTCTTCCACGTCTGATCCTCCTGAGACCAAGTGCTCTAATTAAGCAGCACACACACACAAACAGAACCCTGTCATGACTCCCCTTCAAGCCTCTGGTTATGCCTAACACCATAATCACTGCTGTCCCCCTTCAGCAGCCCCAACTAGCAGAGTTGTACATTTTTAAACATTAGGTCTGCTTTTGTTTATTGTAGTTTAAGACTGTAATCTTCAAAAGTTGCCTTTTTATTTCTAAATTGGAGGGTAAGACCACAGCCTGGAGGGGACGCAGTACTTGCACCTTACTAGCATCTAGAGTGTGGACAACTTACAACAGCATCTGTCGGACGTCATAAGTGCGTGCAACTTGCATTGGCCTTACAAATACTTGAAGATACACTTACCACATGCACAACAATGGTATGTTCCATTTTCGTGTCATCCAGACGAGCATACCTGTGTCCCCCCCCTACAACCCTCAATGGTCTCAGGCAACCCAAAACCTGCAGTGCCCATACAAGTCAACCACTGGGTGCATGTGACTAAGACTCGTGCAACATTTGTACATTCCGCTTTCATAACCTCCCTTAAGTTGGCCGCGTGAAGCTTAAGGGAGCTGAAAGACACACCTGCACTCACTTTAAGATGCGACCGCTCCTCACTATGCCGGGAGGACTCAGACTCACAGCACCCATATGGATCAACCTCTGCATGGGTGATTGAGACTAAAGCTACGGATACATCGGACATGTGATGCACTTTCAAGAACGCGCTAAATGCGCATTCTTGAATTCCCGTGGTGTTCACACTAGACCAGCAGAGAGGGGCTTCTTCTGCTTTTTCTACTGTTCACTAGCCCATGTCCACAACCTACAGTTGGAACAGGCTTGATGTGAAATGTCGAAGTGATGCAAATCTTGTGAATCTTCAAACAGTGGGGACTTCAATTCAATTAAATTTTATTTGTATAGCCCAAATTCACAATAACAGTCGTCTTAATGGGCTTTGTATCTGTAATTGAGAAAGTGACACATTAACTCAAAAGGATCTAGAATACATAGAGTTCAATAGGAAAATACTAAGTTGAACTAACAAGCTCTCTAAGCTATACTGGACATCCCTGCCCTTAGACCCCCCTTCGCAGTAAGGAAAAACTCATTAAAAAAACAGATTCCAGAAAAAAATGAAGAAACCTCAGGGGTGCCCACATGAAGGAGGGATCCTCCCCCAGAACGGACAGGTGATGTACCAGAACTCTTAGAGAAGAATTAACTTATCTAAATCTACAACTACATATATAAAGTCCAGCAGACGAGCTTCATCCAGATGGAGTTGGGGGGACAGTTGGGGGCACGAGTCGAGCCGGAGACAGGAACCACATCCAGGTGTCAGAGCAGGAGCAGAGACGAGGTACTCGGTCAGGTACAGGAGCATGGATGAGCCAATTGGAATCTGGAATTAAAAGGGACGCCATCCACACGTCACTACCAAGTCAGAGTCCCTGATTGATCAAAGTTTGACCCGTTTTAACTTGCAACGCATGTTAAATGGCCACTCGTTGTGTATGTAGAGCCTAAAAACAGTCGTACTAACTTAGATAGTTAGCTGAACGCAAGAGTTTTGTCCACAAAATTGTTTTCTTAGACTTCTCATTGGAAGTGGCTGCTTGATTGCGCATTGTAGAGGGCGGTGTGAACGTAACTTAAGGCTTCAGTGAAGGTCACAGTTTTAAACGGAAAAAACCAAGTCTCGCTAAAAAACTGCCGACATTAACCCATACATTTTATCAAATGGGCAGTTTGATGCTCCTGAATGCTCTAAAAGCTCATTAGGAATCTTGTTGGTAAGATTAAAAATCAGTGTTTTATTACAGGAGAGCTTTAAAAGACTGCACATTGGCGACAGGTACAGTACCTGGGTGGTAATGCAGGACGCTTTGGGCTGTGGGGGATGTGAACCTTTCTTTTTAAGGTTTAATTATACTTGCAAATTTGGCCCCTCGCTGTTCGCAGAGGCTGGGCATCACTGCAGGAAAACGGGATGAGCTACTGAATCAATGCGAGCACCTGATTGCTCCAAAATGACAACTTGACACTTCAGGGTCCTCTAAGGCAGCATTCTACCCCAAAAATCTCACTTTTGAACTCGGTCAGCATTTAGCTAACATAAAATTTCGTGGCAGCAACAATGAGCATCAATATTCATGTGAATGCAACCGTCTGCAGGGACCTTCTATGTGCAAACAGCCCTGGAAGCTGTGCAGGGGTTAAGCAGCAGACCTGGGAGCCAAGTGCAGCAGGTTGCATAACAAGTGCTAATTTGGTTAGCTGGTGCTGGCGGCTGTAATTCTCCAGCACTATGACAGCGGAGCTGGTCCAGGGAGAGGGAATGCACAGGCCTGCAGTGAGATGTTTCAAGATAATGACATAAAAAGCTTTTTAAAAACAGACGTGGGCCTCGGTCAGAGCTAATTGACGAACGTTCGCCGCCGCCTTTTGGTGACAAGGAAGGGCTGTTAGGATGACGGCGAAGCTGCACATGAGACAAAATGTCATAGAAGTCAAAGGCATCACTCCTGACCTTATTTTATAAACGAAAACTCTCCAAAACATTCATTCTGAACCTCAACCAGCAGGTAAACGTTGTTATTTTTGGACAAAATGGCGCCATCTGACTCTGGAAGATGCACAATTTTAAGAATAAGTTGGTTTTTACAGAGGTTGTTATTTAAAAGTTAAAATCAAGTTTTTTAGGATCACAAATTTTCTTTAAATGTGCCATCAGCACATCTGGTTGGAGCATCCTTTGAAAGAACACTGTACCTGGTGATTCCACGCAGGCTTTTGAGGCGGTTCTCGACTTGTGTTATGTGGTAGTATTGTAAAGCAGATCTGAGCTCAGTGTTGCTATGGCTGTCTGCGTTACCATAGAGCTGCTTAGTAACAGAAATTAATCACAGTCGGGATGTAGGCCATCTCTCATTGACTCTTCCCTCTGCGCGTGTGGCTGCTCACCACAATGTCGAGTATGCAAATAATTAACAGTCAAAGGCTCCTTTTACATGCTACAAAATAAGTGCTCGTGCACCTTTTTAGACGGTGAAGATTTGTCTTTGGGAAGCTCCTGCTAAATAAACAAACAAACCCAAGTTGAACACATTTTTATTTCATTTTAAAAGCACTTTCTTCCTTTTTCGCAGTTTGTCAAACTTTTGAGCGTTTGGTTGAAACCTGCAATGGTATTTTAAACCTTTTTTATTTTGTAAATTGTTCACTTAAAAGGTTTTTAAGAATTCCTACTTCCACGGTGTGAATAATATCAATATTAAATGGTAAATTTCAATTTATTGTAAATTATGGTTTTTCAGCAGAAAGCTAAAATAAACATACACCTGAGCTGTATGCAAAAAGCAACCATATCAAAAGGAGTTTAAAGGTCACGCAAGTCCTTTATGGTAAACAATATCCATGTATATAATAATATATTAGCTTTCTCTCACCATAGAATAATAAAATATATTTATATTAGTTATTTTCCTGAGTTATTTTCCTCAAAAAATGTATTTTGCATGATATAGACCCTTTTTAAAAAAACGAGAAGTTAAGAATATAAAGAGATGAAACTAGCTCAAATGTACCCACCTTTATTCTTAAACTTTTTTAAGAGAAAACAGTTTTTTTTCTGTTTTCTTTTTTTCTCTCTCTCTTCCCCAGCTCACATAAAAAAATCTATTATCACAGACTCTTAATCTGGCAGGGCTACTTTATTTTTTCAAACACGGAATTGTTTTCATTCCTCCAACTGAATTCTGGAGCTGGGTTGCCCTCGGCAACCCCTAATGCAGCTCTGCTCTGCTGTCTCGGCCTGCAAAACGATGGAATCTATAGCCCCCTTTAAACACACATTGTCTGCTGTGTTTTGCTACTTTCACCCAAAAAAGAACAAAACCAGAAAATACCTTAAATCTTTTCTGCAACTTTCCGACTTCACGGTCACAAACTTAAACACAGTACTGCGTTTGCAGTCTTTGCGTCCAGTCTGCGTAGGAAAAGTGCGCCAGCAACCTTAACAGTGGTCAGCCGGCCTTCTCTTATGCACTGATTTTTTTTTATTTTAAATAGTAAAAGCAGGCTAATGCAATGCAGTGTGTGGCTCTCTGGTGCATGTTGATGTTTGCCTCCACCTGTGTGTGCATGCACACTCCCAAGTGCTCGCAGGCCAAAAAGGAGGAGACTCAGTGACCGTGGTCGAGCAGGCGACAGATGTTTGAGATTCGGCTTGCTCCTTCGCTCTCAGTTTTTCATGTTGTGTTTGTGGTTACAAGAAGCATTGTACACATTAACGCAACTAGTACATCGAAACCAGGACAAAAGAAAATGTAGAGATTTATCAACAAAAAAATAAATATATTATACAGTTCAAGATTTATGTCATTTTCACACAGGAAACATGTTTTGTGGTGCAACGTAAGTCTTTATTTGCACTTCACCAGAACAAAGGTACTAGACATTGAAATGAAACAAAAATGGTAAATGGTAAATGGCGTATACTTATATAGCGCTTTCTACCTTCTTACGAAGGCCCAAAGCGCTTTACAGTCACAGTCCCATTCACCCATGCACACACTCATTCACACACACATTCACACACTGATGGCGGCTCCGCTGCCGAACACTGGCGCCAACCTCCCACCAGAGGCAAGGTGGGGTTCAGTGCAAAAATGCATTAAAAAGAAAAACTAACAGCTATAGCACAGATACATTAAACTAATTGTAAAAAGAAACTGCACATTTGCAAGACTTTGTGGACAGACGTGCACAAATACAGCAATTACTGACTTGATCTGCAAAAACGCATGAGATTGTCATTGATTGTTGAACAAAATGGGAGTTTCTTTCCTTTTTATGAGTAAAATAACCGCACCTCTTAAATTAATCCCTTTATGTTAAAATGTTTGTTTATTTTGCTTGGAAATTAGAGCTCCAAATTGCAGGAAGGTGAGATCCAAACAGTAGTGAGCCTACAAATGAGTGCTGAAAGTAGAAATCAACCCTTCATGTGGCATCGTTGTAGCTAGCTAGTTAGCTAGCTGTTCTGTTAAAGGCATACAAACAACCCAAGAGGAAACGATTAGTGCACTACTGTACCAAAGTAAGAATCCTGCCATATTTGAGAAGGAAGTTATCTTGGCTATCTGTGGAATCTGTGTGGTCAGCATTTCCTGGCAAGAAAGCCGTAAGGGCATGGCCATTAAGGCTTGTTTTCCTAACTGAAAGGAGAAATGGATGATGCACTCAAAACAGTAACCTTAAGTAAGGGCTGTCCTTTGGTAACTGACTAAGGTAGTAGTTTGATTTACTTTGGTTGCATAAGCAATATGAACGACTGAGAATATTAAAAATTTACATGTATAACAAAGTCTTGTCATAAAATGTCCAACTAAACTATTTTAACAACTTCTAAAATGAGTAAAATCATCCTGTCATGGAAGATCTCTGCTGTTGCGGCTGTCTCTCACAAGCTTCAACTAAGTTCACTTTAGTCTGAATGACAAGTAATGGAGAAGAATCCCATTTTCATTTGGTTTGCTATCACGCTTCAGTCAACCAAACCACCATGACAAAGAAGAAAACTAACTCATCCACTGGGTATCACGTTCAGAGCCTTCACATCCTCACCATAAACCTTTACCAACAAAGATGGGAATTTAGTTCCAAAAAGTAAAGTTATAGTTACTCACAACCCTGCCCAAACAGGTCACGTTGAGTGTAACAGTACAAACTGAGTTAACAGAATTACTCTATAGCAAAAGTAATGAATTACAAGAAAAATCAACTATTTGGGTTACTGTTAAAATAGAGTTAAAAGGTTATTGTGTGTCAAAATTAAGTTTTTATTGATTTTATTTATTTCAAGTCGAATGAAATAAATAGATAAAATAAAGATGTATCTAATATTATTTTTTAGCATATTTTAGCAGTAAAGGTCAACTGGTTGAACTTCCACTGGGCGATCCATGATCCCCCGATCTGTACGTAGAGCTTAAGAACAGAGTTAAAAACTTGCATAGCGACAAGAGATTTTGAGGTGAAAACCTGAAACGTGTAAACCTGGGTTTACAGGCGTCTACATGGACTTTTTATTTAAAGCGTTTACTCGAATGCAAGTAGACACAGCCAGTGTTAATGCAGCTTCATAACTGGTTCGTTTGCTGCTCTTTTTGGGCTATTCTATCACCACTTCCAGGTCTAAAAGGATTGGCCGGTGCATTGTTTACATGATCAGGGTTGTTGCCCAACAAAATAAAATCTGTCCAAAGATCGCTGTTATTATTATTTTCTGTTTGTTTTTTGTTTTTTATTCAACAGAGCTATGGTAATAAGATAATTTAATTCATGAGATCAATAACTTTCTGCTAACTTTAACAATTGAGCCTCAACACGCATGCTCACCATGTGAATTGAATTGAATTAGACTTTATTATTCCCACAAGGGGAAATTAGGTATTGATGTTTCTAGACGTGATGTATATGCTTGTGACTCCATTGCATAATTTAGAGTTAGTTACCAGGGAATTTTGTATTTAAGACAAGCAAAATTCATATTCAAAACAAAGACAAAGCATATTCAAAGAGGACATGTTTAACTTGAAATTAAATGTTTCATTCATATTTTTCCGCAATCTTGTGCACAAAATATGAATTTGTGTTTATGCATACGTTCCTTATTGACAGTTATCTTACTCCACCTGTTTGGTGTTTGTGGGAGTTATGTGGGCTTACTTTTAAATGATGTCGGCTTCAATTGGAGACTTTTCAGAGAGTTGACCTCAAAGATTTTAGATTTGACTTGAGACATGACCCAAAGACTTGACTTGAGACTCTACCTCTAATGCTACATAAATGTGCTGCACATTCAAGAACGCACTGAACCTGGGCTCTTCAACATGCTTTTAGCATATTCCCACTGGAATGCGCTACCCGATACTAGCACACGTACTCACAGTTGGAAAAGGTTTGGTACGATATGCTGAAGCGGTACAAATCTCGCACAGAGACTTTTTATTGTAAGTGGTCGCGTAAAATATACGTTTTCAAACTTACTGTAGTAAGAATGTAGCAAAATACTTTTGACACGACTTGAAACTTGACTTGAAAGACTCTATGGACTTGAGGTTTGGGATTTGTGACCAATGTTCATTTATATTAGTCTAACTTTTTTATCTCCACAATATCACAGTCATGTAAAAAAATCCTCTTTTATAAAGATTCTGATGAAGACCATAGAAAAACTAACTGCTTAATTTGGTGTCTACTACACAAGTTGTGTAAAAGTAGTTTTATGAAAATTAAGGAGGAAGAAATATTCATTTTAACACATGTTGTGGGACCTAAAAGTTGGCTTTAAGTCACAGCTAAAAATTTAACACTTGATTTGGATTAATCACCAAAGATTGAGACTTGAGTTTGATTGGCAAAAACAAACTTTACTCAGCAATAACTGGTTGTTGGAAACTAGCAATGCGTCTGAGTATGAATTCAATATATATGTTGTATGAACTGAATGCATTGGTAAGGTCTGGCTAAAATAAAAACATTTATAGTAATTAGTCTGGAAAAACAACTACAGCTTCCTGCATTAGGTTGAACATCAGATCATTATGTGTAAAAATAAATGTTTGCTTTGGTGGACTGCGGTGGCCCTGACATTTCTAGCTACAGCTTACCCAAATATGTAATTTACAGTTAATGCCTAAACGTAGACAAAAAAGAAAAAAACATGCTGTGATCTGTGGGCTCAGAAAGAAACACGAAATAAAGCGATTCACAGCAGAGGTCATTTTTTGAAGTGGAGGGTTTATCAAGAGACATAAACTGTTATGGAATAAAACAGAATGATCGTTGCCTCTCTTGGAGCATAAATAAGACATCTGAGTTGACTGCAGTGGGAAAGTGAAGCACAGAAAGTTTGCTAAATTGCTTTACAAATAATCTACGTTTTCCGAATGAGAAAATATGTTTACGAATGTGAGGTGAAACCAATGGGAACCCACTGAACCTGAAGCGGCACCATGCTGGTTCAGGCCAGCCTCATGGCGTGAGCAAGGTCTTGGGGCTTTTAGAATCCTCCTTGCAGGCATCTGTCATGTTCTGGGAAAAGCTGCATGTCTCATTGTTGTTTTTGGAAGTTGGAGTTTGTTTGGGCTGTCATTGAGATGAACTTCCCTGATTTCATTGTCGAATGTTAGCAATCTAATGAAAGAAATACTTTTAATCTTGGTCATTGTCCATATTTGATGAGCAATTGACCTATGATTCAGGGAGTTGATGTGTTTAGTTTGAGTTCTCTACCACTTAGAGGATAAGCAACATTATTCATTGCCTGATTTGGACACTCAAAGCCCCACCTTATACTTGTTTGAATGGTTTGCTCAGTTTGTGAAAATCATCAGCAGAATCAGTGGGTAAATAATAGACAATTGTAATTATTTTAATTAAATATAGCTTGTGTTGTATCAGTCTTAAACCTTAGATTGGAAGCACACAGGTATTACTTTATTCTTTTTTGAAAAGGTTAATAATGAAACAAAATTAGGAATTCCACTCCAACTCAGGTGATGATGTGTGTTGCAATCATCATCAACTGTTCAAACCAAAACCTTCTTACTGTAGATTTGTATCCACAGATTGATCCCCTGCGACACTCGCATAGGATATCAAATGGAGAAAATGACATGTTAAGTGGCACAGTATATAGAGTATTCAGTTTATTCCGATCAACTCAACAAAGGTCCAAAAATGGACGGGAGGATTGGGTGGGACGGATTTAACTGAACGTTTTGTTGAGTCCACTCATGGGTCCGTCTGCCTGCCTCTAATTGTGTACATATTGATGGATTGATGAATTGCGGGACAAAGAAAAATCTCACTCACAGGGCAAAGCAACTCTCAAAAGAAATTATGACAGATAGATTGACAAACTTTTTAGATTTAATTATTTTGCAGATACCTTTATGCAAAGCAGTTCCCAATCCTCTTACAACCAACAACCTTACAATGATTGAGGTTTAAATGTCTTGTTTGAAGAGGACCCCCCCCCCCACACACACACACACTTGTTTAACACTGTCATCTAACAATTCATTATAGCTGAATGAATTTTTATATCCCGGACAAGCCCCCAAGTGTACACCATCCAAACAACTTCTATTCCCAGTTAGTGCAGGGTTACAGGGTTACTAGGGTTTTTTTCTTGCTACTTCATAGTGAAGTTGCCAGTCCCTATGCTGGTACCCTATGCCCCCTGCACCTCACTCCCCTTCCGCCCACACACACCTTCCATATGCAGATTCAAAGCTAATAAGAGAGCCAAATGTTTCTTAAATGACCATTGGAGTTCCATGGCAGAAAGGATGGATCCAATCCTAATGACTCCCATTTTAAAAAGTCACATTTATACACGATAAGTTGAAGTATTGTCATTTTTCTGTTTTGTTTTTTTCTGTTTTAAAAAAAGGAAAAGGAGGTAGGGACATGTTTTTTTCTTTTGTAAAAGAATCTGTTTTATTGGTATAAATTGAGAAGTTAGGAATGATAGAATGATAATACGTAAGTTTGTTGGTTGTAGTTTTAAGTTGTTTTGTTTTCTGTCTGCCTTGTTTTTCTAGAAACTGTTCAAAAACTTTTTTTTTTCTTTGTGACAAGGGATTTTTAAGCAAGAAATCAGAAGGAAGTCCACCATACTGAGATTAATTTGCAAGTGGTTCAGTTTTCTAGTGGCGGCTCAATGAAAACTAAGAAGACTGACTGTTGCAACAAAGTGAGACATGATAATACAACTGTTTGTATTTTGAGTGGTATAAAAAAGCAACAGAAGGATTCTGTAATTCTTGTCACAAAAGATCTTTAAACAAAATCTGTCAGTAGGCTTATGTGTTTTGGTGTGGCGTCACAGAGCAAAAGACAGACTGGCCTGAACTGCACATGCGGTGTTTGAGGCCCATCAGGAGCAGCAGGTCCTGTGGGGAAGAAAAACTCCCTCTGGTGTGGACCTGCCTCTGCGGATCTTTTACACACTCCGATAGCAATAACCTACACAAAGTGGTGGGAAAGAACAAAAGTACAGAAGTCCTCCTCTAATGTTTATCTTCTCACTCATGTCACTTCTTTGCTTATCATTATCAAAAAAGTTAAAAAACACAAGTACTGTTGTACTTTTGTTACAGTAGTTATGTGAAGAACATATTTTGATTTGTTTTATACAAAACAAAACCTGAATCGGTGTGATGGGATCAATGAGACTTTGAGATTGAAAGATGAAGATGCTTACCTGAGTTTATGTTTTAGCTTTGAATGCTGGAAAAAAATGTGAAACGATGAAAGCGGGGGTGGGGGTGGGGGGGATGCTGTGTTTGAGTTTTTGGCATTGTTGGATCAGTTCTGTGAATTTAATTGTGCTAAAGACATCCATTTATCTGAATGGCTGTGAGGTTTTAGGTCGAAAAGACAAACTGACGCTAAAAAGCAGGAGTACAACAGGTGCCGAATGAAAACAGGTTATTGCCTCAAAGCATCCAGAGAGAGGCAGGTTTTTTTTTTTTTTTTCTGGAGGCATTGGCTAATAGGAGGGAGGAGTGTGTGTGAGTGTGCGCTGTGGGAGGAGCCAGGGAGGAGTGTGGGTGAGTGTGCGCTGTGGGGGGAGGGGAGAGGGAGCCAGAGGATTTGTGGCATGTAGTTACTCAGCTGTCATTAGATGCAGATGACATAAACACACACACACACACACACACTCAGAGGAGTAATTTCACAGAGCAGAGAGGAGGAACACAAAGCTGGGATGTGCGTGTGCACTGGAAAAACTAGTGTGTCCGCCCGGCTCAGTCCGTCAGCCGGCATGATATGTTCCACCCACTCTGGGCCGGATGTGGTCAGCGTCAATCAAAGCAAAGGTAGGCCGTTTTCACAATTTGAAACGGACTGTATGTGTAAGAAGTTCAATAAACAATGGCGTTTCCAAGAAGTTTAAATCAAACAAACCCTTAGTTGCTGTTGTTACATTATAATGGATTTTAGTGAATAAAAGTGGAGAATGCTTTTATTTTGTGGGCATTTGAAGGTGTAGTTCCAGCCATGCTGCTCACTGACTTGGACTTTGAGCTGTCATCTATTATTATTGTGGTTTTGACACACACAGAGTGTGTGTGAGCAGCGAGGGGAGTGGTTATGAATGACTGCTCGCGCGCAGAGTGCACAGTCAGCAGGCCTGAGGCTTCTCTGTCACCTGAGGTCCAACCAGCCAGCTGTTTACTTCGCCCGCTCCACTGTCAAAACAACTGTGGTTGCGACTCACAGGTTTGTCCCTCCAGCGACACTCGAGGTGCTTCTGCCGCCGGCCACCAGCAAAAGGCAAAATGTGAGTTTGTTTTGAAGCGCTCGTCTCACTAATCCGTGACGTATTTAGAGGACGGACTCCGTTTCTGTTTTTCCTGACTGAGAGTTGGACTTTTCTCCAAAGCAGTCGCGTTGAGGGAGCAGGTTTTCGAAGAAGCTGCGAGTGTATGCCAATGTCCACAGTGACACTAGCTGCTTCTGAGTTTCACTCAATCAGTGAGCTGTGAGTGGAGTTTGACCTCCTGGCCTGCTGGGCGACCTGAAACTCCTCATTTATTTTTTTATATTTTTTGCTTTCGCTTCCCTCTGCTTTTTAAAAGTCTGATAACTACTTGCTCAAACTGAAACAAAACCTTTTGTTTTCACCTGACGAAGTGGGTTTCCCAAAAATGTGGCTGGCGTCAGACCAGCAAACCCTGTGTTGTGAAAAGAACAGCACTAGGATTTCTTTTTTTTTTGTCCAGTTTGAAGCACAGTTGTGTTTGCAGTGGACACGGCAGACTCTTCTTCATGCTTACTCTGATTTCCTGAGTGCGCTCTGTCATGCATGAATGTTGGGTTTTGCATGTTTTGCATCACAAATGCTTAATCATGGATTGTTACTTGTGCTGCATTCAGATGCTCTTCAGTTTTATGCGTTTCTCTGCACTTTTTTTTTAAATGATTTTGGGTTAAAAAAAACTAAAGTTAAGATTTTGAAAACTGTTGTTCTGCAACAGCTGGTGTTTGTGTCAGTGTCCCTGCACATCAGCGTCTCTCTGTGTGCTCATAATTAGCATGCAAGCAAGCATGTTTGATGTTATTGATTCTGGTTTATAATCGATCAGGCTCTCGTATTGCATGAAGCTTCACATGCAGAGTGATGAGCAGCTGCTGGCTGAGCGTTTGCAGGCAGTTTGTAGATGTTTTGAAAGTCTCATCCCGTTCATCTATTGATTTATTTTCAAAGCCTTCCTGGTTGTCTATTCATTATGACTTTTTATTTTATTTTTTGTAGCCTAAATCAAAAAACCTGTGTTGTTTTTTAAGACATAGTTTCTGCAGAGCGGCTGGAGTTTGTTTGAAATTCACCTCAGAGTTGTTTATGGGAGCGTTGGCGCAAAGCAACTCTGCCCCCTTTTCCCTCTCTGTTGCTGAGAGCTGTCTGTTTGCTTCTCCGCTAGCTTACAGCCACTTACACCCCTAGCCTAACATCACCGGTGCAACAAAAACGGCGAGCAATATTGGAGCTACCCAGCTGTACAGTTTAGAGCCACATGCCAGCTTGGATGAAGAAAACGAAGACGTACATGGAACAGAATGGAGCGGAGCAGGGAGTTTGTGGCCCACCCGGCGTAAAGAGCGTCATCGATATGCTCTTTTTCTTTTCAAACTGCTTTTTTTGCCTGCTCTTGATTCACATTGATTTCAATAGAGAAATACTCCGAAATAGAATTTTAAGTTTATTTAACTTTATGTCCACCATCATCAGAAAAAAGCCACAAGAACATGTTAAAAACATGATTTTCATCAGTCATCTTTTAGTCCCATCCTGCCAAAGAAGGTCCTCCTTCTATGTCCACTTGTAATGTGAGGAGAAAAGCAACAGTTTGTTTGAACTGTTATTCAAATGGCAATTAGTGGTATTTGTTTAGACAAAGACGCAGCGGAAGAGCCTGCTGTTGGCTTGAATGAGCGGCGCTGGCTGAATCAATTTGGACAGCTTGCTTTTTATGGGGGCTCACTTCTCGGCTCTCAGACAAACGTTTGCGCTCCATTCCACCACATCCGTGTCAGAAGTCTTTGGAAAATACCAGCTTTCAACCACATAGGAGGGAGCTGCCAGGCGGAAAGACATAGTAGTTTTATTTTTTGTTGTTGTAATTGTCTAGAAGCATGAAGAGCTGGAGCGGTAAAATCTACGTTGCGTTCAGCTGTAATGCTGGTTCTTAGGATTCCAGGACAGGTCCTGCTGCTGCTGCTGCTGCTGTGGTAAATTTGCTTAAAGGCTTAAAGGCAACATGTTTATTTACCTAAACTGAAATGCCTGCGTGTTAAAGAAAGTAGGTGCTAATAAAAATCCAAAACTTTTGTGCACAAAAAATATATATTCGACCCTAAAAATACATCCTATCAGATAGTTTAGGATAATAGATTTATTGTAATAAGAGATGCATTTTAAAATAGTTTTGTTTTCAAGGGTTTCTGGGGGAAACCTTTTATTACTGTTCTCCTTCACTCCCTCTTGCGCTGCACGCGCCCCCCCTCTTCTTACACACACACGTGTGGTTCCAGCAGCACATACACATCCTTATTCTACAACAGAAGTTTCTGTCCCATGAGGAAATCCGACAAATTTACTGCGTTCTAATCAGTCATTTCCATTGTATTCATTTCCGTTACAAGCTGCGTGCGTTCTTGAGTGCGCAACACGGCCGCCCGCTTGAGGATTTTGTGTATGTGGGGGGTGGGGGGTGGGGGGTGGGGTTGTTATTGCTCATTCATCCCGTAACACCAAACATAAACATCACTACATGTTTTGTTTGGGGGCTATTTTGCGCAGCGCAAAGTTACGTGTCCGTATAAATAAAGGCGGAGCCTCCAATCCCGCGTTCTTCATGGGTGTCAGGCGTCATGGCTACCGGAAAGGTGACAAAGTGTCTGCAGTCTCGTTCATTACTGGGAAATATAGAATATTCTGAGAAGATGTCTGTACCAGAGAGCACAGGTGAAGCCTCACATGCAGCTCTTGAGCCGTCCGCTGCAGAAGAATCAACACACACCCCCAACACGTGTGTCAGTGCGCTCCTTTCTTCTACACACGCAGTGCACTGACACACGCACATCCTCATTCTACAACACCTATATAGTTAGTTCATTAGTTTGATAGTTAGTAGTTAGTTGTTACAGTTATTTGTTAATAAAGAATACTGCGTTGTAATTGTATTGATTTGCGACGTGGCCGCCGGGGGATTTTGTGTTTGGAGGCGGGGGGGGGGGGGGGGGCGTTTGGTTAACCGCAACACCGCGCCCCCTGCTGGTTCATCACCACGGTGATCAAAAATCCCACACCATCACAGCTCTAACCCTGACTTGTGCTTGAACATTTTTGTCTCATGGGCTAACTGGGTGGTCTACCATCTTAAACGTTACTGCGTGAACTGTACATATTCATTTGCCCATTTACGACCGCAGACGGCCCAGATCCATCCATAAGGGCAGTTGTGACTGAAGCTTTAAGTGTTCACTAAAACGTTTCTCTTGCAGCATGCCCGTAGAAAAAATGTGCATGAACATTTTTGCTCTACAGGCTCACTTGGTGGTTTATGATCTGAGAATTTGTGAGGACCACCTGAATTCTGCCCTCCTGACTGGTCCAGTTTGGCAGATAGGTGAACAATTTCTTATGAGAAGTAGGTTTCTGATCTTCTGAAGATGTATTTCCCCATCAAGAAATGTAAAACTGTAAAACAGTAGACAAAACAAATGAATGTCAGAGCAAAAATAAATGTCGCTCAGTTCTTAGAAAGCTGCAGATTGCTGCGTTTCTCGCACGGTCCTGGATTTTGTGTCCATCCATCAGGCTAATGATGTTAGCCCGTGTTAGCCTGTCCTAAGCTTTTGTCCATCTTAATTCTTCCACAAAAAAGCACTGACCACACAGATTAAATATAACGATGAGCGAACAGGCACTTCATAACATTCATAACATTAATAAAAGCACGTTTGGAACATCGTCTCGTTTGTTACCGAGCTGATGCATAAATGTCTGTGGAAGCGGTTTGTTTACAACGGGACCTATTTCCGCATCCGGGTGATTTTTACACTACTGCGCATGCCCATATTATTCATTCCAACGAAAGTGTAAGCCATGGGAACGTTTGTTATAATCGGAAAAAGGTTTTCTGTGCCCATGTGCACGGGTGAATTTTAACCTGACCATTGATCTGATCAAGATATTCTGCCCATGTAACCGCGGCTAGTGTTGAACAACTCCTTTGAAATGGACTCCTTTTCCATACCAGTTGTTGTTGGCCGTTGATGTCCTCTATCCTAAAGCAGTAACCTGCTGCTGCAGCTCTAGTTCTTTGGCTGCTTTCATTGGTGATGCTCCTCGCTCCATCAATAAGGTCTTTGCATCTACAAGTGTCATTGTGTGCTCCAGTTTTACTCTGGCCGCACCACACTTTCTGTTTGCACACTTTTGAATGCGGTGCTTCACTCCACACTTTAATCATATGATTTTATTGTCTCTTAACTCTGTGTCTCCTCACATAAGTCTCACCACAGACTTCATCATGTTGTTTCTGGTTTTCCATATTTTCAAAATCAATGAGTTCTGTTGTGAACTCCGGGAAACGCTGCATTATCCTTCTTGTGTGTTATTATTCATTCATTCATCTTCTTGACCGTTTATTCCCTTTCGGGGTCACGGGGTTGCCGGAGCCTATCCCGGCCACTTGGGCGTAGGCAAGGGATACCCTGGACTGGTCGCCAGTCTGTCGCAGGGTAGAATGTCTTCAATCACACATCCATTCACTCTCACACTCACACCTATGGACATTTTAGAGTTGCCAATTAACCTATGTAGCATGTTTTTGGACAGTGGGAGGAAGCCGGAGATCCCGGAGAAAACCCACGCATGCACGGGGAGAACATGCAAACTCCACACAGAAAGGTCCCCCGTCGATGTAGTTTATCATGTCCCCCAGCCGGGACTTGAACCGGGGCCTTCTTGCTGTGAGGCAAGAGTGCTAACCACTGCGCCACCAGTGTTATTATTATTATTATTAAATTATTATGCAAATTATATTTTTATATTTTTTTCTAAATATTCACGACAAATGACAGTCAGCATAATTATCAAGTCACTAACCATTAGAGTATATATTAAATGTTATTGAACAAACTTCCTAAAGATAATAGTATTTAAAAAAAAAATCTTTAGTTGCACTGTTCCACATTATAACGGTACCCACAGCAGAGTTCCACAACATTTGACAGATTCTAAGGAACTGAAAATGGTTATTTGTTGAGTTTGATGCATTATTTACCGAAATCAATAGCCATCTAATCAAAAACATTTAAATAAGTCAAGCTACATTTGAACATAGGACCCCTTATTTTGTAGGAGCTTCACAGTTCTTGCATCCATTGAACTTGTGATGGTTTTGGAGAGTTTCTGCTAGAACCTCTTTGCATGATGTTAGAGTAGCCTCCCAGAGCATCTGTTTGGATGTGAACTCCGGTTCCGGGTTACACAGCAGGACGCGTGGCGTGCCTCTCTGCGAATACAACTATCTTCAAATTACTTAAAAAGTTGATTTTCTCCAAATAAGAGAGCTGACCATGCCCCCGAAGAAAACCCAGGAATACGAAGACCTCAAAAAGACTCTTGACATTATTCAAGAAACGCTGAAAAGTTTTATGGAACAAGTGTCGGTTCCTAATGTAGCATAATTTTGCACATGTTTTTAACTTTTGATACTTGATGGAATTTTGCTATGAAAATTCCTGAAACAGTGTTGTGTCTATTTTACTGATACAGTATTATCTTTTGATCATATGAATGACTTTTATAAGAAACATAATCTCCATATATTTCAGATGCTGCATTTGCCATTTTGATTTCTAAAATAGTTATTTTTGACGTAATACTTAAGTAATTCATCTTTGGCATGTGCTTTATCGCTACCTTATGATTTTTAATTCTGTCTGATAAAACCTAGCAACCGGATATTGATAAATCATGTTATAAAATGGTTATAGTATAACGGGGTGGGATTATATAAATTCGCTTCCTTCCACTCCCTTTCAAGCAATATTTATTAATATGTCTAATTATCCTAAGTTTGATTAGTTAATGTATGAATGTATAACTGATGATTATATTGCTTTTGTGTATTATTTCTACTTGATTGCTTGAAATAAACCATTTCAAAAAAAAAAAAAAACTTCCTCCCACCCTCATAGCTATTTTGCTTGAGGATGCTGAGGTTCTCCATAGGGTTGAGGTCGGGGGGGGGGGGGGGGGTATGGGGGCTACTATCAGTTTATCTCATTTTGTGCCCATAGCAGTTAATGATACAGAGGCATTCCTTGCAGCATGAGATGGTATATTGTCATGTATGGAGATAATTTTGCTACGGAAAGCACGGTTCTCCTTTTGTACCACAGAATCAGGTGGTCATTCAAAAACTCCACGTACATACAGAGGTCATTTTCACACTTTCAGGGACCCTAAAGGGGCCGACCGGCTCTCTTCCCATGATTCCGGCCCAAAACATGACTCTGCCACCTACTTGCTGACATTGCAGTCTTGTTGGGACAAGGTGGCCACCCACTACTCCATCCAGACCATCCAGGGTTGCACGGGACTCATCAGTGATCAAGAATGTTTGAAAAAAAGTCTTCATGTATGTCTGGGAAGGTTTACATATAACTGCAGGCCTCTGGAGGATCCTACACCTTGTTGTTCGTGAAACTCCAGAGACACCAGCAGCTTCAAACCTGTGCTTGCTGCTTTGTAACGCTATTTTAGCAGCTGCTCTCCTAATCTGATGGGTTTGTCTGACAGAAACCTTCCTTATTCTGCCTTTATCTGCACAAAACCGTGTGTGCTCTGAATCGGCCACAAATTTCTTATTAGCACGACGATCACAAGTTTTCGTGAAAATATCCATATACCGTTTAACCATTTTGAGGAGAAGAGTGATCCCATGCCTCTTCTATATTGCTTGAACATGTTGGTCTGCTTAATAATGTGGAATGTCCTTTTGTAGTTTCCTCTTTAATCGAACTCACCTGGCAAACTAATTATCACAGGTGTCTGAGAAAGATGAGCCTCAAGACACACTATCATCCATAAGTTTCATCTCTTTGACTCTTAATACATTTTGCATAATACTTCTGTTATTTTTGCTTCACCATTGAGGTCTCCAACAATGGCATCTTTTAGTATTTTAAGTAAGATCACCTCAACTTTCCAAAGTTACTTTCTTTTGGGACGACCCGTTGCGTCCGTGTTGATTTTATGATGTCACACAGCTGTCTGGACTTTCTTGTGATAAACCCCTCCATAATAAAACCCTTCCTGGGCTCAAAACCTGTTGAGCTTTGCAGCGTCACGAGCGATGAACTCGGGGGGAAAAAGGAAAGGGTCACAGGGGAAATTATCCTATAAAAAGTTTAGAGTTGAGCAGCTTTCCTCAACAAAAAACTGTTACCTTTCTGGTATAGCTCTATTTGTTTTTCATCAATGTAGTGACAGTGTAGTAGTTGCCATGGCAACAGTGAAAACACTGGGAGCTGGAGTTGTTGCTTGGCCTTGCCGCTTGTGTTTAAACTTTTATTACTGTTGTCATGATTTAATCTTTAAATATTACATGTATGTAGATGATGGTGAGTGTACTGAAAGGTTGAATCAATCTGATGGGGGATCCTCCTCCTTTTTATTGAGTGTTTTTTGAATGTGTCTCAGTAAATACACTGACTTACATTTTTTTGTTGTTGTCAATTTTAAAGTCTGAAAATGAAGTAAATTCTTGGGAGTCAATAGTACTGTGTTTGTCTAACAATATTTAAGCAAAAAAATAATTCTGAGTTGATAAAAATGTCTTCCTCTTATGTATTAAATTGTTGTGAAAATCACAATTCGCACTTTCACTAGCATTTATGACCTTGTTTGAGTGCATCAAAGCTGATGTTTCTCATGTTTATATGTAAAGTAAGTAAAATTCACTCATGAATATTAATAACTTAATAAATTAGTTTGAATTCCTGCCAATCTAGATGTTTTTTGATGTATAGTGCTAAATTGAAGGGAAAAAAAAGTTATTATAAAAAGCTGTTTCGACTTACATGATGTCAAGAGCTTATGTGCAGTTAACTTTGTTTACAGTTGCTATGTCTGACGTCTCTAACAACTCCCTAACTTCTAAAACTTTTATATACTTTGACTTCAATTTGGACGCCATGCACCATACTTTTTCCTTCTTTTTATTTCCTATTTTTCTTGTTTTTTTAAACACTGAACATGACGTCACCCATTTGCCAAAGTAAAACCCTCATAAATATGAACATTTTACAAATACTATTTATGAATCCACAGTGTTCTAATTACGAAAACATGGATAATTTATAATAAGATCTATTTACATTTTTTTTGTGACAAATTATTAAAACATGATGCATTTTGGCCTATATTTGCCAGTCTGTTGTATGGAAGTGAATTGCATTAAAAGAAAAGAAAAAAGCATGATTTCTATTTTTATTTTTTGTGATTTTTGTTCCAAAGTTTCAAGAACTGCAAAAGCCAAGAACAATAAACACTAACAATAACCTCATCTGCTCATGAAAACTATAGGATGAGTTGCAATTAAAAGTAAAAAAGCCACAAAGTGTCACAAACACGATCTGTTTTTATTTATGTGCTCATCACAATAGTACTAGTCTATTTTATTCTTTCTGCTTATCTTATCCGCAAACATTACAGAGCAAAACCTTGGATGTAGTTCTATTGACCAGTATGAACTGTTTGTTTTTTGTGTTTATTGTGACAGAACACCCGTAGTAGTAGAAATGGAATTTGGGTGCAGGTTCAGGTGCCAGTTAAAACAATCTTCACAGAAATTATTCATATCATTACTCTTCCTCTCAGAGTGAACCAATATGTTCGAGTTATGCAAGTTGTAGACACTTGCATAACACATTACAACTGTTGTAGTCCCGCAAAAAAAGCAGCATATTCTGAAAAAATTCTAACAAAGTTGACCACAACCACAACGTGAGCATCCAGCAGGTCAACCACAGACTTCACTGCTATGTTTCTGTTGCTGTTGTTGGAATTGACTCACAAACAAAATAAACATTTCATACTGGTCAATATTTAATACTTTTCTAAGGTTTTTTTCTGTGATGTCTGTGGGTAAGGTAAGTAGGAAGAACAAACATTTTGGTTTTTCCATTTTTATACCATGGTCCGGTTGAATACTCGATTCTGATTGGCTGCTGGGTATGCATTAAAACCTGATAACCGCACGGTAAAAAGAAGATCCGGTCACCTATCTTAAATATTTTGTATCACTGCGCCGGCTTCTTTAAAACAACCTTTTGCTTCATCATCTGGACAAAAACAAGCGGTAAGAACTGATGCTTTATTCAAGCCATCGGAGAGATCAGCATATATATATCGTCGAATCTTGACTGCAGCGGTGGTGCTGTGCGTCGCGGACTATATGTTACGTCGCTGCATCACGTGACATATAGTCCGCTTTTTGTTAGAAAAGCTATCCAAATCGGAAAAAAAACAAGAATCAAGGACTAAAACCTGGTTAATATGTATTGCTTTTGTAAGTGACCATGGTATGAGCGGGTTAATGGCCTTCGAAGTATGCGGATATTATTTTTTAGCGCACTTAGTGGAAGCAAGTCCGACGCGATTCACGCTTCCACGGCGTGCGTTAAAAAGTGATAACCGCACACTTCGTCGGCCATTAACCCTTACTTAATTGCAGCTCATCTTGTAGTTTTCATGAGCAGATGGGCTCAGAGCCCGGTCTATCTGGAGTTTTTTGCTTTTGTAGTTATTCAAAAAAGGATGAAAATCACAGAATTTGAACAAAGATCACCTTTTTTTATTTAATGCAATATGCTTCCATACTAGTGAGCATTGATGCACACTATTGTTTTCCAAAGTCTTCTGGGAGATTTCCGGGGTACTGGATCTTTTGAAATTGTAGATTTGGACACCCCGACAAATTGGTGAAGTGGACTAATTTGTTTTTACACTTTTAAAATATTTTATTTAGTAATTAATTTTGGCACGACCAAACTATTGTTAAGATTGGCACTGATTGAAACAAGCAGCCTAAATCTAGCTTCAGACCTAGATTGCAACAAGAAATTGGTTTAATTTTTTCTCAATTACATTAAGGTTCATGTAAAGATGGATTGAATCTTTTTTTTGACCCAAGAAAACACTTCTTTTTAAATTGTATTAATTTTGAATGGTTGATCCCTTGTTTGTCAGAAGCTTCCTGCACAGATTCTTGTTGTGAAAGTGCAATTTTTACCATTTCATTTTAGTTTGCAGCTTTTTAATTGTCTGTCAAATTCTCACCAGATTTCCAGGGAAAGACGATTTGTTTGTCTTCTGTCTAATACATGCCGTTTGCTCAAGTGTAATATATTTTGGTTGGTGAAGTCAAACTGTAGCTCGTCTCTGCTGAATCAGCTTTCCCAGAGCTCGGAGGTGTCAAAAGAAGCAGCAGTCAAAGTCTCCGTCCGTCCCTCGGCAGGCGTTACGCCATCAGCCATAAAGCCGACAGCTCAGCATAGCATTACCGCAGCAGCAAACAGCTGACATGCACATGAAGGGGCTGGATCCATGGATACGGACACGCCAGCACAAGGAGGTGAAAAATACAGTGTGTGTGAACGCTGCAGACACCTCCCCGTGTGGGACCAGCCTGTGTTCTTAATCCAGCCTTAGCGCAGGGTATTAAACCGACTTTACTGTTGGTTTGTGTGGAAGGGAAGGGTTTGGTGGCTTTTCCGCTGCAGCTGGAGGGTAGAGGAGGAGGAGGAGGAGGGTCTCTCCTTCCAGCCGCCACCAACCAGCCTCTCCCTGTGGTTGCTAGTCGCTGCATAGTTTCCTCGTGGAAGTCCATGTCTAGACTTGTTCACAGAAAAGTCTTACTTCTCTGTTCGTTTTGTTTTGAAGGGAGGGAAATTCTCACAAACCATCTAAATTATATATATATATATATATATATAATTTACATATTGCACAAACAAAAGTTAAATAAATAAAAAAGTTGGACAAAACAATAGATAAACTACAATGATGGAAAGTAAATGGGTTAACTCAAACTGTAAATTGGCGCCTTGCATCAGTTTGGGAGGGGGATATGATTTTTTGGAAACAATTACAGCTTATTATGTTGTTGTTGTTGTTATCCTCTTGTGTTAATGTAGAAGGAGCATTGACTGTAAATGAGAGCCGGACTGAGTGAACCTTCCCCCTTTGAGTTTCAAACCGGAAGTTCCCTCTTGCTCCTGGAAGCCCCACTCCCATTGACTTCTATATATTGGTCAGAATAGCCATTCTTGCTCTGGTACCTTTCTCTAACATGTTCTTGCTCATTTATTTCCTTTCATGAGATGTGGTAGGGATGTGGATGCCCAACAAGCTCACTCCTGATTGGCGAGAGTTGTTGCCATAGAAATATCAACTCAGACCGACTTGGACCAATCACTGCTTACTGACGCGGCGGCGCCCATATCATGAAAAAAATGGAGGCTGAATTGACGTCGTTTTGGCGCCGAAAGCAAGTGATTTTCTATGGGTGACGCCCCACTCACTCCGTCTTGTTCTCATACACGGTCAATTAGAAGGAGCAGACATGTGCCTCCTATAGGCGTCTTATTATGAAATCTCTTGTATGCAAAGTTTAGTTAAAATGAACAAAGAACAATAAACAGTTATTGATGTGGAAAGAAAATACCAGAATATAGTAAAAAAAAAAAAAACCCGCTTAAGATTACACAAATATAACGTTTTTAAATCTGTTTGCCACACTGGTGTAAGCTTTTACCTTCATTTCTTTAATTTCTTTTAACTGGTGTCTTCTATAAAATGCCTCAAAATTAGGATTTAGAAACACACATCCATGAATGTTTGCCGAGACAAACAAAAAAAAACAGCTTAAAATGAACTTTGATGTTTGAATTTTGAGGAAGATGGATTCTTCAATCGCTCCACTTTTACCCTGACGTATATAAAGAATATGTAACTTAAAATTGCATTTCTTAGTATGTTTTATTCAAATCATTGTGAATCGGGAGCAGTAAAAAAAGAGCACTGGGTGGGCCACAAGACCCCTGCTCCACTTTATAGTCTGGCTGGATAGCTCCAATATTGCTGGCTATTTTTTTACTGCCTATATACTGTCTGATAATATACTGTCTATGGCTGTCAGTTATAGGTGATAGGAAGGGGGGCGGGGTTTCTCCAGGCCTAGCAACAATTCAGAGTTGAATTTCTAATGAACTACAGCCACTCTGCAGAAATTATGTCCCAGAAAATGTACAGAGGTTTTTTGATTATGGATAAAAACTAATTTTCAGCTGGAAAGGCGAACAAATGTCATCATCCAATCAGTGGGGTCCCACAATACTGACGTTTCTCAGCTACTTATTTTGTTCTTTTTTTTCATAATTATTTTAATTTTCTAAGTTGTCGTTATGATCTTTAATATGTTTTTGCATTAAGTGATTTGTAGATGAGATTTACCGCCATACATTTCAGCCCCACGAAAAATGTAAACACAATACAAAATGTTTTTCTGAGTGAAGAGTCTACATAAATAAGTTAAGAGAATACAAATGAAACAAACATAGAAAAAGCAAGGAAAGAAAGTTTTCACTAAAATATGTTCAGGTATTTGTTCTAAACTACACATTTTGGTTTGTAGTCATAATATATAGTAAGACTGCATTTTTTTTTCAACACTTCTAACCCCAGTTAGCCTTCAAACTACGGCTGCAACATGACTCATTACTCTAATAGCAGTCCATGGTGCGTCTCACTTCCATGACAACTATCATTTAGTGGGGCGGCTCTCATAATACAGAAGAACTGTCTCGCTGACCAAAAAATAAAACAAAAGTGCAAAACTTGTCAAAAAAAGCGTTTTTGGTTTAACGTTAGAACAGCTGCAGGTGGTTGTTTTACCCGTTCCACCTCACCTGACCTCCAACCAGCCGCAACCTGATACCACCACCCTGCCCTTTGTCCTCTAAAACACAACGGGAAGTTGAAGCTGAGCGGATGTCCTTCCAGGACTGAACAAACCAGACCGGCAAGCAGTTGATGAATAAATAAAAAAGACTTTTGACTCTGGAAAGAAAAACCTCACTTCACATTTAAAAATGTTTTGATTCATTCGTGAAATAATTATTAGATCTATTTTTTTTTAAAATTATTTCTGGAATCATTTTTAAGGGCGAACACACCAGGAAACGCTGACCGTCCTGCCGCTTCAGTTGTTGATGAAACAGAGAAGCCGAGAAGCTGCGGTTTCTATTGGAAACGTAGTCCACTTAAGCAGGCGGTGATCAATCCACAGCTTTAATTTCTTAATGGCTGCATTGACCCTCTGGCCCTGTCCCCGCTCTCCAGCTCAAATTGTTTTTAAATGGCTTGGCTCTGCAAAGCTCTCAGCTCCTCTGATTACATTAGTATTGGGCAGAATGGGGCGAAGGCTTTTGTTGCAGCCCACATTAGTGTGAATTCATTGTGCGCCATATTTGTGTTTGTGTGTGCGAGCACGTCTGATGCGCCACCCACATTGATTTCTTTACGTAAGGGATGCACGCCCTGTGACTCTGTGCGCCTGACTCTAACCTGTTTGGACTTTATTGCCAAAGTCAACAAACACACTTGCTGCTGGTTATTTTATTTTCCAAGCTGCAATTTATTGATTTTTTTTTCAACTTTTTAAATATTGAATCACTGGGTTGTCAGTGAAATTCTGTTAAATCCCAAAAGATAAAAAAAAATCAGTTGACCATCACAACAAAATCAAGCTTTTTCAATTTTACATTAAATCTCTACTAAGTAAAAAATGTGGTTTATAAAAGCTACTTGACCCAAAATCAATGTATCCCAAAAAACTTCTAAACCTTCTTTTTTTTCCTTATTCTGCCTCCAGTTAACTAATGTTTACATGAAATTAGAACATAGACATCCTAAAAACATGATAGTGTTTCAGATTCTTGCTTCTGACTGTAAAGATGCCGCGCTCTCACATGGGACGGCTTTTTTCAGCTCAACGCCGGCCTTGTAAGGTTACAAAGGCACTACTAATAAAGTTTATACAAAGTAGATTCATGCCTGTTATTATGTTTATAAAATAAAGTTTTTATAAAAGTTTTATAAAAATATAATCAGACTTTAAACCGGTTTGAGATCACATGTAGGTGACACACGGAACAGCTTGTAGTATATTGATTCTTGTGGCGCGTGCGTTAGTGTTTTTATTTTATTTTTTTAGTTTATTGTGGAAGTAGCTTCTCTTTGCTTGCTGCTGTTTTCACATCTGCGCTTTGTGAGAGACCAGCGGACTGACTTTTACTTAGAACAACGGAGGGGCAAGAGAGCGGAAAGCTGGTAAAATAAAATCTAGATTTTTTCCCCCCCCAAAAAAAACATCTAAAAGAACAAAAAAAAAAGATTCATGCAATAGATCCTCCCCTTTCCATGGAGGAGCTGACAGTGGCTGTGGGGCAGATGGCATTGGGGACGTCTCAGAGGCTGAATGGATTACCTACAGACTTCTATAAACACTTCTGGAAGCTCCTGGGCCCGGACCTTTTGCAGTGTTTCAGGACTGTATCGGTAGAGGCGTTGTCCCTCCTCATTTGTGTCGTTGTGCAGTTCTGTCCTTGCTGCCAAACAGAGGTGATCTGACTTTCTTGAGAAATGGAGACTTCTTTACCTTCTCTGTACGGACTGTAAGTTGTTTTCATGTCTCTCTCCAACGGACTCAAAAATATCCTACACAGAATTGTATACAGAATCCAGTCCTATTGCATTCTGGGTCGGACTATAACGGACAGGTTTTTTTCTTGTGCAGAACCTGTATAACATTTTTACATTGTGTGACGCTAAATTGGGTGTGATTTCTTTAGATCAGGAAAAAGCCTTTGATCGAGTAGATCATAGTTTTTATTTTCTACTCTATGAGCTTTAGGAGATTTCTTTTCTCTCAATGTTGGGTCCTCTGTGCAAGAATGCTTTCTGTTTGGTGAAGATGTATGGAGGCCTTAGTTTTCCCATTAAATGTTGGGGGGGGGGCATCAGTCAGGGGTGCCCTGTTTCCGGTCACTCCCTACTGAACCATCCCCACACAGACCTTACTCCATGTTGTTGGGTTTTGTGCTTCCAGTCTAACACACAGGCCTTCTATTGTAGTTTCTGCATACGTTGATGATGTCACTGTATTTTTTAGTGTATAGAGATGTTTTCCCTCCTCTGTGATTGCCTAGACTTCTTCCAGAAAACCTCTTTCGCTAAAGTAAATTGAGATAAATGCACGGCTCTCCGGGTGGGACGTTGGGTGGACTGCTCACAACCACGCTTCAGTGGCCCAGACAAGATTTTCTGGTTAAAAAAAAAAAAAAAACCTTGTCTGGGACACTTAATGGATTCAAGTTCTGGGTATTTTCTAGGGTACAGATGTTTTCTGTGTAAGAATTGGAAGGGTGCTACCTGCGGAGTGAGTGTGTTAGACTGTCTGTGTGGAAATATCTGCTACTTCAGCTTTCCTTCAGGGGTAGAACTCTGTCAATAATAATAATAATTGTCAATAATTTAGTTGCTGTGACACTTTGGTGCAGGCTGATGGTACTGTCCCCTCCTGCAGGATTTATCAACACCATACAGAGGATAGTAGTGGACTTCATCTAGTCTGGCAACCACTGGCTGTGGCAGCCTTCTGACTGAGGACCTCTCAGCGCCTGTTCTATGGCTTTGGCCTGCCTTTAGTATTGCTTAGGAGGGCTGGACATTGTGGCAACGACAGACATTTGTCCCTGCTTCAGCACCAGCACCTGGATTTAACTGGATAATCCTCCTTGCATCAGTCTGTTTGAATTCAATATTATTTAAATAAAACAGCCTTAATAAGCATATTCACTCAGTTGTATTGATGTTTCGGGACTCAATCTATAAGGCCCCCTTGACGGATTTTTGACATTAAGTTATAAGGTAGGGTTTCATATTCAAGATGAGGGAAAGTTGAAAAGTGGTCTACACAAAGGTAAAACCAAATTTTGTGTTCAGAATTGTTTTGCAAAGTTGTGCACAGAGTATTAAGTTTTGCACTTGTTGCATGTTTCTTTGTGACAGATTCCTGGTACTATGGGGTACATATTCAGTTCAATTTTATTTGTTTAGCCCAACAGTCATCGCAATGGGCTTCTTACCGGTCATGCATAGATGTGAGTCAGGAGCAGAGAAAGGTGATTAGATAACTTTTATGAAAGGTTGTAGCTGTGAGCTGTCTGAGCTGCTATCTTCCACAGCTGGATAGTTTCAATATTGCTTTCCATTTTTGTTGCATCGCTAATATCAGGTTGGGGTTGTGAAGAGCTCTAAACTAGAGGGAGAGATTATGAACAGATGGATGTTGGAAACTCTGCAGAAACTACGTCCTAGAAAACGACACAGGTTTTGTAATTTTGGCTACAAACCGCATTATCATAATTAAAAGACCACTGGGAATGCCTTTACAATAGATTAAAAGATGATCGGAGTGGAACTCCATAAACTATTGAGCATGGGTTCAAAGTGCATCAGGATCCAGGGCACCAGATGGTCCAGCACTGTGGGCTTTTGGGAGGTTGGGTAGTTGTGTGTGGTTTTAGTCACAACCCCAGTTTTTATTTTAGACATTTTCATTTTTAATTGTGAATTACACTTTTCCCGCTACATTCTGTGTCACTAAGGCTGCATTTACTCTGCAGGTCTTGATGCCCAAATCCGACTTTCTGACTATATCCAATTTTTCTGATGACCCGCTTACATCATCTTTTTAAAGTGACCCGTATCTGATTTTTGCATTTACACTATACAATGCTGAAACTATCAAACATAGACGTTCTGAGGACTACGTAGCAGCATTTCCACTTTCCACGGACCTCTTTTGGACTTTGTGTGACTGCGGTTGTCATGGAGGCAACGCAGCGACGGAAGGAGGCGTTGCCTTGGGCGCTCCTGGATGAGGCAGGCGAACAAGAGGGGATGCACGGGAGAGGAAAAAGGAGGGCTGCTCGGCCGGCTTATGTGCTCTCTCTGAGTTTTGAATGAGGAAGTGTTTGCAGACGTTGTGCTGTACTAACAGTTTGATCCAAGCGAAGAAATAAACGGCTTCTAGCCTGTTCCAGAGCAACGGTGTCCTGACCGGGACCGGACCGGAAATAACGAAGCCTGAAGCTGAAAGGTAACACGCTGATGGGGCTCCAGCTGTCCTGGAACAGCACAATCAGCGCACAAAAGCACCTTAATAAGTCGTGTGATCTCAGTTGGTGGTGTCCTGAGTTGACGTCACTGAGGTACGACTCGCATTTACTGGGGAATATCCGATTCGTCTTCTTACATGGCACACGCAAATGAACGTATCTGATTCGTTTCCGATTTATTTCCACATATGAGTGAGGCCTGTATCCGGATCTGGAAAATCAGAATCCATGCGGTTTTTTCCTGCTTATATGTTCCGCGGTCATATCCGATCTGTGCCACATGAGAAGAAAAAAATCGGAATTGGGTCACTTGAACCATGCAGTCTAACTGGGGCCAAACACACTTTAAATACTTCATTCTGCCTAGAAGTGTGAGGCTGTGAAGAAAGCGTCACACTATTGTTTAATGACTTTAGCTTCAAATAGTTTTAATGCTTCCATATCTGTAGTTGGGTCTATGGAGAAAAAATATAACCTCTTTATTCATATTGGATGGATTCTGCATGTGCTAATCCAATAGAGCTTTAACTAATAATGTCATTTTATAAAGATGCTTGAGATTTATTCAGTAGAATAAAGTGAAAGGGATTCAGACTGAAAAGGAAAAGTAATAGTGAAGATTGTCTATCGTCCAGCTCAGATATGAAGATAACAGTTGAGGTTACTAAATAATCTCTACAACCAGTATAAACAGATACTTAAGGTGCCAAGACACTTTTGACTGTTTAGTAAAGAACACGCAGACTACACTTAAACTTTCCAATTGTGACATATATCCCTTTTTCTGATTATTGTTACCAAAGTTCCCATTAGCCACAGCCACTTGTCTCTTCATATATTAAAGGGAACCTGCAATCATTTACTGGCTGGTAATAATTGTAGTTGTATAAGTACGGCTGGTCTTCTTTTAGACTTTTTTTAATAGATTTTTGCATTTCGATTTTAAAAGTTTTACACTGGTTTGCCGGCAAGAAATCTATGCCTAAAAAAATAGATAAATAAACAAAACAAAAAATCAATGATTTTTTGTTTTCTCAGCCTCGCAGAAGAATCTCCTCCTAACCTCCCAAACTTTTTCTGCAGGGCCCCCCTTTCTGAGGATTAGAATATTTTCGAGCCCCCTCCCACACTGGCACAAACATACAAATCCTTCAATGCAAACCCACCGCGCCTCCTGCAATATCTCTGTGCCCCTCTTGTAAGTGCTCCAGTTTGGGAACCACTGTACTAACCTAACTCCGAAACATGTAAGCCCAAGAAAGCAGAGCGCTGGGAAATCAAAAATTCAGATCTTTCCCAAAAATAACCATTGTTAAAATAACAATACAAAATGAATCCAATAAAATTGATTTATAGCCCAGTTCTACTTTCTTAAAATCTTCATATATCCATTTTTGGAGCCAATTGCTTCAAAGTAGCTGATGTGACAAATAAGCGTTGGCACCCCTGAGTTATACCATCGGTTACTAACATTTTTTAGATGAACCTTATTCATGAAATTTAGTTGCATGGTGCTGAAAACAACAGTTCTGTCAGGAGTAGTTTCTTTAAAGTTGGCAGTGTCGAGCACTGTAACTCCACTTGTCTTGGATGAATTTTTGTGATCACATTATTCTCTGTTTCCTCCTCCTCTCCTCTCTTATCCTCTCTGGTGGTGTAATTAGGCCATATATGTTCCTCTGTCCTCGGGCCAGATTATTCAGAGCAACAAATGCTCCACCTCCCATTCTCTTCCATGGTGTCACCCCCAACCATCCTTTCACTGCCTTGTGTTACTGTGTTGGAGTGGTGGTTTCTAGTCCGGCGGAGACCGAGTTTCACTCGGGTAATGGCGAAGTGCCGATTTCCTGCGGTTCCTGCTGGGTTCTCTTGTTTTTCTCGACCTCTGTCCTCTTTCCTGCTCCTCCTCCTTCTTTCTTAACATGTTACTCTAATCTCCTTTCTGTCTCTCCCTCTGCCTCTGTTGTTTTCCCTCTCCCTTATCCCTCTCTCCTGCCTTCATCTGCTCAGTATCAGTCCCACTGACCGCCTGTTATGTAACAGTCAGGTGATGCGGTGGCCAGTTAAGAGCCCTTAAAGTCCCAGCCGACTGTTTCTCCTGCCTGGTTCTGACAAACAAACACATGTATAGAAATGAATCCATTTCTCGTCTAGCCAAACTGAACTGACAGCATTCAGGAAACGTTGAACACAGTTGATTAAAAAGGTGTTTAAAGGGCTCAAATAAACATATTTTTATATTATATTGTGTTATTACTTATAACCTTCATATATTTTATATCCACGTTTTTGACATGTAGATACATTTATGCCTCCTACTTATGCTGCAGGAAATAGGACACTATTTAGACTTCTGACAGCAGGTGGAGGCCGTATTCTCGCCAAAAGCAGCTGCAGATAAGCCCAGTGATAAAGTGGTGGTGGGAAACAAGAAGGTGACAACTTGCTTGGCCTGGTTAGGACCACACCACTTAACTCAATGACCCCGTGGATCAACTACAGCATTGCCCTCAGACTTCAAAAACCCTTAAAAACTGAATATTGAAGTTGTAGTGGTAGCAATATTATATATATGCAGTAAAATGTCTCTCTGAGGTGTTTTACATGTATTGAACCATATGAAGCTGGGATGGTAAATGGACGTTTAGCACATTTCTTGTCCGCTTGATCACTCTTTAGTACTACCAACCCAATCAGCCGTTTTGTCCTGCATTTTCTTGGGTTGTGTAGCGCTTCTGTTTTGGCCCACAAAGTACTTTTGGTCACACCGTTACCTGCCTCACACAGGTAAACACACCGAGACAGTGTGTCTGGGGAGACAGTGACGTGTTGGCTGTCAAGTTCTTAAAAATCATTTAAACAATCAATTAAAAAATCAACTAAAACAAACATTTTGAATGCCGTGTTCTAAATTCCATAAAGTACAACAATTTGTAGGTAATTATACCCTTTTTTGTGTCGATGAGTGAAATAGTTTTCGATTAATACATAGCATCGACGTTGCTTCAGCATTTGGGGTTTTTTGGCCTTTATAATGTGAATGAAACAAGTCGCAAATGGAAACTAAACCTTTATTAAAACCAAGCCTCTATATTTAATAGGAAGGACGCAATTTCCCACCGACTCCAAGACATGTGGGGTTCAGCGCACTAAACCCACGATGGCTGTACTGCAGGCGCCCCTTTAGGTGTTTTAAGTCAAAACATAAACTACCATTTAGGTCTAGCTACCAGTTGGTCCAACTTTTTGACTTATGTTTCCATCATATTTTGTAACTTTCCATTGATGGTGCAGCACAACTATAGGCTAGTTACATAGTTTCACAACAAAAATGTCTAAAAAGACGTTTAATTAAATATGAAATTGAACAGGATGAGCGGTAAGGAAGAAACCTTCAGCAGGTTGACCCTTTGCTAAAAGACAGGGCAGTCATGTAATCTTTGCTACTGTATTAATGCTATAATATATTTTTTGGTCATATATAATACCCTTAAAGGCAGAAACCTTTTTTTTTATCTCATAACATTTCACTTTTACCGTAAAGGTCACACTCCGGGCTTGGACCACACAGATGGAAACATGGACTGTTCCATAGATTGCTATCTTCTGTCAGGAGCTGTTCCAGTTGCTTCTCAGTTCTTCTGAATTTTGTGCCTATTACTGCGACATATGGTACAAGTCTAGCAGCATGAGGTGACCATATGGTGTAGCCTTCTCTGCCAACGAGTGCATGATTTAAATGTCACCAACATTCGCATTTTCTTTCTTTTCAGTCTTCCAAAACACTTTGGAAAAACGACTCACACATATTCAAACCCATGTATTCGCTCAACATGATTATTTCTGTTGAAGTCGACCATTTTTAATGAATGAAAAAACACTGATGATGCCCACATGAATTATCTATTTGGAACCCAGGTGATTACTGACGCCCACGGTATCCCCACTGGGCCTCCCGCATGTTTTCTGTAGGCTCATTGCATTGTTTTCACACATCCATTTTTGATCATTCATCATACAGGTTGTGTGCATCATGAATTTATCAACAGTCAAAATTCTAAAATTCTGGTGTCTGCGTGAAGAACAGTTTTTTTTTTTTTATTCTTTTCTTTGAACTCATCACGATCCAAAGACCATTGTTTGAAATTCTGATCCCTTTCTCTTTCTTGTAGGTGCTGATAATTGCTAAAGATGAGTAGCGGTGAGGGGGACACCTCGGAACCCCCAAGAGGGGACACTCTGAAGAGGAAGGACTGTCAGTCAGACCTCCTGGGTCCCAGGTAACAGACTGGCGTCCGTCTACAACGGCCTCAATGAAGCATTTAGACCAGGGGTCGGGAACCTTTTTGGCCAAGAGAGCCATAAATGCCACATATTTTTAAATGTAATTTCCAAAGAGCCATACAATAATGTAGCGTCCCTTTCCCACACTGAGCCACGGAGACTTAACCTCTTTTAGCGTTCTTTATTCTGGTTACTGCAGACCGCAACAAACGCCGTACAATTAATTCAGGAACTCCTTATTCTCTCCTGCCGAGACGAGAGCGCTTCTCCCAACTTTATATCCCCCCCCCCTCCCGCTCCAGCCCTCCTATTTCCTTATTCGGCCCATAGCTGAACCCCATTGGTCCAAACTCCCTAACAACAGGCTGAGCGACAGAACTCAGGGCCAATCAGATCTCTGCTTGATCGGTGTGTTCCATGAACTCCAGAACTTTTAACGCGGCCCAACAGCCAAGTTAAACTCAGACCGCGACAATATGTTTAAAACTAAATATACAAATGAATGTGTGCATTTGATGTAATTTCAACACTTTTAAAGTACAATAAGTCTGTGGATTCTTTTTAATAACATTGTTATGTTGTTGCTAATAAATGATGAGTATTTCTCGTGGTAGTTTTGCTGATGGTCTAGTCTGGTTGATACGTGGTGAGTTTCTGATTCATGCAGGCGTTGAGACTTTAAACGTGATCTTAGGTCTGAATGTTCTTTAGATGTGAGACAGACATGGAACCAAACACACACTCACATGCTGCAGTCAGTGACGGACAGCGGGTTTACGTTTTTACCATCCCTGCGCGATTCACCTGCTGCCTGTCCCCACAGCCCCCCCCCCCCCCCACCGGCTTTCTTCCTCAGAGACGGGAGCGCACAGTTTTAGGCACGGCAATTCAAAGGTTTCCGGGTGGTACAAACTCTGTGAAATAATAGATAACTGTAAACTTTTATTTTTTCTCCAAGCACCGCTATTACTGCGCGTTTCTGGCATCGCATCGCGCCCGAGAAGGACTTGTCTAATTAAAAAAAAAAAGTATAATTAAGGATTTGTCTGCAAGCCACATGTGACCATCAAAAGAGCCACATATGGCTCGCGAGCCATAGGTTCCCGACCCATGATTTAGACAATTGTAGCTATTCGGCCTCTTGATCCATCGTCCTCAATGTCTTCATGTGGGTCGACCCATGATCGTAAGATTGCAGGTTCGAATCCCGCCTTGCACGCCCATGTGTCGAAGTGTCCTTGGGCAAGACACTGAACCCCACCTTGCCTCTGGTGGGAGGTTGGCGCCAGTGTTCGGCAGCGGAGCCGCCATCAGTGTGTGAATGTGTGTGTGAATGTGTGTGTGCATGGGTGAATGGGACTGTGACTGTAAAGCGCTTTGGGCCTTCGTAAGAAGGTAGAAAGCGCTATATAAGTATACGCCATTTACCATTTACCATGCCAACTTTCAGCTTCTGTCAAGGCTTAAATGTCAGGTGGCTTCTTACTGGACTTCATGATGTTCTACAAATTACACCTTCTAGAGACATGATTTTGTCTGTCATCCAGCTCCTTCTCTCTTTTGACAGTTGGGTGTCAACAGGTTTTTCCATATAAAATGTGCTTTCTGGTAGAAATCCATTTCAAGAAAAAAGAAAGAAGAAAACAATTTTGCCAACCCTACCTTTTATGCAGACACTTATGAGAGTCTGCATAACAGTCGTCTAGTACGTTAAAATGTTAGATATAGCTGTATTGACTTAGTATTAGACATTACTAATGAATTTTAACTCTTAACATATTTAGTAACTTGTGTCTTACAGCGAATACCCAAAAGCAGCAAAGACAAGAGGCATTAACAAATGAATGTGTCACTAACAGAATCTATTTCTATATTTCTATTGATTTGTTTTGTCTAAAATCACTGAGCCAAGTGTCCTGTTGGAGTTTCTAGACCCACATTTTTATTTTTATTTTAACTCTAACCCTAAAGCGTTTCAAGTCTGTCCTGCTGTTGTATACTGGGTGAAGGCTTTTTTAACCTAACCCTAATGCTTGTTTTCATTTTAATGGGCTTACTGTAAGTGACCAAAAATTAGCGTTTGTCCCTTCAGTTGTGTTTCAAGTGCTTTTACTGTAGCCAGAATATATGTATATTATTATTTATGGCTACATCAGGACAAAGCAGCTACTGATAATGAAGGAATGGACCTTAACGGGGTGACTGTTTCCAGTCACACTGAATACACGCTCCGATGGAGTGCTCGCAGCGCATACAGACAAATATTTTCTTGCCACTTTTGGCAGAAGAGGGAATCGAGCCTGATTATCCCGCCACCAGGCAAGCAGAGGGCTTCCTCCAGCAAGTTTGACCGTGACTTCAGTGTCTGCACGGATTTTCTTTAGACTGTTTAAGTTACGCTGTTGTCTTTTATGCCCGTGTTTGTGTGTATTTAATTTAACATTATCTGTAAACATTACAAGTACTGAAACATGGCGAGCAGTTAATTAAAAATCGGACACACACAAAAAAATCCCCCATACTGTACAGTACTGTATTTTCACGACCATAGGGCGCACTGGGGTGCAGTTTCAGCAAAAGCTCAAAGAACAGTGCAAGCAGACACGTTAGTTAGCCCAAGCATCTACAATCCATTGAATTGTGGCGTAACTCGCCCGGCGCCGCCACCCAGTCTTAGTAAAACTGTGTTCGTCATCCATCATCCACCACTCTCACGCCGTTCGCAACCTTACTTTGAATGCCCTGTTGACACCAATGTCCAGCAGTTGGAGTTCCTTCGTCAAGCCTCCCGGAATGACAGCATCTCAGAGTTCATTTGCTTCACTTGTTTTTTCACAGCGGCTGTGAGATGGGTTGCTCGAGTTGGTCTTCCATCTCGGGCTACCTCGCCTTGTTTCCACGGAAACTCAGCTGCGTCTCCTTGACTTGTCGGAGTTTGTTTTCCAGCTTCCTCCATTTGCAATCCATGGATTCATTCATCTTGAATTCTTTCGCATCTGCTCGATTCTCATGTTCCTCAGCGTAGCTGATGGCTTGCAGTTTAAAGTGTGCTTCATAAGCATGTCTCTTTGCAGGTGGCATTTTTCACGGTTGCCAAAATCATGTTGTTTTGCAAAATGCATATACCTTCACTTTGTACTATTCCGGGGTGTGTCTTCTTTGACGTCCACACTTCCCTCCTTCCTGTTCTCATGCTGTCCTCTCCTATGTCTTCTTAACCCAAGTCACGAAACAACACCATAGGCTGCTCTGTACATTTTGGAGAAAATGTATGACTTTTAGGTACTCCTTATGGTCATGAAAATACAGTAATCTGTGTTACAGCGTGGAAGTAACTTCCACATCCCTTGTGGCAGGATCCTGGTTCATGGATATGAAAGAAAACTGGTTTTACCAAAGCAACCAACAATAATTTGATGATGTAGCTGGTAAAATTTAAAAGGATACCTGTACAACTTTGGATGTTTCCCCTCCGTGTTTGTCTGAGCTACAGTGAAAACATGTGGATATCTCTTGATCGGTCTGCTGATCAGTCAGCTGCATTGAATGAAAACTTTACAGAGCACCTTATTTCTGAGTGCTTTTGGGGTCGTCTTCAGGGTCACGGTAGATAATTAACAGTTTGCATTGTTTACTTTCATGCATTGGAATGATTTGTGCCAAAAATGTTGGTTTTAAAAAAGCATTTGTCGCTTATTAACATTGCATTTTTTACTGTTCTTTCAAAGATCTATAAATCAAAAATGATTTTTACTTCAACAAATCCTTAATTAGTTGCCACTAATGACATAAAACAATTTGGGGTTTCTCCGGAGCTGAAAGAAGAGGATGATGATCTATTTTGGGTGGATGGAAAGCAGAACCGCTGCATTATTATTTATCCCAAATAGTTTACATAACAACAAACAAGTTGTTTAGGTAATGGTTAGCTGTGGTAAAGAGACTCATTACTGTTAGGTCAGAGAGAGGTCATGAAGTTACAGGCGAAGAGTTCACCTCACAAGGCTGACCCGGTCACTGCACAAAGATAAAACTCTCTTTTTGATGATGAAGTTGGATTCTTTCTGACAATAACAGTGTTGTTGTTTTTTTGTTGTTCTGTCTGTGATCCAGCCCCAAGAGAAGCTTTGAGAAACGCAACAGGGAACAGGAGAATAAATACATAGAGGAGCTGGCAGAGCTGATCTTCGCCAACATAAATGACATCGACGACCTCAACTTCAAGCCCGACAAATGTGCCATCCTGAAGGAGACGGTGAAGCAGATCAGGCAGATCAAGGAGCAGGGTGAGGACCTTCGGTAGCGACCGCCAGAGTCACGTTTGTTCTCTGCTGTGGTTACCGGTAGTTTTGCTACAGAGTGAGAACAATGCAGTCCTATTTTGTGCTATTGGTAATGATTGGTAATGATGGTTTGATAATTATAGAGCATTTTTTTTTTCATGCTTTTATATCTACAAACACGGACAGAGTGTGAGGAAGTGAAAACCCATAAGCAAAGTAATGTGATAACCCCTAAATAACGTTTGGAGAGGTTCCCACACTTGGAAAGTCTGAGCATTGTCATGAAGACATCCTGACTCCAAACAAAGGAGGAACAACCGTTAAACACCATCCGACAGCTGCGGAGCAGAAGAAATCGTTCACCTGAAACAGAAGAAATGAACACCAAAACAAACTGGGGAGACAGTTTGTGGCAGAGCTGTTATGCAACACTGACCAACATGATGAAACGCCTCGGGGGAGGATCTGCCCCCTGCTCAGCCCCTCCATCTCAGTTCTTTAGCCCTCTTCTTCTTTTTGTTGCTCTTCCACCCTGGTTTCCTACCACCTTTTTTCTTCTCCCCCTCCCTTCACATCTGATTTTTTTTTCCACCTCCCGTTATCTGATCTATCATTCTTACTCAATCTTTTTTTTTCTCCTTCACTTTGTCCTCATTTCTGTCTTTGTTACACCAGTTTGCCTTGTCCTAATATTTTTCCTGCTCCCTTCTTCCTCTCCGTTTGTCTTTCTATCTACCCATCGCTCTGGATTGATCGTTTTACTCCTTCCTGTTAAGCCTTGTTATGCTGTTGCACCACGCTTGCCTTTCTCGTACGCCCCTTTGACCGGCCAGCAGGCGTCCACGTGTGGCTGCGCTGTTTGTGCCGGACAACAACAGCTGAACAATCACACACTCGCACACGGAGACCGCACACGAGTCGCACATCTGCAGGGTCACACATGATGTTGCCAAGCATTCAACTGATGGGATGGACCACATTTACAGATTTAGACAAGGAATTATAAAAATAATATAAATATTAATATATATAAATTAATAAATGAGAAGGTGACCTGCTAGAAAAAGCTGCTGTGACCAAACAGGTTCTGGTGAGATGGTGCATGTCGACATGTTTTGGTCCACACCTTTCATTTACAGTAACTGCAGTGTCGAGTTACTACATCCTTGCATGAAACAAAGTCATGCAAAAACCAAAGTTTGTCATTTCATTTCATACCACTAATTGACACAAAATCCAATAAATCAAAGACAATGCCCATTAAATCTGTCAGAGCAGAGAGCTACGATGATTTGTGCTTCATTTTCTACAAACCAACCTCACCACCTTGAGATCCTAATTGACCATAAAAACCTCTGAGAGGCAGAAACAAAGTGACTCAGCGTCACTCCAACACAACAAGCGTTCTGTATCTATTGTAGTTTCAGTCAGGTGAACAACAATAAGAAGAAGTAAAGCTCTAAGACTCTTAAAGGACTTATCCATCTTCCTCTGCTTATCTGGGAGGGGTTCGCAGGGGCAGCAGTCCAAGCAGAGATTCCCAGACTTCCCTCGCCCCAGCCACTTCCTCCAGCTCGTCTGGGGGGACCCCGAGGCGTTCCCAGGCCAGCCGGGAGACTTAGTCTCTTCAAATTGTCCTGGGTCTTCCCCGGGGCCTCCGCCCAGTGGGACATGCCCGGAACACCTCTCCAGGGAGGCGTCCAGGAGGTATCCGGACTAGATGCCTGAGTCACCTCAACTGGATCCTTTCAATGAGGAGGAGAAGCGGTTCTACTCAAAGCTCTCCACCAGTGATCAAGTTTCTCACCCTATCTTTAAGAGAGCCCCCAGCCACCCTGCGGAGGAAGCTCATTTCCGCCGCTTGAATTCAAGACCTCGTTCTTTCGGTCATGACCCATAGCTCATGACCATAAATAAGTGAGTATTGGAACGAAGATCGACCGGTAAATTGAGAGCTTTACTTCTTGGCTCAGCTCTCTCTTCACCACAACAGACCGATAAAGCAACCGCATAACTACAGACGCTGCTCTGATCCGCCTGCCAACTCCGGTCTTCCCTCATTTGTGAACAAGACCCTGAGGTATTTAAACTCTCCCGCCTGGGGTAGGGACACTCCACCCACCGAGAGATGGCAAACTACCTTTCTCCGGTGGAGAACCATGGCCTCTGATTTAGCGGTGCTGACCCTGATCCCAGCCGCTTTACACTCGGCCGCAAACCCCCCCAATGCAGGCTGGAGGTCCCGGTTCAATGAAGCCATTAGGACAATATCATCTGCAAAAAGTAGAGAGGAAATCCTGTGGTCCCCAAACCAGACCCCCTCCAACCTGGTTGCGCCTAGAAATTCTGTCCATAAAAACTCAACAGAACCGGGCAGCCCTGCCGGAGTCCAACGTGGACCGGGAACAGGTCTGACATACTGTGCGAACCAAGCTCCTACTCTGGTCATACAGAGACCGGACAATAAGTAAGCCTCTCCGGACCCCACACTCCCAGAGCACCTTCCACAGGAAACCACGGGGGGCGCAGTCGAACGCCTTATCCAGATCCACAAAACACATATGACATATGGACTGGATGAGTGAACTCCCACAAACCCTCCAGCACCCTAAAGAGGGTGTAGAGCTGGTCCACTGTTCCACAACCAGGACGAACTTAAAGGACTTGTATCATGCAACATCAACTTTTTCAGCTTTCAAGTGTATTAAAATGTTTATTCATCACAAAATAACCCAAAAATGGTATTTTAAACTGTGTTGGAACCCTGACTGTTAAAGAACAGAAACCACATAATAATTAGTTTTAAAAAAAGAAAGTGAAAATAAACCCCAAATAGAATGCAAATCTAAACGTAAAATAAATGCAGTTCTTGTTCAACAGAATCTCAAGTGGCGTTAGAGTTGGCCTGCAGATACGATTCACCCCTGCTGATCAGCCTTCACTGGCTGAGCTGCCTCCTCTGGCCCCTCTCTCTCCCCCTCTGCCTCTGCCACCCTGATCAGAGTTAAATTCATCTTTCTACTCTTTTTATTTAAATGTCAGGTTTTTCTTGGGTTTATCTCCATAGAAACCCTTTTATTTTTTGGTCACCTGAGGGTGATGAACAGGTCTATGTAGTTCTTTAATGAATCAGCAAAAATAAACTTTAAGATTTGTTTTTTTGGCAACTGAAGTTTTTTTTTTTTTAACAAAGCCCACATTCCTAATATGGGCGTTCGGCTTGAGCCAGGGATTCATGTATTAATTTTTCATAATATTCTTTTGTGAGCTTGCCACGCTAATGCTGTTGGACATCTAAAGGTTATTTCCAAGATGTTTTCCCTAGTAGCTTCACAATGGTGCTTGAGGAGTTAGGAGGCAGTAGATCAAAAATGCCTAGGTGGAGTTGGAATTTGGAGCTGGTACTAATCGTATTCTTTTTCTTTTTTTTTATTGAAATGGGTGCGCTCTTCTTGAGGTCAAACAAAACTTCGACTGTGGTTGTAGTCATGTTTTGTGAAGATCTCTCAAACAAAACTTTTCTTTTCCCATTTTGTGCCTCATAAGAGATTTTATGCTCATTCTTTTTCTTTTCTTTATCATAATTTTTTTTTACGTTCACCTGCTAGGATGTCATCTTGTTCCATCCGTCAAAAATTCCTTTACAATAGGAGAAGGTGGCAGGGGCAAAAGTGTCAATCAAAAGCACAGTAATAAAAAGAAGAATTGCTAAAGGTAAAGTAAAGAGGCCCAAAAGAAGATGGAGCCTCCAATGGTTACTTGGTGAACTGCATCTGATTCCAGTTGATTGATATTTATAGTTTTCAATAAAATACCTTGGACTTCCTTTGTAAATAAGTGAGTAAATAATAAGTGCCCTGTACGTTTAGTTGTTTGCCTTGACAGATGGGGATTATGTAAGCGTCATCCCAATAACTCTGAAACCAGTTTGGTCTATCAGGGGATTTTGACTCAATCAAACAGGTTTCCTGGTTCTTCAGAGCACATTTTAAATGAAGAACGACCTTTTGATACAGATCTGCCGCAGAGTTGTACTGACGGAACTGTCAGGCCTGATGGCTGCACAGCTCTGGTCCAACAACAGGAATGTCAGCTATGTTCCCTAATGGGGCCACGGGAGGCTTAGCAGTCCAGTGGTACAGCCATTGAAGAGAGGAAAAAAACACTACTGTAACGTCATGTACAGAACGTGATACCAGGTGGATAAACCATCTTGCTGACGGGGCAACTTTGGTTGATTTGTGAATATAACGGTAGAAGTAATTCATAAAAACTTGAAGCCTGAAGGATTTATCTTCACAAACACATAAAAAGTTTTTTCCGTCTGTTTCAAAGCCAACGCGTAACAAAAATCTTCCTGCTCACAACATATTTTAACCCTGCAACACTTTCGATGAGCTTTCGCTTTGACTTCCAATAAAAAGGCATTGATGAGTCACACATTCCAGTCAGTGGAGATACTGCATTTGCTTTAATAGCAGAGAGGTTGTGGTTAGAATCCCGGTCTGTTCTTTGACACGTTTGACACGTTACAGAGTAGGAAATGATGACCTTCAGGCGATAAGTGGCCATTGGTGATTTGTCTCATGGATCTAGAGCTGCATTGGACGGGTGATCTTTTCACCCTAACTAAAAATTATCTAGTTAACTTAATGTATCTCAGTTAATATCAAGGGAGCAAAATATTGTGTTGTTTGGGGGGGAAGCTGGGAATGTCTTAGTCTAAACTGCTCTTGCAGGTGGATACGGGCTGTCTGCCTTTACAGCACACAAACGCCGGTTGCCCGCACAAAATATCAAGGTTGTAGACCACTTAGTGAGCCCATAGATGGAAAATGTTCATGTGGCCACTGACATGACATGCAAGAGTAAAGTAGGTGAGACGCAGGCGTGTCGTACTTTGCAAACCTTGCACACTGGCCAGGGACCCCATTATTGCTGTGATCGCTCTAAGTTCGTTTTCAGCGTGCACCCCGCTGGAAATGGTTGAGCAATCAGAGTGTAGTTTGTGGCCTTGCACTTGCTTGTCCCCTGCACACCTCCTGCGTGCAGCATCCATGTGCAGTCACACCTTACTGATGACTGGAGTGTGGCACAAAGACAATGCATCACGCGTACATCATAAGTGCGTGTAACTTACTTCATTATTATACTTCACGATACACTTACCACACTCACGATCATTGTACGCTCTGTTTTCATGAGGTGGTTGCAAGAGCCACCAGGGTCAACCCCACGTACAACTGCATGTAAATCAGGCTTAAATGAAAGCTAGAAATTACATTTAAAAGAAATCTAGTAAAATACAAACTCTGAAAGAAATGAATGAAGAAGATGCACGACAATTCCCTTAGCTTTTCAGGGACCAAATGTTCTGGTTCATCAATGATGTTGAAAAATGTTTAAACTCCTGCTTTAGAAATTGCCTAAACTTTTCTGCTTTTTCATTTTTTGGGATCTGTTTTATCGTTCTATGTTCAGAAGTCATCTGTAAACTGCAATAATCTGTAGTGCAGATCATACGCGTTTCTGCTTTCTGAAACTGAAAGTATACTTACAACCAAGAAAGTGACTCCCAACCAGCATAAAAATAAAGATGGATGCAGTTTGAACAGCTTTTGTTAAAGTCAGAATGAAGGTAGTAAACCTTGGCAGACTAATCTCAAAACCTCTCCCTGCTTTCTCCCTGCTTACTTTGATACAGAAAAGACGTCAGTGGCCGATGCAGAGGAGGTGCAGAAGGCAGACGTCTCGTCCTCAGGCCACGGTGTGATTGATAAAGATGCACTCGGGCCCATGATGTTGGAGGTAGGTTCAACTATTCTTTTACAGTCATTAAAGTAGTTTTAAGTACATTTATATAATTTCAGTATACAGGGAGATCCTTTCTTTTTGGATTTGCTGCTTCAATTTTGGGTGTACCGCAGGGTTCCCTCCTTGGCCCACCTTTTTAATGCAGAACGTTATCGCTTTGTGTCATTTTGTAGCAATGCCGTGCAACGTCAAACACTGTTCTGTTAACATTTGAGTCAGCACCGTGTTCTATGACAATCAATAAAACTAACGGCACGGTGGGCAGTGGTTGGCGCTCTAGCCTTACAGCAAGAAGGTTCAAGTCCCAGCTGGAACAGAACATCAATGGTGAGCGTGGAGTTTGCATCCGGGGAGTAAAAAGGAATAAATTGGGTGAAAATGAATAAATCTAAAACAGAAAATAGGAACACTACAAATATTTTGAACTAGGATTGGAGAGCCGATGACATTAGTCTACACAAAATTGTCTCATCCTGCTTATTTATCAGGGTGTAGGTGTGTTTTAATATTTGACACATTTATCTTTATTTAGTTTTCTGTCCTTAAGCAATTCTTTTTACAATTTTCTGCCCCTAAATCATTTTTTTACATTTTCGACAGTTTATTTTTTTTTTTTAGGAGAATTTTTGTTAGGATAGATTTACATAAGAATGATGATTATGGATACAAATTGGGGAGAATTCAACAAGAAATATTTTTTATGTAATATTAATCATGTGTTTATTAACGCACGTGGTAAATTAGAAGGAAAACCTCTTTTTTCATAATTTTTCAAAAACAAGAGCCATATTTTATCATCAGTGTTGACTTACATTTATCCATCATTATTTACAGAAAAAGCACAATTTTTGCTTTAAATAAATGAATAGAAGAGTAAAAGTACCATATCATTTGGAGTATGTCGTGTTTTTGTCTAGTTTTTAATTAATTTTAGCTTTGGTTCTGTAAAGGGTGATCATTCAGTCATTAAAAAGCGTCAACTTTTGTTAAATTCTTTTTCTTTTTAGTTAATAAAACATGACTTTACATCCATTTTCACTCTTTTTTTTACCACAATCTTGAGATCTAATCTTTTAATTTAATTATTCAATCAAAATGTTATTGATAAACCGCTATTTATAGAATGAAAAAGTGCTGCTCTTTTCAGCCCTGGCGTACATCAACTGTCTTTTACCTTTCTGAAATCCCAGCAGAGCAGCTGAGCTCAAAGTGTAAAAACAGAAACTTATCTTTGGAAAGGAATTGTGTTTCTTCTTCTGCACACATTTGCAACTTTCTGACCCTGCAGTCCACGTGACTCGCCGAGATAAGAGTTGCTGTGACAATCAGCATCACCGTCACTCAGCCTAGCAAGTGTGTGGACCAGTGCAACATGACGTTTAACATGCTACCCAATGAGGTTTGAAAAAAGCCAGATTAGAAAAGAAGGGGAGGAGCCTCACCACTCACCCCCCCCCTAGAATCCTTCATTAGCCTCGACTTCAGCAGAAGTGTGTGCTTGGAATCTGAAGGATAAATTTAGCAAAGACTGACTCCTCATGATGTTGTTGCACTGTTCTGATAACAAATATCAGGAGATATCTGATCAGAGAAATGAGGCTCCGGTAAATCTGCTCCAACTTTAAGACCGGTGACATTTTTTATGACACATTTTTGCCTCTCGAAACTAAAATCTGATATCAAACTTTTATTGTGGAAAAGTGAGACAAAAAGTGAGTTCAGGGATTAAAGGTTCAGGCTACTATCTTTTAAAGGTTATTTTTTTTAGAAAGAATGTAAAACTTTCTATGTCTCTTTCTAAAGTTTTATTGGTATTACTTTTCCTCCATCTCTTCTCCTTACCGTCCTCCTCCTCCTCCTCCTCCATCCACCTGCAGGCCCTGGACGGGTTCTTCTTCGTCGTCAACATGGAGGGCAACATAGTATTTGTGTCTGAGAACGTCAGCCAGTATCTGCGCTACCAACAAGATGAGCTGATGAACACCAGCGTGTACAGCGTGCTGCATGTTGGAGATCACGCCGAGTTCATCAAGAACCTCCTGCCCAAGAGCCTGGGTGAGATCCTTCAAGTCTGATGGAGGCAGGATTTTTATTTACAGGCACTCATCAAGATTCAATTAATTTAACTCATAAGACCCAGACCCATTTTTTATAAATGTAAATTATCCGGGATTGTGTTTAGTTCTTTTAAATGTAAATTGAATGTATTAAATGTGAGTTTATCACATCTTTAGTTGCATTAAATCTTTGGATTTTTTGCCAAAAACCATCTCACTTCACAACAAACCCAGACTGACAGTGTGTGGAAGTGATCTTCAATTTCTCTTGTGTTCTTGAGTTTGATCTCAGAAATCCTAAGATTCACGTGAACACAGAAAATCCTCTGACATGTTTGACTTTTTTAAGTATATTGCTTGAAGATCTGAGCAGAAATTTCACACAGCAGTTATTTAAACCAGGATTTTTAGAAGTAGAAGTGACCAATAATAGTTTGTCAGGATCAAACTTTTAGTAAACTGAAAACAAAAACATGTGAAAGGTAAATGACTAAAACATTATCCATGTAACTCATTCCACTAGTGTAGTCATGGTTCAGGCATTAGTGATGTAGTGAACAGTGGGTTTGACCAAAAAAATGGAACAGTATAAATAAAGAATAAACAAAAAAACTACAAATCCTTAAATTTTTCTGAGTGGTTTTTATTTAAATGTATTTTTGTTAAAGTATTTAACAGAATATATTGATTTAGGTCAAAATCCCAAAGGTGGAAGAAGTAAAAAAAAAAAAAGAATCCCTAATTTGATTGACTTATTTTTTAACTGCTTAGTGATCTTAAAAATAAGCAAGTAAAAGCTTTTTGTGCAGCGTTTAATATTTTGTTTCAAGTTCTTTACTAAAATTTCTAGAATGTCAACGTAGTTGTGTCCAACACACAAAGCTGCCCAATAAAATATTTAAGTACAGTTTTGGGCAAACCTGAATTTTCTGGTAGAATTGAATAGAAAAAAAACACGGTGGTGGTGGTATCATACTCTTGGCTGCAGGTAAAGCAACTTCATTTAGCCTCAAGAAGGAACTCCTAATGGTGGCAAAACTTTCTAAATGTAAAGAGAAATATTTAAGAAATGTGTCCGAGACAAGCAAATGTGTCAAATTATAAGGGAAAAAAAGCAAAGTTACTGGTTTAAAATACTGAAATGAGTGATCAGCTACTTTAAACACCTACATGTGTTCTTTAACAACCAAACTTGTAATTTTTCTAGACAGAAAACCGTTTTAAAACTCTTACTCCTTCTGATCTGTTCTAAAAGCGTTTCCGGTGGTCTTTTTAATGATGATAATGCCATTTTTAGCCAAAGTCAAAAGAACCTTTGTGGTTTTCTAGGACATAGTTTCTTTAGTTCATCAGAAATTTGCCTCTGAAATGTGGGCGGGAACGTTGGCCATGAGCAACCCCAGCCCCCCCTTCCCCTCCCCGTTGCTGGGAACTTATTGCCCACCCAGTGTTTTCTACATCTCAAAAAAGCTCTTTTAGAAAGGTTTTTTTTGTCTGTTCCTGATTTGCAACAGTTTAAATTAATAAATACTCAATACCCAATTTTAACTGTAATTTTCTTTATATTTGTCCTCCATCAGAAAAATGCAAGAACATGTTAAACGCCATTTTCATTGGAGTGGGGCTTTTAAAACTTTGTGTTGTTGATTCTTGCTCTACTTCCTGTCCTTCAGTCAATCATCGCAGCAGCGAATCGTCACACAGGAACAGCCACACCTTCAACTGTCGCATGCTGGTGAAGCCGCATGCAGACGGCGAGGCCTGTGCGGGCGCTGACCAGCAAGACGCCGCTCAGCAGAAGTACGAGACCATGCAGTGTTTCGCCGTGTCCGAACCCAAGTCGATTAAAGAAGAAGGAGAAGGTACTCGGCTGAATTCCTAGGGATCGATGCACCAATTCTTTGCTCTTTCATGCTTTCTTTTCTGTTTGTTTCTGCTGCCTCTCCGCTGATGTGTTTCCTTTTTCCCCCTTTTCCATCTGTGCCTTGACTTTCTGTCACTTTCCCGTCACTCTTCCCATCGCTGCCCTCCAATTCTCCTGTGTCCTGTCCTCCTTCCATCACCACTTCTATGTGCTTTCCCTCCCATCCACGGGGAGAGACTAATTAGTGTGTGGCGCTTTGTCAGGTTCCCATCTAATCCCATCACACACACATGCACACAGGGGAGAAGAATGTGTCTGCCACTCTAATTTTAGATATCTGACAGCCAGATATTGTGCCAGCCTCTCCGCTTGCTGGAGGAGGATATCTGCTGGACAGACGGGGGGGGGGGCTGCTGGGGCTGGAGGTTGTCTTGTTTAGATTTTCCCAGAGTCAGACAACTGCTGACATGGCTGTCAAAGCCGGGATCACAGTTGTTTTAAATTTGGTGCTAAGGTGAAGCAGAGGCTGCAGAAATAAATTGGAGATGGTCTCTTTCAAGTACTCAAGTTTATGAATTTAAGTTGGATTTTTATCAAAAACACAAACATGGTGACAAGAGAACATCTGTTTTCTCTCGTAAATGTTATTCACTCTTCTTCCCCCCCCCCAGACTTCCAGTCCTGCCTCATATGTGTGGCTAGAAGAGCTCCTGTCAAAGAGCGGCCTGCAGTGCCGCCATATGAGAGCTTCACCACACGGCAGGACCTCCAAGGTAAAACATCACAGCAGAATGGAATCACAGGATCTTGTGTTTGACCTGATTGCACCGTTTTGTATATCACGGAAAAGAAAATTCTCTCCGTTGCATTCGTGTGCTTGTACCTTTGTTTTGGTTCCAAAAATACAAGTTTGTAGCTTGATTGTGCAAAAATACTCAGCAGCTGAAGGAAAGCAATTACTTGAATGGCCACTCATTTTCTCTCAAGAATAGAAAATCTTTAGGTTTGGGAAACCAAAATGCTCCGCTTTGTTGAGTTTTCAGAACTTCTCAAACATGTTTTGTTACTAAACCAGAACAAACTGTTGAAATGATTCCTCAAAAGGCTGAAACAAAAACAAAAAGATGGTTTGAAACTCAATCTTTCCAGGGAAGATCACGTCCCTGGACACCAGTCTGCTGCGGGCCTCCATGAAGCCAGGCTGGGAAGACCTGGTCCGGCGGTGCATCCAGAAATTCCATCTGCAGACCGACGGGGAAATGTCACCGGCCAAGAAACACCAACAAGAAGGTGAACTGAACAAAAATACAACAAAAAAAATCTGCATTTTGACCTTTTAGAAGACAGTTTTACATTTAGGAAACCTGAAGTTTTATCACTGTGATAATAAAGTGTAAAAATCCTTTTCTTGTTTTCTGAGAACTGTAGCTTTAACAACAGGTTTTGTAATAAGGTAGATACTGTCTTTAGCTTAAAATCATATGTTTGTTATATCGTTTTCTTTGCTTGTTTTGCATCTCTTCAGTCTTAAGAAATGGCCAGGCTCTCAGCCCCGTGTACCGATTCTCCCTGGCAGACGGAACGATTGTTTCGGCTCAAACCAAGAGTAAACTTTTCCGATCTCCAACGACTAATGAGCCGCAGCTCTACATGTCCCTCCATGTCCTGCAGAGGTACGACAGGTTTCCTTCAAATCAGAGATTCATTGACTCGATGCGACTCTTTTGACCTCATCCCATCACCATAGAAGGTCATACAAATTGAACGTACCATTGTTGTGCGTGTGGTAAGTGTATTGGGAAGCATTTGAAAGCCTAATAGTTGTTGCTCACACTTGTGACATACAGGGGATGCTGTCTTACCTACTTCACACACACTTTACTGTTGTGTGTTGTTTAAGTGTTAGCTATGAAGCTGCGGAATCTCAGTTTTAAAAAAAATGTGCATGAATATTTTCGCACTGCGAGCTCATTGAACATTGATATTTCCTGTTTCTGCCTGTAAGATCAGGTCTAATACTGCATTCACACTGGACACGATTTGCTCTGCTGCCTCCCTTTTGACGTGTCAAATTTACCGCTCGACGCCTGCCCTTGATGCCTTGATGCCTTTCTTTATTCGTTGCCACATGATGGAAAACATGGATGATGTTGTGCGAGTAGCTTGGATTTATATGGTTTATAGAGCTCTACAGAGGCGATGGCAAACCCCCATTCATATCTGGGTTCACCAGATCTTTCAGAGATAAGATAAGATAGGACCTTACTGATCCCCGGAGGGAAATTCAGTTGCTACAGCAGCCAAACAAAAAATATAACAGTTAGAAAAACAAATAGCATGAGTAGGAATAAAAATAGTAATAAAAATGGAAGTAAAAGTACTCAGTGAATACAGCAGCAGTTTCAGCAGTCCTATACCGTGTCATTGTACAGTCAAACTGCTGTTGGGACAAAGGACCTCCTGTAGCGTTCCTTTTTGCACTGAGGGTGCTGCAGTCTGCGGCTGAACGAGCTACTCTTGGTCCTCGCCGTCTCATACAGAGGGTGAGAGGGGTCGTTCCTGATGCTAGCTTGGTCAGCATCCTCCTCTCACCTACAGAGTCCACTGAGTCCAGGGGACAGCCCAGGACAGAGCTCTTGATCAGCTTGTCCAGTTTCTTCTTATCCCTGTCTGTAATTCCACCACTCCAGCAGACCACTGCATAGAAATCTGCTGATGGAACCACAGTTTCATAACAGGTCCTGAATAATGGCCTACACACACCAAAAGACCTCAGTCTCCTCATAAGGTGGAGGCGACTCTGACCCTTTTTGTGCAGGAGCCCTTGTGTTGTCTGACCAGTCCAGTTTGTTATTGATGTGAACCCCCAGGTACCTGTACACATCCATCCTCTCCATGTCCAGTACCTGGATGACCACTGGTGGAAACTGAGAAGCCTTTTTACGAAAGTCTACCACCATCTTCCTTTTTTTTGGTGGCATTGATGTGAAGGTGATTGAGTTCACACCAGTCCACAAAGTCCTTGATCACCTTCTTATATTCCAGATTGTTTCCCTCTGACACGAGTCCAACGATGGCTGTGTCATCAGAGAACTTCTGGGTATGGCAGCTGTTTGGGTCATAGTGGAAGTCAGATGTGTAGTGTGTGAAAGGAAAAGGAGAGAGCACTGGCCCTTGTGGAGCCCCCGTGCTGCAGACCACCTGATCAGACACACAGTCTTGGAGCCTCACATACTGAGGTCTGTTGGTGAGGTAATAATCCATGCAGTCAGCTGGTTGTCAACTCCCACTCCTTCCAGCTTTCCCCTGAGCAATGATGGTTGAATGGTGTTAGAAGCACTTGAGAAGTCAAAGACCATGACTCTCACAGTACTTCCAGTTTCCTCCAGGTGTAGCAGGGTTCTGTGCATCAAGTAGATGACAGCGTCATCCGCGCCAATGCCCGGTCAGTACGCAAACTGCAGGGGGTCAGGCACTGGGCTCAGGGGTTGGAGGTGATTCAGGATCAGCCTCTCCAGGCTCTTCATTAGGTGAGACGTTAAAGCCACAGGTCTGAAGTTGTTGGGCTCCCTTGCATGTGCCGTCTTAGGTACTGGGACCACGCAGGAGGTTTTCCACAGAACAGGGACCCTCCTCGTGTTGAGGCTCAGGTTGAACATGTACGCTACAACCAGGCAGAGATGATCTGCACAAACCCTGAGCAGTCTGGAGCAGACGCCATCTGGATCTGTAGCTTTCCTAGTCTGCTCGCAGTATGGTAAATTTTACTATTTTACTGCTTGACCGACGTCTGGATAAGGGACGTTTTAAACGTTACTTCCGACTGCCAGACCCTGGGCAGCAGCACTTGCTGGATCCTCTTCCTCTGCTCCCTTCAGCTCCATGGCCTCTGTGACAGACCTGTCCAGTGTGTATCCCGGCTTTGTCCAACAGTAACCAGGGCAGTCACCGGCAACCCTAAGGCCCCAGCATGTTAAGAAAATGAATGGAGGTTTAGGATGAAAATCCCTGCATTGAGCAGCCATATTGGATTCATTTTTTCTACCTTTTGGAAAATGTCACGTGCCCAAAGCTGAGTTTTTGATGGCAGCGCCGCACCCAATGCCCAAAACGCGCCACAGGACCTCAGATTGCACAGAGATTGTACAGTGACTTAACACAGAAACTCCACGCCCCGATGCTTGAATCGTGTCCGGTGTGATTGCAGCACAAGGCTTTAGTTTCCAGTTCCTGCAGCCAGATCGTTTTGTTCCACCACATTTCGTAACAATCTCTAGCAAACCAGCTGTGTGAAACAGCCAAAGCTGATTTGCTGTGGCGACCCCTAAACAGATATTCCGAAAGGTGAACAACTTTTACATAACTAATATGAGTTATATGACTGGCCTGTATGCTGTTTTTAATCAGGGTTTAAAAGTGATCTGAACCATTTGACTGGCATTGCAAAAGGTCATGACAATGGTAAAAACAATATGGCGGAAAACAACTAACTTTGAGCATGTGATACAGCCATACCAAGGTAGTATAATCGGTCTGTCCTCTGAAAAGAACTTCATTTCCTTCTGTTTTTGTTTTGTTTTTCATTTGTAGAAAATATTTCTAAAGTTTTCTAAGTTGTCCAAAAAAAAACTACCTTAACAAACTAGACAATTATTGTCCCAGGTAAAAACCTTGGAATCTCCAGCATTCATTCATTTATGTTTTCTAATCTACTGGTCCATGGAAATGGGAATTGTTGAGATCCTCATCAACAGTTGGCTTCAATCTGCGCTTTAATTCCTGGCAATGGAAACCTTGTTGGGCACATTTGAAACCCAGTAAAGTGTGATGTTTTCTTTGGCTTTCAGGGAGAACATTGGTCGCATGACTCCAGACGTGTCCGCCAGCCCAGCCACGGCCAAACCAATGACCCCAACCAGTGTGAGCTGGCCCTCTCCTTCACCGGATGTCAACAGCAACACCCACCACTCCGTGACAATGCCCGGCACACCCGGACGTGGGTTTGGGTCGGAAACGGGCCGAGCTGCCACCCCTCAGGGACACTGCCACCCCCTCAAGCTGGGAAGCCCGTCAGCCCAGGGGAGCCCGAGTGTCACCTCAGGGCACCAGAGCGCCATGCTGTCTCCTTGCCACCACCAGAGTCCCAGCGCGGTGGCCAGCAGCAGCTGCAGCAGCCCTCACCTCTCACAAAACCCGCCCGCTTCTTACTCTCCCGCCCCCAGCCTCCACTCATCTCCATCTGTGTGCAGCAGCACAGGAAACAGCCAAGTATTTAACTCTCTAAGTGCACTGCAAGCTCTCAGCCAGGGCCACAGGCTCCCCCAGAGACCCGGTGAGGGAGAGCCTCCGGAGTCGCCTGACCAGAGGCCGGGGTCTCTTCAAAGCCCTGTTCACAACAGCAACGCTGCCAACCAGCTGACCAAAAGCAACTCCAGTTTAGAGGCTGACCTTCTCCGATCTTTGGAGGAGCAGGAGGAACTTCTGTCATCCCAGAACCTGGATGGAGATGGGAAGGACAGTGATCCCGACAGCTTGGGGAGCAATGGAAGCCTTCGGCATCTGGCCGATGGGTCAAACCGCCATCTTAACACCAAAGGCCATACCAAGCTGCTCCAGCTCCTCACTACCAAGCTGGAGCACTCAGATTCCTGTTCGTCACCGGGACCGCTGGGGGATGACTGCAAGGACCAGCTGGGTGGGGTGGCTGGTGTGGGCGGGCTGGGACACAGCAACCAGTCCACCTCGCTGAAGGAAAAACATAAAATTCTGCACAGGTTGCTGCAGAACAGCACCTCACCTGTGGAGCTGGCCAAGCTAACAGCCGAGGCGACAGGGAAGGACCCTGTCGGTTCGGAGTCGGCCCTGGGGGACAGCCTGGCGGCTCTGGGGGAACTCTGCACCAAGCAGGAGCCTGGAAGTCCCAAAAAGAAGGACAACGCGTTGCTGCGCTACCTTCTGGACAGGGACGATAACGGCATTCTGGATAAGGAGATCAAGATGGAGCCGGCTGATGGAACAAAAGTGCCCAACATTAAGATGGAGAAGCAGGAAGCAGCTTTCAACTTGGCTGAGCAGGTGAGTCTTTCGGAGACAGAAGATATCAACTACCGGTTTTCTGTTTGCTCTAGGACCCTCCCATTCCCATTCAAAAAGCAAATTCTGAGGAAATCTGAAAACTGACAACAATTTTTACCTCTTCTTTTGGAGGCCAATTACTAGTTACCAAGAGTGAGCAGAGGGAAAACAACTACTAGAGTGTATACTTCATAGCGATTTGTATTCGTTCTGATCACGTTGGTTGGAAAGTCATCGGAAGGGAATCGCCCCAATAACTGCAAAATGTGTCACAAGCTAAAGACATCATCCACGATAGGAATTTTATGCCCATAGTTCAATAGCATATCGCCCCATTGAACCCGAAACTGATTAGAAGACCCAATGGCGGAGCAAACTGGATCCAGAAAATTGCTGTATTGATGTCCCAGGATCACTGCAATCTGAAAACAAGAGGGGTTCGAGATCATTTCATTCTGATTCAGTTTGTAAAATACGTGAAAAAACCAAACATTTTCACTGCACATTTACTTTCTATACTTGATTCAGATGTGGAGCAGGAGGCAAAATCATCTCACATTAAACAAAGTATAGTTATTTGGTTTTTGATGCTTTTAAAAGACAGAAAAAAAAGACTCCTTGTCTGCACCATTACCTAAGCACAAACATATTTATACAGATGTAAACATCTTCAGAAAAAAACTTTGCATGTAAAAACAAGCTTTTAATTTATAAAAGAAAGGAATCTCAAACATCCCTATATATATATATATGCAATTAGATTGGTGTGATTGCAGAACACTGTGATGTATACACCAGGCATTAAACTGAAATTTAAACAACGTGGTCCTGAGTGTGGACAGGTAGAAGCTGTGCTCCGTGTTTTCTAAAAATCGAAATACCTTGAATATTTAATTAAATAACTATTTAACTACAACCCAGTTCAGGCGTGTAGTTTTGTGTGTAAGTTTTGTGCTGACAGGTGTTTATGTTTGCGCAGCAATAGAGCTTTGTTTGTGTGGGTTTGCACAAACATAGGTGTGTTTGTGTGGATTTATTGAATTGTGTGTGCATAAATACGTAGAGTGAGAATCAACTGAATGTGTGTGTAGATGTTTTCCAGCAGCCTTTACGAAAACGGTTATGGGTAAACTTCTCATCCACATTAACAGAAGAGAGGGAAATGAGGAGAAATGTGGTAAATATACACGGAAGTGAAACTCAACTTTTTGGTTTAACAAAACCAAAGTGTCCGCAGTTCATGGAGTTTTCAGGCCTCCTGGACCAGGGTAGATTAGCAAAGCTAAAGATGGCCTCAGGAGTCAGCAGAGGGTGCTGACGTCCACCTTTGGGGGAGACAGGAGCTCTTTCTGCCTCCAGCAATCGATTTAAAACATTCCTAAATATTCTAGTCTGCAGAACTGCTGCCAAAAAAAGAAAGAAAAAAAAGCTCTTCATGCAGTTTTAAAGGACCTATATCATGATAATTAGAGAAAAATGTATAAAATAAAAATATAATGTTAAGAGTAGAAATAACAAAATAGTTTTCCCTTTTAAAATCTGTTGCATTTTTATTAAAAAATTACAATTTAAGTTATGAAAATTTTCTATTGTAAGAGTTGAAATAAAGTCAAAGTTATAATAATGACAGTAATCATAAGTTTTATATTTTGGCCGCCTTTCTTGGAACACAAAATTGCCGTACAAAAATCTGGAATTTGCAAAGTTTAAAACACAGCAACAATAAAAAATATACAGTAATAAAATAGGCCAAAGTTAAAAATCACTTGATTGGAAATCAATACATCTAAGTTGGCTAAAAAAAGCCACTGGATGGAGGGGAAACTGTACAAACAAACCTAAAAAATGTTATTATGTAAAGTGTGTTTATATGAGCACCGTGTCACACTTGTTCATTCAAACCAATAGGGAGAGGCTTTTGCTGTTTGTCTTAAAGCAAATGTAAAAAAAAACACAACAAACTCTCTGGACTTTTCTCACTTTGATCTCAAATTTCCCAGTTGGACCTGTTGAATGTTTTTGGTACATCAACTGTCAAAACATGACATGAAGAACGAAAAGAGAAGATGCAGCATTAGTTTTTAATATTTACACATTTTTGCTTAAAAAAAAACAAAAAGAAAGAATTCCAGGATTTGCTTAAGAATCCCAACTTCTTTTCTCACCTTTGGTTTGGATGTGGCTGCTCTGCACAGAGCTGCCACTGTGTCCTACTGTACATCACTCATGACCTCATTAGTGCTGGTTTATTTTTAGCTCCTCCTCTATTCATCAGCCAAATGGCCCTAGGAAACCATCTTCGTTAGCAGTGTGTGTGTGCTTGGTGGTGGGGGTTAAGTTACACTGCATTACTGATTGGGTGGGGGGGGGAGGTCTTCGTGCCTTTTCATGACTTGTTTTACCTATTTTTTTTTTGTTTTAATCCAAAAACGCAGATTTGTACATTTTTTTAAATACTGTACAGAAAACTTGATTTGAACTTTTAAAAAGGGGTGCAACCTGTTTACCAACAGTAATTTAGCTTTTAACAAGTTCTCCTATAAATCCTATGTTTAACCCCTTTTTTGTCTTGTGGCTGATCTCAGACCAGCGAGCTGGAGGACCTGCTGGAGAACTTGCAGAGTGGAAACCAGCAGCAGCTGCTCCCAGCTCAGCCTCCATCGACTTCATCGTCCTCCTCAGTGCCACCTGGCTCCTCCGTGGACAAACAGACCATCATCAGTGACATCCTGCATTTGACTGACAGCGGCAGCTCCCCGAGCCAGCCCAGGGCCTACCCCCCCATGGCCAGCACGAGTATGTTTGTGTTTGTCTTTAAGGGCGCAGTCCTTAGGTTAGTCCGCTTTGTTTGACGGGAATAGAAACTCACCTGAGTTGTGCTGCAGAACTAAAAGGTCAAAAAAAGACAACGAGTCCTAGCTTGCGTGCAAATGAATGTCAGCGTGGTTCACTGCAGTATGAACACAAACTGACCACTGAGCATACTAAACAAGAAAAGCAAAAGTATAAAATATGCAAGCCCTAAAAAAACAGAGTAAAGCTTAGTCTTAGCCTTAGTTGCGTGCACCTGTATGGGGGTTGACCCATACAGGTGCACGCGGGTTTTGGGGTTGTCTAACCCAGTGGAGGGTCGCAGTGAGGAGTGGCTGCATGTGATGTGTCCACCTTAAGGGACGTCCTGAAAATGGAACGTAGGTGTATCGTGAAATATTTGTAAGTTGCACCTTTTCTGAAGTCTTACGGTCGTCTTTACACAGCACTCTAGTATCATAAATATTAAACTATAAGTTGCTCTGGAGTATAAGCCACAACAGGAAAACAAAACAATACAACAAAAAAACAAAATTAAGTCTATTTCGAGTACTAGTCACACTTTTGTGATACATTTATTTAACAAAATATGGGACCAAGAATGGACATTTCATTTTGAAGGACAAATAATAATGGGATAGATAACATTCCATTAAATATACACACACTTCATCACCATAACATATTTATGCTTATTTAGCTTCTGAAAACATTGGAGGATCTAGTTTAGTAGCAGAACTTATAAACAGTTATTTAAAAAAATCACGGCATAAAGAACATCTAATAAACTTGTCTCTTCATATAACTTCAAAACACTAAATTCATTGAATTCTTCTTCTGTGCCGCTTTGGAACCTCTGTGAAGCCCAGTATAAAACTGTGGCTATGGTTGTGTCCGAATTATGTGTTCCTTCACTACTACATAGTGCACTATATAGAATCTACATTTACAAAATGGGTTAGTGGGCGGCCGTGGTGCAGCGGTAGGGCGGTCGACCCATGATTGTAAGGTTGCAGGTTTGATTCCCGCCTTGCACGCCCATGAGTCGAAGTGTCCTTGGGCAAGACACTGAACCCCACCTTGCCTCTGGTGGTGGGCGGGCGCCTGTGTTTGGCAGCGGAGCGACCACCAGTGTGTGAATGTGTGTGTGACTGGGTGAATGTGTGTGTGACTGGGTGAATGGGTCTGTGACTGTAAAGCGCTTTGTCTTTGTAGGAAGAAAGGCGCTATATAAGTATACGCCATTTACCTTTTTTTTTTTAGAAATTTCCCAAGCGTCTTCGCGAAAAATCCGTGTGAATCAAAAAGTAGTGAGCATGCTGTCCAAATTGCTTTAAAAAATCCAGGGCACTTCACAGTCCCGCACTATGTCGTTGTTTAGTAGTTGGGGCTTAGAGTGGGAATTTGGACATAGCCTATGCCCAAATTCACTCACTACTCACTACACAGTACCCTATATAGTGTGTTTGCCATTTTGTAGCCCTGTCTGAATCTACATTTTCAAAATCCATTTTATTTTAAATAAAATCAAAAAATGTCCCCGAAAGTCAAAAAGCCAGTGTGCATCAATGCTCTCTGGATTGGTGAATATAGCCCGCAATGCATTGTGTTTGAACAAATTTCGAGAAAAAAAAGGGTTTAAATGTATTTTTTGAAATCACCAACATGTTCCTTTTCGCAACACAGTGAATTCATAAATAGCTGTTGTAAAATGCTCGTATTAATTTGATCTTCACTTCGTGAAATCGGTGACGTCACATGTCCCATTTAAAAAGTAGTGAGCATGGAGTCCGAATTGCTTTTAGAAATCCAGGGCACTACACAGTCCCGCACTATATCGTTTTTTAGTGATTAGGGATTAGGGTGGACATTTAGACCTAGCCTGAGCCTAAGTTGTAGCCCTAGAAAACAATGTATAAAACCACAAGTTATTCTCTGGAAAAAATAGGACATCTGTAGTACGACCACACTAACTACACTGTGGGTTGAAACAATGAAATATTCTGTACGACGTGCCTGCGTCTCACCTACTTCCCCCTCACATTAACCCTGCGTGTTATACAAGTGTTCGCTATGACCGGTCGCTTGCAGCATGGCCGTAGAAAAAAATGTGCCTGAATTTTGGCCTTACAGGCTCACTGAGTGGTCTAGGATGTTAAAATTTTGTGCGGACACCTGTGAGTCCCATACACGTTTGGGAATCACAAGTGAATGGGACTCACAGGTGTATGGGACACCTGTGAGTCCCATACATGTTTGTGAGTCACAGGTGTCCCATTCACTTGTGATTCCCAAACGTGTATGGGACTCGCAGGTGTCCCATACACGTTTGTCCATTTTTCACCTGCAGACAGCCCACATCCACAAGCAAGGGCAGTTGTGACTAATGCATGAAAAAAAAGCTTGCAACTAGAAAAATCAGATAACGATCAAATGTCAAAAATATTACATAATTGCCGTTACATGAGCTGGAATATCAATTTTCCTTCTTTTCTTCCTGCTCCAAACATCTCCAAATCACCATTTGTACCCAATTCAACTAAGTTTGTAGGACTTGCTCAGCATTAAAGCAACCCAAGTTGCTTCAACCTTTGTCCCATATAGCAAAAAAGTCATGAACCATCATGACTGCCAGTCATGCGTTCATTCAATTTTCCACTTAAAAAACCTCCTTAAAGTTTTGTCATGCGTTGTGGTTATCGTATCTCAAGGGGTTACTTTCTTCAGACAGACTGGATTTTTATAGCTCTTCAGTCCAGTGGAATCTGTGTCTCCACAGCTTTACTTCCACCAAGGGCAGGACAGCCAGGCATGTTGGTTCAGATCCCTTACTCTGTTGCTGGGCGTCCTTGAGTTTGGGTTTTCTGAAGATGTGGCTCTGATCTGTTAAATATTAAAATTCTTGCAAAAAAAAAAAAAAAATTCCAGTTTTTGCGTTAATCCTGCGAAGAAAATACATTGCCAAATAAAATTGTTCAAGCAATGATAACCCCATCCCCTCACATAACCTTGTTTATGGATTTGTGGACCTCTCAGGATGATTCTTTTTGACCTCCAGAAAGTCCTGAATCTAGAATTTTAATTAAATTAATTAATTGTTGAAATCCAAGTTTTTAACATGCCTTTATTTTTATTCAATTAAATTATTGCAGAAATCATTTAAATATACAGAAAAACTATTTATGACAGATCTTGATGTGATGGATCACGTATTATGGTCATATTGTTGTATTGTGAGATGAACCATCAGCTTTATTTTTTCAATTCCAGAATATGCAATAAGGATCATTTGATCACACTGGCATCCACTGGACTCTGTTCTCTCTATAAAAAGTAAACGTTTGATTCCAGCAGGCTTCAGTGGAGTCCGGCCCGGTCAATGCCCCGTCAGGAGCTTGTCTATGGACGGCAGCATGGGCCCCAACCCCACCAGGAACTTTGCCCCCCTGCACAGGAACAGTGGGCCTTACTCCTTACTGCAGCAGCAGCAAAGCTTGATGGGAACACATGGCTGCATGCCTAACCAGGCTGCCATGACCAACACTGGTGAGGAGGAAACCCTGTTGGAGATCTAATTTCATCAAACAAATTTTCAGTCATCTTTAATTTAAAGGTATTTTATTGTTAAAAATGCTTTAAAAAGTGATGGTTTTCTTGTTGACCCAGGTATTCGAGGATCCATGCAGCATGGCTGGGTCTCCCAAGCACCCATAAGGGGCTCCCCTGGACCAATGATGGGTCAGGGGAGAATGGTTCCAAACATGAATCCCTCACTTTCTGCTAGAGGGGGCAGTGGTCCACCTGGTTCCAGAGCCATGGTCAACATGCAGATGATGGGCAGTGGTGCGTTTCACAAATGGCTTTTGACATCTCCTTGTAAAAACCTTGCAGTGATGATTGCGACTTCAATCCCCCGCAGAAATGGAAGTGCCAGCCCATTCCTACCATCCACAGCAGGCTCCGCCCAATCAGACTGCACCGTGGCCAGACCGGATGATGATTGATCATTTTGGAAACCAAAGCAGGTACAGCAGCATTTAAATAAGTGGGTTAATCATTGCTGGAATGAACTCTGAACCTTCAAGGTTCTGGAAGCAGTTGGAGCCACTTTGGTGGGTGGAGGCACAGATTTATGTTGTTTTTATTGCTTTTTTTATTACTGTATTTCTTGGATTATAAATTGCTTCGGAGTAATTGGCAGAACCAAAAAATGCATAATAAAGACGTAAAAAATCATTTTTAAGTTGCACTTTTGGGATACATTTTCTTAGGAAAATATGGGGAACAAGAACAGACATTTCATCTTGAAAGGCAAATCATAATAACGAAATGGATAACAATAATAGACTAAATTTTTGTACGCTTCACCACCGTAACCGTATTTAGCTTGCTAACATTGTAAAAAAGTCAACTAGAATTCAATGGACTAGAAGTCATTGAATTCTTTATCATCTGTCGCTTTAGAACAACCCTGCCTTGGCGGGCGCTTCTCTTCTGCGTTGCTGTCAGTAGCACAGATTGCTACACACCTCTGGTGCCCTCTAGCAGTTGTAAATGGGGAAAAAACCAACACATAAGCTTTTTTTTTTTTTTTTTTAAACACAAGTCGCACCTGAGTATAAGTCGCATCCCCATCAAAACTGTGTAAAGACCTATACTCCGAAAAATACGGTAGTTAGGATATGTTATAACACACCACCACTTCTGATAGATGTTCTAAAAGAGGAGAGATGAAAGCACTGATCTGTTAGGATGCAAACACTGGTGGACGTTGAACTAAAGTCAAAACTGAGGAGACAACCAAAGATTTAGTTTGTTTAGACAGTGAGTTGTGTTCCAGGCCGTCGTACCTCGTTCCTCAAGAAGACGGGATTGGGAGCTGCGGGGTCGGGCCTGAGGGACAGACGGACGAAGGAGCCCTGCTCAACCAGCTGTGCTCAGTTCTGAAGGACTTTGAGGGTCTGGAGGAGATTGACAAGATGCTGGGGATCCCTACACTGGCAGGCCAGGTGGGTCTCTTCAGACCAGCTCACCAAACCCATATGTCTCTGCCATTGCAGGTCCCTCTGTGTGTGATTCATCTTTGGTTCTACCAACAGGGTCCTCTCTCAGAGCAGGACCAGTACCTGGGTTCCCCAGACCCACCCACAAACCTGAAGCCCCCCCTCTACAGCCAGCACTACAGTGGGCAGCCGGGCTATGGTAGCATGCTGTCTGATGGTGGGTACCACGGCTCATCCATGAGTGGCCACATTGGTCCTCAGAGGGTGACCCCCACCAACTATTCCCCAATGATGAGGATGTCCAGCGGAGCGGGACCCAGGCCCACCACCATGCGACCGGGGGGGCCCAACCCAATTGTACCAACGCACCCCAACAGCCTGAGGCTCCAGCTGCAGCACCGACTCCAGGTGAGCTTCTCCCATCAGCTGTGGCAAAACCAGCTTTAGCTGAGCATTTGCCATTTATAGAGCAAGTGTTGCTGAGTGGTTTGGAAACAGCAGAAGTGGGTCTCACAGCGGTCATGCTGCTTGTGGCGGGTGTCAGTTAATTTTTCTGTAGAGAGGTGAAATAAACTAGAGGGAGCATTTGATATAAGCTAATGTCTTTGATCCCTCCTCTCTTTTCCATTGATGCCCATTCTTTTGAGAGTCCAACCACCAGCTTTTACAGAATATTACTAAGGAACCTAACAAATAAAAGTGTTTACTATCCTGATAGTATATTATCAAATTCTTCTGTAGCCTTAAAAGTATACAAATGCAAAATGAAATGTAGTTTAATAATTCAATAAAAAAGCCACCAAAAAATCTGCCAAATCTAGTAAACATCTGGCAAATTTAAATAAAAAACATGTTTATGCTAAAGTTGATGAAAATCGAAAACTTGTTTTTTTCCTTCACAAGATGTGAAAATGAGAAAAGATTTTATTTAAAGCTCAAGAAATATACATTTTATTTTTAAAAAATGTATGCTTGAATTGACTCTGTTTTTAGTTTTTCCTAATGTTTTCTTTTTTATCAGAGTAGGAAATGGGAAAAAATATAGTTTTTGATATTCTCTGACCTTACTCCAGTGTTAGACTTTATTATTATAAGATGCACTTATCTTTTCTCCTCATGAGAGGAAATGCAGTCAAAAAGGAGACGCAGGTCTGAGGAGTTCACAGAGTTTAAACAGCAGCAGCAGCCGCAGAAGAACAAACACGTTTCAGCTTTCAAGCTTTAATCAGCAGTTCCTCGCCGCTGAAAAACTCTGCGAAAAGCACGCAGCCTCCTCACACATATAAACAAACTCCCTCACAGGTTACTGCCTCTTCACACGCTCGTGTGTTGGGTACACTGGCTGTTAATGTCACAATATTGGGTTCTTGTCAGCAGACTGTGTGCACAGCACTTTTGGATCAATGCTGATGGGATCTCTGTAAAAGCTTCTTCTGCGGTGCAGGCTGCCCCCTGGTGGAGATGTGGAGATGTTCACAAACGGCAGCATTCTACCCCACAACTGTTAGCTCAGACTGGTTTGGGGTTATAAATGGAGAAACGTCAAAATTGTTTTTTAAAAAGTAATTCAAAAAAGGAGATGATTCAGAAGATAGGAAAATGTTTTAATGGAAATATTAACATCAATGCAAACTGTAGTAATGTAAGACACTGTACAGAGCAAAACTTCTGATTTCATTTCCACTTCTTGTTTAGAATCGTCAACCAATGTTGAATCAGATGAGTGGAGTTTCCAATATGAACCTACCTCTACGCCCCAACCTCCCAACGCAGGTGAGCTGTTTGCTTTCCTCTACAGAGGGGATTCTATTCCCCCCGCTACTGTAACACCTGACCCGCTTGCTGGTGCCTTTGGACCTGCAGGGAAATCTCAACGCTCAGATGGTGGCCCAGCGTCAGCGCGAGTACCTCAGCAACCACCTGCGTCAGCGTCAGCAGCATGCGCACCAGCAGCGCGCCATGATGATGCGCACTCAGGGCATCAACCTCCCCCCCAACATGCCTGCAGGGGGCAGCGCACCGCCTCCGATGCCCATGGGCAGCGCCAACACACGACTGTCACAGGGCAACCTGCAGCAGTTCCAGTACCCGGCCTCCAGCTACGGTACCAGCCTGCCCTCTCCTCCACCTCCTCATCCCGGGTCCTCCAGCCCCTTCTCTTCCCCCCTCTCCCCCAGCCATCTCCTGGCAAGCCAGGGCATGATGGGAAATCTAAGCGGGCAGTACAGCAGGGTAATGAGCCCTCCAGCACAGCACAGTGCCTTCCAGTTCAGCAGTTCAGGTATAAAGTGAAAGTGCAGCGGTGTGTCAGTGGTCTGTGCGTTCTTGGAGCTCTTCACCTTCGCTCTCCCTGTCTGTTGGATGTGGTTGTGGGATTTAGAGATTTTCTGTGTTCTAATCAGAATTTCTGCCTTTAATATTTATATGTGCCATTTCTTTTTTATCCTTCCACCATTAACTGTATATGAGAACTGAACTGAGTGAGTGAGATGTAGGCCTGCACAATATACCGCAAATTTATCGTTATCGCGACATCAAGCTGTGCAATATGCATACCGCAAAAGACGGCAAAAATCGCAATAAATGGTTACCTTAAATGTGCTAAAACAAACTCATGGCAGCTTGAAATATTGAACAAATGAAATAAATCCCTTTATGCATTTAACCAATCAGAAGGACCCGTTTACGTTTTTGATCAATCAGATGAGCCCTTTTAGGTTTAATGTTTGCCTCCTACGTCGACAAGGGTCATTTGGAGTATAATTTTTAAACTGTTGCAGTGAAATGGAAATGATGTTTTTGTTTTTTTTGCTATTTGTTTATATACCGCAATTTATATCGTTATCGCAATATTAATAACCAATATCGCGGGTTTTCCACATCGTGCAGCCCTAGTGAGATGTCACCCTTACGTATTTCTGCCTCCAACCAATGGAAGTCGATTCAGTTTCAGTTTTCCACCATGTGGATGCTGCCATGTTGGAGCCAAACTCTAGCCTTGTGGTTGGCCCTGTAACTGGAAGGTCGTGGGTTCAAACCCTGGCTGAGTCATACCAAAGACCCAATGCCTCCCTGCTTGACACTCAGCATTAAGGGGTTGGATTGGGTAAATCCACCTGAGCACGGCTGTGTCTGCAGCTCACCGCCCCCCCTGGGGATGGGTCAAATCCGGAGAACAAATTTCACACACCCAGGTGACAGATAGTGAGTTAATTTGATTTAATCAGTAAGCAGCCACAGGTAAAGTTGGGGAAAGTAAATTGTTCCATTCTACTGCATGTTAACATTAAATGTGTCAAACGTGTGTTGTGCTAAATTTACTGTCTATAATATTGTTTTATTACATCAGACCAGGCTTGGTACGCTGCTACGTTCACACAGGAAATTGCGGAAACGCGCTTTCAAGCACCAGCTTCTAATAAAAGGTTTATGTAAATGCACATGTATGCACGTTTCGGGCTTCCGTGTTCAAAACTCTCGCTACGCACGTTTTTAAGTCAATTTTCAGGCTCTTTGTATGAAATGTTGCCCAGTTAAACCAGTTGGACTCGAATTCGGTAGGGACGTACAGCTAGCGCACTTTTCAAAACACAAAAGTAACAACAAAAATGGATAATGGAGGAGAAAGTAATAATTTAAGTTGATGGCTGCTGGAATTCTATGACACCAAGTCTTTCATATATCGGAACAGAGGTGTGAAAGAACAAGCCTGGAGCAAGATTCCCAACATTTGCACCGCTTCGACATTTCGCACCAAACCTCTTCCAGCTGTTGGTACATCCGCTAGTGTTGGCTCATGACAGTCCAGTGTGAACACTGTTGCTAAAAGGTAGTTCAGGAACCCGCATTCAGAGTATTTTTGAACACACATCACTATTATTTAGTCAACTGAAAAGTTTTTCTTCTGTTACTTACTTATTAGCAAATTTAAAAAAAGTATTTCTCTGAATCTTTAGTTTTTTTGTTATTGTTTTGTAATACACAAATTATAAATTGAACCAAAACAAGACCGTGACCCAAAAATGCGGAAAGTGAATCGTTGCATCCTTAGTAAGCAGTGATTGGTCCAAGTAATTGTTTCTATGGCAACTGCTCTCGCCAATCAGGAGTGAGGTTATTTGAAGTCTACCCCACTAATACTTGAAAGCAGGCTACGCAAAATCTTATAAGTGTTTTAAATGTCGGACATGGAGGCCAGCCGGCATCATGTACTTTGTTGAGTACATGTCAGTTTATAACTTGAATGACCTGCAGGAAAAATATCATGAGAAAAAAAAGAATTATCAAGAACATGTTATAAAAAGGCAGAAGAGTAAGAATGGTTATTCTGACAAATAGAATGACTGAGTAAAATGTGTCAATTTCTCTGTAGAAGTCTTTGGGATTTTAGCTTTTTGGAACCAGCGGGTACTTCCTGTTTGGAGGGATTACTCAGTCCAGTTCTCATATCCAGCCAATGCCATCCACACATCAAACTCTTCTCTGTTTTCAAACTGTCATATGAAACTATGAATTTCTTTTCTAGCAGTTTTCCTCCTGCTCTCTCCAAATCGTATCTGCTTCTCCCTCCAGGAATGAACCAGCAGCAGCAGCACCAGGATCAGGTTTCATGTTTTCCATGTGGGCCGGCCACACCGCAGAGCCCCCTGATGTCCCCCAGGATGGGGCAGGGTCAGAGCCCCATGCTCCAGCAGAACCAGGGACAAAACCCAGCTCAACTCCAGGCACCAAACCAGGGGGGACCACCCAGCTATCAGTCGAGCGCAGACCTCAACGGATGGGCTCAGCCTGCAAGCGTCCCCACCAGCAACAGGTGGCGACCTCCATCCTTTCAGCCCTGTTTTTGTTTTTTTACAATATTGATGTGCAAAATTCTACAGTGTTTTATGGGTCTGCTCTTTTTTTCAGTGTGTATTCACAGCAGTCTCAGTACTCCACACAACCCAACGGAGGGATGTACAGCAGCAGCAACATCAACCTTGGCGTCTCCATGGGCAACGGTGGAGCCAGCATGAACCCCATGTCTGGACAGATGAGCTCCATGAACGAACAGGTGAGCGTAACACATTTTAAATGGACATTCCTTCAGCTACATCCATCCTTAACGTTGTCATTCTTATTCGGGAAACAGGTGAATGACGGCAGCCTGATCCTGGAACAGCTGGCAGGGATGGACATGCTGCCCCAAGAGAATGATGTTAATTCAGTGAGTTGAAAAAGGAATCCAATGAATGACTGGAATGGATGAATTAAAAACAAACAGTTGTATGGTGAGCAAGCAAAAAGTCCCAGAAAGTAAAAGTAGTAGAGTTTAGTAAGTTGATGACAATCCTTGTTACTTTCATAAAGTGGAGGACACAGCTTGTTCAGTTATCGTAATTCAACTAAATATATTTCTTTGTTTGAATTTTACAAACAATGTTTGAATCGTTTACATCCCAGTTACTCCCTTTGGTTTGATTGGGTTAGGTTAGCAGGTTGATGACAGAATCTTTCAGACTTTTTAATGGGTTTTCTTGGGTCAAATGATTGAAGTCATTGTTTGTTTGTATTTCCTCAGAACTTTTGCTGACCGTGGCGTTGACAGAGATGAGGTAGCAACGCAGTCAATCCAGAAAGACTGACACTGACTCAGTTTAAGAGAAGCATCGAAGGGGTTTATGGAAACGCCGTCCTCTGTCAACTCAGCCGGCTCAGTGGCACCGAGGACAGAGGTCAACCTTGACACAAGAAACTCTCTGTAATGCAGTCAGATTGGTTCAGAATCAATTCAATATGTTATGCAAAAGGAAGAAATAACATGACCAACAACAGGGAAACTGCTCATCTGAACCATCCTGACAAAAGAAAAATGCACAACTGTATGAAAATACAAAGGGGGTAATCCTATTTCAGGTATTTGCAGTGGCTTGACACTGTTGTAGTGGATAATCAACATATATTTATCTGCCATTTGTACTACATGTACTTTGTTTTAAAACAATCTAGTTAAGGTTGCCCCAAAGTAAAACTAAGTAGCCTGTGTATGACACACATTGGAACCCAAATGATTCCATTCACTCATGAATTCCTTCATTTTAATAATATCTCTTTAACAAAGCTACACATGGAAGTTTTCTGTTAGCATATGCTAAAGGTTTGCCTCCAAAAAAACCCAAACACAACAGTCTTCTGAGGCACTGTATTTCTGATAAACATTTTTTTGCTCATGTTTGTGTGCAAGAATGTGAAACTGACACAAAGACTCAAAGTTAACACTGTAGTGACGAAGGAACTCTGAATTTCATCTGCCGTGGTTCTTTTTTTTTTTAGCCCGACTGAAGATGACAAGGAGAAATTTACTGAAATATTTTAGTTATTTATAGTTTTGAAGAAGTTTTAGAAATTATTTGTATGAGTAAGAAGAAAATCAAAATTTTTCTTGAAGAAAATCTCAAAATGGTACTTGTTGATGTTGATTTTGAAAGTTAATATATTTGAACTGCTGTAGTTCCAGTACACGGGACGTCCATCCCTATTTAATGACTTTTGAATTAAAGTGAATGTGTATAGATAGTGTATATAGATTTCTATGATTATTTTCTCTCCAGTGGTATTATTGAGCAGCAGTTTGAACTTCAAAAACATTTTTTTAGGAATCCTAAAGAAATCACTGGTGAAATAATGACTAACTACATGTTAGCATTTTGTTGCAGCTAACATGCTAGATGCTAGCAGAACATGGAGAAAAAGAGCTCACTTTCTGGCAAACATTAGCCATGATAAATCATGCTAACGACTTACCCATCACCTTTTTGATCTTTCTTCCAAAACATTTATTTTAATTAGCATTAGCTGATAGCTAGAGATCAACAATGGCCACGTAGAGCTAATTATGACCTCCAGCTATCAGCTAATGCCCTGCATTTGTCTATTTTTAAGTTTTCTGTCACTGGAAAAACGAAAAATACATAGTTGTGTTTGTTCTTTGCTTCATAATATGAATTATAAGTTTAGATTTAAATAGAGAATGTGAAGATGTGTCGCAAACATTGGAACAGAAGCACCTCCTTTTTATTCCCAAATTGTTCTTTTGGATTTACAAGCAGATATGGTCAAAAGAGAAGGAGGAAATGACATAAAATGTGTTAAACTTACAAATAATTGAACTCCATGCCAAAGAAAGAAGACAGAAAACAAGTTTTCTCATCTGCACCCTCCACTCAGTTTAAAACGGGCACAATTATTCTCTCAATTTCCTGCTTTCAGTATTTTTATGATCAAAATGTAGGCTTTTATCGCAAAGATTTAAGGATTGTTTTATATTTTGTTAGTGGTATGAAAATGATAAATAAATGTCACAATGCTGAACCGAGGTTAAACTTTTAACTTTTTTTAGTTTCCAAGTCTGCAGATTAACAAAAGTGTTTGATATTTTGTTTTTGGAAAAGAAATAATGAACTACACCTAAATTTAAATATGGGAATCATCCTGAAGTTAAGTTAGCATTATTTCTTTCCTAAAAAAAAAAATATTATGCTTTGAAATTTCAGAAACAACATGGAACAAGAATTTCACATTCTCTTTGAAAACTTTTCCTCACTTTCAATTTTCAGTTTCAGAGGTGCTGCTTTGTATGTTTAAGCTAGAACAGGAAAATTGTGCCTGCATTTCCTAGATATTTTCATTAGATGATGAAGAATTCCTTTTGGGGAAATGCTGTAAAAGGAGGTCAAGCTTACACACTGTAAGGACTATTTCACAATCTAGATTTTTTTTTTTGCCCCATTTTTGTTTTGATTTAACCCATTTTTACTTCACTGCTTTGTGTAAAAGCTCAGAGATGGAGCCTCTGAGCTGAAACAAGCCATGAAAAAAGTTCTGAATGTCTAACTCTCAGATGGATTGGGGTGGCACTGAACACTCACATGCAGTGACCCCTAATGTTACTCATGAAGATTTAGATTTTAACTGATGCAATATGGAAGACTTTTGTACATTTTCTCAACTTCAAACGACTGCACTTCTTGTAAATACTTTTAAGACGCTCGGTACATAGAATGATGCCTTAGCTCAGCGATTCTGTGTGGTGTGTTACTAAGTTACAGATTCACTGTATGCTGATGATAAAATAATTACGAAAAAATAGTTTTTAGATTTGCTTTATTTTCAGGTGTTAAGTTGTGCAAACTCAATCATCTCTTTAAGTTTTGTATTTTGTTGAGTGCATCTTTGTTAAATGATTTTGAAGTTACACTGGTTTGACAGGAATTCTGGTTGACACCATAGTTCCAAAACTCAAAATTGAAAATTGCTGGGTGAAAGGTTCACTTTTGATGGTTTTTCAAATCCATTCCGAAATGTCACTTCTAGTGCCAGGAGATTTTCTTAATTACTCCAAAAAATCAAAAGTTTTTCTCTGATCCTTTAAAATAAAAAGTAGAAATTTAAAAGAAATGAATTGAGATTTTCTGATTTATCTGCTCTTGACTGCAGCTTGCACAATTCAAGTTTGGAAAAGCTGAAACAAGATTTAGTGAATGTTTTGTTTAGAATATTTTACAGCTTTATTTTGTCTATCAAGGCATTAAAAACTGTAATAATTATGTAAAAAAAAACGATTTTTTTTAATATATACTGAAATTTTACTTTAATTTCTTTGGGGATGAATCCACAGAGCTCTGGGCATGACATTAAAAAAAAAGGAAATAGTTTCCTCAATCTAATAATTTGTGACCTCTAATTAGTATTTCGGTATAAACAAGTCCTACTGCTAATGTGTGGATGCAAAATAATAATGTAACCACACAAAATACTTATTTATGCCCAGAAAATGCTCATTTGCGCGCAAAAAGTGCTGACGTGTGCACAAATGATCAACATTTAGGGAATAATTTGGTCCGGTTTATTTTGAATGTCATGTCCAGGTCTCCTTGTAAACCAGAGTTTGAACATTAATATTTATTTAAATTTATTGATCATAAATAAATTAACAAATTCATAAAAATTTATTTGAATGACTTCCCAGAAACACTGTAAAAAAAAAAGCTTACCGTCCCTTTTATATTTTCCTATTGTGACCAATTTATTTTAAAATGTATAGATTTAAAAAGGTTTTTGGCATCTTCAAACATGGGGTTGAATCACAAAGATTTGGGTTGCATTCAGGCTTTCTGCTGTGTTGTTCACACTAAAGGTCCCAGCAATGACAATCCAGCACATACGGTTATTTTTCCATAAGGGTTGAACGACAAAGACGCTCTCACACTTTATGCAAACTGTCGACTGTAATGTTCCTTTTGCCAATGCTGCTTGTTAATTTATGCCACTGTAAATAAACTATTTTTATTGAATGCCTTTGCCTTGGTTTTCTTTTACCTTTGATCATAAAAACTCTGCAAAACTGTTACTGTAACAACAGGAAGTGATGGAACTGCTGACTTTTGTAGTTCTTCGAATTCACCAATAGATGTCCTTGTTTTCTACAAAATGATTCTCTGTCAACCTCACAAAACACTATATGAAGAATTATATTTGTGTTTGTATTTAGTCTTTGAATAGGAATAATGAAATAAGTGAAATTTGACCTGTTTAACAAAAAAATATAAAAAAAAAATACACACACACAGAAGCTACAAATAACCTAACTAGCTTTTTTTTGTTTTTTTTTATAGTTTTCTCGTGATAAGTTTCTCATGATATAAACCACTAACTTCCTTTTTTTTTCCATGTTTTGCTGCGGATTGTAGAAAAATAAAAATGTAATCTTTGTGGTCCTGTTATCACAAGATTACACTTTTTTTTTTATATCGTGATAACGACATCTACTATCTTGTTAACTTTGAGAAAAAAGGTACATGGCTTCTGTAGGCATACTAAAATAAACATCAAGTATTGAAATTTGCTGGAAGAACCTATGTTACGATGTACTAAATTGGCTATACATTTTTGTATGACCCTTTGAAAATAGTAGTTTATGTGTACTATAATTGTATTTGGTTTATACTGAAAGTGAGGCTGTATACTTGAAGAATACTTTTTAGATATATCAATTCTAAACTTAAAATGTCATAATTTAGTCTGAAGGAGTATTCAGTTAGTATACTTCCTGCGCATACACTTTAGTATTCTTGCTATACTTGTACTCAAGTATACTTAATAAAACGAAACTTGTCAAAAGAAATAAGGATGCTATAGCTTCTGATGATGCATGTTGATGAACAAGTCCTGGAACAGCCTGTACCAGCAAACCGCAAAAGTGCCATTTTGAGAAGTTAAAAGGAGTTCCTCTGGCAGACGGTATGGAGGCTCTGCTTATTGCAGAAATACTACAATAGAGGTCAAGCCTCCCATACAGAGCTGTTTGAGTATATAACACTGTAGGTATAAGGACACTGGGTGCCAGAAGTCAAACTGAAAGAAAAAAAGCTAAGATAATGTTAAAGTGTAGACTTGTAACCCTTGTACTATCCTAGGCACTTTAACATTGGGAGGTGGGTCATCTAGACCCACTAGACAGTGCCCTGAACCTTTTTTCCTTCAATGATTTGTGATCTTCACTGGTGTCCATGGATTACATGAAATCTTTCCACCTTTATCCACCTTTGTCATGGTAGGGAGAACACGTCAATGTAAGGGTGGGTCATCTAAGATAGCACAAGGGTTAATATAGGCAAAGGGTTATAGAAGAGGCAGAGGATTTGGAAAATGAAGGTGACAGTGGCACCACCATCATCTATGTCATATTGTTCTGCAAGCTGTCCGTGCACATGTGATATTGGATATGGCAATAAAATAGTTCGTCATTTTGAGCCCTGGAATCCAAAATGTCACAAGGCCGTGCAGGAAACGCATTGTCCTCCAGCACCTAGTCCCCCCTGTCTGTATCAGTGTGTGAAACATATATCAGCACAAAAAACAGACGAATCAATTTTTTTGTCCAATGTCCAACTCTTGAAATGAACCTGTGATGGAAAAAGCAAGGATATGACAGCCTATAGAGTAAACGGATTAGTGAAGGTCATGAAGTTCTTGAAACAGCACATTTTTATTTTTTTCAATCCTTAAACAAACAGAGATATTTTGGGGGATTTTCACACATTTAAAGTTCAGAATATAGCATATATATAAAGAACTATGTTTGACAAATCCTGATCTTGCTAAATGTCTAAGTGCAAAGATTGAGAAAAACCTGAAACTTTTGTTTCTGCTATCACTTTTTTTTGTATTGTTACATAATTCCATAAAATAATCTAATCTGGTGTTGCGTTGTTTAAACGTCATGCTCTGACAGCCCTCGCTTGCTCCATGTTTGCTTTTTAAAATCCATTCTGGGTTGACGCTGATACGGGACAATCATTTCCTTGTTGTGGGAGGGCAGACTCGGCTGATCTCTACGCTGATTGGCTGAAGTGGCTGTCAGTCAGAGAGGGCACCTACGTCAGCAGCGGCCCTCTCCACTTTTGGATTCGGTTTGCTAGCTGAGGCCTGTTCGTGACTTCCGAAAAGAGAGCTAAAAAACGAAGACCTGTCACTCGTACTCTTTTTTTTCAAGGAACACAAAAGTGTCCCAAGTGAAAGGTTTCAGCTTTCAGAGCATCCATTTTCCACTTGTTCCTGCAGAAGGTCACAGAGAGCTGGAACATTTCACAGCTGTTTTCGAGGGGCAGGCGCGACAGTGTCCTAGACAAGATGACAGGCCGTTCCAGTCAACCAAAAAGAAAAAAAAAACATCTTTCTCAGTTTGTATCATTATATTTGCCTTAAGATGATTCAAAAATCCAAATAAACACAACTTTTAGTGTTGTCGTAAATAAATATGAATTACAATAAGACATATTAAAAAGTAAAACCATAAGAAAATAAAAACAAGTTCATCAAATAAAAGATAAGATAAAGATAAAGCTTTATTGTCATTGTACAATCACACTAGGTACAACAGTACAACGAAATTGCAAACTTTCCCACATTGGTGCAAAGGTGCACATTGGGGAGAAGAATGCCAACAGGACTCATTTTTAATTTAATAATAAAAAAAACAGTATAAAACATGAAAACTAGCTTTCGTTAAAGCCAGTGTTTGATGTTACATCATGGAAAAAGTTCATCAAAGAATGAGAACATGTCTTGTGAAACAGCGGCCACTCTGGTCAAATTGGGAATTGCAGGGAACCATTTAAAGGCACACGTTCTCACCATTACTCATCATTTTTAATGATTACTAGTAAGTTACTGCACTGTGACAGATGGAAACAAAAGTGTACTTGGGGAGGAAATGACTACAGAGAACCACTACACGCATAGAGCACTGAATCTCTGTGTTTATCTTCCCTTAGGGCAATTTGTTACATTTTTGTATTTACAAGAAATACTATTATTATTATTATTATTATTATTATTATTATTATTATTAATATTATTATTATAACTTGGGACAATTTCCGACAATTTGAGACTTAAAAAAAAGAAGTTCTCAAATTAAATGATCTATATTAAATAGCCAAAACAAAAATCAAGTCAGCAAAACTCAAATATACTTCTTGTGTTCTCTAGAGATACTAACTGTTGTGGAGACATAAACTGTACAGATTTCATCGATAGAGTTGTGGGATTGTGTGTCTACAGTAGCACTTTTCAAATAAAGCAAAACCAAAAACTTAACTGTAAACCACTAAATTCTCCTTTATTTTATTCTTATTTTTATGTTTACTCTTATTTTAAAGAACCTTAAAGTAGGAATTTGTAAATTTAACTTCCAAAAAAATACAAGTTTAACCCGTGCTATCCTCTAGTAACTCTACCATTTGGGAGCTGGGTCATCTAGACCTACCTAGACAGTGCTACTGAACCTTTTTCTTCAATGATTTGTGAACTCACTGGTGTCCATGGATTGCTATGAAATCTTTCCACCTTATCCACCTTTGTCATGGTAGGGAGAACACGTCAATGTATGGCCATCTAAGGATAGCACAAGGGTTATAAGCCATTACTAAATGCTTTCCTGCATTTTTTTAAATTTGCTCACAATTGTAGAACTATGGGTTTGAAATATCAACCCAAAGCATGATACAGAAGGTGAAATTCACACTACAAAAAAGCATGAATTGCCTTTGTTATGAAAATGTCTTTACATCAAATCTAATCAAAACTTTTGGTATTCTTATATATTGTATCCTGTTTGTTTATTATTGCCATAAAATGTGAGCTCAGCAACCCTTGAAAATAAGAGGATATTTAAAGTCATTTGTCATTTTAAAATTGTGGATTTTGTAATTTGGGACAAAGAAAGAGAGAGTTTTGTTTGTCCACCTCTCCCAATCAAAAGCAATATCTTAGTAATGCATAAAAATTAACTTAATTAAATGACAGATTTAAAACACATGAAAAGAAATTTAAAACCAGATTTTGCATTCACTTCTTTTCTCAGGTAAATTGACATTTTCATATGGAGCTAATGCGAATTTGCTTCATCTTCCTGAAACCATTCAGTGGTCTTTTCAGAACTGCACCAATCTGTTGTCGCGTGTTTAAATTCCTTTCACTATTCGCCTTTTTTGTTTCTATTTCAGCTAAATCTGTACATACCTCTATTATGTAGTTTATATGAAAAAGTGTCCGATTTTATTTTACGAAAACTTTTTAAGTTTGTCTAAAGCTTTTCATCAAATCTTCCCTAAAGAAATGAACCTCAAGAAGCCTGGGTTTGTGCCACAGAGTGAGTCTTCTTCTATCTAGATCTTGAGCGAGGTGTGCCTGTGAGGGGGTCAATGCCGCGTCCTTCCACTCCCCGTGTCAAATATCTCCGGCGTTCTCTCCGTCTCCGCTCCGCAGGTGGCCTCGCGCAAGTCCTCCTCATCATTTCTTGCGGGCAGGTGCGGGAATCCTGACATGGCGGGGAATTTCGCGGCACTGAAGCGGTGATTACTGGAAATTTGTGGAGAACTCCTTCCGGCGAAGGAAATGCATCGCGGTGCTGACTCAGTGCGGAGATGTCATTAGTAAAATAAAATAAAATAAAATAAAAATAAAAAGAAGAGCCCCCTCAGGAGTTTTTCGGGAGGACGCAGCGACCCTTGTTGTATGTTCGAACCGTGAGCACGCCAGGCCAAGAGCACAGAAACTTGGCGCCGTGATCTGATGTCTGCACTGTTTTAAAGTTAGCCCATTTTGTGATCTCTTTCATTAAAACAACTTCCTTTTTTTTGCTTAGTGTTTTTATTTTTTATTTTACAGAAAGTTGTGAGCTTTTATTTTTATGAAAAGCAGAATGGTTCTTGTCCGATAATGGATGTATAGTGAAAGGCTTCCCAAAAATGCTCCTGAGGAGGAATACGGAGACGCGGTTTACAATCTCAGCGTCAGGTGGAGGAGGAGGCAATGTGGGTGGGGGTATTTTAATGCACACATGATTACTTGTGCATTTGCAGGAGGAGGGGGCCGCAGAGTGGTGACCCAGGCGGCGGTTACGCAACACTTTGTGCGGCACTGCTTTTACGCAGCGATGTGCGCAAGTTTGAGCAATTTGCGGAGAAATGTTCGATAAGAGGAAGTGGACCCATATGCACCGGTATCAAAAGTGGCTCTAAACAAACTGTCCTGAATGGAAATGCGGTGGCGTCGCGTTGGCTTCAGTGCGCACCTCAGAACTCCGTGCCGTTACTGTAACGGTAAAGTATCCTCATGCTGGGGCAGTTACTCTAGCAGTGATTTCATTGTAGATCAACGATGTTGAGCTCTAGTCAGACAGACATGCGCATTTTTACAACCTGCTGATTCGAGAGCCTCATAAGATAAAAGTCTTGCATCACAGAGTCTGAGTCACGACTGTTGTCAAGTAGAGTATTGGAACCGTCCCATGTTCAGGTCCTGTCAGCCACCACGCAAACGGCGTCCGTTTCTCCGTGAGTGGTTGCGTTTATTTTGAAAGGAAACCGGCTTCCGTCCGTGTCTTCCCTTTTCCGCCGTTGAAGGTCGATTCACAGGTGAAAGATGACAGTTAATTCCAAGAGATCCCAAAAAAATCAAATAAACACCACAAATTCCTGTTTTCTACTGTATCACTCTCATTGTACTTCTACGTTGGTGGGTAATAAACTAAAACTGCATAAAAAGAAGAAGAAATAATTACAGAAGATTCCATTAGAGTCAACCTCAAGGGTCAGTTAGTGACTTCTCCCCTACCTGATAGTATCTGATAGTATTTGCAGTTTGTCGCAGCTCCTGAGCATCAGTCAGACTGCATTCTTTAAGCTGTCTGAAACCAGAACATATTGTTCTCCCTTGAAGTCTGCTAGTTCAAAGGCACCATGTTTATGGCCTGTTACATAATACATAATGCCTATAGGAGCTATTATTAAATGCTCTTTCACATAGTCTCTGTCCGTCACAGCACATTACATGCTGGATATTGTTTTAGCTTTGTATTCAGTGCACGCTCACCCATGTGCAGCCGATCTTTAAAGGACTCACTGGAAATGACTAGTTCAGATGAAGCTGATGATAAAATACACTTTTTTTACCACCTGTTGTGTTGTTTTTATGCAAAGATTGATGTTTTAGGGTTTTTATATTGGCTGAGCATACGATCCGCTTTTACCACTGAAAATCCATCGAATAAACAAGTCAGGAGTGGGACAAAACTCAGTAACTCTGGACCAAGATCCTGTGTTATTTTGTCCTCAGCATACTTATAGAGAAAACTAGCTAGTTATGCTTTATTTTATTGTGTGACAACTCAGATAAGACTAGGTAGAAGTATTTGTCCTTGAAGAGGCACCTTACCTTATGGTTTAATATTTTGCGATTTTGTCATTTTTCATCCTTCCTAACATTTTGCTCTTTTTGTCTGTGAACTACTGGTGCAGATTTTCAATTTGGAGACAGATTTAAACTTTCATAAATTGAGACATAAAACAAAATTAGCATCTCTTGAGATACTTGCAGGTTTCTTTTAGAGCTAATTTAGCATAAATTTTATTTGCTTTCTTTAGGTTTCGGTTGATATAGCAAACAATTCTTGATTCTGTTTGGCGTTTCTTAAAGCCTTTTCGACATTAAGAATGTCATTTAGATTATTTTAAAAATGTGAAGCATGAGTCAGCTACTTTTTGTTTGCCTAAAACCTCATTAAACTAACTTAGCATTTAGCTTTTAGTGTAATGTATTTAACAACAGTCAGTTTAAATAGATTCCTCTTTGTTGCTTATGTTAAATTTCTTCATAAACATGTATTTAACCTACAATTTATTAATTTTTTTCAAACATTTTAATGTTGCTAGCCTTTTTAGCATTTTGGCATTCTTTAGCTTTTCTGAGCTAATTTGGCATTTATCAATTAGTACGCTAAGTTTAGAACTGTTCAGTATCTTACAGTGGTGTTTTTTAGTGTCCATAATAATTTGTCAATTTAGCAGTTAGCAATTAATTTGCTAATTTTAAGCATTCAATGGAGCTGTGTATGAATTTAGAGATATGTTTATTGTCTACATAATTTTTGGACTTAAAATTTTGAAGTTTTATTTTTCAACACTTTGTACTTATCATTTAATCTTAACGGAAGCTATAATCCAACACTTTGATTAGTGGTTAGGTTAAGTTAGGTTTGTCTTTTAAAATACGCCTACACATACACTGTACAAACCAATGTTATTTCTACGTTCAGTTTTGATGTAATGTTGTGTAATGTTCCTGCAGCAAGAATCTCATAAACTTTGTGTAATGCCATTATCTGCCAGATGGTGAAGTCACCCATGTAATGGCAGTAGCCTAGTGATCTGTCATTTTTTCCAAAACTCATTGGGCACTTTAAACACATTCCACATGTCTCTAGAGACCCCCCTGCAACAAATCAGTGCCATCCAGGTCTCCTAGCAACACTTGACTCCGTGCTGTGTTACAGGTAGCTTCCATTTTAACGGGTGAAACATAAATGAGTCAGCATCTGCTCTGCACATCACTTAGATGATCAGCTCACATGATCGGCTCAAATGAGCTTTCAGACAAAACAAAAACAATAGACTGTGATGCTCTAACCTCTGAATTATTATGTAGTATTCATATTATGGGTTGTATCAATATGATGGTTTAAAAACATCTTAATTCCAATCATTTATCCCATAAATAAGTAAAATTGTGACTTATACAATTCAAGCCAAATAACTCTGATCTTCATGCCCCCCCCCCCCCCTCCGTGTCAAATATCTCCGGCGTTCTCCGTCTCCGCTCCGCAGGTGGCCTCGCGCAAGTCCTCCTCATCATTTCTTGCGGGCAGGTGCGGGAACTCTGACATGGCGGGGAATGCGGCACCGAAGCGGCAGGACACTCGGAAATTTGTGGAGAACCTTTCCGGCGAAGGGAAATGCATCGCGGTGCTGACCAGTGGCGGAGATGCTCAAGGTAAAAAAAATAAAATAAAATAAAATAAAAAGAAGAGCCCCTCAGGGAGTTTTCGGGAGGACCTGTGCGACCCTGAAAGCTGCAGGTTCGAATCCGTGTGTGAGCGCACGCAGCCGCAGCACAGAAACTTGGCGCCGTGATCTGATGTCTGCACTGTTTTAAAGTTGGGCCCATTTTGTGACCCTTTCATTAAAACAACTTCCTTTTTTTCCCTTTTTTGCTTAGTGTTTTTATTTTTTATTTTACAGAAAGTTGTGAGCTTTTATTTTTATGAAAAGCAGAATGGTTCTTGTCCGATAATGGATGTATAGTGAAAGGCTTCCCAAAAATGCTCCTGAGGGAGGAATATCGAGACGCGGTTTACTATCTCAGCGTCAGGTGTGGGAGGGAGGGGAGGCAATGTGGGTGTGGGGGGTATTTTAATGCACATACATGATTACTTTGTGCATTTGCGGGGAGGGGAGGGGGCCGCTTTTGAGGGTGAATCTGTGTGCGGCGGTTACGCAACACTTTGTGCGGCACCGTTTTTACGCGCATGATGCGCAAGTTTGAGCAATTTGCGGGAGAGAAATGTCTGAGAAGAGGAAGTGGACCTTAAGGTGCACCGGTATCAAAAGTGGGCTCTTTTGAACAAACTGTCCTGAATGGAAATGCGGTGGCGTCGCGTTGGCTTCAGTGCGCACCCTCAGAACTCCGTGCCGTTACTGTAACGCAGAAGTATCCTCATGCTGGGGGACAGTTACTCTAGCAGTGATTTCATTGTAGATCAATGCGATGTTGAGCCTCTTAGTCAGACAGACATGCGCATTTCTTTTTACAACCTGCTGATTCGAGAGCCTCATAAGATAAAAGTCTTGCATCACAGAGTCTGAGTCACGACTGTTGTCAAGTAGAGTATTGGAACCGTCCCATGTCCGTCCTGTCAGCCTCCACGCAGTAAACGGCGTCCGTTTCTCCGTGAGTGGCTGCGCTTTTATTTTGAAAGGAAACCGGCTTCCGTCCGTGTCTTCCCCTTTTCCGCCGTTGAAGGTCGATTCACAGAAAAGATGACAGTTAGATCTAAGAGATCCAAAAAAAATCAAATAAAACACCACAAATTCCTGTTTTCTACTGTATTACCTCCCCATTGCCCCTACATTGGTGGGTAATAAACTAAACTGCAAAAAAAAAGAAGAAATAATTACAGAAGATCTCCATTAGAGTCATTTTTGAGCCGTTAGTGACTTCTCCTCACTCTGATAGTATCTGATAGTATTTGCAGTTTGCTCACAGAGCTCCCTGAGCATCAGTCAAGACTGCATTCTTGCTGTCTGAAACCAGAACATATTGTTCTCCACAGTCTGCTGCTCAAAGGCACCATGTTTATGGCCTGTTACATAATACATAATGCCTATAGGAGCTATTATTAAATGTTCTTCACATAGTCTCTGTCCGTCTCACAGCACATTACATGCTGGATATTGGTTTTAGCCTTTGTATTCAGTGCACGCTCGCCCATGCAGCAGCTGATCTTTAAAGGGGACTCACTGGAAATGACTAGTTCAGATGAAGCTGATGATAAAATACACTTTTTTTTACCACCTGTTGTGTTGTTTTTATGTTAAGATTGATTGATGTTTTAGGGTTTTTATATTGGCTGAGCATACGATCCGTTTTTACCACTGACTCAGTCCATTGAATAAACAAGTAAAATGGAGTGGGACAAACTCAGTAAGACCCAGGGGGGGTCAACTCTGGACCAAGATACTGTGTTATTTTGTCCTCAGCATACTTATAGAGAAAACTAGCTAGTTATGCTTTATTTTATTGTGTGACAACTCAGATAAGACTCTAGGTAGAAGTATTTGTCCTTGAAGAGGCACCTTACCTTATGGTTTAATATTTGCGATTTTTTTCATTTTTCATCCTTCCTAACATTTTGCTCTTTTTGTCTGTGAACTACTGGTGCAGATTTTCAATTTGGAGACAGATTTAAACTTTCATAAATTGAGACATAAAACAAAATTAGCATCTCTTTGAGATACTTGCAGGTTTCTTTAGAGCTAATTTAGCATAAATTTTATTTGCTTTCGTTTAGTTTCGGTTGATATAGCAAACAATTCTTGATTCTGTTTGGCGTTTCTTAAAGCCTTTTCGACATTAAGAATGTCATTTAGATTATTTTAAAAATTTGAAGCATGAGTCAGCTACTTTTTGTTTGCCTAAAACCTCATTAAACTAACTTAGCATTTAGCTTTTAGTGTAATGTATTTAACAACAGTCAGTTTAAATAGATTCCTCTTTGTTGCTTATGTTAAATTTCTTCATAAACATGTATTTAACCTACAATTTATTAATTTTTTTCAAACATTTTAATGTTGCTAGCCTTTTTAGCATTTTGGCATTCTTTAGCTTTTCTGAGCTAATTTGGCATTTATCAATTAGTACGCTAAGTTTAGAACTGTTCAGTATCTTACAGTGGTGTTTTTTAGTGTCCATAATAATTTGTCAATTTAGCAGTTAGCAATTAATTTGCTAATTTTAAGCATTCAATGGAGCTGTGTATGAATTTAGAGATATGTTTATTGTCTACATAATTTTTGGACTTAAAATTTTGAAGTTTTATTTTTCAACACTTTGTACTTATCATTTAATCTTAATGGAAGCTATAATCCAACACTTTGATTAGTGGTTAGGTTAAGTTAGGTTTGTCTTTTAAAATACGCCTACACATACACTGTACAAACCAATGTTATTTCTACGTTCAGTTTTAATGTAATGTTGTGTAATGTTCCTGCAGCAAGAATCTCATAAACTTTGTGTAATGCCATTATCTGCCAGATGGTGAAGTCACCCATTTAATGGCAGTAGCCTAGTGATCTGTCATTTTTTCCAAAACTCATTGGGCACTTTAAACACATTCCACATGTCTCTAGAGACCCCCCTGCAACAAATCAGTGCCATCCAGGTCTCCTAGCAACACTTGACTCCGTGCTGTGTTACAGGTAGCTTCCATTTTAACGGGTGAAACATAAATGAGTCAGCATCTGCTCTGCACATCACTTGGATGATCAGCTCACATGATCGGCTCAAATGAGCTTTCAGACAAAACAAAAACAATAGACTGTGATGCTCTAACCTCTGAATTATTATGTAGTATTCATATTATGGGTTGTATCAATATTATGGTTTAAAAACATCTTAATTCCAATCATTTATCCCATAAATAAGTAAAATTGTGACTTATACAATTCAAGCCAAATAACTCTGATCTTCATGATAAAGTCAGATTTATTGGCGTAAAAATTTGGCAATACACAATAATTAGTCAGGATCACTTAAAATAGCACAAAAATGCTTGATGCTGTCCATTTTAGGCTGTTTTGCTAGTTTTTATTTTAGCTGTATAAAGCATTATTAACACATATTAACCCTAAGCAACAATTTTCTTCTGGGCCTTTAGGTTAATTTGACAATGTCTTTTGTCTGTTCATTTTGGATAGCAGCAATTAACAGTGGCCAAAAATAAACAAATAACCCCGGGGTTCTCCAGGGTTCCATTGAAGGTCGAAGGTGAAACTGAAACATAAATCAGAATAACTTTCAGGTTATCACATATTGGGAAGTTTTTGAAACTTTCGTTTCTTCTCCTATTCTTAGCTGTGTTTTGTTTTGCTCTTCTCTGTTGGGCTTTTATATGTGGAACCATTTTCCGTCTTTTACAATTTATTGAAGATTTGCAAATAAATCAGCGGCCGCATACTTCTTTGCTTGACTCACTGACTGCAGTTTTTGTAACGTTTTTTTTAATGAAAATAATCCATTTTTGACCTTGCTAACCAGCAAGCGCTTCCATCCCCAACATCCTCTGAAGTGAGGAGTCAGAGGGAGGGGGGGCATCAGCAGCCTGTGCTCAGGAGGAAGTTGGTCCTTCCCAGTGACACAGACAGCAAGCAAAAAATGATCCGTACAGTCTGTTTTTCCAAATATGTGAAATTAGTTTCTGTTTCCTGCTTTTTCCAGCTTGACACAACATATTTGTTACTTTAGAACTTCAGCCTTTCTCCAGTCTGTAAACCCAGTTTGTGGGATTTAAAGCTCCTTGTAGTTGTAATTCCATTAAGTGCTCTGGTAGACTTTGCGGTCCTAGAACCAGGCACGTGCACACATAAGGCCCTGGCAGATCGTGGAGGGACAGGAAGTTAAGTACTAAGTTTAAAAAAAAGAAAACACTGGGGGAATGTTCTAAATAAATCAAGAATATTTATGGCAAATTCATAGCTTCCTCGCTACGTCATATTTTCTGATTAGAATTGCCTTCTTTAAACACTGAATCATCAGTTTCACCATTTTTTGAATTAAAATCTTTCCAATCACAACAAAAGTCGGTGTTTGGGGGATAAGATGCAATAGAGAAGCTGTGAATCCCAACATAGAACAACCTGACAGCGTTGAACTGAAAACTACACACTTCTAGGCCCCAGTTACACTGCATGGTTCAAGTGACCCAATTCCGATTTTTTTCCGCTCATGTGGCACAGATTGGATATGACCTGTGAACGTGTAAGCAGGAAAAACCGCATGGATTCTGATTTTCAGGCCTCACTCAGATGTGGAAATGAATCGGGTACGAATCGGATACGTGCATTTGTGTGTGCCATGTAAGCAGACAAATCAGATATTCCTCAGTAAATGTGAGTTGTACATCAGTGACATCAGTTCAGGACACCACCAACTGAGATCACACGACTTATTAAGGTGCTTTTGTTCGCTGATTTGGCTGTTCGAGGACAGCTGGAGCCCCATCAGCGTGTTACCTTTCAGCTTCAGGCTTCAGACCATAGCAGGAAACAGCTGTTATTTCCGCTCCGGTCCCGGTCGGGACGCAAACAGTAACTATCAAGCGGGACACCGTTGCTCTGATCTTTGCTTGGATCAAACTGTTAGTACAGCACAACGTCTGCAAACACTTCCTCATTCAAAACTCAGAGAGAGCACATAAGCCGGCAGAGCAGCCCTCCTCCTTCCTCTCCTGCCTCATCCAGGAGCGCCCAAGGCAACGCCTCCTTCCGTCGCTGCGTTGCCTCCATGACAACCACAGTCACACAAAAGAAACATGACAAAAAGGGGGGGGGGGGGGGGAGACAAGCTTTGCTTGTTTCTTTTTCGCCATGCTAAATGTTTGGACCAACACGCATCCTCTAAATGTTCTTTTATTACTGTTATTATTATTGAGGGCCTGCTCGGTCATCATTTTTTAAATCTGTGCGGTCAGTGCTCAGGTCCGAGGAAGGCGGAAATGCTGCTACGTTATGTAGTCCCAGGAAACGTCTACGTTTGATAGTTTCAGCATTGTATAGTGTAAATGCAAAAACCGGATATGGGTCACTTTTAAAAGATGATGTAAGCGGGTCGTCAAAAAAAATCGGATATAGTCAGAAAGTCGGATTTGGGCATCAAGACCTGCAGTGTAAATGCGGCCCTACTGACTGAAGACAGCTGGATGATCAACATAATCCTGGAGTGAACATGACCAAAAACACCACTGATAAACCAAACTAAACCGCAGAATCCTCACTGCAACACCAGGATAACGTTAAATATTGTTAAAAATTCCAGCATTCTGGGGATAAAAAATGTAGAATATCTGTGTTAAAAGCATTACCATTTGCATTAAACTTGATTCATGTTGATTATCAACAACAACAATTTGTTTACATAAAGAAATGACTATTGCATCACTTTCACCTACAGTAGCTGAGTATTTCTCTATTAGTAGTTTATTTCAAAATGTCACTTTACTTCCTTATTGTTTAAATAACAAAAAAGGGTTTTTGCTGCAATTTTCCGACTTTGAACCCCTGCCCCTCTAAAATCCTGTGCACGGCCCTGACTAGAACAGAACCTGAAGGACATTTCTAGTCTTGTCTATCAGTGCTGACTTACAGGCTCCTTTCATTTCCTGTTTATGTTTGCATGCTCACTTCAAGCCAAAGCCAGGTCAAAAGCTGCATGTCATCATGACATTTTTAAATCAAATCAAAATAAATCAAACTATTGGTGCTAACTGGAGGAAGGTTAAGGGACATCTGTAACTACAGCTATATCAGTATGTAGAATATGGTTAGAATGGGTTTTTTAGAGTCAAACTGATCAAATGTCAGAGATGCTTCAAGATTTATCCGCTTTCATTTCAAAAACACGAATCAGAAGCTCAGCGGTCTGTGTTTAGATTATAAACAGATCCGACAAAGACTTCAAGCTGATAAATGGTGTGCAGTATCACAGCTGCAGAATATGCTCCATACCTGCTGTGAGAATGTGACCCATCAGAAAATGTAGAACATGTTTGGGATTTTATGGTTTCTCCTGTCACTTTTAGCTGCTAAGTTGTTTTCTACAAAGAGCTGAGACATTTTCTGTTAAACTATGTTATGAAACAATGGCTTTCCAAAGTGTCCCATTGACTAAGTTGTATTTATCGCAATATTTATCAAATTAAGCTCAGTAAATACAGTGAAGGAAAAAAGTTTTTGATCCTTTGCTGATTTTGTAGATTTGCCCACTTGAAAAGAAATTGACAGTCTGTGTTCCTATTGGTAGATTCAGTTGAACAGTGAGAGATATAAAAGCAAAAGGAAAATTAAGAACTTATATTAAATGAATATGGTCTTTTTTTTGCATTTCATTGAGGGAAATAAGTATTTGAACCCTCTCAAACCCCTCAATAACAAGCCCAGAGGTCATAGGTTTCTTGTAGGTTTCCTCACATCCCAGGAGGAATTTCGGTCCACTCTTCTGTCCAAATGACTTCCAAATCATTCAAATTTGGGGGATGTCACCTGGCAACTCTGAGCTTCAGCTCTCTTTATGGGTGTTTGTATAGCCTTGAGGTCCAGAGTAGAGGGCTGCATTGGAATCGGGTCCCGCCGGGTCCCGCGGGACCCAACCCAAATCTCGCGGGATTGGGCGGTTTGGATTGTGCTGCGGGCGGGAGCGGGCGGCAAAAAATAAACCCCGCGGGATCAGTGCTGGCATGAATATCTCATGAATATATATTAGCGGACTACGTTAGGCTGAGCGGCTGTTGGTTTCTTATGTACTGAAGCTCCGTGAAGGCACCAGGTAGAGACGCCCAATGGGCTCTGTCATGTAACCTGATGTCGGGGGTGCGCCCCGCCCCGCCTCTTACTAAGAGCGCGCTTCAGGCCGTCTGTCTGCGCGCGCACACACGCACACTTTTAACCGAACAGGATTTGTGAAAGTATATTTAATATTTAAGTTGTACATTACACAAGAGGAATGCATCAAAAGATGAGGCTGGAGGAGGGACATGAATCTCTTTAATAATATCAATACAAATACGTGTTTTTTTCCTGCGGGACGGGGGACGATACAAAATCAATGCATCTCTATTACTGTGCGGGCCTAAATTCTATGAGTTTTGCGGGTGCAGGCGGGAGTGGACATACATAGTGCGGGAGCGGGCGGGAGTGTAACGCATACGTTGCGGGAGCGGGCGGGATTGGTCAAAAATTCAGCGGGCGCGGGCGGGAGCGGGATGAAGAAAATAGTCCGGCGCAGGGCTCTAGTCCAGAGACTGGCTGGGCCACTCCATCACCTTGATATGTTTTTTGGTCCATTCCTTGGTTGCCTTGGCTTTCATTATCCTTATCATTTTAAGCCTCCTAGTGGAGGGAAGGAGGTTCTCACTGACCATTTGATGGTACATGGCTCCCCCCATCCTCCCATCCACCCGGTGAAGTAGTCCCGTGCAGGACCCCCCCAAAGCGTGTTTCCACCTCTATGCTTGACAGTTTGTGTTGATACCGAAAAGCACAATTTTGGTCTCATCTGACCACAGCACATTCTCCCAATCACTCTCTAAATCATGAAGGTGTTTACTGACAAACTTCAGGCAGGTCTGGACAGGAGCCTTCTTAGGCTGGGGGCCTTTGCCAGCTCTGCGAGATGTTAAACCACTGCGGCGTAAAGTCTTCCTAATGGTTTTCTTGGCGACTGTGGTCCAGACTTCTTTGAGATCATCAACTAACTGCTGCTGTGCTGTTTTGGGTAGATTGCTCACTATTGTCATGATCATGAAAACCCCACCAGGTCAGATGTGGTTTGGAGCCCCAGACCTATAGGTAGATTGTTGGTTATGTTGGGAGAGTTGCACCAACAGTTGTTGCCTTAACCCCCAGCTTCTTGCTGATGGTTTTGTAGTTCATTCCGGTCTTGTGCAGATTTACAATCCTCTCTCTTAAATCCACTGAAAGCTCTTAAGTCTTCCCCATGTTGGAGAGTTTGGAGTCTGACTGAATATGTGGACAGGTGTCTCTTTACAGGTGATCAGTTCAAACGGGTGAAGTGACAGGCTGATTAGGAGAGTCTGACTGTCCTGTGTGGACTACAACTCTTAATGGTTACTAGGGCATCAAATACCCTAGTAACCTCAATGAAATCCAAATAACTTTGTATAAATTCCTTAAAGCTGATTTCTTGTTTTTCTTTGTGATTTTCTCTCTCACTGTTCAAATGAACCAACCATTCGGATGGCAGACTGTCAATTTCTTTTTAAGTGGTAAACATACAAAATCAGCGAGGGATCATTTCCTCCCAATTTATATGTTCATTTATTTTACTAATATACACTGCAGACAAGAAATTGGTCAAGTTCTTGCAAATTAGCATCCAGAAAAGTTTTATGTTTAAACTTTTAGACTCAGATTTACTTTATTCCTCAGATTTTAATTTTAAGGTAGTTTTTGATATACATGGACAGCTACCACATGCATTGTAAGGTATTTTTAAAATAAATGAAAAAAAAACAGATGAAACCACCCAATCTTTTCTTTTCTATTCTGTTAACAGGTATGAATGCAGCAGTCCGTGCTGTTGTCAGAATGGGCATCTATGTTGGAGCAAAGGTCTACTTCATCCATGAGGTGAGCTGCAGCTCAGCTTCCCCAAATCGCTCCAGGAGGGTCTGTGCTTCCTATGCTCTAAGCAGTCAAATTTAATTAGGGCTGACCAGTCTTTTTTTTTCTGGATGGTGTCTAGGAGGAGCCAACTGGACCCAAAGACCTTAAAATGTGCTTTTTACATAACAGGCTTTGAATTCTGAATGTGTAATACTTTCAAATCCCTTATTTACTGTCGGAAATGCAAAATTCCCCAAGGATTTGGATAGCTTTTTAAACAGGAAGCTGCAAAGTTTCAAATGAATCACAAACATTACAGATTTCCTGTATTTTTCGTGGTTTGTCAGTCATTTTTGCACAAATGAAAGTTGGCGTGGAGTAAGCCCATCTGGATTTCCCATCATCCATCTGTTTACATGGTCTCCTGCTAGCTTACAGCCCCTCGCAACTCCAACCTAACATTAGCGGGGCAACAAAAATGGTGAGCCAATATAGAAGCTATCCAGCTGTTCAGTTTAAAGCCAGGTTCCATCTCAGACAAGGAAAACAGAGACTACTGTTCTGTAAAAGAAAGCGTTACCACAAAGGACATACATTCATCAGTTTTCTTGGCCTACCACTTGTTGGCTGAGTTGCTGTTGTGCCCAAACTCTTCTGTTTTGTTATGACAGAGCTGACAGTTGAATGTGGAATATTTAGGAGCGTGGACATTTAACAACTGGATTTGTTGCACAGGTGGCATCTTATGACAGTTCCACACTGGAATTCACTGAGCTTCTGAGAACGGCACATTGTTTCCCAAATGTTTGTAAAAACAGTATGCAAGCCTGAGTGTTTCATTTTATACACCTGTGGTCAGAACAAGTGATTAGGACACCTGAGTCTGCTTTGATCCTGAATTTTAGCTAGCATGTCCGCCACTGATGTTTTTGTTCCACTTAGGATCATGCAACCTTGCATCTTCTTCAGCTACTTGCACAGTAGCTGTCATGAATCTGAGGCTCCCTACTAAAACATGAAACAGCAACCAACATCTTAGATGTTAACATTAAGACACAGCATCTACTTTTAATGTAAAGAGTATTGTTTTTAAGCTGAACCATTTTTATTCCAGGGCTACCAGGGGATGGTGGACGGTGGGGACAACATCAAAGAGGCAACATGGGAAAGTGTCTCCAGCATGCTGCAAGTGGTAGGCACAGCTTTTCTAATTCAGTTTTCTTTTAAAAACAAGACTTTGAAAAGTGCTTTAGGATTTTTAGATATACTTAGGCCGCCTTTACACTGCATGGTTCAAGTGACCCAATTCCGATTTTTTCCTCTCACGTGGCACAGATCGGATAAGATCAGTGAACGTGTAAGCAGGACAAAAGCGCATGGATTCTGATTTTCTCAGATCGGATACAGGCCTCTCTCATATGTGGAAATAAATCAGAAACGAATCGGATACGTGCATTTGCGTGTGACATGTAAGCAGACAAATCGGATATTTCCAAGTAATCGTGAGTCGTACTTCAGTGACGTCAATTCAGGACACCACCAACTGAGATCACATGACTTTTTAAGATGCTTTTGTGCTGATTTTGCTGTCAGCGTGTTACCTTTCAGCCTCAGGCTTCAGACCGTAGTTGGAAACTGCTGTTATGTCCGGTCCGGACGCAAACGGTAACTAATGAAGGGGGACACCGTTGCTATGGAACAGCAGGCTAGAAGCCGTTTATTTCTTTGGGGGCGTGTATGATGGGGACAGTGTGTGTGTGAGCGCGCGCGTGCTTGCGTGTTTGTGTGTGTGTAAGGAGAGAGAGGGAGTGTGAGTGCGGAGCGGGGGAGTGTCTGAGAACCGTAAATTAAAAATAAGGTGTCTCCCCTAAAAGTTTTGGAGTCTTTCTTAGCCCACTCTGGAGGCTGAGGGTTCAGAACGGAAAAGTGAATCCCGAGGAAATCTCCCGTGTGTTTCTGACTACGGTCGGAAAAGAGAAGTCATCGCGTAGGAAAGGTTCAACACTTTGATCAAACTGTTAGTACAGCACAACGTCTGCAAACACTTCCTCATTCAAAACTCAGAGAGAGCACATAAGACGACCGAGCAGCCCTCCTTTTTCCTCCCCCGTGCGTCCCCTCTGGAGCGCCCAAGGCAACGCCTCCTTCCGTCGCCGCCTTGCCTCCATGACAACCGCAGTCACACCAAAGTCCGAAAGAGGTCCGCAGAATGCGGAAATACTGCTACGTAGTCCTCAGAACGTCCACGTTTGACAGTTTCAGCATTGTATAGTGTAAATGCATAAATCAGATACGGGTCACTTTTAGAAGATGATGTAAGCGGGTCGTCAAAAAAATCGGATATAGTCAGTAAATCGGATATGAGCATCAAGACCTGCAGAGTAAAGGCGGCCTTAGAGTTACCGGAACAAGGACGCCATCTTATGTTGGTGTTAACATGGTGTGTAGGCTGGGATGATTTTTGAAAATCGGTCTATAGTAACACCTTAAATATATCCACTGAAATTTTTGTCCAAAGGAGGGAAATTATTTAGTGAAACCCATAGAAGAAGTCAGATTTACCTCTAGCAGGTGTGTAGTGTTCTCTTGCTGAATCGATACATGTCTGTCTGAGAAAAGTGGATACAATGTTAATGAGGGGTTTTACAGTCTTAAAACATCTAAAACCTTGCAGATTTCACCCATCGCGGGCAACTTTTAGAACCTAAGTTCTAAAGGGAGCTCTGTCTAGTGGTTACAAAAGATGTTAGCATGAAATATCTAGCATGTCAGGACAGAATTTATGTGAGCCCTTTATTACTGGAGCTTTTTTCTTGGCCGCACAGATGCAGAGAAAAAGTTGCGTTTAAGGTTACGGGTTACGGTTAGGGTTAACCCACCAAATGGTTCCTGAGCGCGGCTGTTTCTGCAGCTCACTGCTTCTACAGGGGGTGGATCAAATGTGGAGAACACATTTCATGCCCCTAGGTGCATGACAGCTAATGGGACTTCAGCATCAAGTTTAATTTTAAATATTTTCGGCCAACAACAAAATTCAGCTTTGGAAGCACTTAAAATACATGTGGGCATGCAGTCATGTGCCGTCTTTTCTTCTCCCCCGCCTGAGCTTGTGCACGCTTGGCAGGGCAGATCAGGGAGCTTGCACATGCGCTCTTGGGCCGTTCTGACCTCACAACAGCTCATCAATTAAAAAAGAATATCTTTGTGACAGTTTGACAGTGATTGAAAAACTCAAAAATGCAAAACTGAAATGATTTCTTATTACATTTGTTCTCTTTCATTAGAAAATGCCTCAAGTACATCTCAAAAACTCAAAAAACACAATTTTCCTCAGTGGGTGCCTTTAAGTCTTTGGATTACCTTAATGTATTTTTGTTTTATCAATGTGTTCGTAATGCTAAGACAAATTCAGCCCCTTGAAATATCCTTCATTAGAGTATCTGTTTCTGCAACAGCTCCTTTCACACTGTCACATGTTGTTTTTGTGCTGTAAATGATCAAAAGGAGACAGCAGCCATTACTGAAAATGTTTTGTAGTGTAATGTGATGTAAGCCTATTTACCAAGTTGATTTAACAGATTTTTTTTGTCTCTGTGGTCTTGCCTCAGGGTGGTACAGTCATTGGCAGCGCTCGCTGTAAGGAGTTTCGTACCCATGAAGGACGCTTGAAAGCTGCTCACAACCTGGTGCAGCGCGGGATCACTAACCTGTGTGTGATTGGTGGAGATGGCAGCTTGACTGGAGCCAACCTTTTCAGGGAGGAATGGAGTGGCTTGTTGAATGAGCTTTTGGAGCAAGGTGGTGGCTCAGAAATTTTTTTATTATTTTTTTTTTTTAACATCTCATACAACAGCATTGTTGCCATACTTTTCCTAGGTCTCATCAATGAAGAGGCTGTCAGCAGTAACTCTGTGCTCCACATTGTTGGCATGGTTGGCTCTATTGACAATGACTTCTGTGGCACGGACATGACCATTGGAACCGACTCAGCCCTGCATCGGATCATTGAGGTGGTTGATGCCATTATGACAACTGCTCAAAGGTGACAAGCCTAATATGGTGTAAAAGTAAATTAGAAATATTTTTATACCTTTGACACTATTACTCCCATTTTCAGCCATCAGAGGACTTTTGTCCTTGAGGTCATGGGTCGACATTGTGGGTAAGTTAAGACGGAAATCATTTATAACATATTGGATTGTTCTTTTAGTCATTTTTTAAAATGAATGAGCATATTTGCGTGTATTTAGGTACCTTGCACTGGTCAGTGCTCTGGCATGCGGAGCAGACTGGGTCTTTATTCCAGAAATGCCCCCTGATGATGGCTGGGAAGACAATATGTGCCAAAAACTGTCAGAGGTAACAGACATCTAAAATCCCCACAAGATTTACAATCCATAATTTAAGGTTACACTTGAAGTTCATACACTGATGTAGATGTAATTATGCACATGCATTTAATAGAACATTTTACCCATATTAAGGTAAAGCTCTGCATAATCCCCCATCATAATATAGAAGTGGGATATACTGGCTTTATAAAGACAGAGTTTTTATTTTGACTATCTAGAAAATGCTAAAGTTTAACATGCAAAAGTTTCTTTCCAGTCTTTCTGACTATTCAGGATGACTTTTAAAACAAAAAGAGGCAACTTCAGTAGAAATGTATTTAATAGTATTTAATTTGCATCTAATACAGAAACTAACATTCTAATGGACTTCTCGATGTACAATTATAACCTTTATTTAATTGATGTTTATAGTCATGGATTACATATTTTTGAAAACCATTAATGTAATCTAGAACAGCCCTTTAATTATTGTTTTTGTACATTAAACCAACGAATCCTTAAAATAATGTTTTGCATTAACATCATGTTCAATGACAGCTGTTTTTGTATATCCACTTTGAAAGTAAAATAAAACAATAAATTGTAGAACTTTTTAGTTTTGGTTGACATAGATGTTAGGACCACAAATTGTGAGACGTCATAGAGTCCATACATATGAATGCCAGCAGGTATTTCACAAGCAATATAATTTGTCAAACGCTTCAGTTACAAAGAGTTGGCTTTATATCCCACGATTCCAGATGTGGGTGAAAAATCTGTCCTGGGTTACAAATAGTTAGTAGCTTTGTCTTTCACACAGATCAATTTAGGGAATAGCAGTCTCTGCGGCCGACACCAATTTAAGTAGTACTTGAGATGGACATTTGACACTTTTGACACGTCTAAAGTTTTGTAAAAAATGACCCTGGTGGGACGTCAGCCCACAACCTTTGAATAACCTACAAGTTCTGTCTGAAAAACCAATGTGCTATCTATTGCGCCACAAGGCCTACAAAATCCATTTCTCATTTTTAAGCCAGAAACCCAGATATGGACTTTGCAATATTATTTATTTTTAGAGTTTCATCTCCAACATTGTGATGCTATTGAAGTCAAAAGCAACAACTACTAACTATAAAGAATGGTGAATTTAAAAGAATGATGAAAAGATGTCATAGTGTCCATACTTACCTAAAAATACCAGCAGGTGTTTAACAAGCAATATATAGCAAGATAGCGCAAGGGTTAACCCTTGCGCTATCTTAGATGAACCCACCCTTACTTTGATGTGTTATTCCTACCATGACAAAGGTGGATAAAGGTGGAAAGATTTCACATAATCCATGGACACCAGTGAAGATAATAATAATAATATATTTTATTTAGAATGCCCTTTACATTTTAGATAAAATCTCAAAGATCACAAATCATTGAAGAAAAAAGGCTCAGCTCACTGTTTAGTGCAGGGGTCGCCAACCCAAAATGTTGAAAGAGCCAAATTGGACGAAAAAAACAAAAATGTCTGGAGCCGAAAATATTAAAAGCCTTATTTAAGCCCTATAATGATGGAAACACATGCAATATGTATCTATATTAGCTATATTAGCCTACTATCAAAATGACAAGTTGCTACAAATACATAATGAGCATTATTAACGATTAAATGCAGTGGCAGTTTTTGATATGGGCGATGTGGGCGGTCGCTCAGGGCGGCACTTCATAGGAGGCGGCATTTGCCGTGCCCGATGCGTTACACATAATGTGCTACTATATTCAAAGAGTAAGCTTTACGCTTTTAATTTGAAATTAAATTAAAAACACAGACATGAATTGTGGAATACTGTGAATTTAACAAGATTATCTCAAACATTGTGTCCCCATTGAGATCAAAAGCCAACAACTGCTCGCTATAATAAATGACAAATTGAGAAGTGTAAGACGTCATAGTGTCCATACTTACTCATTGCTTGTGCTATCCTAGACACTTGAACATTGGGAGTTGGGTCATCTATACTCCACAAGACAGTGTGCTGAACCTTTTTTCTTCAACAATTTGTGATCATCACTGGTGTCCATGGATTACATGAAATCCTCTTCACCTTTATCCATCTTTTTCATGGAAGGGATATTACATCAATGTAAGGGTGGGGTCATAGGATAGCACAAGGGATAAAAATACAGTCAAGGCTATCGTTATAAAGAGTTGGCTTTGTATGCTTACGATTCCAGGTGTGGGTTAATAATCTGTCGTGGATTCCAAATAGCTAGTAGCATTGTCTCCGACTGACACCTACTTAAGTAGTATTTGACATGGAGTTAATGTATTTGTTTGAATCGTCTAATATTTTGTAAAAACTGACCCTGGTGGGACTTGAACCCACAACCTTTGAATGGCCCACAAGATCCACCTAGAAGTCCAATGCGCTATCCATTGCGCCACAGGGCCCACAAAAGTGGCAAATCAACAAATCTCCCACATCAAGCCGAAAAACACAGACATGAATTGTGGAATATTGTGAATTTAAGGAGATTATCTCAAACATTGTGTCCCCATTGAGATCAAAAGCCAACAACTCTTCGCTGTAATAAATGACGAATTGAGAAGTGTAAGACGTCATAGTTTCCATACTTACTCATCGCTTGTGCTTGTGCTCTCCTAGACACTTGAACATTGGGAGTTGGGTCATCTATAACCCACAAGACAGTGTGCTGAACCTTTTTTCCATGACAGGGTTAAAAACACTGTCATGGCTGTCATTACAAAGAGTTGGATTCATATGTTCACGATTCCAGGCGTGAGTGAATAATCTGTCGTGGATTCCAAATAGCTAGTAGCATTGTCTCCGACTGACACCTATTTAAGTAGTATATGACATGGAGTTAATGTAGTTGTTTGAATCGTCTAATATTTTGTAAAAACTGACCCTGGTGGGACTTGAACCCACAACCTTTGAATGACCTACAAGATCCACCTAGAAGTCCAATGCGCTATCCATTGCGCCACAGGGCCCACAAAAGTGGTAAATCAACAAATCTCCCACATCAAGCCAAAAAACACAGACATGACGAGGAATACTGTGAATTTGACGAGATTATCTCAAACATTGTGTCCCCATTGAGATCAAAAGCCAACAACTCCTCGCTGTAATAAATGACGAATTGAGAAGTGTAAGACGTCATAATGTCCATACTTACTCATCGCTTGTGCTTGTGCTATCCTAGACACTTGAACATTGGGAGTTGGGTCATCTATAACCCACAAGACAGTGTGCTAAACCTTTTTTCTTCAACGATTTGTGATCCCCACTGGTGTCCATGGATTACATGAAATCCTCTTCACCTTTGTCCATCTTTGTCACAACGATTTGTGATCCCCACTGGTGTCCATGGATTACATGAAATCCTCTTCACCTTTATCCATCTTTGTCATGGTAGGGATATAACATGTAAGGGTGGGGTCATAGTATAGCACAAAGGTTAAAAACACTGTCAAGGCTGTCGTTACAAAGAGTTGGATTCATATGTTCACGATTCCAGGCATGAGTGAATAATCTGTCGTGGATTCCCAATAGCTAGTAGCATTGTCTCCGACTGACACCTATTTAAGTACTATATGACATGGAGTTAATGTAGTTGTTTGAATTGTCTAATATTTTGTAAAAGCTGACCCTGGTGGGACTCGAACCCACAACCTTTGAATGACCTACAAGATCCACCTAGAAGTCCAATGCGCTATCCATTGCGCCACAGGGCCCACAAAAGTGGTAAATCAACAAATCTCCCACATCAAGCCAAAAAACACAGACATGATTTGTGGAATACTGTGAATTTGACGAGATTATCTCAAACATTGTGTTCCCATTGAGATCAAAAGCCAACAACTCCTTGCTGTAATAAATGACGAATTGAGAAGTGTAAGACGTCATTGTGTCCATACTTACTCATCGCTTGTGCTATCCTAGACACTTGAACATTGGGAGTTGGGTCATCTATACCCCACAATACAGTGTGCTGAACCTTTTTTCTTCAACGATTTGTGATCCCCACTGGTGTCCATGGATTACATGAAATCCTCTTCACCTTTGTCCATCTTTGTCATGGTAGGGATGTTACATCAATGTAAGGGTGGGGTCATAGTATAGCACAAAGGTTAAAAACACTGTCAAGGCTGTCGTTACAAAGAGTTGGATTCATATGTTCACGATTCCAGGCGTGAGTGAATAATCTGTCGTGGATTCCAAATAGCTAGTAGCATTGTCTCCGACTGACACCTATTTAAGTAGTATATGACATGGAGTTAATGTAGTTGTTTGAATCGTCTAATATTTTGTAAAAACTGACCCTGGTGGGACTTGAACCCACAACCTTTGAATGACCTACAAGATCCACCTAGAAGTCCAATGCGCTATCCATTGCGCCACAGGGCCCACAAAAGTGGTAAATCAACAAATCTCCCACATCAAGCCAAAAAACACAGACATGACGAGGAATACTGTGAATTTGAGGAGATTATCTCAAACATTGTGTCCCCATTGAGATCAAAAGCCAACAACTCCTCGCTGTAATAAATGACGAATTGAGAAGTGTAAGACGTCATAATGTCCATACTTACTCATCGCTTGTGCTTGTGCTATCCTAGACACTTGAACATTGGGAGTTGGGTCATCTATAACCCACAAGACAGTGTGCTAAACCTTTTTTCTTCAACGATTTGTGATCCCCACTGGTGTCCATGGATTACATGAAATCCTCTTCACCTTTGTCCATCTTTGTCACAACGATTTGTGATCCCCACTGGTGTCCATGGATTACATGAAATCCTCTTCACCTTTATCCATCTTTGTCATGGTAGGGATATAACATGTAAGGGTGGGGTCATAGTATAGCACAAAGGTTAAAAACACTGTCAAGGCTGTCGTTACAAAGAGTTGGATTCATATGTTCACGATTCCAGGCATGAGTGAATAATCTGTCGTGGATTCCCAATAGCTAGTAGCATTGTCTCCGACTGACACCTATTTAAGTACTATATGACATGGAGTTAATGTAGTTGTTTGAATTGTCTAATATTTTGTAAAAGCTGACCCTGGTGGGACTCGAACCCACAACCTTTGAATGACCTACAAGATCCACCTAGAAGTCCAATGCGCTATCCATTGCGCCACAGGGCCCACAAAAGTGGTAAATCAACAAATCTCCCACATCAAGCCAAAAAACACAGACATGATTTGTGGAATACTGTGAATTTGACGAGATTATCTCAAACATTGTGTTCCCATTGAGATCAAAAGCCAACAACTCCTTGCTGTAATAAATGACGAATTGAGAAGTGTAAGACGTCATTGTGTCCATACTTACTCATCGCTTGTGCTATCCTAGACACTTGAACATTGGGAGTTGGGTCATCTATACCCCACAATACAGTGTGCTGAACCTTTTTTCTTCAACGATTTGTGATCCCCACTGGTGTCCATGGATTACATGAAATCCTCTTCACCTTTGTCCATCTTTGTCATGGTAGGGATGTTACATCAATGTAAGGGTGGGGTCATAGTATAGCACAAAGGTTAAAAACACTGTCAAGGCTGTCGTTACAAAGAGTTGGATTCATATGTTCACGATTCCAGGCGTGAGTGAATAATCTGTCGTGGATTCCAAATAGCTAGTAGCATTGTCTCCGACTGACACCTATTTAAGTAGTATATGACATGGAGTTAATGTAGTTGTTTGAATCGTCTAATATTTTGTAAAAACTGACCCTGGTGGGACTTGAACCCACAACCTTTGAATGACCTACAAGATCCACCTAGAAGTCCAATGCGCTATCCATTGCGCCACAGGGCCCACAAAAGTGGTAAATCAACAAATCTCCCACATCAAGCCAAAAAACACAGACATGATTTGTGGAATACTGTGAATTTGACGAGATTATCTCAAACATTGTGTTCCCATTGAGATCAAAAGCCAACAACTCCTTGCTGTAATAAATGACGAATTGAGAAGTGTAAGACGTCATTGTGTCCATACTTACTCATCGCTTGTGCTATCCTAGACACTTGAACATTGGGAGTTGGGTCATCTATACCCCACAATACAGTGTGCTGAACCTTTTTTCTTCAACGATTTGTGATCCCCACTGGTGTCCATGGATTACATGAAATCCTCTTCACCTTTGTCCATCTTTGTCATGGTAGGGATGTTACATCAATGTAAGGGTGGGGTCATAGTATAGCACAAAGGTTAAAAACACTGTCAAGGCTGTCGTTACAAAGAGTTGGATTCATATGTTCACGATTCCAGGCGTGAGTGAATAATCTGTCGTGGATTCCAAATAGCTAGTAGCATTGTCTCCGACTGACACCTATTTAAGTAGTATATGACATGGAGTTAATGTAGTTGTTTGAATCGTCTAATATTTTGTAAAAACTGACCCTGGTGGGACTTGAACCCACAACCTTTGAATGACCTACAAGATCCACCTAGAAGTCCAATGCGCTATCCATTGCGCCACAGGGCCCACAAAAGTGGTAAATCAACAAATCTCCCACATCAAGCCAAAAAACACAGACATGACGAGGAATACTGTGAATTTGACGAGATTATCTCAAACATTGTGTCCCCATTGAGATCAAAAGCCAACAACTCCTCGCTGTAATAAATGACGAATTGAGAAGTGTAAGACGTCATAATGTCCATACTTACTCATCGCTTGTGCTTGTGCTATCCTAGACACTTGAACATTGGGAGTTGGGTCATCTATAACCCACAAGACAGTGTGCTGAACCTTTTTTCTTCAACGATTTGTGATCCTCACTGGTGTCCATGGATTACATGAAATCCTCTTCACCTTTGTCCATCTTTGTCATGGTAGGGATGTTACATCAATGTAAGGGTGGGGTCATAGTATAGCACAAAGGTTAAAAACACTGTCAAGGCTGTCATTACAAAGAGTTGGATTCATATGTTCACGATTCCAGGCGTGAGTGAATAATCTGTCGTGGATTCCAAATAGCTAGTAGCATTGTCTCCGACTGACACCTATTTAAGTAGTATATGACATGGAGTTAATGTAGTTGTTTGAATCGTCTAATATTTTGTAAAAACTGACCCTGGTGGGACTTGAACCCACAACCTTTGAATGACCTACAAGATCCACCTAGAAGTCCAATGCGCTATCCATTGCGCCACAGGGCCCACAAAAGTGGTAAATCAACAAATCTCCCACATCAAGCCAAAAAACACAGACATGACGAGGAATACTGTGAATTTGACGAGATTATCTCAAACATTGTGTCCCCATTGAGATCAAAAGCCAACAACTCCTCGCTGTAATAAATGACGAATTGAGAAGTGTAAGACGTCATAATGTCCATACTTACTCATCGCTTGTGCTTGTGCTATCCTAGACACTTGAACATTGGGAGTTGGGTCATCTATAACCCACAAGACAGTGTGCTGAACCTTTTTTCTTCAACAATTTGTGATCATCACTGGTGTCCATGGATTACATGAAATCCTCTTCACCTTTGTCCATCTTTGTCATGGTAGGGATGTTACATCAATGTAAGGGTGGGGTCATAGTATAGCACAAGGGTTAAAAACACTGTCATTACAAAGAGTTGGATTCATATGTTCACGATTCCAGGCGTGAGTGAATAATCTGTCGTGGATTCCAAATAGCTAGTAGCATTGTCTCCGACTGACACCTATTTAAGTAGTATATGACATGGAGTTAATGTAGTTGTTTGAATCGTCTAATATTTTGTAAAAACTGACCCTGGTGGGACTTGAACCCACAACCTTTGAATGACCTACAAGATCCACCTAGAAGTCCAATGCGCTATCCATTGCGCCACAGGGCCCACAAAAGTGGTAAATCAACAAATCTCCCACATCAAGCCAAAAAACACAGACATGACGAGGAATACTGTGAATTTGACGAGATTATCTCAAACATTGTGTCCCCATTGAGATCAAAAGCCAACATCTCCTCGCTGTAATAAATGACGAATTGAGAAGTGTAAGACGTCATAATGTCCATACTTACTCATCGCTTGTGCTTTTGCTATCCTAGACACTTGAACATTGGGAGTTTGGTCATCTATAACCCACAAGACAGTGTGCTGAACCTTTTTTCTTCAACAATTTGTGATCATCACTGGTGTCCATGGATTACATGAAAACCTCTTCACCTTTATCCATCTTTGTCATGGTGGGGATATTACATGTAAGGGTGGGGTCATAAGATAGCACAAGGGTTAAAAATAAAGTCAAAGCTTTTGTTACAAAGAGTTGGCTTTTTATGTTCACGATTCCAGGAGTGGGTGAATAATCTGTCGTGGATTCCAAATAGCTAGTAGCATTGTCTCCAACTGACAACTATTTAAGTAGTATATGACATGGAGTTAATGTAGTTGTTTGAATCGTCTAATATTTTGTAAAAACTGACCCTGGTGGGACTTGAACCCACAACCTTTGAATGACCTACAAGATCCACCTAGAAGTCCAATGCGCTATCCATTGCGCCACAGGGCCCACAAAAGTGGTAAATCAACAAATCTCCCACATCAAGCCAAAAAACACAGACATGACGAGGAATACTGTGAATTTGACGAGATTATCTCAAACATTGTGTCCCCATTGAGATCAAAAGCCAACAACTCCTCGCTGTAATAAATGACGAATTGAGAAGTGTAAGACGTCATAATGTCCATACTTACTCATCGCTTGTGCTTGTGCTATCCTAGACACTTGAACATTGGGAGTTGGGTCATCTATAACCCACAAGACAGTGTGCTAAACCTTTTTTCTTCAACGATTTGTGATCCCCACTGGTGTCCATGGATTACATGAAATCCTCTTCACCTTTGTCCATCTTTGTCACAACGATTTGTGATCCCCACTGGTGTCCATGGATTACATGAAATCCTCTTCACCTTTATCCATCTTTGTCATGGTAGGGATATAACATGTAAGGGTGGGGTCATAGTATAGCACAAAGGTTAAAAACACTGTCAAGGCTGTCGTTACAAAGAGTTGGATTCATATGTTCACGATTCCAGGCATGAGTGAATAATCTGTCGTGGATTCCCAATAGCTAGTAGCATTGTCTCCGACTGACACCTATTTAAGTACTATATGACATGGAGTTAATGTAGTTGTTTGAATTGTCTAATATTTTGTAAAAGCTGACCCTGGTGGGACTCGAACCCACAACCTTTGAATGACCTACAAGATCCACCTAGAAGTCCAATGCGCTATCCATTGCGCCACAGGGCCCACAAAAGTGGTAAATCAACAAATCTCCCACATCAAGCCAAAAAACACAGACATGATTTGTGGAATACTGTGAATTTGACGAGATTATCTCAAACATTGTGTTCCCATTGAGATCAAAAGCCAACAACTCCTTGCTGTAATAAATGACGAATTGAGAAGTGTAAGACGTCATTGTGTCCATACTTACTCATCGCTTGTGCTATCCTAGACACTTGAACATTGGGAGTTGGGTCATCTATACCCCACAATACAGTGTGCTGAACCTTTTTTCTTCAACGATTTGTGATCCCCACTGGTGTCCATGGATTACATGAAATCCTCTTCACCTTTGTCCATCTTTGTCATGGTAGGGATGTTACATCAATGTAAGGGTGGGGTCATAGTATAGCACAAAGGTTAAAAACACTGTCAAGGCTGTCGTTACAAAGAGTTGGATTCATATGTTCACGATTCCAGGCGTGAGTGAATAATCTGTCGTGGATTCCAAATAGCTAGTAGCATTGTCTCCAACTGACACCTATTTAAGTAGTATATGACATGGAGTTAATGTAGTTGTTTGAATCGTCTAATATTTTGTAAAAACTGACCCTGGTGGGACTTGAACCCACAACCTTTGAATGACCTACAAGATCCACCTAGAAGTCCAATGCGCTATCCATTGCGCCACAGGGCCCACAAAAGTGGTAAATCAACAAATCTCCCACATCAAGCCAAAAAACACAGACATGATTTGTGGAATACTGTGAATTTGACGAGATTATCTCAAACATTGTGTTCCCATTGAGATCAAAAGCCAACAACTCCTTGCTGTAATAAATGACGAATTGAGAAGTGTAAGACGTCATTGTGTCCATACTTACTCATCGCTTGTGCTATCCTAGACACTTGAACATTGGGAGTTGGGTCATCTATACCCCACAATACAGTGTGCTGAACCTTTTTTCTTCAACGATTTGTGATCCCCACTGGTGTCCATGGATTACATGAAATCCTCTTCACCTTTGTCCATCTTTGTCATGGTAGGGATGTTACATCAATGTAAGGGTGGGGTCATAGTATAGCACAAAGGTTAAAAACACTGTCAAGGCTGTCGTTACAAAGAGTTGGATTCATATGTTCACGATTCCAGGCGTGAGTGAATAATCTGTCGTGGATTCCAAATAGCTAGTAGCATTGTCTCCGACTGACACCTATTTAAGTAGTATATGACATGGAGTTAATGTAGTTGTTTGAATCGTCTAATATTTTGTAAAAACTGACCCTGGTGGGACTTGAACCCACAACCTTTGAATGACCTACAAGATCCACCTAGAAGTCCAATGCGCTATCCATTGCGCCACAGGGCCCACAAAAGTGGTAAATCAACAAATCTCCCACATCAAGCCAAAAAACACAGACATGACGAGGAATACTGTGAATTTGACGAGATTATCTCAAACATTGTGTCCCCATTGAGATCAAAAGCCAACAACTCCTCGCTGTAATAAATGACGAATTGAGAAGTGTAAGACGTCATAATGTCCATACTTACTCATCGCTTGTGCTTGTGCTATCCTAGACACTTGAACATTGGGAGTTGGGTCATCTATAACCCACAAGACAGTGTGCTAAACCTTTTTTCTTCAACGATTTGTGATCCCCACTGGTGTCCATGGATTACATGAAATCCTCTTCACCTTTGTCCATCTTTGTCACAACGATTTGTGATCCCCACTGGTGTCCATGGATTACATGAAATCCTCTTCACCTTTATCCATCTTTGTCATGGTAGGGATATAACATGTAAGGGTGGGGTCATAGTATAGCACAAAGGTTAAAAACACTGTCAAGGCTGTCGTTACAAAGAGTTGGATTCATATGTTCACGATTCCAGGCATGAGTGAATAATCTGTCGTGGATTCCCAATAGCTAGTAGCATTGTCTCCGACTGACACCTATTTAAGTACTATATGACATGGAGTTAATGTAGTTGTTTGAATTGTCTAATATTTTGTAAAAGCTGACCCTGGTGGGACTCGAACCCACAACCTTTGAATGACCTACAAGATCCACCTAGAAGTCCAATGCGCTATCCATTGCGCCACAGGGCCCACAAAAGTGGTAAATCAACAAATCTCCCACATCAAGCCAAAAAACACAGACATGATTTGTGGAATACTGTGAATTTGACGAGATTATCTCAAACATTGTGTTCCCATTGAGATCAAAAGCCAACAACTCCTTGCTGTAATAAATGACGAATTGAGAAGTGTAAGACGTCATTGTGTCCATACTTACTCATCGCTTGTGCTATCCTAGACACTTGAACATTGGGAGTTGGGTCATCTATACCCCACAATACAGTGTGCTGAACCTTTTTTCTTCAACGATTTGTGATCCCCACTGGTGTCCATGGATTACATGAAATCCTCTTCACCTTTGTCCATCTTTGTCATGGTAGGGATGTTACATCAATGTAAGGGTGGGGTCATAGTATAGCACAAAGGTTAAAAACACTGTCAAGGCTGTCGTTACAAAGAGTTGGATTCATATGTTCACGATTCCAGGCGTGAGTGAATAATCTGTCGTGGATTCCAAATAGCTAGTAGCATTGTCTCCGACTGACACCTATTTAAGTAGTATATGACATGGAGTTAATGTAGTTGTTTGAATCGTCTAATATTTTGTAAAAACTGACCCTGGTGGGACTTGAACCCACAACCTTTGAATGACCTACAAGATCCACCTAGAAGTCCAATGCGCTATCCATTGCGCCACAGGGCCCACAAAAGTGGTAAATCAACAAATCTCCCACATCAAGCCAAAAAACACAGACATGACGAGGAATACTGTGAATTTGAGGAGATTATCTCAAACATTGTGTCCCCATTGAGATCAAAAGCCAACAACTCCTCGCTGTAATAAATGACGAATTGAGAAGTGTAAGACGTCATAATGTCCATACTTACTCATCGCTTGTGCTTGTGCTATCCTAGACACTTGAACATTGGGAGTTGGGTCATCTATAACCCACAAGACAGTGTGCTAAACCTTTTTTCTTCAACGATTTGTGATCCCCACTGGTGTCCATGGATTACATGAAATCCTCTTCACCTTTGTCCATCTTTGTCACAACGATTTGTGATCCCCACTGGTGTCCATGGATTACATGAAATCCTCTTCACCTTTATCCATCTTTGTCATGGTAGGGATATAACATGTAAGGGTGGGGTCATAGTATAGCACAAAGGTTAAAAACACTGTCAAGGCTGTCGTTACAAAGAGTTGGATTCATATGTTCACGATTCCAGGCATGAGTGAATAATCTGTCGTGGATTCCCAATAGCTAGTAGCATTGTCTCCGACTGACACCTATTTAAGTACTATATGACATGGAGTTAATGTAGTTGTTTGAATTGTCTAATATTTTGTAAAAGCTGACCCTGGTGGGACTCGAACCCACAACCTTTGAATGACCTACAAGATCCACCTAGAAGTCCAATGCGCTATCCATTGCGCCACAGGGCCCACAAAAGTGGTAAATCAACAAATCTCCCACATCAAGCCAAAAAACACAGACATGATTTGTGGAATACTGTGAATTTGACGAGATTATCTCAAACATTGTGTTCCCATTGAGATCAAAAGCCAACAACTCCTTGCTGTAATAAATGACGAATTGAGAAGTGTAAGACGTCATTGTGTCCATACTTACTCATCGCTTGTGCTATCCTAGACACTTGAACATTGGGAGTTGGGTCATCTATACCCCACAATACAGTGTGCTGAACCTTTTTTCTTCAACGATTTGTGATCCCCACTGGTGTCCATGGATTACATGAAATCCTCTTCACCTTTGTCCATCTTTGTCATGGTAGGGATGTTACATCAATGTAAGGGTGGGGTCATAGTATAGCACAAAGGTTAAAAACACTGTCAAGGCTGTCGTTACAAAGAGTTGGATTCATATGTTCACGATTCCAGGCGTGAGTGAATAATCTGTCGTGGATTCCAAATAGCTAGTAGCATTGTCTCCGACTGACACCTATTTAAGTAGTATATGACATGGAGTTAATGTAGTTGTTTGAATCGTCTAATATTTTGTAAAAACTGACCCTGGTGGGACTTGAACCCACAACCTTTGAATGACCTACAAGATCCACCTAGAAGTCCAATGCGCTATCCATTGCGCCACAGGGCCCACAAAAGTGGTAAATCAACAAATCTCCCACATCAAGCCAAAAAACACAGACATGATTTGTGGAATACTGTGAATTTGACGAGATTATCTCAAACATTGTGTTCCCATTGAGATCAAAAGCCAACAACTCCTTGCTGTAATAAATGACGAATTGAGAAGTGTAAGACGTCATTGTGTCCATACTTACTCATCGCTTGTGCTATCCTAGACACTTGAACATTGGGAGTTGGGTCATCTATACCCCACAATACAGTGTGCTGAACCTTTTTTCTTCAACGATTTGTGATCCCCACTGGTGTCCATGGATTACATGAAATCCTCTTCACCTTTGTCCATCTTTGTCATGGTAGGGATGTTACATCAATGTAAGGGTGGGGTCATAGTATAGCACAAAGGTTAAAAACACTGTCAAGGCTGTCGTTACAAAGAGTTGGATTCATATGTTCACGATTCCAGGCGTGAGTGAATAATCTGTCGTGGATTCCAAATAGCTAGTAGCATTGTCTCCGACTGACACCTATTTAAGTAGTATATGACATGGAGTTAATGTAGTTGTTTGAATCGTCTAATATTTTGTAAAAACTGACCCTGGTGGGACTTGAACCCACAACCTTTGAATGACCTACAAGATCCACCTAGAAGTCCAATGCGCTATCCATTGCGCCACAGGGCCCACAAAAGTGGTAAATCAACAAATCTCCCACATCAAGCCAAAAAACACAGACATGACGAGGAATACTGTGAATTTGACGAGATTATCTCAAACATTGTGTCCCCATTGAGATCAAAAGCCAACAACTCCTCGCTGTAATAAATGACGAATTGAGAAGTGTAAGACGTCATAATGTCCATACTTACTCATCGCTTGTGCTTGTGCTATCCTAGACACTTGAACATTGGGAGTTGGGTCATCTATAACCCACAAGACAGTGTGCTGAACCTTTTTTCTTCAACGATTTGTGATCCTCACTGGTGTCCATGGATTACATGAAATCCTCTTCACCTTTGTCCATCTTTGTCATGGTAGGGATGTTACATCAATGTAAGGGTGGGGTCATAGTATAGCACAAAGGTTAAAAACACTGTCAAGGCTGTCATTACAAAGAGTTGGATTCATATGTTCACGATTCCAGGCGTGAGTGAATAATCTGTCGTGGATTCCAAATAGCTAGTAGCATTGTCTCCGACTGACACCTATTTAAGTAGTATATGACATGGAGTTAATGTAGTTGTTTGAATCGTCTAATATTTTGTAAAAACTGACCCTGGTGGGACTTGAACCCACAACCTTTGAATGACCTACAAGATCCACCTAGAAGTCCAATGCGCTATCCATTGCGCCACAGGGCCCACAAAAGTGGTAAATCAACAAATCTCCCACATCAAGCCAAAAAACACAGACATGACGAGGAATACTGTGAATTTGACGAGATTATCTCAAACATTGTGTCCCCATTGAGATCAAAAGCCAACAACTCCTCGCTGTAATAAATGACGAATTGAGAAGTGTAAGACGTCATAATGTCCATACTTACTCATCGCTTGTGCTTGTGCTATCCTAGACACTTGAACATTGGGAGTTGGGTCATCTATAACCCACAAGACAGTGTGCTGAACCTTTTTTCTTCAACAATTTGTGATCATCACTGGTGTCCATGGATTACATGAAATCCTCTTCACCTTTGTCCATCTTTGTCATGGTAGGGATGTTACATCAATGTAAGGGTGGGGTCATAGTATAGCACAAGGGTTAAAAACACTGTCATTACAAAGAGTTGGATTCATATGTTCACGATTCCAGGCGTGAGTGAATAATCTGTCGTGGATTCCAAATAGCTAGTAGCATTGTCTCCGACTGACACCTATTTAAGTAGTATATGACATGGAGTTAATGTAGTTGTTTGAATCGTCTAATATTTTGTAAAAACTGACCCTGGTGGGACTTGAACCCACAACCTTTGAATGACCTACAAGATCCACCTAGAAGTCCAATGCGCTATCCATTGCGCCACAGGGCCCACAAAAGTGGTAAATCAACAAATCTCCCACATCAAGCCAAAAAACACAGACATGACGAGGAATACTGTGAATTTGACGAGATTATCTCAAACATTGTGTCCCCATTGAGATCAAAAGCCAACATCTCCTCGCTGTAATAAATGACGAATTGAGAAGTGTAAGACGTCATAATGTCCATACTTACTCATCGCTTGTGCTTTTGCTATCCTAGACACTTGAACATTGGGAGTTTGGTCATCTATAACCCACAAGACAGTGTGCTGAACCTTTTTTCTTCAACAATTTGTGATCATCACTGGTGTCCATGGATTACATGAAAACCTCTTCACCTTTATCCATCTTTGTCATGGTGGGGATATTACATGTAAGGGTGGGGTCATAAGATAGCACAAGGGTTAAAAATAAAGTCAAAGCTTTTGTTACAAAGAGTTGGCTTTTTATGTTCACGATTCCAGGAGTGGGTGAATAATCTGTCGTGGATTCCAAATAGCTAGTAGCATTGTCTCCAACTGACAACTATTTAAGTAGTATATGACATGGAGTTAATGTAGTTGTTTGAATCGTCTAATATTTTGTAAAAACTGACCCTGGTGGGACTTGAACCCACAACCTTTGAATGACCTACAAGATCCACCTAGAAGTCCAATGCGCTATCCATTGCGCCACAGGGCCCACAAAAGTGGTAAATCAACAAATCTCCCACATCAAGCCAAAAAACACAGACATGACGAGGAATACTGTGAATTTGACGAGATTATCTCAAACATTGTGTCCCCATTGAGATCAAAAGCCAACAACTCCTCGCTGTAATAAATGACGAATTGAGAAGTGTAAGACGTCATAATGTCCATACTTACTCATCGCTTGTGCTTGTGCTATCCTAGACACTTGAACATTGGGAGTTGGGTCATCTATAACCCACAAGACAGTGTGCTAAACCTTTTTTCTTCAACGATTTGTGATCCCCACTGGTGTCCATGGATTACATGAAATCCTCTTCACCTTTGTCCATCTTTGTCACAACGATTTGTGATCCCCACTGGTGTCCATGGATTACATGAAATCCTCTTCACCTTTATCCATCTTTGTCATGGTAGGGATATAACATGTAAGGGTGGGGTCATAGTATAGCACAAAGGTTAAAAACACTGTCAAGGCTGTCGTTACAAAGAGTTGGATTCATATGTTCACGATTCCAGGCATGAGTGAATAATCTGTCGTGGATTCCCAATAGCTAGTAGCATTGTCTCCGACTGACACCTATTTAAGTACTATATGACATGGAGTTAATGTAGTTGTTTGAATTGTCTAATATTTTGTAAAAGCTGACCCTGGTGGGACTCGAACCCACAACCTTTGAATGACCTACAAGATCCACCTAGAAGTCCAATGCGCTATCCATTGCGCCACAGGGCCCACAAAAGTGGTAAATCAACAAATCTCCCACATCAAGCCAAAAAACACAGACATGATTTGTGGAATACTGTGAATTTGACGAGATTATCTCAAACATTGTGTTCCCATTGAGATCAAAAGCCAACAACTCCTTGCTGTAATAAATGACGAATTGAGAAGTGTAAGACGTCATTGTGTCCATACTTACTCATCGCTTGTGCTATCCTAGACACTTGAACATTGGGAGTTGGGTCATCTATACCCCACAATACAGTGTGCTGAACCTTTTTTCTTCAACGATTTGTGATCCCCACTGGTGTCCATGGATTACATGAAATCCTCTTCACCTTTGTCCATCTTTGTCATGGTAGGGATGTTACATCAATGTAAGGGTGGGGTCATAGTATAGCACAAAGGTTAAAAACACTGTCAAGGCTGTCGTTACAAAGAGTTGGATTCATATGTTCACGATTCCAGGCGTGAGTGAATAATCTGTCGTGGATTCCAAATAGCTAGTAGCATTGTCTCCAACTGACACCTATTTAAGTAGTATATGACATGGAGTTAATGTAGTTGTTTGAATCGTCTAATATTTTGTAAAAACTGACCCTGGTGGGACTTGAACCCACAACCTTTGAATGACCTACAAGATCCACCTAGAAGTCCAATGCGCTATCCATTGCGCCACAGGGCCCACAAAAGTGGTAAATCAACAAATCTCCCACATCAAGCCAAAAAACACAGACATGATTTGTGGAATACTGTGAATTTGACGAGATTATCTCAAACATTGTGTTCCCATTGAGATCAAAAGCCAACAACTCCTTGCTGTAATAAATGACGAATTGAGAAGTGTAAGACGTCATTGTGTCCATACTTACTCATCGCTTGTGCTATCCTAGACACTTGAACATTGGGAGTTGGGTCATCTATACCCCACAATACAGTGTGCTGAACCTTTTTTCTTCAACGATTTGTGATCCCCACTGGTGTCCATGGATTACATGAAATCCTCTTCACCTTTGTCCATCTTTGTCATGGTAGGGATGTTACATCAATGTAAGGGTGGGGTCATAGTATAGCACAAAGGTTAAAAACACTGTCAAGGCTGTCGTTACAAAGAGTTGGATTCATATGTTCACGATTCCAGGCGTGAGTGAATAATCTGTCGTGGATTCCAAATAGCTAGTAGCATTGTCTCCGACTGACACCTATTTAAGTAGTATATGACATGGAGTTAATGTAGTTGTTTGAATCGTCTAATATTTTGTAAAAACTGACCCTGGTGGGACTTGAACCCACAACCTTTGAATGACCTACAAGATCCACCTAGAAGTCCAATGCGCTATCCATTGCGCCACAGGGCCCACAAAAGTGGTAAATCAACAAATCTCCCACATCAAGCCAAAAAACACAGACATGACGAGGAATACTGTGAATTTGACGAGATTATCTCAAACATTGTGTCCCCATTGAGATCAAAAGCCAACAACTCCTCGCTGTAATAAATGACGAATTGAGAAGTGTAAGACGTCATAATGTCCATACTTACTCATCGCTTGTGCTTGTGCTATCCTAGACACTTGAACATTGGGAGTTGGGTCATCTATAACCCACAAGACAGTGTGCTAAACCTTTTTTCTTCAACGATTTGTGATCCCCACTGGTGTCCATGGATTACATGAAATCCTCTTCACCTTTGTCCATCTTTGTCACAACGATTTGTGATCCCCACTGGTGTCCATGGATTACATGAAATCCTCTTCACCTTTATCCATCTTTGTCATGGTAGGGATATAACATGTAAGGGTGGGGTCATAGTATAGCACAAAGGTTAAAAACACTGTCAAGGCTGTCGTTACAAAGAGTTGGATTCATATGTTCACGATTCCAGGCATGAGTGAATAATCTGTCGTGGATTCCCAATAGCTAGTAGCATTGTCTCCGACTGACACCTATTTAAGTACTATATGACATGGAGTTAATGTAGTTGTTTGAATTGTCTAATATTTTGTAAAAGCTGACCCTGGTGGGACTCGAACCCACAACCTTTGAATGACCTACAAGATCCACCTAGAAGTCCAATGCGCTATCCATTGCGCCACAGGGCCCACAAAAGTGGTAAATCAACAAATCTCCCACATCAAGCCAAAAAACACAGACATGATTTGTGGAATACTGTGAATTTGACGAGATTATCTCAAACATTGTGTTCCCATTGAGATCAAAAGCCAACAACTCCTTGCTGTAATAAATGACGAATTGAGAAGTGTAAGACGTCATTGTGTCCATACTTACTCATCGCTTGTGCTATCCTAGACACTTGAACATTGGGAGTTGGGTCATCTATACCCCACAATACAGTGTGCTGAACCTTTTTTCTTCAACGATTTGTGATCCCCACTGGTGTCCATGGATTACATGAAATCCTCTTCACCTTTGTCCATCTTTGTCATGGTAGGGATGTTACATCAATGTAAGGGTGGGGTCATAGTATAGCACAAAGGTTAAAAACACTGTCAAGGCTGTCGTTACAAAGAGTTGGATTCATATGTTCACGATTCCAGGCGTGAGTGAATAATCTGTCGTGGATTCCAAATAGCTAGTAGCATTGTCTCCGACTGACACCTATTTAAGTAGTATATGACATGGAGTTAATGTAGTTGTTTGAATCGTCTAATATTTTGTAAAAACTGACCCTGGTGGGACTTGAACCCACAACCTTTGAATGACCTACAAGATCCACCTAGAAGTCCAATGCGCTATCCATTGCGCCACAGGGCCCACAAAAGTGGTAAATCAACAAATCTCCCACATCAAGCCAAAAAACACAGACATGACGAGGAATACTGTGAATTTGAGGAGATTATCTCAAACATTGTGTCCCCATTGAGATCAAAAGCCAACAACTCCTCGCTGTAATAAATGACGAATTGAGAAGTGTAAGACGTCATAATGTCCATACTTACTCATCGCTTGTGCTTGTGCTATCCTAGACACTTGAACATTGGGAGTTGGGTCATCTATAACCCACAAGACAGTGTGCTAAACCTTTTTTCTTCAACGATTTGTGATCCCCACTGGTGTCCATGGATTACATGAAATCCTCTTCACCTTTGTCCATCTTTGTCACAACGATTTGTGATCCCCACTGGTGTCCATGGATTACATGAAATCCTCTTCACCTTTATCCATCTTTGTCATGGTAGGGATATAACATGTAAGGGTGGGGTCATAGTATAGCACAAAGGTTAAAAACACTGTCAAGGCTGTCGTTACAAAGAGTTGGATTCATATGTTCACGATTCCAGGCATGAGTGAATAATCTGTCGTGGATTCCCAATAGCTAGTAGCATTGTCTCCGACTGACACCTATTTAAGTACTATATGACATGGAGTTAATGTAGTTGTTTGAATTGTCTAATATTTTGTAAAAGCTGACCCTGGTGGGACTCGAACCCACAACCTTTGAATGACCTACAAGATCCACCTAGAAGTCCAATGCGCTATCCATTGCGCCACAGGGCCCACAAAAGTGGTAAATCAACAAATCTCCCACATCAAGCCAAAAAACACAGACATGATTTGTGGAATACTGTGAATTTGACGAGATTATCTCAAACATTGTGTTCCCATTGAGATCAAAAGCCAACAACTCCTTGCTGTAATAAATGACGAATTGAGAAGTGTAAGACGTCATTGTGTCCATACTTACTCATCGCTTGTGCTATCCTAGACACTTGAACATTGGGAGTTGGGTCATCTATACCCCACAATACAGTGTGCTGAACCTTTTTTCTTCAACGATTTGTGATCCCCACTGGTGTCCATGGATTACATGAAATCCTCTTCACCTTTGTCCATCTTTGTCATGGTAGGGATGTTACATCAATGTAAGGGTGGGGTCATAGTATAGCACAAAGGTTAAAAACACTGTCAAGGCTGTCGTTACAAAGAGTTGGATTCATATGTTCACGATTCCAGGCGTGAGTGAATAATCTGTCGTGGATTCCAAATAGCTAGTAGCATTGTCTCCGACTGACACCTATTTAAGTAGTATATGACATGGAGTTAATGTAGTTGTTTGAATCGTCTAATATTTTGTAAAAACTGACCCTGGTGGGACTTGAACCCACAACCTTTGAATGACCTACAAGATCCACCTAGAAGTCCAATGCGCTATCCATTGCGCCACAGGGCCCACAAAAGTGGTAAATCAACAAATCTCCCACATCAAGCCAAAAAACACAGACATGATTTGTGGAATACTGTGAATTTGACGAGATTATCTCAAACATTGTGTTCCCATTGAGATCAAAAGCCAACAACTCCTTGCTGTAATAAATGACGAATTGAGAAGTGTAAGACGTCATTGTGTCCATACTTACTCATCGCTTGTGCTATCCTAGACACTTGAACATTGGGAGTTGGGTCATCTATACCCCACAATACAGTGTGCTGAACCTTTTTTCTTCAACGATTTGTGATCCCCACTGGTGTCCATGGATTACATGAAATCCTCTTCACCTTTGTCCATCTTTGTCATGGTAGGGATGTTACATCAATGTAAGGGTGGGGTCATAGTATAGCACAAAGGTTAAAAACACTGTCAAGGCTGTCGTTACAAAGAGTTGGATTCATATGTTCACGATTCCAGGCGTGAGTGAATAATCTGTCGTGGATTCCAAATAGCTAGTAGCATTGTCTCCGACTGACACCTATTTAAGTAGTATATGACATGGAGTTAATGTAGTTGTTTGAATCGTCTAATATTTTGTAAAAACTGACCCTGGTGGGACTTGAACCCACAACCTTTGAATGACCTACAAGATCCACCTAGAAGTCCAATGCGCTATCCATTGCGCCACAGGGCCCACAAAAGTGGTAAATCAACAAATCTCCCACATCAAGCCAAAAAACACAGACATGACGAGGAATACTGTGAATTTGACGAGATTATCTCAAACATTGTGTCCCCATTGAGATCAAAAGCCAACAACTCCTCGCTGTAATAAATGACGAATTGAGAAGTGTAAGACGTCATAATGTCCATACTTACTCATCGCTTGTGCTTGTGCTATCCTAGACACTTGAACATTGGGAGTTGGGTCATCTATAACCCACAAGACAGTGTGCTGAACCTTTTTTCTTCAACGATTTGTGATCCTCACTGGTGTCCATGGATTACATGAAATCCTCTTCACCTTTGTCCATCTTTGTCATGGTAGGGATGTTACATCAATGTAAGGGTGGGGTCATAGTATAGCACAAAGGTTAAAAACACTGTCAAGGCTGTCATTACAAAGAGTTGGATTCATATGTTCACGATTCCAGGCGTGAGTGAATAATCTGTCGTGGATTCCAAATAGCTAGTAGCATTGTCTCCGACTGACACCTATTTAAGTAGTATATGACATGGAGTTAATGTAGTTGTTTGAATCGTCTAATATTTTGTAAAAACTGACCCTGGTGGGACTTGAACCCACAACCTTTGAATGACCTACAAGATCCACCTAGAAGTCCAATGCGCTATCCATTGCGCCACAGGGCCCACAAAAGTGGTAAATCAACAAATCTCCCACATCAAGCCAAAAAACACAGACATGACGAGGAATACTGTGAATTTGACGAGATTATCTCAAACATTGTGTCCCCATTGAGATCAAAAGCCAACAACTCCTCGCTGTAATAAATGACGAATTGAGAAGTGTAAGACGTCATAATGTCCATACTTACTCATCGCTTGTGCTTGTGCTATCCTAGACACTTGAACATTGGGAGTTGGGTCATCTATAACCCACAAGACAGTGTGCTGAACCTTTTTTCTTCAACAATTTGTGATCATCACTGGTGTCCATGGATTACATGAAATCCTCTTCACCTTTGTCCATCTTTGTCATGGTAGGGATGTTACATCAATGTAAGGGTGGGGTCATAGTATAGCACAAGGGTTAAAAACACTGTCATTACAAAGAGTTGGATTCATATGTTCACGATTCCAGGCGTGAGTGAATAATCTGTCGTGGATTCCAAATAGCTAGTAGCATTGTCTCCGACTGACACCTATTTAAGTAGTATATGACATGGAGTTAATGTAGTTGTTTGAATCGTCTAATATTTTGTAAAAACTGACCCTGGTGGGACTTGAACCCACAACCTTTGAATGACCTACAAGATCCACCTAGAAGTCCAATGCGCTATCCATTGCGCCACAGGGCCCACAAAAGTGGTAAATCAACAAATCTCCCACATCAAGCCAAAAAACACAGACATGACGAGGAATACTGTGAATTTGACGAGATTATCTCAAACATTGTGTCCCCATTGAGATCAAAAGCCAACATCTCCTCGCTGTAATAAATGACGAATTGAGAAGTGTAAGACGTCATAATGTCCATACTTACTCATCGCTTGTGCTTTTGCTATCCTAGACACTTGAACATTGGGAGTTTGGTCATCTATAACCCACAAGACAGTGTGCTGAACCTTTTTTCTTCAACAATTTGTGATCATCACTGGTGTCCATGGATTACATGAAAACCTCTTCACCTTTATCCATCTTTGTCATGGTGGGGATATTACATGTAAGGGTGGGGTCATAAGATAGCACAAGGGTTAAAAATAAAGTCAAAGCTTTTGTTACAAAGAGTTGGCTTTTTATGTTCACGATTCCAGGAGTGGGTGAATAATCTGTCGTGGATTCCAAATAGCTAGTAGCATTGTCTCCAACTGACAACTATTTAAGTAGTATATGACATGGAGTTAATGTAGTTGTTTGAATCGTCTAATATTTTGTAAAAACTGACCCTGGTGGGACTTGAACCCACAACCTTTGAATGACCTACAAGATCCACCTAGAAGTCCAATGCGCTATCCATTGCGCCACAGGGCCCACAAAAGTGGTAAATCAACAAATCTCCCACATCAAGCCAAAAAACACAGACATGACGAGGAATACTGTGAATTTGACGAGATTATCTCAAACATTGTGTCCCCATTGAGATCAAAAGCCAACAACTCCTCGCTGTAATAAATGACGAATTGAGAAGTGTAAGACGTCATAATGTCCATACTTACTCATCGCTTGTGCTTGTGCTATCCTAGACACTTGAACATTGGGAGTTGGGTCATCTATAACCCACAAGACAGTGTGCTAAACCTTTTTTCTTCAACGATTTGTGATCCCCACTGGTGTCCATGGATTACATGAAATCCTCTTCACCTTTGTCCATCTTTGTCACAACGATTTGTGATCCCCACTGGTGTCCATGGATTACATGAAATCCTCTTCACCTTTATCCATCTTTGTCATGGTAGGGATATAACATGTAAGGGTGGGGTCATAGTATAGCACAAAGGTTAAAAACACTGTCAAGGCTGTCGTTACAAAGAGTTGGATTCATATGTTCACGATTCCAGGCATGAGTGAATAATCTGTCGTGGATTCCCAATAGCTAGTAGCATTGTCTCCGACTGACACCTATTTAAGTACTATATGACATGGAGTTAATGTAGTTGTTTGAATTGTCTAATATTTTGTAAAAGCTGACCCTGGTGGGACTCGAACCCACAACCTTTGAATGACCTACAAGATCCACCTAGAAGTCCAATGCGCTATCCATTGCGCCACAGGGCCCACAAAAGTGGTAAATCAACAAATCTCCCACATCAAGCCAAAAAACACAGACATGATTTGTGGAATACTGTGAATTTGACGAGATTATCTCAAACATTGTGTTCCCATTGAGATCAAAAGCCAACAACTCCTTGCTGTAATAAATGACGAATTGAGAAGTGTAAGACGTCATTGTGTCCATACTTACTCATCGCTTGTGCTATCCTAGACACTTGAACATTGGGAGTTGGGTCATCTATACCCCACAATACAGTGTGCTGAACCTTTTTTCTTCAACGATTTGTGATCCCCACTGGTGTCCATGGATTACATGAAATCCTCTTCACCTTTGTCCATCTTTGTCATGGTAGGGATGTTACATCAATGTAAGGGTGGGGTCATAGTATAGCACAAAGGTTAAAAACACTGTCAAGGCTGTCGTTACAAAGAGTTGGATTCATATGTTCACGATTCCAGGCGTGAGTGAATAATCTGTCGTGGATTCCAAATAGCTAGTAGCATTGTCTCCAACTGACACCTATTTAAGTAGTATATGACATGGAGTTAATGTAGTTGTTTGAATCGTCTAATATTTTGTAAAAACTGACCCTGGTGGGACTTGAACCCACAACCTTTGAATGACCTACAAGATCCACCTAGAAGTCCAATGCGCTATCCATTGCGCCACAGGGCCCACAAAAGTGGTAAATCAACAAATCTCCCACATCAAGCCAAAAAACACAGACATGATTTGTGGAATACTGTGAATTTGACGAGATTATCTCAAACATTGTGTTCCCATTGAGATCAAAAGCCAACAACTCCTTGCTGTAATAAATGACGAATTGAGAAGTGTAAGACGTCATTGTGTCCATACTTACTCATCGCTTGTGCTATCCTAGACACTTGAACATTGGGAGTTGGGTCATCTATACCCCACAATACAGTGTGCTGAACCTTTTTTCTTCAACGATTTGTGATCCCCACTGGTGTCCATGGATTACATGAAATCCTCTTCACCTTTGTCCATCTTTGTCATGGTAGGGATGTTACATCAATGTAAGGGTGGGGTCATAGTATAGCACAAAGGTTAAAAACACTGTCAAGGCTGTCGTTACAAAGAGTTGGATTCATATGTTCACGATTCCAGGCGTGAGTGAATAATCTGTCGTGGATTCCAAATAGCTAGTAGCATTGTCTCCGACTGACACCTATTTAAGTAGTATATGACATGGAGTTAATGTAGTTGTTTGAATCGTCTAATATTTTGTAAAAACTGACCCTGGTGGGACTTGAACCCACAACCTTTGAATGACCTACAAGATCCACCTAGAAGTCCAATGCGCTATCCATTGCGCCACAGGGCCCACAAAAGTGGTAAATCAACAAATCTCCCACATCAAGCCAAAAAACACAGACATGACGAGGAATACTGTGAATTTGACGAGATTATCTCAAACATTGTGTCCCCATTGAGATCAAAAGCCAACAACTCCTCGCTGTAATAAATGACGAATTGAGAAGTGTAAGACGTCATAATGTCCATACTTACTCATCGCTTGTGCTTGTGCTATCCTAGACACTTGAACATTGGGAGTTGGGTCATCTATAACCCACAAGACAGTGTGCTAAACCTTTTTTCTTCAACGATTTGTGATCCCCACTGGTGTCCATGGATTACATGAAATCCTCTTCACCTTTGTCCATCTTTGTCACAACGATTTGTGATCCCCACTGGTGTCCATGGATTACATGAAATCCTCTTCACCTTTATCCATCTTTGTCATGGTAGGGATATAACATGTAAGGGTGGGGTCATAGTATAGCACAAAGGTTAAAAACACTGTCAAGGCTGTCGTTACAAAGAGTTGGATTCATATGTTCACGATTCCAGGCATGAGTGAATAATCTGTCGTGGATTCCCAATAGCTAGTAGCATTGTCTCCGACTGACACCTATTTAAGTACTATATGACATGGAGTTAATGTAGTTGTTTGAATTGTCTAATATTTTGTAAAAGCTGACCCTGGTGGGACTCGAACCCACAACCTTTGAATGACCTACAAGATCCACCTAGAAGTCCAATGCGCTATCCATTGCGCCACAGGGCCCACAAAAGTGGTAAATCAACAAATCTCCCACATCAAGCCAAAAAACACAGACATGATTTGTGGAATACTGTGAATTTGACGAGATTATCTCAAACATTGTGTTCCCATTGAGATCAAAAGCCAACAACTCCTTGCTGTAATAAATGACGAATTGAGAAGTGTAAGACGTCATTGTGTCCATACTTACTCATCGCTTGTGCTATCCTAGACACTTGAACATTGGGAGTTGGGTCATCTATACCCCACAATACAGTGTGCTGAACCTTTTTTCTTCAACGATTTGTGATCCCCACTGGTGTCCATGGATTACATGAAATCCTCTTCACCTTTGTCCATCTTTGTCATGGTAGGGATGTTACATCAATGTAAGGGTGGGGTCATAGTATAGCACAAAGGTTAAAAACACTGTCAAGGCTGTCGTTACAAAGAGTTGGATTCATATGTTCACGATTCCAGGCGTGAGTGAATAATCTGTCGTGGATTCCAAATAGCTAGTAGCATTGTCTCCGACTGACACCTATTTAAGTAGTATATGACATGGAGTTAATGTAGTTGTTTGAATCGTCTAATATTTTGTAAAAACTGACCCTGGTGGGACTTGAACCCACAACCTTTGAATGACCTACAAGATCCACCTAGAAGTCCAATGCGCTATCCATTGCGCCACAGGGCCCACAAAAGTGGTAAATCAACAAATCTCCCACATCAAGCCAAAAAACACAGACATGACGAGGAATACTGTGAATTTGACGAGATTATCTCAAACATTGTGTCCCCATTGAGATCAAAAGCCAACAACTCCTCGCTGTAATAAATGACGAATTGAGAAGTGTAAGACGTCATAATGTCCATACTTACTCATCGCTTGTGCTTGTGCTATCCTAGACACTTGAACATTGGGAGTTGGGTCATCTATAACCCACAAGACAGTGTGCTAAACCTTTTTTCTTCAACGATTTGTGATCCCCACTGGTGTCCATGGATTACATGAAATCCTCTTCACCTTTGTCCATCTTTGTCACAACGATTTGTGATCCCCACTGGTGTCCATGGATTACATGAAATCCTCTTCACCTTTATCCATCTTTGTCATGGTAGGGATATAACATGTAAGGGTGGGGTCATAGTATAGCACAAAGGTTAAAAACACTGTCAAGGCTGTCGTTACAAAGAGTTGGATTCATATGTTCACGATTCCAGGCATGAGTGAATAATCTGTCGTGGATTCCCAATAGCTAGTAGCATTGTCTCCGACTGACACCTATTTAAGTACTATATGACATGGAGTTAATGTAGTTGTTTGAATTGTCTAATATTTTGTAAAAGCTGACCCTGGTGGGACTCGAACCCACAACCTTTGAATGACCTACAAGATCCACCTAGAAGTCCAATGCGCTATCCATTGCGCCACAGGGCCCACAAAAGTGGTAAATCAACAAATCTCCCACATCAAGCCAAAAAACACAGACATGATTTGTGGAATACTGTGAATTTGACGAGATTATCTCAAACATTGTGTTCCCATTGAGATCAAAAGCCAACAACTCCTTGCTGTAATAAATGACGAATTGAGAAGTGTAAGACGTCATTGTGTCCATACTTACTCATCGCTTGTGCTATCCTAGACACTTGAACATTGGGAGTTGGGTCATCTATACCCCACAATACAGTGTGCTGAACCTTTTTTCTTCAACGATTTGTGATCCCCACTGGTGTCCATGGATTACATGAAATCCTCTTCACCTTTGTCCATCTTTGTCATGGTAGGGATGTTACATCAATGTAAGGGTGGGGTCATAGTATAGCACAAAGGTTAAAAACACTGGCAAGGCTGTCGTTACAAAGAGTTGGATTCATATGTTCACGATTCCAGGCGTGAGTGAATAATCTGTCGTGGATTCCAAATAGCTAGTAGCATTGTCTCCGACTGACACCTATTTAAGTAGTATTTGACATGGAGTTAATGTAGTTGTTTGAATCGTTTAATATTTTGTAAAAACTGACCCTGGTGGGACTTGAACCCACAACCTTTGAATGACCTACAAGATCCACCTAGAAGTCCAATGCGCTATCCATTGCGCCAAAACATTGGGTCCCCATTTAGATCAAAAGCCAACAACTCCTCGCTGTAATAAATGTCTAATTGAGAATTTTAGGGTGTTATACTTTCCATACTTACTTTTAAATTCACAAGCAATATATTTTGTCAAAAACTACCATTACAAGGAGTTTGCTTTGTATCCTAACGATACCAAAGCATGGGTGAAAAATCTGTCGTAGTCATTACTGTTATCTTTTTTAGAAATATATAGACATTATGTATTGTGGTAAACATTGTTTTATTTTTTAGATCTAAAGCCAACAACTCTTCAGTTTACCTTATGAATCTAAAAGCTTATGAGTCCTTCATAGAGTCCATACTTTCTATAAATAGCAGCAATTTTTTACAAGCAATATATTTTGTTAAAGACTACCTTTTTTCCATTAGGATTAAAGGCAACAACTCCAACTGTCATAATGAGTTGAAATCGCATAGAGTCTTTACTTGCATGTTAATAAAAGCAATTGTTTTCTTTCACTTGCGTTAAAAAAAGTAGGCTTTATATTTTTACAATTTCTGACCTACCGGTATGTGCAAAACCACCACATAGCTGTTAGATTTTAGTATGATTATACTTTGCATGGACATGGGCTAGGATTGTGACCTCCTTTTTTAGTTTTTAAAATTTAACTCATTCCAGAATTAAATCAATAAAGTTTATTAATCCTTTCATTAATGAACAGGTTGATGTATAATATCCCTTGTGCTATCTTAGATGACCCCACCCTTACTTTGACGTGTTATTCCTACCATTACAAAGGTGGATAAAGGTGGAGAGATTTCATCTAATCCATGGACAGCAGTGACGATTACAAATCATTGAATAAAAAAGGTGCAGAGCACTGTCTAGTGGGTCTAGATGACCCAACTCCCAATGTTAAAGTGCCTAGGATAGCACAAGAGATACAAAAACAGACACCAACTGGTTCAGTTTTAATGATGCGTTCCTGGTGTTTCAAGATGGTAAATCAGATAAAAGGTTTTGACACATTCTCACACACAAATGTTTAGTAAATTAGGCTGTATCTGTGAAAACGTCTTTTCTTTTTAATCAAAAGTTGTATCAATTTGAGTTATTTCTGCGCATATGCATATACGATGTTGTTATTGCACAGAGTCGATCCAGAGGTTCCAGGTTGAATATTATCATAGTTGCTGAAGGAGCTACAGACAGACAAGGACAGCCCATTACCTCAAGTTTTGTAAAGGATGTGAGTATGGCTGGTAGTCAGACCAACAGAGGGGAGCCAGAAGCTGGAGCAGCAGGTGTAATTTTAAGTGTTTAAAAAAACAATAAATATAGATTGGTCAAGTCTCTTTAAAGGAACAGAGACTGCACCATTTCTGTTTGAGTTTCTTCAGAATACTTACAGAAGAAATTGGAAGAAACCATCAAGGGTTTAGTGAAAGATGGACACAGTTCAGGACAAGGTTGAAATTACTTTTTGTTGAAGAGGATTAACTGTCGATAAAACTGATCCAGCTTTTGTTATTGCCAAACTTCTTCTGTCATGTTTCAGATGGATATGCTTTTTTGTATCCTTTTAGAACCGCGCTGATAAGAAAAGACTTAACATTATTATTGTTGCCGAGGGTGCCATTGATTCCCACAACAAAGCAATAACACCAGATTGTATCAAGGACGTAAGTATAAAGGAGGCACAAACAAATGTCTAAACCTTCTTGAAGTCACATGTGTGATTGTTCCTGTAATGGAGTAATGCTGTAGTGCACCAGGACAAAACCCCATTTTTTAACATTTACTGTCTCACTTAAATTCCTTCCATTGTTTTTGCACATGCTTCACCTTTAAGCCTTTTTTTCTCCGCCTTGCATGTGTATCATTTGACACACCAACATGACAGGAGACGTTTTGCATGAGTCCTCCCCTCTGTTATTTTCTTTAATTGTTGTTACCTGTAAGTTTCTTTTCATTTTACTATTCTTAAACGTATCTCTCACCTCCATTGAAATTTTGTTAAGTAAGTCATACATGTCTGCAAGTTTTCATGATAATCGTACATACTTTTTCTGCAACCAGCTGGTGGTGCGCTGCTTGGGTTTTGACACAAGAGTTACCATTTTGGGTCATGTGCAAAGAGGTGGGACCCCTTCAGCTTTTGACAGGATCCTTGTAAGTTTAATTGGCTAATGAAAATTATACTTTTCATCGAATTGTCCTTTATTTCAAAGTTTACTGAAAATCTTTTCTCAGGGAAGTCGAATGGGTGTGGAGGCGGTGCTTGCACTACTGGAGGCGTCCACCGACACCCCCGCCTGCGTGGTATCTTTAGTTGGTAACCAGGCTGTTCGACTTCCACTCATGGAGTGTGTTCAGATGGTAAGAGCACATGGGAATAATGCTGTAAATAGTATTTTAGAATTTGCTATTTTAGTTTCTTTATACATTTTTGAAAAACTGGTATGTAGCCACAATAAATGAGAATTTGTGTGAATTGTAGGATAAATTAGTCCCATTAAGTTTAATTAAAATTGTCATTGAATGAGATTATGAATCCCTTAAATTAGTTTGTTAAAGACCCCTTGTCTGCAAATCGTGCTTTTTAAGTTTTTGACATGTACATGTGGAATTTTTCTTATGAAAGAGAACAAATGTAACAAGAAATCATTTCAGTTTTGCATTTCTGAGTCTTTCTCCTTTTAAATCGCTGTCAATCAGACTGTCACAAAGAGGCTCTTTTTAAATTGATGAGCTGTTGTGAGGTCAGAACGGCCCCAGAGTGCATGTGCAAGCTCCCTGATCTGCCCTGCCAAGCGTGCACAAGCTCAGGCGTGGGAGAAGAGAAGACGGCACATGACTGCATTGCCCGCACATATTTTAAGTGCGATTGACTGGCTGGATATAGTTGTCGGCCAGACGTATTCACAATTAAACTTAAAGTTGAAGTCCCATTAGCTGTCATTAGGTCAGTGTTTTTCAACCAGTGCTAGTGTGCCGTGAGATATGGTCAGGTGTGCCGCGGGACATGGCCCTCATTAACTGATCTAAAAACATTTTCCATCTCCAGGATATCAGCTCTGTGTTCATCCAAACAGGCCCTGATAAAACACTGAGTAGTTAGGAATATGTAAGATCGTAAAAAAACTTTTTTCTTTGTGTTTATTTGATTCTATTAAAGACACTTTGATAAGAATGACAGTACCACGATTTAGCCGTAGCTTCAGCTGTTTTCGGAAAAGTCCCTCCACCCTCTCCACCAATCATTCTTGGAGGCTTAATCACACGTCATCAGTCTGACCAATCAGAAGTGATTAAAGTCTTCACTTCCTTGTTCCGATTCTGCTCATAAAGTTGCTTAGTTCCAACCAAAATACCAGCTAAAGTTCATCTTTAGCGGTGTAGCTTTCCGCGGGATCCGGTATCAGACCGTGGAACATAGTGAACAAAACAATAAAGCTCACAGAAGCGAGTCTGTCTGCGTTCGGAAGCTGTACATCTCCCATAAGCATTGGGTTAAAATGACAGTGTCTCAGTGCACAGTCTTCCTTTGACATCTTGAAACCACAATGAACACACATCAAACAGTTTTTAAATCCTCTAACTTAACTTTTATTACATCTTTTAGAAAAAACAGCTGCAACTTCCAGCTTTTTCTGCCACAATTATCACAAAAATGCATGTGAGATTGCGGAGGGACTGTAGATCAATACAGAGTTAATCTAACAAATGTACACAATACAAAACAGAATTATTAAACTTTATTATAAGCAAGGTAATTGTTTTTGCTTTCCATCAGACCCAAGAAGTACAAAAAGCCATGGATGAGAAGAAGTTTGATGAGGCGGTCCGTCTGCGTGGCAGGTACGTTTAAAGCAGATTATGAGCTACTTGCAGGAGAAACAAGCTAGTTCTTGCTCAGCTATTCCTGTGCAGCACGTGGATTCTGTCTAATGTCTAATTTTTGCCTTGTCATTATTGACCACAAGTTCCTCTTTTACATGATGTACAAAACTCAGACTAACTCTTTTTTTTCCATCTGCAGGAGCTTTGAGAACAACCTGAGCACCTACAGACTGCTTTCCTACCATAAACTTGATTCCGAACTTCCAAACGTGAGCATTTACATTTTCACAAGAGAATACAATCAAAGCAGCTAGTTATGTAACTATCTTTTTACATTCATGTAATCTGTCTTTTTCACCAGCCGCTGTGAGATTTATTAATTAGCCCAAGGTACCGTTTTCTCAGGTGCACTTTTTGGGACACTAACAGAGATTGTTTTTCTGTAATTGGTTGAAGGGAGTGGATGAGGAGGCTGGGGATGGAGAGCAGTGCCATGTATGTGATGGGTAGCTAGGGAGCTGCTGAACAGGCAGTTTCTAGAGCTTCTGCAGGTGTAGTTCAACAAATTAGCTTGTCCGTTTTTGCTTTCAGTCCCTCCCTGCTGCGATTAAAATTCACTGCTGCAAACACAGATTTGAAAACCTGTTTAACTGAATTCATATGGAATGTTTTCATGTGTCAAAAAATGACAGTCCTGGCTTTGCTAATATTTCTGCACAGCTCTGTTCGAAGCAGATAGATATGCTTTAAAGTCCCACTCTGATCATCTATTGATGTTTTGTAAAAACCTTCCTAGTGGTCTTTTAATCAGGATTATGTTGATTTTAGCCAAAAAGTTGAAATAAACAAACTGATGCTTTCATCAAAAATTCACCTCTGAGTTGTAGGCGGGACCACTGGAACTGCCCCCATTTGCCCTCACCCATCTGTTTACACTCTCTTCCATTAGCTAATAGCCCCTCACATCCCCAACGTAACATTGCTGTCAGGAACTGAACCCAAAATGCAGGACAGGAAATATAACAATAAACAAACTGAAACATGACTAAACTATCGGGAGAAGCAAAAAGGTGACAAAGGAGAAAAGAGCAGATGGCCTGAAAAACCAGACACTTATATACACCGAGGGTAATTAACGGACAGGGCAACTCAGAACATGACCAAATCAGCATAAAAACAAACTAAGCAACAGAACCCTCACAATCACCAGTGCAACAAAAATGGTGAGCAATATTGGAGCTATCCAGTCACACAGTTTTGATCCAGAGACGAGCTCAGATGAACAAAACAAAGATGTACATGGATCTAGTCATCAATAAGATGATACATCAGAATGGAGAGGAGCAGGAAGCTTGTGGTCTTCCCCAGCGTATTTTCTACGACACAAATGCAATCTCTTTCAAACGACATCTTTTCGTCTGAGGAGATACTCAGAAATTCAATTTTAAGTTTAGTTATTTTTACATATGTCCTCCATCATCAGAAAAATGCCACAACAACACGTTAAAAACACAGAAAACTGGATTTGTGTCAGAGTGGGTCCTTAATGCTGCAGCATAGGCCTCCCAGCAGTTGATGCTCGCCATTCCAGCTAAGATATACTTGACATCAATCTAAACTCTGCCTGTTAAATGCTGGCTCTGTACTGATGGTGTTTGGAAGTGCTGCTTTCTAAAACCAGAAAGTGTCCATGTTCTTTTCGGTTAAACCCACATTTCCTCGCTCATTAGGTGAATATCCTTTGTGGCCCTACATAGGGATTCAGGTGGTGGTTTGGGTGTTGAAGGTGGAGCCATGAGTCCGTAGGAAAAAAAAACATCCTCTAACTTGTTTCACACAGCACTGAAATTCCTTTTTACAACAAGAGAAAAGACAAGCACTCATTCATCCTCGTTATCTTCGCCACTTAGAAGTGGCCCCTCATTGGCTTTGTGTTGAATGGTGCGCCATTGATGAGTGAGGTCACCGTTGGCTGCTACCCAACTTTCTGTGACAGTTTCTCTCCGGTTTAGGAGGTTAAAAACAAAGAAGCTGATTTGAAGAAAACAATAGCCTGGATGGTTTAGTTTTGCTCCCATTATTGGGGTATTACCAAAAGAAAATAAAGTGGAAAAAAGTAGACGATTTAAAGTAGAACCAATTAAATGCTTATGTCGACCTGCAGAAATCAATCACCCCATTAGACTAACAGTCATGGTGAATTCTGTTAGACAGCATGTTTTTTAGATTCCAATCTACAAGTATGATGTTGACCTGAAGGGAGCATCAGGTGGGACTGAGTTAGTTTTCAATAGATGAACTCAGGTATGATGCTTTGCTGCATCTTTCAGCAGCATGGGGCTTCCTGCATGCAAGGCTCTCTTTGCCTGCTGCTGTTGTGCTGTGAGGCTCTTTAGCACATAATGAGACATGGATGGTTTTTTAAAGAGGCAGTGGATGGAAAGCACCCAATGTGAACATGGGAATCTTTCATGCCTGTCTCTTCATAGCATTAGAAAGTTCCAAAGTCTTGTGTTTTCTCAAAGAAAATGGGTTTTATTTTGAAAAAGGAAATTACTGGGCCTTCATCAGCTCCTAAACATGTTATTAATTTGAATGCTATTAATGGGTATATGGCTTAATTATACACTCATCCGATATAATGGCGTTCATCAGCCTGAAGCTGTTTCTCTTCTGTTCATTTCCTGCTTTTCATGAGTTATGTGTGTATGAATGCTGCTCTCTGTCACCTTCAGAGCTCCTTCAATGTAGCAGTGTTGAACGTTGGCGCACCGGCAGCAGGTATGAATGCTGCTGTCCGCTCTGCTGTCAGGGTGGGAATCACCGAGGGTCACAAAATGTTTGCTGTCAATGATGGCTTCGAGGGATTTGCTAAAGGACAGGTTAGTGTGTGGCCTAAAGATTCAGGCAGTTACAATTTCTAAAGAATAAAATCCAAATTTTCCACTCTTGCACAGCACTCTTCCAATAAAGGACATTCGTGAAGCTGTGAAACAGCCCAGATCATCACATTACCATCACCATGTTTCATTGTTTCAAATAATTTTCTTTTTTTTTGGCTCATCAGTCCACAGAATATTTGTCTAAAAGATGTGAAAATAATCCAGATTATTAAATGCAATCTTTGTTTTGCTTCTGTCCAGCAGTGTTTTTCTGCTTGAACTCTACACCACCTTATTTTCCACACTATAGTGCGCCTTTTGTCATGTACAGTGACGTGCGATCAGGTGAGGCAAATCGTGATAAAATAGAAAAAGGTAAATTAAGTAAATATTATTTTCCACTGATCTGTGTTGAATATACATTTTCAGTCAACTCAACATGTTTTCCACAGTTTCTGAGGTTAAAATTGCAGAATTTGAGTGTTGCGCAGTCACAAACAGAGCGGAAACTCCGGGTGAGGCTCTGAAGCGCTGTGCCTCATGTCTGACGGCAGGACTCAATGTTAACAGAAACGTGTGGTTGGATGAATGAGGAAATATTCAATTCGTGCAATTGTAAATCTGACACCAGCGAGGTCAGTGCCTCACCAGTCATCAACCTCATCGCACGTCACTGTTCATGCATAAGGTTCACCAAACTATATGGCGCATTGAGACAAAAGAATCAGAGATAAGTCTGTCTGTGGACAGGCTCCGCCCCTTCGAGATTTGTATTACATCTGAACCTAACCGTAATGATTATAAACATCCAGAAACTTGTTGCTTTATGCTGCTTCATGGTTTCATCCCCCCCTTCTAACATCCTTTCTCTTCTACCCTCCTTTCCTTTTCCGTCCAGTCCAACACAAAAATTTTACAAGTATGATTAAGATAAATAAGGTTTGGCCCCGATTACAAAAGGGGTTTATTCAGACATACCTCCGGTTTGTCAGAAGATTAATAACCCCTCTTGTTAAAGTAAAATATGTCCAACACAAGAGGCCCTCAGCTCTCATCTGTCTGCCCAGCTGTTGGACAGGACGAGTAAAAAAAATAGATGTCTGTCAGTCAGTCAGACTTTATATATTACATTCATATTAATTTTAGAATGTGTTTGCAACACTCTATGTGTTAGCCACTTTAGCGGCGTTAGCATATTCACAATGCCTGTAACTCCCAACCTTGTTTGCAACATGAAAAAACCCTGTGGATCTGCAGAGTCACAAGGGTTTAAAATGTTTTTGGAGACTGTTTCCAAAAAAAAAAGGCACTCCAGATTTTTGATAAAAGCCACCTTTTCTGCCTTAAATAAACAAAAGTGTCATGTTGAAATCCCTCGTTAACCCTTGTGCTATCTTAGATGACCCCACCCTTACATTCACGTGTTCTCTCTACCATGACAAAGGTGGATAAAGGTGGAAAGATTTCATGTAATCCATGGACACCAGTGAAGATCACAAATCATTGAAGAAAAAAGGTTCACAGCACTGTCTAGTGGGTCTAGATGACCCAACTCCCAATGTTAAAGTGCCTAGGAAAGCACAAAGGTTAACTGTGATACCAAACACAGGTAAAATGATTCATAGTCAGGCAGATATAGATATAGATTTTTTGAGTGTGTTGTTACATAAACGCACTCCAATAATTTCAAACCTTTTAATTTCAACACTATAGTGCACAGTAGTACTGTATGGCATTTTTTCTTTCATTTTAGCCCCCTTTTTTTTAGAGCAAATGTATTTATCTTTAGTATTTAAAGAATTTCAACACTACAACCTAATTTTTCTTTGTCTGGTGAGACTAGGCTGATGTAAAACTCTAAGGCATGTCATGCCCTGATTACCTACGTTCAGGAAGTGCAAAACTTTATTTATCTTAATCATATTTGTAAACTTTTAGTGTTGGACTACATGGAAAAGGAAAGAAGGGAAGAAGAGAAGTGATGTAAGAAGGCAGCAAAAACCAACAAGCCCCCCCCCCCCCCCCCCGCTGCCAAGCTGTGCTGACCTCTTTGATAACACCAAAAGTGTCCAGATAAACAGTGCTGCTTACTGTAAGCCAATTATACTCCACCCACTTCAGTGATGACGTGCATTCTCATGCACAGCACTTGCCTCTATCAAGTTGCATGGAAACTCTTTGTGCGCTCAGGTGAAGAAAAGTTCCCAGAGCTACAAACTTTTCATAAAAAAGAAGAACCTATAAGGAGATTTGGTTGGGGATTAGCTGTGATAAAAAAAGTGAAGCAGTGATCCGTAAAGACAATCCCATCTAAGTAGGACACAGATTAAAGCAAAGAACAAAAGTGGCCAAACTTGTTTGTATTGAAAAGACAAAACTTTGAAAGTTCCTCTGTTCCAGGAATGAACTATTTAAAGAATTTAAATACGTTGGAACAATAACAACTCTTTTTCTTTATTAGATCAAGGAGATCAAGTGGGGGGATGTCGGTGGCTGGACGGGTCAGGGTGGGTCTCTGCTGGGAACAAAGAGGTAAGTCTGCAAAATAAAACAGATACACGATAAAAATGTTTAAAAAAAAGATGGAAGTGATTGAATCAAATCTTTTATTTTGATAGAACCCTACCTGCGAAACGTTTGGCTAAGATTGCTGAGCAGATGAGAATCCATAACATCAACGCTTTGCTTGTGATTGGAGGATTTGAGGTGTGTCACTTGGTTATATTGTCCTAGGTGCACGAGATGCACTCATTTCAACTTTTCCAGTTTGCAGATATGTTCATCTCATGCATTAACTGTTGATTTCCCCCCCAAGCTTTTTACATCTTTTTTTTTTTCTTCTTCAAAACAACAGCTTAGAAAGAGTCAAAATGTCAGTAAACCCATTTAGACTGGAGGCAACATTTAGATATGGGTAAAAGGACGACCTCTGGTCTGAACGATTTAACCCACTTGGATCTGGGGTGCCCTTTAAGACTGCAGTACTGCATCCAGCCTGAGTGGGTTAATGTCATTATGAAATGCTCTTCCTGTTCTTCTTAATGGGTTCATTTATTGGCCAAGCTGCAAAGTCAAAGATTAGAAACATGAAGCATTACAAAAGTCTGTTTAAATCAGTAGCAGACAGTCACAAAAAATAAGCATAATTTTTCATGCTTGGCATTTCTAAATTCCAGATTTTAGTAGGAACGCACTATGATCTAAAGATGAGCCAACACAGGACTCTGGAAACCATGTTTATTGAGCTTTAGCTCGCTGGAACATTTCATTAGTGATGTCAGTCAATGGTTTCAGACAAAAATATTGTATTGCTCAGATGCTTTGTAACCACTTTGGAGAACGTGTTCTAAAATTAGCCTGGGGTTAACATGCATGTCATGAGAACGCAATTTTTAGATTGAGTTTCTGCGTTTTTCCGCTTCAGTAGAACAAAAAAACTTAAGTTATAAATTTTGTGTTCAATTTATGAAGACAAAGAGTCAAACAAACATTTGTTGACACGAAGATCCAATAATAGTTTGGAGAAATTCAGATCCAAAGGGTTCTTTTCTGTTGTATTTATTATATGATCTCATCAGATGAAAGCTAGGTTTAATCACTCAAAACAATTAAACAGAAAGAGTTAGCCGGATGTTTGTATTTCTAATACCCCTGACAGTTTGCAGGAAGCCCCATTTTTGCAGCTTGGCCCCACCATGAACATTTTTCTCTATGTTTGTCTTTCCTGTGAGGTTGAACAGCATCGACTTCCTGTGTGTGTTTCCCTGCTGTGTTGGCTTGGCTCTCTCCCTTTGGCTTCTCCGTCCAGAACTCGTGCCCCTGAGCCCTGTTGGTCCCATCGCTGCATCTCATTTGCCCACTGCATGATAGATATCAACAGGCCCCGCCCTATCTCGTAAAAGCCCCACCCACTTCATTTATATTCTTTCAAAATTCTGAGCATACCCAAGCTTCTCACTGTATTGAGACTAAATAACATTTGATCCATACACATTAGTTGTGCCAATACATGAAAGAAGATACATCCTAACCATTTAACACAGAAGTGTTAGCTCTAGTGCTGAGTGACATTGTTTGAACTACTGTAACTCTAAGAGAAATAACACAAACAAACGGATTCTGATGCAGAGAAAGGTAGCTTTGTCTTGATATACTTTACTACAGTTGGAATCAGAATCCAATCAGAATCAGTTGCTATCAGGTTCAGTTGGAATTACCTTAACTTGTGTGTCTACTTGAAGAGTTACGGTAGTTCAGAGAATGTGTTACTCCGACTCGCTGGATTCAGGTCCTTAAATTAAAATGTTAAACTGCACTTAGTATACTCAAACTTCAAATAAAAATACAGTAACTTGATCTGATTTATTCATTTTTTTTAAACATTAATTGTCGACAATAAAATAAAAACAAAAAAATCACACAAATCAAACTCATTTCTTAAATGAAGACATGCGTTGATTTACCTAATGTGGTATTGAGATCTGCATGGTTTTTGTGACATCGCTGGTACCATGTCACAAGATTTAGCATTGGCATGTTTGACTCCACCCACTTTTACACAACTGTGGTGCAGAAATAGTCCAACACTTCATGCCTTTGCAGGAATGAAACATTTTTCATTTAACCATTTCACCACCATTTTCCCTCTTGACTCACCCATCTTTTTGCGTGCTGTGTTAGTTTAAAGACATAGGCCCTTTCCACTATTCTATTATCTGTGCACATCCTCAACACCAACCAATAAGAAGCTGGCTCTCACTGCTGCAGGCCTACGTGGGATTACTGGAACTGTCCTCAGCACGGGACGAATATCCCGAATTCTGTGTGCCGATGGTGATGGTCCCTGCCACCGTCTCCAATAACATACCAGGTTCTGACCTCAGCATTGGCTCAGACACGGCTCTGAATGCCATTACTGACGTAAGTGAGGCTGGGTTAGAGTACAATTGTGTTTAGCAGGTGTCAACAGTTGCACATCACCCAGTCTGTGAGCATTTGGAGCCTCGATGACTGGCAGCTTGCTTCTATACAATAAAAGGCAGGAGATGTACTCCAGTAAAAACACAGAAAAATTAGAATTGATTTGTCATTGACAAATGTGTTCTCAAATGACGGGGTAGTTTGCAGCATGCAGAAGAAACCGCAGAAGCAACCATCAGACTGTCATGTCTCCACATCATCCATTAATTTCTGATAAATGAAACCTCGAAGGGCAGTGTCCAGCTTATACCATGGTCAATTACGAAAGAAAGGAATATTAAATCAATTAATAGTAATTTAATTTTCTTATTTTTTAATATTTAAACTGTTATTCACCAGAAGTGGACTATTTGATATGCGTTGTGACGTGTTGTCATGGTAACGGCTACAGAGCCTGCACCTTGTTCCACTACAGCAAATGTATGAGGAGTAACCAGTGGAGGAAAGTGGTATACAAGACAAACATCATGTTAGGTGACACAAAGCATCATTTCAGAGGGAAAGTTCACCTCTTCCGCTTGTTTTTGTTCAGATGATGAAGCAAACAAACAAACAAAGTCCACAAATAGTTTCCTAGATCACTTTTATTGCAAGAAATATCCACCATTAACACATTTATGGCATATCAACAAACAAACAATTTATCTAATTAATAAACAATAAAATTATTTACACGTATTCTCTCTGTGTCAAGCAATAAGGTCAACAAGACACAAAGACAGACAAAAACAGTTAAATTTAAAGTCAACACTGTCCTTGAGGATCAAATTTGATAGAGATTCTGTCATCTCCATCACAGTGTCATCAGTCTAAAGCAATATTAGCTTTTATATTTCTGATATCTATAGGATTTCTCTAACATGTTGTCCACAATTGCAGTATAGCAACTGAGTTGGTGCTCTTTTTAAGGCATTTATTCAACAGAAGCTGATTTCTAACACAAATCCATTTTATTCCTATGTGAAGCCTTGATACAAAACAATGAACTAACGGATGCCCCATTTCTAGGAAATCTATTTCCTTAAAGCTCCTTCTCTAGAAAAGATATTTTAATGATTTTTTTTTTACAACTTTTTTGCTTTTGAATTGAATGACAGCTTTAGCTGCTCCAGGTGACATTAGTGGCAAATTTAAGACAAAAAATTCTTGTAGTTGTTTGTTGTTAGAAGCAAGCTGGCCAGGAGGGGTCAGGTAAGTGCCAGAGCATGCAGTTAAATGTTGCATGTTTCCAAGGCATGATGTTTGTATGTCCACACCACCCCGCTGTGAGTGTGCTTACTAAACAGCTGATAGGTGGATGGTGCTCTTGGCCAGTCCTTTCCTGTCTTTGCTAGAGTCAGTGAAGGTAACGCGCCCCGCAGCCTCAGACAAACGTCTCTCTGGTGGTGGTTTGGAACTGCAGCCCAGCTTCTGCTGTCACTTCCTGTAACTATAGGTCACATGTAAGGAGACGTTGCTCTGAACTCTGAGAGTCACACCTCAGTTTTTATCTCAGCACGTCAGCACTGATAGGTGCCAACCACGATTTACCCTACCGAGCCCCTGCCCCCATTCCATTCCCCCAACTGAAGGAGAAGCCCAAACAACACCTCTAGGTCCTGGAGAGAGCCAGCCAGCTGCCCATGTTACAAAGCTGTGAGTTTACGGACCCCACTGCCTTTTCTTGTATCCTTTACTCTTCACTCAAAGCTCAGCATGCTGACAGAACTGAGGGCCCAAATGTCTGTCCTCTCGAGGTTCTTATTGTCTGTTTTACATGGGTTCCCATGGGTTAAGTTTCTTTTGATGCAACATTTGAACAGGGAACAGCCAAACTCAACCTAAAAATCTGTAATATACACTCTCTTATACCAGAGGTATTTTTCAGACTAATTTCTGCCTTTTTGGCTTTGATCTTGAGCTGAATTTTCAAAGATCTGAATCATAATTTCTTAACCCTTGTGCTATCTTAGATGACCCCACCCTTCCATTGACGTGTTCTCCCTACCATGACAAAGGTGGATAAAGGTGAAAAGGATTTCATGTAATCCATGGACACCAGTGAAGATCACAATTCATTGAAGAAAAAGGGTTCAGAGGACTGTCTAGTGGGTCTAGATGACCCAACTCCCAATGTTAAAGTGCCTAGGATAGCACAAGGCTTAACAGATTAGTAAAATGGAGATTAAAACCATTGTTTTACTCTTAAAAAGGGTCAAAATATAACTTTAAGAGGTCAGGAAAGAGTTACCAGAAACATACCAGCATCTACGTGACCCATGACATCTGGAGGTGACTGCTTTCCACCCTTCCTCCCTGTTTTCTGTTCAAACTGTTCATCCTATAAATAACTAATGACATATGTACCAGTGACACAGATGAGTTTTAACCAAACAGATCTGTTGCCACGGCAACAAAGGATACAAGATTAAGCAGTCTGAGGGTGTCTCCGGCAGCCTGTGGCTACAGTTTTGCAGGCTGCCCTCTAACTGCATGTTACGGCCACCTCCATCAGGCCTTTGAGTCTCTGCTGGAGCTGTACGAGGCCCGCGCCCACCATGAAGAGTTTTGTGTCCCGATGTGCATTCTGCCCGCCACCATTAGTAACAATGTGCCTGGCACCGACCACAGTCTGGGAGCAGACACATCACTCAACGCTATCGTAGAGGTAAGGCTCCAGGGACTGAAGGGTTCATTTTCGAAGCTCTTCTCCCTAAAAGACCTAAAGACCAGCTTCATACATTGACTGTATATGAGAAATGGAGTGAGTGTGATGTCACCCATTGAAAAGGACACAATTCCAGCTCCAACCAAATGAAGTCAATTCAGTCGCCATTTTTTTCGTAATGCAGACGCCGCCATGTTGGAGCCAGACGACTTCAGTAAGCACTGAATAGTCCAAGTCAGTCTGAGTCATTGTTTCTATAGCAACAACTCTCACCAATCCGGAGTGAGCTTGTTAGACGTCCTCACCTCTACCACTTGAAAGTGGGTTACACAAAAGCTGTCAATCAAATATTTTGAACAACTAGCTTGAGACCACTTTTATTTACTTTTATTGAGGCATCTGATTGGTCAGTTTATAGCTTGAATAACTTGATCCACAGGAAAAAAATAGAAAAAAAATAGGATTATCAAGAACAAAGGCTGGCAGAGCACGAATGTCTATTCTCACAAACAGAATGAATGATTAATAGCTGTTTATTTTTAATAAAAGTCTGTGGGATATTGGCTTCTTGGAGTCAATGGGTGCTTCCTGTTAGGAACACCAGGGGGAGGATTCACTCAGTCCAGTTCTTTTATACAGTCAGTGGCTTTATATGAGAATAGTATAAACTTGATTTATTTATTTTATTGAACACTTTAATGTTTCAAATGGCAAAACCATGCAAAGGAGCCAGTTTTGATCATTCACAACAAGCTTTACTGGTATACTTGTGAGGTGAGAGCAGGCACAGAAGGTTTACGTTGCTGTAAGAAGGCTTCCTGACCTGGAGTAAGTCCACCACAGCTGTCTGTGAGTAAACTGTCTGCAATTGAAGCTGTAGTTCTTCTGCATGTCAGTTCCTGCTCTGTGATTTTTTCCCCCCCGTTTAAATGGGTGAATTCTGCCCTTCTGTGTGCATGTGAAGATGGTCAAATGCGATTTAAGCAGAGATTCACCGGTGACTCTTTATTTCATGGTCCTCTGATCTTGGAATTAAGAATTATCTGCAAAAGCACAGACTGCAGATTAAAGGATTTTTTTTTAAATTTGTATTTCCAAAAGTTGTGAGTCAACCTGTTTATCTTTGTCACGATTGCAGTTATTTTGTAACATTAACCCTTGTGCTATCTTAGATGACCCCACTCTTGCATTGACGTGTTATTCCTACCATAACAAAGGTGGATAAAGGTGGAAAGATTTCATGTAATCCATTCAGCACACTGTATAGTGGGTCTTGATGACCCAACTCCCAATGTGCCTAGGATAGCACAAGGGTTACAGGGCATTTTTAAGCTTCTGTATTCGTAGACACATTTATAGTATTCCACAGTGGTAGCCCTTTCCTAACTTTAAAGACCTACTCCAATATAAATTATGTTTTTGGTGTTTATAACATGTTCTTGTAGCATTTTTCTGATGATGGAGGACATATATAAAGAAACTTAAGATTAATTCCACAATTCTGAGCAGGGCGGCAGTTTAGCTCAGGCAGCAGAGCAGGTCGTCCAACAACCGAAGGGTTGGCGGATCCATCCCAGCCCTACCCAGCCAGCCCAGGGGATGGGCTAAAACGCGGAGTACGATTTCCCCATTGTGGGATGAATAAAATAACAATTATTATTTCTTCATTCAAATCATGGGGATTTAGGAACAGTTGAAAAATGCTGTTGAGAGAAGATTGCAGTGTCTAAGTACAAACTACAATGAATGGGCCACAAGCGCCCTGCTCCACTCCATAGTCCATTCTCCACTCCACTTCCATTCTGAAGCATCCTCGTTTTCCTCATCTGAGCTGGCATTTGGCTCAAAACTGGATAGCTCCGATATTGCTCGGCATTTTTGTTGCACTGCTAATGTTAGGTTGGGATTTTCAGGGGATGTAAACTAGCGGGAGAGAGTGTAAACAATGGGATGATGGGAAATGAAGAAAGACTTACTCCCGCCCACAACTCAGAGGTGAATTTTTAATCTACTTCTGCTGCTCTGAAGATATTATGTCCTTGAAAAAGAGTTTTTTTTCCTAAATTTTACATAAAAACACCATAATCATATCTAAAAGACCACTGGAAGTGCTCCTTCAGTTAGATCAAACGATGATTGGAGTAGGACTTTAACGTAAAAACAAACTGAGTCTTTTTGTTGAGTGTGTGCGTCTCAGAGATTTATCTTGGAATCCTGTTCTTTTCTGACTAACATGAAATCTGTGTGAATCAGACGTGCGACCGCATCAAGCAGTCTGCCAGTGGCACCAAGCGTCGAGTCTTCATCATTGAGACCATGGGGGGCTACTGTGGTTACCTGGCCACGGTGGGTGGGCTGGCTGCAGGCGCTGACACCGTCTACATCTACGAGGAGGCATTTGATATCCGAGACCTGCAGGTCAGGAACGTCATAAAAGCCAAACACATACATATAGATAGGAGTGTTACATAGTTTTCATAATCCTGTGCTTCTATTTACATTTACTGGCTCCGTTTGGGTCGGAGAACATGGTACTGTAGGGTGAGCATTTTCTGCTCTGCTCGTCAGGGTCTTGACCCAGATTACAGCCTCTTATTATTAACCTGAGCTGAATCATTTGTTCCACAACAATCAGATGATCCCATCAGGCGATTACAGCCTGCAGGAAATGTTTTTGTTTTAAGAACTAGATCTGGCACCCCCTTGTGGTGAAGATGCTGCCCTGCGCCTGTCTTTCTCTGTCGACTGAAGCCAGTGACTTTGCTCCCTTTGCAGGCTGCAGGCCACCATCTCTCCGGCTTAACGCGTCTTTGATCTGTGCTTTCAGGCCAACGTGGAGCATCTGACGCAGAAGATGAAAACAACCATCCAGAGAGGATTGGTGCTGCGGTGAGTTCCAAAGATGCTTTGTGTTTTTTTGTCTTTTCACAAAACATTTTTTTTTGCATGAAAGTTTCTGAGCAAAGAAAAGGAGACGGTTGTGCGTTTTAGAGTGACCTCATAGTTTTTGCCTCCCGCCGTTTTCGTCTCCTGCACCATCACGCTCCTGCCATTTCTTTCAGCAGGATGGAGGTCGGTGAAAATAGGACAGGTGTAATATTTGAATCAGTGTAGGTGACATTGTGAGTCAGTGCTGCAGCCTTCGCCTGAATAGCAATTATACTACACCCTGAAATTGCACTGCGGGACGAGCCAATCGTAGAGCTTCTGTTAAGTAACGTTTGGTTTTTGTGTTGTACAGAAATGAGAACTGCAATGAAAACTTTACCACAGACTTCATCTATCAGCTGTACTCAGAGGAAGGACGCGGCGTGTTTGACTGCAGGAAGAACATCCTCGGTCACATGCAGCAGGTCAGACGCAAATGCGACTTTTCTTCCTCTAGATGTGCGTTAGGTTCATAAAATGTATAAAAGCTCTGATCACTGCATTTGTCTTAAATAATGACAGTAAGATCTCATTTTTTATTATGAAAGGAAAGGACTGACGACAGTTTTCTGTCTTTAATGTTTGAAACTGTAATTAAATGATCTGTAAGAGAATGTGGCTTTGAAATACATTTGATAAGACAATAATTTTTTCAAGAAAAGAGAAAAGTACATTTTATGAAAAAATGTTTGCCTTTTATTTTATGAAACACTAAAATATGTGTAGAAATATTTCACCTCTTCAGACCCGGCATCCACATGTGTTGACATTACATTTGGGGTTATATCACCACAGTAGTTCATTCTTAACTGGTTAGCTCAAATATTAGCTTGGATCGTAAGCAGAGGTGTAAAAAGTACTCAAAAATTTTACTCAAGTGAAAGTACAAGTACTTAGGGAAAATTTTACTCAATTAAAAGTAAAAGTATCTGGCTAGAATCTTACTTGAGTAAAAGTAAAAAAGTACTCCATTAAAATTGTACTTGAGTATTAAGGAAGTAAAAGTAAAAGCAAGAAAGAAAACTAGAGATTCTTGTTTAAGCTTTTAATCTCAAAAAACATTAAATGAAATGCATACAAGGTTTTATCCTGCTTTAGAACTGTTTGTATTTAATTATCAAACTATAAGACAGACAATCTAATGCCAGTACACGCTACTCAAAGTTGTAAAACCTCAGATTTAACTTCAGTAGAAGCTGATTCTCAAAATTGTTAGTGTCAAGCCTAGCTCTTTTGGGGCTGAAAAGCAATCCTGCAGTGCTGAAAAGCCTCTCACAGGCAGCCGATGCGGGAAGAGGTGTATTAGTCTTGATAGAGAGGCTGCAAATAGCAGGAAACGTGAGCAGAGACTCCCTGGTGTCTGAAACACAGGCCAGATATCCATCCAACTCTTTGCTGGCTTCATGTGTTGTCGGTTTCAAAGAAGCGAAAAAATCTTCATCATCAGATGAACTGTTGGCCAATTCCTTCTTGTGGTCCAAAGGCTCCAGATGCACTCTGATGTAGTCCATGCCTACAAGCACAGTGAGCAGACACAAAGAAAAGTTTGGTTGAGGGGCTTCTGACTGGGAACAAATTTTATGGATTTTGTCATTAACTACATTTACGTGCAGTCATCTACATCTAAAATCATGCAAATCCCTTATTTTAGCATAAAATCTAACTGCATTTCCAAACCACATATGATACATATGAGTTTGGTTTCAAGAAACACTGAGGGATAACTACAACCTGCTGCAAGAATACTTTACATCAATATTCATATTGAGATCACAGCCAAAGATGGGATATAACATTCCTAAAAAGTGCAAAAATAAATAAATAAAAGAATAATTTTGGTATGGCTCAAAGGTTGCCCAGATTAGAATTCGTCAAGTGTATGTTGCTTGCATTCATTTACCTCGTTTTATGATGGTTTCATCATTTGTCCAAGAGGTCCGAAATTTAGGGAGAAGGATGGCAGCTGCTATGATCTCAGGATCTTCAAACATATGCTTGAATCGTGTTTGGATTCCTTGTTGTAGGGCATCCACAAGTGGGTCACAGTACCTGAGAGAATGGTGGAGTCGCTGAAGTTTCAAGCTTAACTGATGGACACTAGGCAGCAGCCACCCCAGCTGTGTATTCGTTTCCGCTTGCAAGATGTCGAGTACTTTTGCAACTGGACGCATTGTGTTGGCCCACTCTGTCAAGAACAGCATTTCTGCTGGATTAAACCTACAGGAGAAATCAGCATAATCAAAGAGTATTAAACAAAAACAACCCACATTTGTTTACATCGATAGAGGGGAAAAACACTTACATTGGAACCTCAAGAGAGGTGCATATATTCCGAAGTGCGCCTTCTCCTGCTTCTTTGCAAATTTGAAGAATTCTGTCAACAGCCATAAAAGTTGAATTCCACCGCGTTTGGTTTGGCCTTAAAAGCTGAAGCCGGCTTTCTGATTCAACAGCTTCAGCTGCTAGAGCCGATCGGCTGCTTTTATTCCATAAAGCTTGGCATTTGCCAAAGACAGATCTGTAGAGTTTCTTGTAGTGTTCATTTGAGAGAGCTTTTTGGGCATCAACGCTTGAGACTAGGTTAAGTAAGTGACAGGCACACTTTTGATGTTTTGGTAGCTGGAATTCGAAGCCATCGTCTTGGTCCAGGACTCGTGAGGCATCTTGGAATTCCACACCATCACTTCCCTCACCACAGCCTTCAGAATCAGTGTCATCACTTTCACACCTTCTTGCCTCAGTCTCGATATCATTGTTTTCCACACCAAAAACTCTGAAAGCCTTCATAAAGTTGGAACCACTGTCTGTGGTTGTGCAAACAACCTTGTCACGTATTTCATACTCTGAGTGGATATCATTCATGGCACTGGCCAGTACCTCAAAAGTATGAGAGCCCATTAATCTTTTGCAGGCAAGTGCAGCGGAATGTCTTTCAAGACTTCCAGGGTTGATCCAGTGAGCAGTTACACCAATGAATGACTTTCTACGTGCAGTCCAACAATCCGTTGTGGTTGCAATCCATTCAACTTCACTCATGGCAGCAGTCACTTTCTGTTTCATGATCAGAGCAGCTTCAGCTATCTTGGAGCGTAAAGTAGGCCTTGTAATGACAGAAATGCCAGGCTGCAGTGTACTAATCAGCTCTTTAAATGATGGCAGATCAACAGTGCTGAAAGGATGAAGTCCTTGAATGATGTACCTTAATATAGCTTTGTTCACAGTGACTGGAGACACATGTTTGACTGGGAAAACTGAGTCAACTTTCAGTTGCTTACTGCTGGAAGCATGGGTGGAGGTCCCGATCTTTCTCTTCTGTGCTGTCAATTTAGAGTAGTTTTTGAGGTAATTTGGGTGCATTCTCTGTAAAAACAACAAATAAATATTTATATTGTATGCAATAAATGTAACAATTACACATACACTCTCTGATTACAGCATTAAAGGGTTAGTTCACCCAAAAATGAAAAGATGTCATTAATGACTCACCCTCATGTCGTTCCAAGCCCGTAACACCTCCGTTCATCTTCGGAACACAGTTTAAGATATTTTAGATTTAGTCCGAGAGCTTTCTGTCCCTCCACTGAAAATGTATGTACGGTATACTGTCCATGTCCAGAAAGGTAATAAAAACATCAAAGTAGTCCATGTGACATCAGTGGGTTAGGTAGAATTATTTGAAGCATCGAAAATACATTTTGGTCCAAAAATAACAAAACCTACGACTTTATTCAGCATTGTAGCGTCACTGCGAAGTCGTGAACGCGGATTGACAACAGACCCGGAAGAGAATACAATGCCGAATAAAGTCGTAGGTTTTGTTATTTTTGGACCAAAATGTATTCGATGCTTCAAAAAATTCTAACTAACCCACTGATGTCACATGGACTACTTTGATGTTTTTATTACCTTTCTGGACATGGACAGTATACCGTACATACATTCTCAATGGAGGCACAGAAAGCTCTCGGACTAAATCTAAAATATCTTAAACTGTGTTCTGAAGATGAACGGAGGTCTTACGGGCTTGGAACGACATGAGGGCGAGTCATTAATGACATTATTTTCATTTTTGGGTGAACTAACCCTTTAATAAAACTGACATTTGCAGCCAATTGCACACTTTATAATGTTAAATACTTGTTGATTTTAGAAATACAGTAGCATTTAGTGACAATCAAACATTAATTTTATTTCTGATTATATTGACAAAAACACAGGACTGTAAGGCTGACATGACAGGGTGAATTGATTTCATTACATTAGTTTTGATGGTAACACTTTTACAATAAGGTTCGTTAGTTAACTACATTAGTTAACATGAACTAATAATGAACTGCACGTATACATGTTAATTTCAACATTTACTAATACTTTATATCTTGTTAACATTAGTTAATGCACTGTGAACTAACATGAACAAACAATGAACATCTGTATTTCTATTAACTAACGTTAACAAAGATTAACAGATACAGTAACAAATGTATTGCTCATGGTTATTTAATGTTAGTTAATACATGAACTAATCAACCTCATTGTAAAGTGTTACCGTTTTGACAATACAACATGTTTGGAAAAAAATTTCTCGCTTGGTTTTCTTGTGTTTTGCATGAATTCAAACACAATGAGAGCACGGAATGATAATGATTATTCAAAGCTGCAATAGGCGCCAAATTTCCCGTGGACCTAACGTTACCAATTACAAATGCATTTTAGCATTTTATTACGTGAGCCTTATATTGTCAATCGCATGCATTAGTGAAAATAGGCCTACTACACATATAAAAGGCGCGCCATCAACGTCAAAACATGCACACCCAAAAAAAAAAAAAAAAAAAAAAAAAAAAAAAAAAAAAAAAAAAACTATCAGTAAAACAAAATACTTAATGTACTTACCTCAATATGCTTCCTTAGGTTTGATGGCGAACTTTTGAAGGCCGATATTTCTTTATTAAGCGGGAGACAGAGGACACATTTCATCTTGAATGAATCTTTATTTACACCACTTAAAGAAAAGAATTCGCGAAGATACGGCCACGGGTGCTCTTGATCCTGTGGCTGATTTTGGACTGTGCTGCTCGCAGCTGCTGATGAATCACATACTTCCTCCATTTTCTTCCACTGATTGACTGTTATAATTTCCCTAATTTCCAGGTCAAGGTGCTGTGCATTGTGGTAATAGATGTGACATGACGTCACTTCCAAAGGACCAATGAACATGTCTGACCAATTTCATATACAGTGATCCCTTGATTATCGCGGGGGTTACGTTCCAAATAGAACCCGTGATAAGCAAAACCCGTGAAGTAGAAACCTTTATTTTTTTACAATTATTATACAATGAAATACACTATTATACATTGAAAAGAAAGAACAAACCATGTAACAGGCTAAATCAATTGTTTTTTTAACAAGTAAAAGTACTTTAGAAACGTTTTTTTCAACAAATAACTTCTGTAGTGTGCTGTCAAATAATAATTTCAATCATCGATAAGAACAGAAGGCTTTAAATTGCGGAGATTAGCCCCGCCCACCGCGACCCGAGTGGATTAAACGGAAGAAAATTTAAAATGATAATGAAAAAAATAAAAAAGTACAGTGGGACAGATAGTGACTCCGGTCTTCTTTTTCACTGCTCTTCATACTGAGCCGCTGCATCCTCTGCAGCGTTTTTTCCTTCTGAAGCCCGCGGTGCAGCTGCAGGTGTGTTTGTTCGGGAGAGGAACATAGTGATAGGCAGTTGTTGTCGCTCTTTTTTCTTCTTTGCTAAAGATCCTTATACACCGAAATGCCGCCATCGATTATGTTGGAGAACTGTAATGAACGGCTCATCAAAGGGTCCCATTCTTGAGCTATTCGCTGAGTGACTTTTTAGCCAATCAGAATGCAGAACACAATGCACAATCCAAATCCGTGAAGTAGCGAAACCGTGAAAAGTAAACCGTGATATAGCAAGGGATCACTGTAATGTGAAAACGATTTTCATAGGCAGAATAAATAACATTTAAATTAAACTGGGCATCAGCGCAATTCAATTGGTTTGGTAATAGCAAGGGAAAATAGAATGAAGTGATCTCCAAAAAATAAGTACTTTTTGACTGTAAATAAAATTGTAAGGAGTAAAAAGTACTTTTTTTTCTAAAAAAATGTAATTAAGTAAAAGTAAAAGTATTGATTTTTAATTGTACTCAAGTAAAGTAAAAATCCCCAAAAATAATACTTAAGTACAGTAATCAAGTAAAATTACTCAAGTACTTTACACCTCTGATCGTAAGAGGTTTTCAATTGAAGTGGAGGCTAAAATGTTGCTGTGTACATTTGGGTTTGATAGGGAGGAGCTCCGTCTCCTTTTGACAGAAACTTTGGCACCAAAGTTGCAGCCAAAGCCATGCAGTGGATCACACGGGCCCTTGAGGAGTCCTACAAAGGAGGTGAGCGCCGTGACCGGATCGGATCTGATCGCGTTTCAGTTGGAGTCAGATGAAAAGCCGGTGTTTGTCTCCATACAGGGAAAGTGTTCACCAACGCAGAGGACACCGCCTGCCTGCTGGGGATGCGGCGCAGGGCCATGGTCTTTCAGCCCGTCGCTCAGCTCCGAGAGGAGACTGACTTTGAGTAAGAACTTTTCACACATAGACAACCTCAGACTTAGAATAGAAGAAAATGCTCATATATCTGCAATGTTCTTGCTTAGATTTTGCCATTAAACACCGTTAAGAGGGAATATTTTTACATGTTTGTCTTTCATCAAACCACATTTTTGGAATATGAACGTTTTTGAAAACATTAAGGTTTAAAACATCTCTTAATTTTTGTTTCTCACCAAAAAAATGTAACCCTCAAATTTCCAGTTTAAAATTTTACTCCAAAAAACCCCAAACAGATTATTTGAATCTAATATAATTTTTCACAACTAATTACATTAAATAGAAAAAGGCATTTTAAAGACAATAACTGCAGTTACACAATCATTTTGCTTTGCTTCTTGTTCTAAATGTTAAAGGGCTTCGAGTTGTGCAATCTATGAGAAGCGTTTTTTTTATATAAATAAAGTTTGATTTGAATAATACCATTCTTAAAATCAAAGTCAAGGCAAAGTGCCACACACCTGGGTGTGTCTCCACTTTTGGCTCCTGGGGGAGCGGTGAGACACAGCTGCACTCAGGAATCATTTGGTGGCTTATGCCCCCCAATCCAACCCCTTATTGCTGAGTGTCAAGCAGGGAGGCAACGGGTCCCACTGAGCGGTCCGGTCCGGTCTGGACCAGTCCAGTGTTTAGACAGTTTCCATTTGAAAATTGACCCCTTGAGCCGGACCAAACCTTGCTTTTCTTGGGTCCCCTTTGGTTGTAGGTCCATAGAAAGATGGAACGGACCGGTTTGGGCGGAGCTACTGTTGAAACCTGTTAATTGGCTGAAGGTCATTTTGACAAAAGACAGCGGCTGTATTCCTATTTGCCGCCTGTAATCTTCTAAATGCTTTGGAAATGCTAAATACCAAAAGCCAAGCAGAAAAAAAATTATGCTACTGCATGTGCCGTGACGGTCCAACTTTAAATGCTCACCTGAGTTACCAGGACCATTCTGAACCAGACTAAACCAGACTGGACAAGACTGTACCTCTCAGTGAAAACCATAATTCATTAGACAAACACACTTTTGGCAGAAACACCTGAATTTAAAACGTTTTTTTTCCAAGTATAAGTTTTATATTCATATATGTAGTAAATGGCGTATTTCATACAGTGTTATTACCTTCTAAGAAGGCCCAAAGCGTTTTAAAGTCTCAGTCAGATTCACCCATGTGCACACACTGATGCTGGCTCTGCTGCCCAACAGTCGCACCAACACCACCAGGAGCAATCTAGGGCTCAGTGTCTTAGTCAAGGGCACTTCAAGAGAACAGGAACCAAACCTTCAATCTTCCAATCAGAGGTCGACCGCTCTGCCTCTGCACCACGACCGCCCCAAAGTATTATACATGTAGACGTGAAGGCAGCGTTTGTGTCATTCTTCTGCTGCAAATCCCAAGAAGTCTTAGACTTGATGTTATGAATAGATGCTACAACGTTCTCTTTGGGTGATGGGACCATTGACTGTGTATGAGAAGTGGGCCGAGTTGTTTACTCCGCCTCCAAGAAAATGAAGTCAATTCAGTCGCCACTTTTTTCGCGGTACAGGCGTTGCCATGTTGGAGGTAGACATTACAGTAAGCAGTGATTAGTTGGGGTGGATCTGAGCCAACACTCTTTGGGCGACCTCTCTCAGCGAGCTTAGGAGAATCTGACAAACGTTTCCAACATTCGACGTGAGACCACCTCTGAGTGGTCGGTTTATAACTTCAATAACTCTTACAACAGAAAGAAATATCCTGAAAACAAACAAGTCAACATGTTAGAAAAAAGGTAGTAGAACAAGAATGGTTAATCTGACAAATAGAATGACTGAGTAATAGTTAGTAGTTTAGTTACAAGTCTATGGGATTTTGGTTACTTGGAACCAGCAGGTACTTCCTGTTTGGGAAATGGGGGGGGGGGCATTCAGTCCAGTTCTCTTATGCAGTTAATGAGTTTAACTGGTTCTTATTGTGGTTGTTTGGAATCCCAAAGTTGTAGAAATATTGCTTAGCTTTCTTTGTTTTCAGTTGTTCATTGGTTGGTTTAGTAATAAACTAGTCTGAATGTAAATGAAACAAATTTTTTTCCCCCATAAAATGAGATCAATCAAAAACTTTTCCTGGTTTAGATGGAGCGACGTTCACTTGTAACACAGAGCCAGAAGGCCTCGACTGATTTCACTGTAATAAATCCACTTTCAAAAGCTGCTTCTTGCAGAAGCATACGTGAAGGAAGTTTGTTTGCTGTTTAGCCCTTTAACTATTGTGAACTTCTGTTTACAGCAGCACTGGATGGTAAGTGTGTCAAACCAGGTGATAAATGACTGATGATTTTATGGTCAATCGTTTATGCCCCCCTTTCAGACACAGGATCCCAAAGGACCAGTGGTGGTTGAAGCTCCGCCCCCTGATGAAAATCCTGGCCAAGTACAAGACGAGCTACGACGTGTCCGACGCCGGCCAGCTGGAACACGTGACCCGAGTTCGGCCCAAAGACTTCCAGCCCTCCGTTTGAGCTGTTGTCAGCTGTCCCCCCGTCCCTCACCGGACAAACTAGCTTCACAAACCCCACAGCTTCTGACACAAGTCCCCCCCCCCCCCCCGTCCCGGTTCGACTACTGCAAAAATGTTTAGATAGCGACGGTTCCCGCAGAGGGTCGACGTCTTAGAGAAGAAACACCAGGATGGTTCGAGCTTCAAATATACAAACTAGCAGCTAACACTGAATTTTCTAGATCCAAAAAGAATCTATTTATGCACACTCCTTATGAAGTACTGTACGAATATTTAAGTTGTAGTCTGAAATGTAGCCATTTCTAACCCTTTATTTTGAAAGACATAGTGCTCTCAGGTGGGCAACAGCTTTCATCAAACTTTCTGCTGCACTTTTTGAGTCCGTAAGCAATGTACTGTCCTAACCCAGCTCCTAAAAAACAAAGCTATGGCAGGGCTGTGCGAGAGCGGTCTGCACCTTGACTGTAAGGGAGTCGCGAGGCTTCAGGCCAAGCAGGTCCGTCATGCTGCTGTCTGCTGTCTGTGGTGTGGTGTTGTCTCCGTGCAGGCTGTGTTGTGTTTAGGGTCCTACAGGCTGAAGCTGTTACCCATCGCTGTGGCGTAGTGTGTCTGTAACCGCACATCATTGTTGATTTGAGATGTGGCCGTGTTGCTGGAGTCTAATAAAGCTTTTACTGTGTGGACATGTTGGAGTGTTGTGTTGTTTATGCCATCAGGCGCTTTTGGTGCCATGATGTCAGTTTCAGGGCCAAAGAGATGCATCCATCATAGATGAATTCTTTAACACCAGTAGGATGTGTTGATTATGCCACTGAGGCTTTAGCACCTGCTGATGCAATCTATACTGCACATCAAACGATGAATAACTGGATAATCTGGTGATACCGAATTAAAAGTTTCTCTGCCATTAATGAATACAATTTTTGCATTAAATCCTCCATACCAACAATTTATTGTTGGTAAGTTTGTTTCCAATTTTCTGATTTTTAGCAACGCCTTTAAATATTCTTGGAAAAAATAAAGATTTGATGTCATCACTGTCTGCCTTATTTTTTATTTATTTTTGCCCATTTTTAAAAAAAGACTGCAAAGAAAAGAAGCCATGAAAAAAAACAGCAACATATCCCTTAAAAACCTTTAGGGGTTTTCAGTCAACGTGATGCATTTTAGGTTATCGTCTAACATATTAGCAGTCACAACATATATATACATTTTCTAAATCCCTTTCGGGGTCACAGGGTTGCTGGGGCCTATCTAGTGTGCAAAGGTGGGGTACAACTGTGGTACTGGAGCCACATCATCAATTTTTACCAGACAGATACAGCAGGGAAAATAAGTATTGACCATGTCAACATTTCTCTCAAAAAACATATTTCTAATCGAGCTATTGACACAAAATTTTCACCAGATGTCGGCATCAACCCCAGTGATGCACACATAGAAAGAAATCCAAACATTTATGTCCATAAATGAAGTTATGTGTAATAAGGTGAAATGGCACAGGGAATAAGTATTGAACACATGAAGAAAAGGAGGGGTAAAAAGGTCTGGCAAGCCAAGAAAGCAGCTGGAGTTTGTCAGTATTCAGAAGGTTAACCTGCCCTCTATTAGTGCAAAGTAAAATCAGCTGGTATAGTCCTGATTGATGCCTTTTAAAAAGGTTTCTCACCAGCAAGGTGTTAGACAAGAAGCATTGCATGATGGGTAAAAGCAAAGAGCTGTCCAAAGACCTACGAAACCTCATTGTTGCAAAACACACTGAAGGCATTGGTTACTGGCGCATTTCTAAACTTCTGAAAGTTCCAGTGAGTACCATTGGGGCCATCATCCGGAAGTGGAAAGAACACGGCATTACCATAAACCTGCCACGGCCAGGTGCTCCTCGCAAGATTTCAGACAGAGGAGTCAGAACAATCATCAGAAGGGTTCTCCAACAGCCCAGGACCACTCGTGGAGAGCTTCAGAAAGACCTGGAATCAGCAGGTACCGTTGTTTCAAAGAAAACAATAAGTAATGCACTCAACCGCCATGGCCTCCATGCACGCACACCACGCAAGAGTCCATTTTTGAAGAAGAAGCATGTTGAAGCCCGTTTGGAGTTTGCGACACAACATTTGGATAAACCCATGACATTCTGGGAGAAGATACTCTGGTCAGATGAGACCAAAATTGAACTCTTCGGATGTCATAAGACACAACATGTTTGGAGGAAAAATGGAACCGCACATCACCCCCAAAACACCATACCAACAGTCAAGTTTGGAGGTGGGAGCATCATGGCGTGGGGCTGTTTTCCAGCATGTGGTACTGGTAGACTTCATATCATTGAAGGAATAATGACTGGAGAAAAGTATCGAGACATTCTTGATCAGAATCTGCTGTCATCTGCCAGGCTGCTGAAGATGAGAAGAGGGTGGATCTTTCAGCAAGACAACGATCCCAATCACACAGCCAAGGTAACACTCAACTGGTTGAAGAAAAAGAAAATAAAGCTGCTAGAATGGCCCAGTCAATCACCAGACTTGAATCCAATTGAAAATCTTTGGAAAGAACTGAAGATCCGGGTTCACAGAGGAGACCCCCGGAACCTTGAAGATTTGAAGACAGTTTGTGTGGATGAATGGGCCAAAATCACACCTGAGCAATGTATTCCACTGGTTTCTCCATACAGGAGGCGTCTTGAGGCTGTAATCACCAACAAAGGTTTTTGCACTAAGTATTAAATAAATTTCAGTAAGCGTGTTCAATACTTATTCCCTGTGCCATTTCACTTTATCACACATAACTTCATTTATGGACATAAATGTTTGGATTTCTATCTATGTGTGCATTACTTGGGTTGATGCCGACATCCGGTGAAAATTTCGTGTCAATAGCTCGATTAAAAATGTGTTTTTTGAGAGAAATGTTGACGTGTTCAATACTTATTTGCCCCGCTGTAGATTTCAGCCTTAACAGTATTTGCTGGCGTATTGGCACAGCGTGCTCTCGTTTCCTTTACTGCTAAAATGCCAAGCGTAGACGTTAGTTAATAGTTTATTTTAGTGTTGCAAATGATAATTCTGTCCTTTCAATGCTTCTGAAAGAAAAGGTTTTCATGTACAGAGTTTATTTGTCTTTCCCACAGAAAGGTATCAATAAGAATACCGGATCGATAAACAGTATCGAAAAGTAATGGTATCAATAAAATCTTAACGAAACCCATTCCTAGGTACAACCCTAGACGGGTTGCCAGTCGATTGAAGAAACAGATACACAATTATCGAAGGCATTTTTCTGTGATTTGATTAGATAATTACCACTTATGTGGCAGTATTTTCAACGTTGTTATTCGGGCTGCCTAGGGTCTTTTTTTACATCTATTATAGTTTTACACACTTTAGGATGTGTTTTCATAAAACTTTTTTCATTTCCTTCTAGAAGAGTTAAAGTACGTTAAAGCAGATTTTATTACATGTTGCTCTAAAAAATCCATGTAAATGTATTTAAGGTGCTTGACTTATCCCTCCTTTACTTCAGAAAAGGAGGGAAAATGTTGCATTTTGCAGTAAATGTCATAGTAAATGTCTTCATACCACACAAAGAGTGAAAATGTTTTATTATTGTACTGTTTTACAAAATAATTTCAGATTTCATGATCCTTCTGACCCGGTTATGGCTGATCGTATAGGATAGATACATAACGGAAACAAAAGTATAAATCTAAATCGTTCAGTGAGCGGGGGAGTGATGAATCCTCAGTCCACATGGATGTGACTCAATGCCACTTTCTTAAAAACCTAAACACAAAGAGAATGTTTGTGTCTGTCGTCTATCGCTCTTTTTATTTCTAAAATCTCAAGGATCGCCTTTGTCATTTTAAGACCCATGTTGGATCTTTTTTAATCTGTTCGTTTTCTGGGCCGAGGATGGCGACTCCACACGTTCTCTGTCCGACGCTCAGATACCTTTGGGAGAACAGAGGCGGGGTCAGACTGCAGGCAGAGCCACGGCAACAGTGTCCGAGGCTACAAAGTTACCTTTCTGCCACGTCTACCAGGTTGGGATGATCCACAGAGAAGAGCCTCTCTCTGTGGCTCTGCTTCATCTCATCTGTGATCCCGCTCAGGAAACGGCTCATCCCTGCACCGCCACGTTACAAAAGGGAACTACGGTCACAAGGAATGCGAGGACCTGACTGTGCGTCTCACAGCGGCGGCCTCACCTTTATCTGCCGGGGCCACAGGGGAGTCCACAGCGGAGAACACGGACAGCTTGGCCTCATCGATGTCCTGCTGAGTGAAATGTCCAGACTTGGCCCAATCAACGCCTTTACGGAAGGCAGATAAGGTCTGCACCGAGTTCGGATCCCTTTGAAACAGAATCATTATAGCTTAGAAATAGTCTTTATTAAGTATTTGTTGCTTTGAGAAGATTGATGTAAAGAGAATAAAAACATATTTGAAATAGAAAACAGGAATTACAAAGGAAACCTGTCCCACAGACGATATTTGCAGATATTGATACTTAAGTGTCTATAGTGACACAGTTTTGATTTCCTTGGTTTTTTCTTTATTAGTAATCGCACAACGTTTCTTTTACTAGACAATCACACCACACTTGACCGTTTTTAAAACGAAGCAAAGGATCTCGTAGGAACAAGCATCACTTTCAAACGTTCATATAAATATATTTGAAAGCATTCAGACCATTTATGGTATCCTGGACATAACTGTAAACCATAAGCTCCCCATTGCCCGGGATCTATTAGGAACAACATGTCAACATCAACATTTAGCTGAAAACAGTCCATTACTAACTATGACTGCAAAAATAGGATTCCTATTCTATTAGGAACAAGTCTTCTTCTTTCTCTTTCGGCTTTTCCCATCAGGGGTCGCCACAGCGGAACAACCTCTCCTTCGAGGATGAGTCGCATGGTTAACTTGGCAATGTTTTACGCCGGATGCCTTTCCTGACGCAACCCTCTCAATTTATCCGGGCTTGGGACCGGCACAGAAGCAGAGAAGGGAACAGGGAGCAGCCCGGATTCGAACCCCGGACGGAAGGCGCCGCAAACCAGCACGAGCTAAACCGGCTAAACCGGCCCAGGTCCCCTCAGCCAACCCCCCCACACAGAGAGAGAGGAGGCCCTTGGGCCAGGCCAAGCAAGACGACCACTCAACCCCCCCCCCCCCAACAGAATGAATTGAATTAATGGGTAGAATTTACCTATAGGAATAAAATGAGAAAAGGCCGCCTCCCCCCATTTTAGCTCCACCTCCGTAGGCCCCGCCCTTCTCCCGGATCTCTCCATGAAGAAATTTGGCCGTCATCATTCTTGCCAATATGCACAAACTAAAAGGGTAAAGGTAAACAAATGACAAAATGTGTTAACAGACAAAGCCCCACTGACAAATGCAAACACGTCAATACTAGAGACAGATTAAAACAGTCACCCGGCATAATCGTGGTGGGAGTACGGCACCGCACGTATGCACTCGCTCACAAAGTTGACTGGGAAAGGCATCTGGAAGAAGGTTTTCATCTGACATGGCTGGAAGTTCGGCTCCTGGGAAGAAAATCCCCCCAAACACAAAGTTTCACATGAAAATCATCAGACAGGAACATGATGGGGATTCTAATCTGAACATTTACAGTTATTAGTTTCCTGCTTGGACCCGAATCCTCCACAGGTTTATTGGGGTCGAGGGGTTTCTACAATAGAAGGACAATTATATTAAATAAATCAAAGACTGTCTTTTTGTTTGAATGATGTTCCAGAGTCACTTCACCTTCAGAATATTTGATCTGACCGCTTTGCGCTCCTTCCTGCTTTCAGAAACCTCCTTCATGAAAACCTCCAGCTGTGCTGCAGAGTCCGACATTTTCTGGGGGGTCGCATTGATTGCACACCTGAAGGGAAAAATAAATAAATTATAAATAAACTTAAAGCTATTCACGTCTGAACTTATTTTTGATGATATAAAAAAGATTCTTCAATGTTTTTTTCCTTGAAGGTCATAATAAATGAAGTGGAATCCTGGATTATATGTTGTATGTTGTAAATCAGCTAAATAGGCCGTGAAGGGATTAAGCCAAAATTCACATTTATAAAGCATTCTTTATAAATGTTCAGACGCTTAAATATTTGATTGGTGAGCTCAGTATAAATTCTATTCATAAATTATAAATAAATTAAATTAATATTTGAAAAGTCTTTACATTTATTATGCAAATAAAAACATCATAAACATTTATTAGTAAAAAAATGTTTCCAGATGGCGCGCTTTTGTGTTGAAACATCCATTTTTCCTGGCTGTACTTGAACCCTCCTAGACCCTCCGTGTTGTCATGGTGACACTCTAAAGAGCGGTTACGAAGCTGCAACCTCAGCTGACCTCAAGAGCAAATTTATGAAACAAAGAAAAATGAAGCTATATAAATGGTTTCGTCTTCATTCTGAGAGCTCGGCATTCCTCTGACTTGAGGAAAACAGATATGGAGCTGCCTTCCAACCAAACGCGGTTGGCGCAGAAGGGGCCTTGGTGAAGCTCTACGTTGCGTCAATCAATCAGGGAATCAGCTTTGATCAGCGGCTGGAGTCCAAAACAAACACGTAGAAGCTGATCGTTCCCGTTTGTTCGCTTCCTGAACTTTATGACGTTGTTCTTGTTTGCAACGACATAATAACAAAACGTTTTTCTAATTTTATTCTTGTTTTTGTCCCTCCTCGGACTCATGCGGGACAGCATGTTGTCAAACAGAGAGACAGAAGCGTCGCTGAAAGCTGCCGTCATTCAGACGCAGCTCCTTCAGTAGGAGGTGAAGCTGCCGTACGCGCAGAGTCTCTGAATGAAGTCATGATATGAAGACCTGACTACTGATGCTTTTGTAAAACTCCTCAGAATACATAAACCTGATCCCACAATAAACCTCCCACACGTGGCAGGAGCATCAGCTTTATAAACACACTTTTGGACAGGCAGAGCAGCAAATTTGAAGCGCCGCCAAACATGAATTTGATGCCCAAACTGCATTTGGTGTATCAGGAGAAGAACTGGCCTCATGTTGTCCGGGTTCAGCAGGTGTCTCTTGATTCTGACTAAGGTTCGGATGACGTGACTCAGGTCCGGCATCTCCGCGATCCTCTTCACAAACTTTACCTGATGTTCAAACAACAAAACTTCAAACTTCAAACTAACAAAAGCAACAGAGCGTCCATCAAAAGGCAGAGGAAACAAGATGGTGTCCCATACCTGCTCCATCCCTGCAAAGGTCTCCTGCAGGTCTCCTGCGGGAGTCAGGTGACGGCCCGCTCGGGTCATGGCGTACATGTGACCAGAGTAGGAGATTCCGTTGGCCAGTTCCTGAGCCGCCATGGTCACCAGTACTCTCAGGCGCTCCTCGTTTTCAAAATGAGGACTAAGTGTAGAGAGAAAAGCTGCATTAGCCCAAACTGAGGGTCGGCGTGTCTTCAAGGAACGTTCAGCTTCAGACTTGCCTGTTGAAGATGTCGCTCCACAGATGGAACATGTGAGAGAGGTTCCTCTCCAGGCAGGAGGAGGACAGCAGGATTCCCTGGAACGAGGGCGTCACCCTTTTCAACTCGCCGATCATCGGTGATGTCGTTTTTGCTCACAGGAACAAGCACTTTACACCAACCTGTTCAAACGTATCGATGTGGGCGGAGTCAGGGACGACCTGGGCGGAGGCAGACATGCCCCCCGTCCGCAGCTCCATCTGCTGAGCCTGCTGCCTGTAGTCCAGAGCTCCACAACCCATCCTCAATAACGACAAGCACAGTCGGTCAGACGGAAGCTCTGTCTCACCATAAAATGACATGATAAATAAGCCCATACATTTGTCCTTTTTTAATATTTATCTAGCATTATCTTATACATCTCTAAAGAGCATCACTGCATTGACAAAGGCAGCTTGAAAGTCTCCAACAGAACGCTTATGCTGCCATCTACAGGAATAAAAAAGAACAACGGGGATCAGAGGCATGGAAGTTTTGATGCCACACAGACATTTCTAAACCTTTGAGGATCATTCAGGAAGTCACCAAAGAAGTGGAAGAAAACAGAGAGGTACAGGCTTGAGACGTATAGACAAGCATGGATCCATGGAAAGACACAACTGAGCAGAAGGAGCACAAAGAAACATCTGGATTATATTCCAGATTTATTCAATCATGTTCTCTAGACTGATGGGATCAAAGAGAAACGTCCTTCAGAGGCCTTTCCGTTAAATTTGATGCACAATGCAAACATCTGAGTGGTGTAAGTAAAAAAAAAGTAAGTAAAGAGACATTATAGAGTAAATGTTTGCTGAAAAACCCTCAAATTTGAAATGTGAAAAAATTGACCAAAGAAAATAAAAGTTCCTCCAAATGGGATGAACCAAAAGGAAAAATTGTGGCCTAAGCCAAAAAAAAATGAAAACGTTTGCTAATCAGAACATTTTACATTTATATTATTATGTTCTCATCATTTCAATGAATCCTAAAATGTTCATCTGATGTTGTTTGAATAAACACCGTAGGACGATAGTTTTTGAAGCCTTCGGGTTGGTTAGCCAGAGCTTTATCACTCTTTCCATAAACCTGACTTTGTGGAAATGTGGTCAACGCTAAACACACTAATCTGTACAGCTACTCATGATCTCAGTCAGATGTTTCTGATGAAGGAAGTCAAGGAGATCAGTGGGAGATTTTCCTGCTAAATCATCTATGGCACACATTACAGTCAGCTCTGTTGTTAACTGAGACAGATCAAAAAGTGCTCCGTGTTGAAACTTCTGTCCAATCAGAAGGTCTGAATACTGTGATGTTGCCCAAGCCTGCTAGAAGGCCCTGCTGATGCCAACTCAAAATCCGATTGGTTGAAGGAAATGAATGTCCGACACTGATTTAGCATTAGAAAGGCCTTCAGAACTGATAGTGAAGGCCTCTTTAGCTCTGACCCTGCCTGGCAACAAAGGATAGCTGAAATACGTATTTCCAATATGGAAATACAAGACCATCATAAACAATCAAAGGGAATGGGCAGACCATATGAAATGATTTCATGAGTATGGATGGACAAACTATAATTCAGAGAGAGCCCACCACTGTTAACCTATATATGTAAAAAAAAAATATATATATATAATTCAGAGAAGGCCCACCACTGTTAAGCTATACATGTCAAAACAAATCTAATTTTAGAATTATGGACTTCTGTTTGAAAAAATATTTCCCCTGTTTGTTAAAGTACTTTGAATCTTTCTTTTGTTTTATTCGGATGTGATATTTTGCTCCCTCGGTCACTGCTGGCTGACTCACTTGGTGAGGACGCTGCAGAAGAGCGGCACGTAGAGCCTGAGGTCCTCAGGGAGGGTGTTGAGGCTGCACATGGCCCTGAAGTACACCAAACCGTTGGTCGGCTGCTCGCAGAGCTGAACCGGCACGCCAGCTGTGAAGGTCAGAAAGCTTTAGCCTCAGATCCATTTACTACTCGATTCAACAGGTGAGGTGAAGGACCTGCAGAGCTCAGCTGAACTGCAGTGGGGGGGGTGGTCGGCTGGATGTCGGACACTTTGAGTGCCGGCAAACAGGAAGCGTCCTGAGTTTGACTCTGAGCAGCCAGCAGCTCCAGACCTGAGCCAGACATTAAAAAAATCATATGAAGCTCTTGTCTACACTGAATGGAGGAGGCGCAGATGGAGACCTGAGGGGCTCACCTTTCTGATAAATCTTCTCCCGGTCTTTGTCAGTCAGAGCCTGGACCTTCTGCTGAAGCTTCTGGTCCTCAGCTGTGGCTTGTTTCTCCGTGTAGTCGTGGTCGGGGCTCATGGACAGGGTCAGCTGGTGAGTGTTCTCCTGCAGCGAGGGAGCACTTTATTAATAAAAGAAGACTCAGACTTTCCCACAAACACAGAATTTTGTTGCTCTGCTCCACAGCTGAAGGATTTAAACTCCCTTTTGCAGAAACAGGGGACACAGAAGAGCATTATTTACTTTGAAGTAGAGTTTGACTTTGTCCTGAAGGAAGCGCGGGTTTTCTTTCAGCGCCTGTCTGAACCGAGCGACGCTTTCACTGATTCTCAGCAGCTCCACCGGGTCGCCGTCGTGGTTCCAGGAGGACGCGATGTACTATAGAAAGGAAAAAATAAAAGCACAGACTGTCCAAGAAGCCAAAGGGGAAAAAACGGTTCAAACTGCAGGTGGAACAGCTTTACTAATGGTATGCAGATGACTTGATTATAGAGAGCACCTTAACTCACTTCAGCCTGATGGGTTTTGTTGTGTTACCAATAAAAAAAAAAAACGTTCTAAAAATTATCCATTTACAAAGTAAGGGTGCAGAGTGACACACCTAGCACAAAAATAAAGAAGCAGAGTGTCTGCAGTAGAGTACATACAAATCTACTTAAAAAGCTAAAAATGATAAAACATTTTTGATCACTTGTTTAAAATCTTTAAAATGTTTATTTTGGCTAAAATAATATTGCTTCCTCTCTATTTAACTTTGACATTATTCAAACTACACCCTCTTGTGCTGTTATTCTATATTGTAGATTGAGGTATAGTAGAAAAGATGCATTAAAATGATGGAAAAGGCCTTTTCTAAATATACAGTCTTCCTTCGTCGATCCCCAGGGTTACTTTTCAAAAACGAACGGCAATAAATGAAATCTGCAAAGTGTTCAGCTTTATTTATTCCCGCTTTTCTAGCTGTTTTAAGGCTGTAATACTCTCTTTTCTCAGACATGAACGTTTCATTTTTCTCTCATTTTTAAACTTTTAAAGTTCAAGCCTTCATTGAAAAGTAAGTCCTGCATCATAAAATGACGATCTGATTGCCATTTACGTAAATGTGGCAAACTGAACGCATTCTGTGTAGGAGCCTCGCCATGAACGAGATTGATTAACAAGGTCAACAGCCAATCAGGATGGAGAACACAGTGGAATGGAAAAAATGTGCAAAATTGTACAGAAAAAAAAAAATCGGCAATACAGCGAGACTGTGAAAGGTAAACCCAATCTAGCGAGTATCTAAAAACAAACATCTGAAGAAATAAGACCCCTCCTGACTACTTGCCAGTAGCTTCTATTCTTCTTTAAATCAACAGGGTGTTTCAGAGCGGGGAGATCTTTGCCTCCACTGGGATGTTGAAGAGGACTACATAGGAATAAAAACTGCTGGTTCTCTGAGCAGTTATTTTCTTCTCCATTTTCCAATTCTCTTCACCTCCACTAAACCTAAAATTCTCTCCCATGATCATCAGGAGACAGAGGATCTTGGCGCCTTCGATAGTAAAGCGTTAGTCTAAAATGTGGAACTCCTGGACCTGCCGACTCACCGAGGCCAAAGACAGACCAAAGTTTGTGGACTGATGTTTGATCTGGATCTCGATCTTATGCAGGAGCGCCTCGATCCTCTCCTCCTCAAAGCCGGTCCTGAGGCGGGAAAAAGGTTTCACTGTTTGCTTTGAGACAAAGCCAGCTGAGCCTTTGATGCTGGCCACTCACTCTATGATGTGGTCGATGGTTTGGCTGATGATTTGTTTGACCTTCTCTGTGTCCTGCTCAGCCATTCCCTGCAGCCCGATGCTGAAGGAACCCTCTTTGGTGCTGCCGTCGTAGCTGCGGGACACAAAACATCAAGTCTGACACGCAAATCCGCTGCAGCACATTTTCTCTGCAACCAAATCTCTGAGAGAAGCAGGAGAGCAGAAGGTTAGCATACGAACCCAACCACAGAAGAAAAGTCCGATCCGATCTTCGGTTCGATGAGGGATTTGTAGAAGGGAGAGTTTGGACCCGAAACCATCAGAGAGGACAGCAGGCTGAGAGTGAACCCTTCAAAAGTGTCCGTGATGCTGCTCCAACAAAACAAGTCAACATTAAACTTTAGGTAAATGTCATCAGGAGCCACAGCTCCCCCCACACGGCTGATTCTACTGCTTTTGTTTTAAACCCCTGAATTAAATACAAATAAATGACTTTTCATTCTGCAAAACATCAAACAAATGCTGGTTTTTACTCTTCAGAACACAATCCCCTATATGTTTATCAGAAAGGAGAAAAATCGGAAAAACCTGAAATCTGCAGACAAATATAAAGGTGGAGTTTATGAGAAACAGAGGGATTTGGGGGGGGGTTCTTACTCTCCCAGCAGGTAGCTCACACACAGGGAGTTCTGTTTGGTTTGATCTGGAGCCAGAGCATCGGGGCTGCAGGTCACATGGTCCTCCCTCTGAAAGAGGTTTCAGCTCAACGTGAACAGAAGTGGAGCTAAAGCCTGACATTCTGCGCGGAGGCTTCACTGTGGACTCACAGGACTGGTCCAGTGCGGCTGAGACGGCACTTCAGTCTTTGGGTCGATGCGCTCAAACTTGGACAGAGCTTCTTCATGGATCTGCTTTAGATGGTTCTCCAAAGGCAGGTCTCCGTATGTGAAGAACCTGGAGTCCAAATATGGTTTGGAAAATGATCAAACATCCTTAAAAAGGTGAGACAGAAGAATCTTCCTGGAAGTACCTAGCATTGCTGGGATGGTAGTGTGTAGCGTGGAACTGTTTGAGCTGCTCCCAGGTCAGGTCTGGGATGGCCAGAGGTTCTCCGCCTGACACCACGGAGTAGGTATGATCCGGGAGCAGCTTGTTCTGGAGGTGCTGGGCGAACAGACGCTCGTTATCCGACTGAAAAAAACAAAACACCAGACTTATAGATCAGAGAGAAAAAAAAGTCTAAAAGTTAAATACAGTGATCCCTTGCTATATCACGGTTTACTTTTCACGGTTTCGCTACTTCACGGATTTGGATTGTGCATTGTGTTCTGCATTCTGATTGGCTAAAAAGTCACTCAGCGAGTAGCTCAAGTTTGGGACCTTTTGATGAGCCGTTCATTACAGTTCTCCAACATAATCGATGGCGGGATGTCGGTGTATAAGGATCTTTAGCAAAGAAGAAAAAAGACTGCCTATTACTATGTTCCTCTCCCGAACAAACACACCTGCAGCTGCACCGCGGGCTTCAAAAGGAAAAAACGCTGCAGAGGATGCAGCGGCTCAGTATGAAGAGCAGTGAAAAAGAAGACCGGAGTCACTATCTGTCCCACTGTACTTTTTTATTTTTTTCATTATCATTTTAAATTTTCTTCCGTTTAATCCACTCGGGTCGCGGTGGGCGGGGCTAATCTCCGCAATTTAAAGCCTTCTGTTCTTATCGATGATAGAAATTATTATTTGACAGCACACTACAGAAGTTATTTGTTGAAAAAACGTTTCTAAAATACTTTTATTTGTTAAAAAACAATTGATTTAGCCTGTTAAATGGTTTGTTCTTTCTTTTCAATGTATAATAGTGTATTTCATTGTATAATAATTGTAAAAAAAATAAAGGTTTCTACTTCACGGGTTTTGCTTATCACGGGTTCTATTTGGAACGTAACCCCCGCGATAATCAAGGGATCACTGTAAAACAAATGACAAATATAAGATGTAAACATTTATAGGTGTGTCAAGGAAAAGATGTTAGTAATCTGACAATTTCACTTGAAACGTAAGTCCTCGTCATCATTTTAATGAGAGTTAAGCATCTAGAAGCAAAACATTTATTGGGAATCAGGTTTTGAATGTTAGAAACCTAAATTCTGCAATAGTTGGTTCAAGTGGAGAGAGCATCTCCACTTGCTTCAGCCGGATGTGTTTTACCCCGTTTCCGATAAATAAACACAATAGCATTGATATATTCAGAAAGTAAGGGTGTAGAATAATAGACCAAGAAGGAAATGAAGAAACAGTATCTTGTGTGCATAAAAGTCTAAAATGACAGTTTGATCATTTGTTTAGAAAATCCATCACAGTGTTTCTCTATTGCATTCAGGTTTTCTCTGAAAAATGTTTTTTGTGGAAGTTGCCAAACGTTTTGCAAAAATGTCAAATGAAATAAATGCCAATCTGAGTATAAAGGGATGGAAGCGGCTTTTTCTTTCAGGACAAAAGAAGATTTCCCTGCTGCTCAGGAAAGGTTTAATACAGCAAGAAACATCACATTTTTCAGACAACCGGTAATCTCCATTTTCTGGCTCAAACGTGTTCTTGATTTTTAAACTGTGTCTTTGGTCAGAAAAGAAAACCAAAAGTGTTTCAACAAACTTTAAACTTCATTAAGCTTTATAAAATGTCCTCTCCAAAGACTTTTAAACTGTTTGTGTGTTTCATTTGTGCATGAAACTGCCTGTAATCTCATGGTGACGTGGCAGTAAAGGCAACAACTGTGGCGGCAGCGACTGTGGCGGCAGCGACTGTTGCAAGATCTCTTAGCAGTTTTTACAGTTTTTAATGAATCATTAGGGGTCTTTTCTCTTAGCACTTCACATAGTTAGACTTTTTTTATTTTTTTTTATTTAACTGGTTCCTACATGTTTCTTCAAGTTAAATTTAAGACTTTTTAAAAGCCTTTTTCTAAGCCTTTGCATATGAGAAACTAAGACTAATTTCTCTGCCTAAATCCCAGCCCTATGAATGAAGAAAAAGCAAAATCCTTGAATTTCAGAACGGTTACTTGTCAGTAACGGAGTAACGTAATAGATTACAATTACTAGACAACTGCATTACTTCATTACTCACATTTTGGTGCCGTGAAACCTTAGATGACTAATCAAAAAATGTGTGTAAACAGTTGGATCTGACATATTCTCTTGGTTAAATGAAACAAAACAAATGCATAGAAAAAAAATTGTGACACGTGCGCTAATACAGAGTTGGAACTTGGTCAAAGTAAGATGAAGAGAGCGTACATAGGGGAACATAGGGTCATTCGGCAACTGCAGATATGTTTCAATGATTTCCAATTTGCCAAAACCAAAGGCCAAAATCTTTTAGTTAAACGGAAATTTAATCCTGGAGATGAACAGCTTTCCACTACCGTAGTGTCAATGAGCAACTTGTCACACCAGATACTGACTGGTTGTCTGAGTTCCCAGACCCCCTCAATAAAACAAAACTGAAGATTTCAGAGTGGCCTTTTCTTGTGGCCAGTCTAAGGCACACCTGTGCAATAATCATGCTGTCTAATCAGCATCTTGATATGGCACACCTGTGAGGTGGGATGGATTGTCTTGGCAAAGGAGAAGTGCTCACTATCACAGATTTAGACAGATTTGTGAACAATATTTCAGAGAACTGGTTATTTTGTGTATGTGGAAAATGTGTCACATCTTTGAGTTCATACCATAAAAAAATGGGAGAAATAACAAAAGTGTTGCGTTTATATTTTTGGTCAGTGTATGATATGAATTACCGGTATGTTAAAATGAATCGCCACAGCACTAATGTAGATAAATGCAGTTGGGAATAAATTACAGGGCTTTGTGGAAAAAATATTTACCTTGATTTATGGACTAAAGAACTTCATAAACCTTTCCCATTTTCTTTTTTCTCTACTCATTTTAGCTTGTACATCTTCATCCTCACATACAGTGAACAATCTTCCCTGCAACGTTCTTTTTTCAAAGGCTTTTTCAAATATAAATGTATTTTTTTTGCTGGATGTTTAACTTCCATCATTGAATTAGGTTTTATTCTTAACTATAAATCACAATAGGGTTTAGAATTATTTATTGTTTTTCTTTTCTAACTAATGTCCAATTTGCACAGAATTGTGCCTCCTCGACTGTGAATGAACTGAGTGTCCCCGCACAACAAATCAAGTGTACCCTTTAGAATTGCATGTTCAATGTGTTTTTTTAGGGAAGTGGCTGAATTTTCAGATACAATGAGAGGAGAGAGGGACGTCAATCACATTACAAAGCCACGATAAGAGCAAAAAACAAACGCAGAGATGCTAAAATGGTGAAATAAATTGCTGCCTGGTTCTCAATTTTTGCAGCATCAGCTGCAGTTTTAGTCTGCAGCTGCTTTTATATGTGTGTTAAAGCAGCAAAGAGCGGCCAGACAGCTGATCTTCCAGCCGGTACTTGCATAATCGTGGTTTAAAAAGAAAACTTTAGAAGAGAAAACTCATTTAGAATTTTTTTTTAACGGCACTATTTTTAAGACCAAGATATCAAAATGTAAGACTTTTTTTAATGCTTCCTAAGGCCAATTTTTGCATCCCAATTTTCAAATTCAAGACTTTTTAAGACTCTGTGGGAACCCTGTTTAAACATTTGATGAGCAACTGGAGGATTAGCCCCTTGAGGTGCAACCACCCTGTGGTATCGAGCGGTTCCTCGAACACCCAAATCCAAACAAAGCAAATTACTCACAAAGGCTCCCTTCATTTCATTAAACACGACGCCTTTGAAGACCAGGGGGGAGCTGGGATCTGTGGGGTTCTCGTTCTCCAGCCTCCAGCCTTCCTGCCTGCATCATCGTCGTCACATTAGAGGAGGAACAGCCATCGAGTCAGAGACAGCCTGCTTCTGCTGAACATCTGAGCACAAACTCACCAGAAGTCCTGCTCTCGCAGGCAGGGAAAGAAAACAGCATCCAGATACACTGAGAGAAGATTCTGGAAGTCCTTTCCATTTTGGGTTGAGAAAGGATACATGGTGTAGTCACTGGCTGTTAAATGAGCAGTTGTAGGGGGTCAAAGAGTTAGCTACGCAAGACTGAAGAAAACGACGACACTGGAGGGAGGTGACGGCTCCGTACCTGTGAAGGCATTCATGAAGGTGGACAACGACCTGTTGAGCATCTTGAAGAACGGGTCCCTGCACGGATACTTCTGCGATCCACAAAGCACCGTGTGCTCCAGGATGTGAGGAACCCCAGTGCTGTCCATGGGGGTGGTCCTGAACTGGACGCTAGAAAGCAAAGGGAAATGCGCTTACAGTCTCGAAAGTTAGGTTCACACCACCATTCACGGAAGCGCCAACTATTTGAAAATTGATCATGGAGGAGAAATTAATAATCGCAGTTTGTGCCCGGCCAGAATTCTACGCCACAGAGTCTTTCATATGTCAGAACAGAACTGTGAAAGAAAAAGCCTGGAGTTGTGATTTAACGCTTCCCACCGAGTCTCTTCCAACTGTAGGTGGTCGACATGCGCTGGTAAGCAAGAGAAAGAAAGAAAAAAAAGAACAAGCTCCTCCCTGCTTGTTCAGTGTGAACACCATGGGCGAAATGCCAGCTGTGGCTTAAGAGAATACCCCCCGAGTTTAAACTACCCACCTGAAGAGATTATTGGAGTCATCCCTGGCAGCGTGCAGGTACTGAGCTCCAGTTTGGTCGTGGCTGAGCTTCACGGCTGTGAGAAACAGGTCAGGAACCTCCACGACCTGGACAGGAAGAACGGCGTGCGCCCCAGTCGTTTTAACATCCATAGACGTAGGATTCACTCCCTTTTATTCCAGCATCTTTCAATCACTAAATTCACTTCTTTGTGTGTTTTTTTCTCTACTATTCTATCATATACCAACCTTGGTCATCCGACAGATTATGGACCTTTTTCTATTTTCCCTAACAGCATTACTTTATTACAAAAAAAAATAAAAAAAATACACAAAAAATCATAATAAAACAAATGATTAATCAATTATTGAAAATGGTTAAATTGATTGACTTTTAATTATATTTGAATTTTATAAGTAACATAATCTGCATATATTTTGGATACTTCATAACCATGTTGATTTCTAAAAGTGATTTTATACACAATAGTTAAGTAATTCATCTTTGTCATGTGCTTTATTGATACTTCAAGATTCTTAATTCTATCTGATAAAAGCTAGGAACTGGATATTGATAAATCATGTAGTAAAATGGTTATAGTATAACAGGGGTGGGATTATACAAGTTTGCTTCCTTCCACTCCCTTTCAAGCAATATTTACTAATATGTCTTATTATCCCGAGTTTGATTCGTCATTATTTGAATGTATAACTGAGGATTGTATTGTTTTTTTTGTATTCTTATTTGATTGCTTGAAATCAAAAAATATATCGAATTGCTAAGATTTTTCATGTCTGATGTCATTCGTGTTTTAAGTCCTGACGAACATTTCTGCAGACTTTCGAAGGAACTTTTGGATCATGAACCTCTTTTCCTGTTCATCATCGGTTCCTTCATGCCAAATTTTTGCAGAGTTTCTTTTCCGTGTGGACACAAATCTCATTCACTCAGAGGTCAGTGACATGTTGTTAGACAGCTTATTGCTACATCAAAACTGATGCAGACTAATTGATTATGTTTCTGTTTTTAATGAAACAGATCAACCAGGAGGAAACGTTGGAAGTTTACATTTTAAGCAGCTGAAATCTGGAAAAGTTTTCCTGATAGGGAAGTAAAAGATACACAAAAGGATTGAAAACTTGATCCCACAACAACAGTATGGGATGAAAACGACAGATACAAACAAGATTATGTTGGGGAAAAAGATCTCAAATCAGTCAGTCAGGATTCTGTCAGTTTATTTTCCTGCTGTTTCTCCACTGTTTTTATGTACTTGATGCAAACAAAACAACGTCCAATCACAAGCTTGCTTCTACTAAGTCGGGTGAGTTACAATTGGCTGAAGGTGATTTGTTTTGCATACAGTAAACATACAAAAAAAACGATCGTATTTTCCCAGCCGTCTGCTTTCTTGAGCTTCCGTTGGTCAGTCCACCTGTTTCTTGTACACACAGGTGTTAAAACGGCAGCTAGCAAAGAGGAGCTTGCTCCCAAAAAAGAATCAGTTTCTTCAGTTCTATGGAACTAGTTTGGTTAAGTGAATTTGGACTATGAGCATCAAACTGCATACTGTATTTCGTCTTCTTCTCTGCAGCACTTAAAATAACCGGAAGTATAAATTAAACTACATAAATAAACACGCCCTGCCTTATTTATATGGTGGATTTCAAGAATTCGTTGAATTTCAGGTATAATTTTGGACTTTCTAGACTTAGAATTATAAGCAGAATTTCACAAATGTTTATTCTTGTTGTTGCTTAGTCAGCAGAGAAATAAAGGAGAGGAAGATGGTTAGTGTTGTGATAAAGGCACACTTACCTCTCTGACTGTAAAGCCGTGGATCTTCTGGCCTAGTTGGAGCTGAAGTACCTTCTCTCTTACTGATGTGCTCTTCAGCCTCCATGTTTTCTGCTGTCCTGTAAAACTTTTAACAGAAAAGAAGACAAAAAAAGTAAACCTCATTTAACACGACAATGAGGATCCATGAGGTCAAAAATGAAATTAAAAAAAAGAAAATCATCCACAAACTCCTGGATAAAAAGTGATCCAGGACACAAAGGAAATCAGCAAAAATATTTGTTATTCCAAAAATGTCTCTTTAATTTGGGGAGGGGGGGGGTCTCTTCCTTTTACCCCTCAAGTGCATAAATAAATAAATAAATAAATAACTTCCGCTCACAAAATTAATAATCACCTGTTTAAGGCTAATTAACAACAAAAAGTTGAATTTATTCTATTTAAAAACAGTCGAAGAAGAAGGAAAAAAATGTTAATCAAAACTATTGTGTACAGAATTAGCATCTTTTTTTGTGCATCTTCTTTTCTAGCTGCCTAAAGCCTTAACGTAAGAAACACGCCGCATTTTCATTACATCACTACAAAACATAATTGAACTAAACAATATTAAGACACAAAAAAAAAAGAAATAAAAAACACACACAAAAACAATTTTTATTAGCAGGCATCCCATTAGACAACTAACTCACCCTACATATCGAAGTTTCTGGAGCGTGGTTCGTGCTTGCCGAAACATTTTCTTGTCAGCTGCTGAACGAAATTATAAATATATACTTTTTAGAATCACACAATGTAACCATGCTCTTGATAAATTGAATAATCCAGGCTCTGCGTCTCCGTGTCCTCTCACATGTCTGTTGCGTGGTGGACAATGACGTAAAACGTAAACGCAAATGAGTCTCCGCGCATCGCAGATCTCACAAACATCTGCCACCGACAGGAAGTAGGACTTTGCCTGTCCGTCTGCTTAACGCTCTACAAATTAAAAAAGAAAGAAAAGAAACACACGATTATTCAGGCATCCAAACATCACCGTTACCTATTGGCTAAACGTCTAAGAAATTTTAATTTGATTGGCTAAGTGACATTATATCTTCAAAAGCAAATAAATGAATAAAGTAGCATAAAATGAAATGAAATAGAGGATTGTCACTAAAATCTTACCACATATAATAATGTTGTATTTTTTATTTTATTTTACTTGTAACTTGAAAAGGGATAAATACAAAATGGGAAACTTATATAGACATACCTGCAGGTGGCGATATTAGATCAAATATTGGGTGTTTTTCTTTTCCAGTTAGAATATTTTTCTTTCAACGTAGATGATCTCCAGTTTTAAAATACAAAAGTTATTTAAAAAAAATAGGTCGCATATTTATGTAAGCTATTAAACCAGTTGGATTTTATATTGTTAAGAAGTCAAGATTAAACTCTTCAGCTAGTTTCCCAAAATGTTTTTATTTTTAAGGTGTTGAGACACAGAGCATTCAAAACCTTCCCTTTTCAACTAAAAAAACAACTGAATGCTAGTCTAACTAGCGTTTACCCCTTGATACAGAATTTTCAATACATCTAATTTTTGTTTTTTGTGCCCCTGTTTTCAAATTGAATTTTATTCAAGTCAAACCTAAGCCTAAATCTACAGAAATAAATGTATTTATTTTTGCAAATCCCCAAAAATATGAAGTATGAACAAAAACAACCATAAAGTAGACATCTGAGCTTCAGTGGGGATCCAGACTATACATTTACAATACGTTCAGTACTGTCACTGGGCTCAGAGTTTATGTTGTTTCAAACTCAAATAACTTTTATTTGGATGTTATATGGCTCTGCTATCATTCAAAGATTAAAAAATCTATACAAAGCAGCAACATTTGATATCCTAAAAGGGTATTACAAAACCCTGTAAACTGCAGACTCACCATGAGGATTAGAATTGAAGTAGCGTAGTGATTTTACTCTGTCTGCGCTGACAGCAACTGCATTTTCTCTTTCTTTCTCTGAATATCTCTTGAGGCACCCATGGTCATCCCTTGTGTTTCCAGTGACAGCACGTGGGAGCTTTTCCAGCAGCAACAATAGAAGGCCTTGGCAAAGATGCAGGAGGGTATTTGTTAGAAAATCAGCCCCCTCCAGCACTGGAGCAGGCTCCAGGCTGTCACTACATGTTTATTATATGCTACAAAAAAAAAAAAAAAAAAAATAACACCTGATCACACATATGAGGGGTAAAATAGGTAAAGTAAGACTTTACAAACTAATTGCTGAAACATTACTGTTTTTCAAAGCAATTTTTGAAAGGATCAACCAAACTTTGTGGGTCAAAAAGTGTCAGAAGAGGGGGAAAAAGTCTTCATAAAGGATTAAACTGCAGTGTGGAAAATTACCCACAGAGTCATTTTCCATTTCATGGTGACTTTAAGGTCAACTGTGGTATTAAATAGACTTCAGTAAGGTTGATCAAATTCCACACCCCCATTGCAGCAAAAGTCCTAATTTAAATAAATCCGCATTCCTTTAGAGGACATGGACATTTGCGTACCAAAAATCTCCAAATGCAACCCAAACACACTTTTCATGACCCACTTTAGAGAACAAAAAACTGGAGCAGTAATGTGATGTTCCTGTGGATGTGAGTGGGTAGTGGTTTCTCATCGTCAACGTGCTCTTTTCTCTTTATAAAATCCACTTGATTTTAGAAACGTCTGGACTGTCCAGACGCCGGTTCATCCAAACTGGAGCAATCCATCAGTGTCAAATAGAAAACAAAAGCCCCAGCTCTTTCTCCCTCTGTTGTTGCTGCTCTGTCAGCCAGAAGCAGCTTCCTCAGTTTCAAGAAACATCAGTTGCATATTTGCTGTTTGGTGCGCTTGGTAGTCAAATCTAACATATTGCAGCTCGTGTTCAAAGAAAGGATTTTGATGTTTTGAAGGTCCGACCTTCAAGAGGAAGTGGAAGCCTGTAAACTCCTGACAGGCAAAGACAACAGGCAACAAGAAAACTTGGAGCAACCACTTTAAAACTGAATAATGTTTATAGGATTTTTTAGTTTCTCCATGGCTGTTAAAATTAGAATATTTCTATGTTCTTCACAAATGACAAACACTTTGCAGGGTCAGTACAATAATAAAAGTCTAAGAAGATTGTGTGGAAGTACAGCTGAGGCTTTTGACTCTGGTCTGAACCTGCGGGATGGACTTCTGTTTGATGGGAAAATATCAAAACAACAACAAAAAGGATTTCTACTTTTTTTACTTTTCCCATTTTCAAAAATATCTTAAGTCCTCAAGACAATCTGTAGATGAAGATTTACTACAGCCGGGTGGAAATGATAAAAAATTATGTCAGTCTAAACATCTATCCATCTATCATTCCATCCGTTACATTAACCAACTATCAGTTAATTGGTTTGACTGACTAACCAACCGACCCACCGACTGACAAATTAACTAACTAATCTCCATCCATCTATCTATTAAACTAACCAGCCATCAGTTAGTTGGTTTGACTAACTAGCTAACTGACTGACTGATTTATCCTTCTCCGTTCGCCCATCTGGCTCCGGATGGTCTGCTTGCTCTTACACTGTTGTTCTCCTCAGCGCAGTTCTTTTGGAACTATTTGGAAAGGTTTTAAACCAAAGTCTCACCGTTCTAGAAACATTCAGAGATTAATGTCCCCCTCCGATGAAAATCTTGTTTTTCGAGTTTTTGACATACAGTATATATGTGCAATTTATCTTGTGAATGTGAGCAAATGTGATACAAAATCATTTTTATTTTTGCATTTCTGAGTATTCCTCTTATTAAATCGCTGTCAATCAAACTGTCACAAAAACGCTCTTTTTGAATTAATGAGCTGTTGTTACATCACAACGGCCCAGGAGCGCATGCACATTGCACAAGCTCCCTGATTTGCCCCGTCCAGTGAGCGTAAGAAAAGAGAAGATGGCACATTGCTGCGTTTTCCGCATGCATTTTAAGTGCGTCCAAGGCTGGATTTTGTTGTTGGCCTCACACATATAAAATTTAACTTAAAGTCAAAGCCCCGAATGTGTTCTCCATATTTCCTTTCTCTCTCTGACCGAGTTTGAAGGCTTGCTGTCCCGCATTAACCAGAGAGGGTAAAAATAAAAACATGAATAAAACGAGGGGACCTTTTTTGTTATTGGCTCTATGAAAATAAGAAAGACACAGTGCCTTGCACAGGGTTATCAGCCACCTTGAACTTTTCAGACTTTTGCCACATTTCAGGCTTCAAACATAAAGATATAAGATGTGTGAAGAATCAACAATAAGTGGGACACAATCATGCAGTGGAATGAAATTTATTGCATATTTTAAACTTTTTTAACAAGTTAAAAACTGAATTATTGGGCGGGCAAAATTATTCAGCCCCTTTATTTTAAGTGCAGCAAACTCTCTCCAGATGTTCAGTGAGGATCTCCGAATGATCCAATGTTGACCTAAATCAGGGGTCAGCAACCCAAAATGTCGAAAGAGCCAAATTGGACGAAAAAAACAAAAAACAAATATGTCTGGAGCCGCAAAATATTAAAAGCCCTATTTAAGCCTTACAATGAAGGCAACGCATGCGAGATATGTATCTATATTAGCTATGTTAGCCTGCTATCAAAATGACTAAGTTGCTACAAATACATAATGAGCATTATTAACGATTAAATGTTTATTTGCCCTGCAGTGCATTCTGCGGAGAATGACGCGTCACATGACGGCTCTGTTGTGCAAGTTTGACTTCATTACAATATTAATGAATTATGTTTCATTGCTTTGATAAAATTAAAGAAATGTAATAAAGAAATCTGATTTTTGATGTCATTTTTATTTTGAGGATTAGAACAAAAGCAACAAAATGGAACGTGCGTGATGACTAAACAGAGTGCAATAAAATGCAGCCTGCGTTTATAAAAAAGAAAGAACCAGCCTCTTGAAAAGGTAAAGTATATAAAATCAAATTAATACAGTTAAGTTTGATTTCTGTGCAAATGCCAAGCAAGGCAGTGCAAGGGTAAAACGCAGCAGCCTCTTCTCTTCTTTGCTGTACATCTCTGCAAAGACAGTCAGCTTGGCTCTAAAGACAGAACAGCTTCAAGCATTTGCGGCGCCTGGAGACTTTCATTCAGCTCGTTTAGCTGGCTTGTCACAGTCATATCCACCAAAACGTGCAGTTTTTCGAGCCACGGTATCCTCCAGTTGCGGGTAGTTCAGGTCTTTGCTTTTCAGGAATGTTTTCACGTGTTCGAAACAGACGACAAAGTGACGCAAAACGTCACCCTTGGACAGCCATCGGACTTTGTTGTGTTGCAGGAGATCAGAATATTCGCTCTCAGCTTCTCTTTCTGCGTCCTCCTCTCTGACACTGTTTGGAGTCGTGCAGTGTGTGTGACACGGACAGTTCTCCAGCGCAGCCAGTTGATTGACAGCTCAACTTGCTGACAGTTTGGCTCCCGTTTTTCCCGCTGCAAGTGACGTACCTGCTGGGCGTTACAATATTTATTCATTATTATTTATTCTTACAGCATTGGAAAACGTTAAGAATGTTTGTGTCTTGTTTTTCCTCCTACTGTAACCATATTAAAACAAAAAAATATATTTCTCTCCCCCATCTTTTTACATTTTCTAACATTTTTGAAAATGCTCCAGGGAGCCACTAGGGCAGCGCTAAAGAGCATGCGGCTCCTGAGCCGCGGGTTGCCGACCCCCCGACCTAAATGATAATGCTGATGAATAGGATCCATCTGTATGTACCGGTAATCAAGTCTCTGTATAAATGCTCCCGCTCTGTGATTATCTCAGAGGTTTCTTTAAAGCGCAGAAATAATCATGAAGAACAAGGAATACACCAGGCAGGTCTGAGATCCTGTTGTGGAGAAGTTTAAAGCCGGATTTGGATACAAAATTATTTCCGGAGCTTTAACCTTCCCAAGGAGCACTGTGCAAGTGACTAAACTTTCAGCTCAAACACGGAGAAGACTGATCAGAGATACAGCCAAGAGGCACAAGATCACTCTGGATGAACTGCAGAGATATACAGCTAAGGTGGGAGAGTCTGTCCATAGGACAACAATCAGTCGTATATACTCCACAAACCACCAGGGAGACACACCAAACATATGGAAGAAGGAGCTCTGGTCAGATGAAACCAAAATCCAACTTTATGGCAACAATGCAAAACGTTCTGTTTGGCGTAAAAGCAACCCAGCTCATTACCCTTAACACACCATCCCCACCATCAAACATGGTGGTAGAAGCATCATGGTTTGGGCCTGCTTTTCCTCAGCAGGGACAGGGAGGTTAAAATTGATGGGAAGATGGATGGAGCCGAATACAGGAGCATTCTGGAAGTAAGAAAACCTGATGGAGTCTGCAAAAGACCTGAGACTGGAACAGAGATTTGTCTTCAAACAAGAAAATGATCCTAAACATAAAGCAAAATCTAAAATGGAATGGTTCACAAATAAACGTATCCAGGTGTTGGAACGGCCAAGTCAAAGTCCAGACCTGAATTCAATTGAGAGTCTGTGGAAAGAACTGAAAAATGGTGTTCACAAACGCTCTCCATCCAACCTCACTGAGCTCCAGCTGTTTGCAAGGAGGAATGGGCCCAAATTTCAGTCTGGATGTGCAAAACTTATAGAGACATAACACAAGCGACTTACAGCTGAAACCTCAGCAAAATGTGGCACTACAAAGTATTAATTTATGAATCATTTTGAATGCCCAGTTTTTTTAAGCTTTTTTATTTGTTAAAAAAGTTTGAAAAATCCAATAAATTTCATTCCATTTCATAATTGTCTCCCACTTGTTGATTCTTCACACAAAAATTACAAAAAAAAAAAAAAATTATGCGTGGCGTGCCTCTCTGCGAATACAACTATCTTCAAATTACTTAAAAAGTTGATTTTCTCCAAAAGAGCTGACCATGCCCCCGAAGAAAACCCAGGAATACGAAGAAATCTCAAGACGTGCACGGCTTCTCAGGAAGCGTAAGCAGATTAAGAACACTTGGGTTTAAGGCTGCAGGATTTACGTCAAACCGCTCGGTCCACCGGACCGGACCAAAGTTCTGGTTGTGAACACCATGAAGGACTTTGAGAAGTGTCTTATTACGGTTGTCTGAAACAACATGCAGTAATAAATCAAAGAGCCAAATAATTTCAAGAAATATGACGCCTGGATTCCTCACTTTCTCCATACGTCTGACGTCACCTGAATAACAGCAGAGTACTGACCTGCAGACAACTTGACCTCAACTTTCACCGCAGCTGATATCAGCTGAAGAAGGATATGGACCTGAATCTAATGTCTGCAGACATAACATGGAAGAGAACTATTAACTCCGTTTTGAACCCAGAAGATCAGCTCTCATTCAGCAGAAGAAGAAATACCAACCATGGACAATCGACAGATTATGGACCCTTTTTTTCCCTTAGAGCAGGGGTGTCAAACATGAGGCCCGCGGGCCGTATGAGGCCTGCAAGGTGGATTCCTCCGGCCCACACTTGAAGAGGAAAAATCATAAGGAGGATTAAAAAAGAAAGCAAGTTTCTATCCCATTCCTGTGGTGAGTTATGATTTTTTAAAGAAATAACCGAAATACGCAATTCGGCCACTAGGGGGAGCAAAGGAAAGGAAAAACAGTTGAAACAGCATATCTCTGCACGTGCCAAAAGCAAACATAACAGCTCTGCGTCTGGGTAGGATGCCCTTTGGTTCCCTATGAGCCTTACAGCTGTTATCTTGCTATAAGGAGGATCATTAGCGACACCCTAATGACCAAAATGTTGTCAAACGTGAAGTGGAGTGAAGAGCCTTCCAGGAAAAATGGACAAAGTTTTTTCTTTCTTTCATGAAGCTGAATGTAAAGCCCAAATGCTTTGTATGTCATCAACATCGCAGTGCTCAAAGAATATGACATTAAGCACCACTAAGAGACTCACCATAAAGAAAAGTTTCTGGATCGCTTCAATGTCATATGTAAAATATTCAGTCTGTATTAATTTGAATAGACCAACTATTCTTTAATTGAAATTAATTTTATTTGAGATCCATTAGCCCCAAGTGATTAGGCTACTATGTTAATTGAGGCATTTTTTCCAACTAAGTAAAAAACTAAAACAAAGCTGTTATTTTGCCTTTACATTACTGGTCCGGCCCACTTGAGATCTGATGGGTTAAATGTGGCCCCCGAACCAAAATGAGTTTGACACCCCTGCCTTAGAGCATTACTTAATTATAAAAAAAAGTAAAACAAATGATTAATCACTTATTGATTATTGTTAAATTGATTGACTTTTAATGATATTATTTCACTTGCTCCAAAAATTGATAAATTGATTCAAAAATCTTTCCTAATGTAGCATAATTTTGCACGTTTTTAACTTTTGATACTTGATGAAATTTTGCTATGAAAATTCCTGAAACAGTGTTTTGTCTATTTTACTGATATAGTGTTATGTTTTAATCATATGAATGACTTTTATAAGTAACATAATCTGCATATATTTCAGATGACTGATCTGCATTTGCCATGTTGATTTCAAAAATAGTTATTTTTTATGTAACAATAAAGTAATTCATCTTTGGCATATGCTTTATCGATACCTTATGATTCTTAATTCTGTCTGATAAAACCTAGGAACCGGATATTTATAAATCATGTAATAAAATAGTTATAGTATAACGGGGTGGAATTATATAAATTCGCTTCCTTCCACTCCCTTTCAAGCAATATTTATTAATATGTCTAATTATCCTAAGTTTGATTAGTTACTGTATATCTGACGATTATATTGCTTTTGTGTATTATTTCTACTTAATTGCTTGAAATAAACCACTTCAAAAAAAAAAAAAGCATCTCTTTCGGCTCATGTGCCCGCAGCCGCTGCAAGTACCTTTAATCTTTTGTATCTTGGATCTTTGATGTAAATCCTAACTTTGATGAATTTTCTATAACTTTAGCTTTGCCAAAATCCAATAATAGGTAATGTTTTTGTTGCCAAATGGAATTCTTTTTAATTGTCATCCATAAAACCTTTTATTCATGTTAAGTCTGTCTTAAATTGCTGTTCTACATCAGTTCATTTCAATGTTCCACCTAAGGCATCATGAGATATCTTTGCCCCCATCATCCCTCCTTCTGCTGGTATTTTTGTGATGACAGACATTTTCTGTGCACAGCAAAGGTCAAATTCTGTATCCAGAGTTGTTTTGTGATAATAAGAAAGAAAAACTGTCTAAATAATACCAGTATGATTTCAAGTATTGACTGCTTTTAGTCTCACATAGCTCTTTGTTTGACAACTAGTCAGTCTAATAAGGCTTTTTGCACCGAAATGTCAATTCCTCCCGAGTCTTTTTCATCAGTGTACACTTTGAATGGAGATTTGGCCCTCGGTCGTTGTTCCGATCTTATCAACTTTCCTCCCCACCTCTGGGGCCAATTAAGCAGCTGGAGCTGAAAATAAATGAAATGTGGTGGCAAAACAGCGTTTACTTCAAAACCTCATGCTTAATTTGAAGAGCTCTCTCTGATCTGAAGTTGAATTAGCAGGGTTATATTCCCTTTGATCTTGCACGGTTCTCCATTTGCTGCCAACTTATTGAGTGGAGACTCCAGAGGAACAGTTAGGGATGAGTGCGTATTTTCATCTCCAACAAAGGGAGAACCCGCAGCACAAAGCAACACAAAACAACAAAAAACACATATTCACTTGGAACTCCAAACACAGTCCTGAAATGCTCTTATCAACAAACCAAACTCTAAACGAGAAACACAGTTATTCAGATTTGCTGAAACTTCAGATTCCATAGAAGTTTTATGTAAAAAAAAAAAATATATATATATATATATATTATTTTCGACCCGTTACTACAATCAAAGGTTTCCAATAATAAAGTAATCGGCTAAAAATACTATTTGCAGTAAAAAGGTTAAAATTACTGACAAAATGACTTTAGTACATTTTTTCCTAATTGCACAAAGAGTTTGACAGATATCAAACACAGCAAACTATATGAGAAAATGGTACTTGACCAGGGGTGGTGAGTGAGTCAAACATTTTGACATGTTGGCCACAAAAGTTTGATAGAAGGGCCGGACCAGGAGCACAAGCGTGGAGTGGTTTGTTAATCCACTTTATAGGAGAAAGAAATATCAATCTGGATTAAAACATGCTCTAATTTTGATGAAAGTAAAAAATAAATAAAAAAAACGCCCCTCTCATCCTCCATGGGTGGTTTCTCCTCCAAGCTCGGGTCCTCTACCAGAGGCCTGGGAGCTTGAGGGTTCTGCACAGTATCTTAGCTGTTCCTAGCACTGCGCTTTTCTGGACTGAGAGTTCTGAGATCTTTCCAGGTATCTGTTGTAGCCACTCCTCCAGCTTGGGGGTTACTGCCCCGAGTGCTCCAATAGGCTATATGCACACTCACTTCCGCATTCCAAGTCGGCCAGCCAGGTTACATCCGGCGTCGACGGCGCACATAGCGTCAATAACAACTATGGCATTTTTCACTCGGTCCGTTCAAGATGTCCCAAAGGTAACGGTCAACGACGTGAGTCGAATCATACAAAAGTTATGTCACACTTCGACAACCAAGAAAGAGAAGGGCTTCAAATTGTATGTGTCAAGCTACATCCACAATTTTGAAGGTAAGATCTGGACGTGTTCTGTGTTTACATGCCCATAGCATGCATGCTATCTAGTGCTAGCGCAGCAGGTGCAGCGTAGGCTATGTTTACTATTATGTGTCAATCACAGCCAATTTTCCTAACGCCTTTGTCAATGTCAGTTTCAAACAAGGATTCAAGCACAGGAGAGGTAACGATTAGGGCTGAGTGCTACAGATCTATGAGGAAAAGCCAAAAGCCTCACAGCTTAAGCGTAAGAGAAAGTTATACTGCAGGTTCAGCGCAGATTGGATTGGTTCATGGTTCATGAGACAGGTTACGTTTGGCAGATCAAAGTTTCTGTGAATCATTGCATCTAATAATGCTAAAGGTTATTTTAAAGACAAATTTCATTTACCATACCATAAATAACACTGGTGTGTTGGAATATTTATCGATATTTAAATATGTACGCTAATCACTGGGATTCACAGAAACTGAGTTCCGTTTTGTCACTGCATTGACACACGTTCTGTGTCCACTGTTGGGGATGATGAGTAAAGTGAGATAAATAATAATATAAATAATATTGTGGCTACAATTTTAGCTCATACAAATTGTTTAGTAGTTATTAATTGTTTTAGTAGTTAATAATTATATGTCGATGGTTCAAATTTGTTTGTTTTGTTAAACATTCTCACTGTACTCATGTATTCTCTTTTTAAAAAAACTGCACTTTTATTCTATTATAACAGATTTGTGTATTTTCAGATTGTGCTTGGGGATGCCCGTCCTGTGCAGCTACAAAGCTGCCAGTGTACCTGTGTGGCAGGTACAGCTGTGTGTAATCATGTGGCAGCACTGTTGTACCAGACTGCACATTATTGCCAGCTTAGCATCACCTCTGTTCCCCCAACACACAGCTGCACAGAGACTGAACAGAAGTGGCATAAGCCAAAATCCATGGTAACTAATGTTTTTAACAGGGTACTTTTCTACTTAATTTTCTATTTATGGATGTTTGTGTTTATTGAAAACCTTTTTTGTACTTACTTTATGGCTCATTTTAAAAAATTAAATAAAAAAAACATTATTTTGTTTTTTCCATAGGAGCAACTTGTATAAGGGTGTCAGTTCAGCTCTGCCTGAACTTTCCACACTCAGGGTGGATGAAGTCTACCATGATGTTCCAAGTGATGTGGCTCCACTGATAACTATGGCTATGGATATTAATGTTCCTCTGGTTGACTCTGCATTTGGAAAAGTGCAAGAAGGAAGTGTGTTATCCTATCATATGCCAGCAAAAAGAGTTCCAAAAACCTGTCCCCACACAGATGCTCCTTCTCCCCCACAGCTGCCACTTCAGGGTTACAGGCTGGGACCCGCTACCTGCTCTTTTGTCTGCAGTGAACATCAGCAGCACCAAATGATGTCCCTGGAAACAACATTAGAGAACGCACACAAAACAAACTCTTTGCTTCCCTAAATAATTAGATTCTGATTGCCTGTCACACTTCTCTATAGAGTGCTGTTAATTTCTCTTTTCTCCATTTCTCTTACTGGCAGTAACTCTTATTAGTTCAATCCATTTCAAAATATTTGTACATATATATTGATTCAAGTTTTTATATTTTTTCTTAATTGTTTTACTATGTTTCTTGTTGTATTAATACTAATCTATTATTAAATTACATGTTACATGTTCTTCCGATTAATTTTTTTGATAATTGGTTACCTAAAAATAGTATTTTATAACTGTTGTTTGTAAATTGGGAGCCCTAAATAAATGTTATTCAGTAAATAATTCACTGTGCATGAAAGTATTATTCTTATATTACAGATGGCTTAAAAGCATTGGTGAGGTAAAGTACATATAACATGCAAATAATTCAGTAGTTCTTTATTCAAAGAGTATGTGCAATGTACAGCAGTGCATACATAACATTAATTATAAAATTTATACAAAGTAATTTACAAAGCTAGGACGCTCTCTCCTCTCCCACACCCCCGGTCGTGAAGTGGGAAGGGTGAAATTGTTCCACTCAAACAGTGCTGGGACAGCTCCCTTGTTTAATAGCCGCCTCCCCGTCTCTGATAAGGGCTCACGAACATCATCCTTGTTAAAATGTCGGCTACATACTCGGGTATGGGGAGTAACTGTGAATTTGTCCCTCCGGATAGCTACAGGCCATTTTCGCCTGATTTCCGCGTCAGATGGAAATGTATGAAAACTAAGTAAACTTTTGTACTTGCTCGAAGCTTGACACAGAGGCACACAGCAATGCTCGGCTGTACTATAGATGGTTCGCTGAAATTTGAACGTTTTCTTACTAGTCATATTGTAGTTGCTGTTATATCGCTTTGTAAACAATCGCCTCAGCGCGAGCGGAAATGGCTTAGCAGGCTGAGATTTTAGCGGAAGTACGTCATCACCTCCGTGTGCATATAGCCTATTACCACAGGCACCACTGTCACCTTCACTTTCCAGGCTTTCTCCAGTTCTTCTCTGAGTCCCTGATATTTCTCCAGTTTCTCATGTTCCTTCTTCCTGATGTTCCCATCGCTTGGCACTGCCACATCCACCACAACGGCTTTCCTCTGTTCTTTATCCACCACTACAATGTCTGGTTGGTTCGCCATTACCATCCTATCAGTCTGGATCTGGAAGTCCCACAGGATCTTTGCCCTCTCATTCTCTACCACCTTCGGAGGTGTTTCCCTTTTGGACCTGAGCAACACCTCAGGTCGTTTCTACCTGCTGCCGTTAGACTGTATAACCTTAGCTGCTCCCAGTGAACCACGTTAACCAACATCATTGGCTCTGTCATATTTCTTTTACCCTGTGCAATAACCTGTGCAATAATATGGTCATCCTGTGCAATTTTTTGGAAATGTATGTTGGTATATTGTGTATATATGTGTGTATATTGACTCCATAGTTTTTCTTTTTTTCTTTACATATAACTCTCTGTACCTACCTACCTACATCTATCTATCTATCTATCTATCTATCTATCTATCTATCTATCTATCTATCTATCTATCTATCTATCTATCTATCTATCTATCTATCTATCTATCTATCTCTATCTCTCTCTATCTCTCTCTATCTCGTGAAAATAGAAGTCATTGAAGCAAGAAGACCCCCCCCCAAAAAAAAAACAAATCAAAGCAAAACAAAGTAACCTGGGACTGCATATCTGCCAGCTGAATCCGGTGCATTTTGACACTAATGCAGACGGATGGTGCAGGCAGACCATGGCTGGCGCTCTTCAGAATCAGGTGGTTCTCCTGACACACAGCCTGAGGCTTTGTTGTTTGTGTTTAGACTGGGGTAAAATTAAAAACAGAGAAACACATTGCCACCACCTGCATATTGGCGCGCCACACGTTGAGCCTGCATGGAGAGGGAAATCAATGACGAGTGAGGCCACTGGGTTCAAAACTGTTCTGTCTGGGAACCCTGCAGCTCAGGAGTTGTGGATTTAGTATTGGGATGTTCGCTAACTCCTGGTGGGTTTTGTGTTGTATTAGTGTTGGTTTTCATTGAGATTGATTCCCCATTAACAAAATGACACAAACAATAGATATAAAACAATAAAAAATAAATTTAGAGTCTTTTAGAAGCTATATCTAGTGCCTGCTGTTTGATGACCAAATCCAGAAACACAACAATGAAAGCGGAGACACGGCTTCCAACAGAAATCGTGTATGATTTTTTAAAAGTTACTTATTACTGTTTCTTTATGTGGCCATTATAAATAAATAAAACAGTCCCAAAGGTTTTTTTAAAAATTGTATTACTGCATTAAAAATACAACAATGTTTATTTAGCGAGGTCAAGTTTTTGCATTTGACCTTGCTAAACGTGGTTGTAATTTTCATTGTAGTAAAACAGTTAAAAAATGCTTTTTAACTGTTTCATGTATTTAAAATGTCCACATTAAAAAAAACAGTAATAAATAAATGTAAAAAATCATAAACAGTTAGTTTAATATTATGTCACTTCAGGGATTTTGGACGTTCCCTTTCTGTTAGAAGCCGTGTCTCTGCTTTCATTGTTGTGTTTCTGGATTTGTAAATTTGTAATGGGATTGCTTTTGCTTTCGTAATTTGCCCCCGGATTTGCTTTTGTGTGTCAGCACTCTGTAATTCGTTTTGTCATTTTCTGTTGTGTGTCTGTATTTGTTAATTTGTAACGAGATTGTGTTTAGTGCTTTATGACTTGTTAGTTTGTACCAGGATATCTTGTTGGTTGTATCTTAAATGTAAATGTGTCTTGCACCTCTCGGCCACCGTAGAACATGGATTATTGAGTAAAGGTGGAAAGCTGGCTTGTCTCCAGGAAAATGATTCACATGAAAAGAAAGATAATTTTTCAGATGGAGGTTGATGCTTCAAAGAGAAAAGAAATGCAGCCAGTGCTAATCATAACCCAATACAATGTTCACATCGTTGCAATAAATCCTGAAATGTTCATCTGTTGCTGTCTCCATTTTGTGACCAAATTTTACTAAAAATGTACCCATTAGCTATCGCCGTTCTGTCTGCGATGGAATAAGCGCTGGTCTCCATTAGACGCTGGCGGCCGCAATTTTTAGAACAAACCCTGGGGCTACTAAAGGCAGATACAGGGCATCCACATCCATCTTTGAAAATAATTCGGATGTTGTTTGTTTTTATGCGAGAAGCACAGATGAGGCTGGTTCCAGGCTGATGTCGTGAAATTGGTAGCATCTACAAGTAGCGGAAGGCGGGGCCTCAGAGATTGAGTCGTCTTACTTATGAGTAGGAAAAGAGTTCGCAAAAATAACTCATATTTCATAAATGATTTATTTCTTAGTGTGCCAAAGGTCATATATAATCATATATATGGATATAGGCTTAAGAAAAGCATGGTACAGGCCCTTTACAGGGTGAGTCAAACTGGAAAAAAATGGAGAAATGCAAAAAACCTCTGTTGGAAGTGTGAATAAAGACACAATCAGTCTCAGTGGAGTGTCGATAATGTAGAAAACTACAGCATTTGACAGAAAGTATGTCCTAAACAGTACCTACATTTACATGCCTTTTTCCATATGAGTGTAATAATGTTTCGGTTTAACACAAATTTCCTTTTTTTCAGCTTGAGTTCACGTGCAGAAAATATGGAAAAGTTTTGTATGTTTGTCTCATTATTATATAGCAGTTGTAAATTGACGTTCATATGGTTTTGATCTTTGACTAAATTTGGCTGTTTTCTGTTGATGTTTCCATTTAGCTCTAGTGTTTTTTTTTCAAGTATCATCTGTTTTGGTTAAATTTGTTTTCAGATTTTCTTCTTTTGCTCTTTGGTCTGTGGCTGCTGGTTTCCTGCTTAACATTGTTGTCTGTTTCTTGTGTTCATTTTAAATCAACATGTCAGATTAAGTCAGAGTGTGCAGCATTGGCTCTACTAAAATGGAAGCTGGTTCCAGGCATCATGGTTCCCCAAGTGACAGAGATCCTGCAGAAGTTGGTGGCTTTTTCTCCCAGTTTCATTAAAATCAGATCTGTATTTGACATTTCCTGTCACGGAGGTCTGTGCTCACCAGAATCCATGGTCCTGAAATACCACGCCTTATTGATGAAAGCAAGCTGCTGCTTGTTTTGCAGGAGAATTATTGTTTCTTTGTTCTCTTTTTTATAAGATTTTTTGAACAAACCTAAGGTTTTCTCACATCTGCTAGAGATGTTTACCTCAATTTTCAGAATCTGAGGCCAAAATTTAACTTTTAAAATGTACTTGAACTTTTCTGAACTAGAATATATTTTTGAACAGTTTTCCATTTTGACAACTAAAACCTGGATAGATCATTTGATTAATGGCATTCAGGTGACAAGGGTCGTATTGCACCAGGTTTTTCTGCAACAGTTGTGAACTCAAAAAAACAAGAACACTTGAGGTCTGTTCTCGAAATGGCAACCATCAAATGGTGCGTGGAAGGCGCAGGTCAGTACCAAATTATACTCCAATCTTTCATATTTAAAGTTCACTGAGCTTTTGGAATGACTTAAAATCAAACTCTGCAAGTATCCAAAGCAACCCACAGGTCAGTCTATGTTTCAAACATGTCAGAAAGTCAATAATCTGTCTTAGATATAGCAGGAAGCAGTTACTATGCTTTCTGTACATAACAAATAATCAATAAAACAAATAAAACAGCCTTTATTTTGAATGTCGATGTCAGTCATGGTCTGTGCCTGGTCACCACTCTCATATCTATCCATCAATCAATCTAAAGAAGAATTTTTCTCAGGTCAGAGGAATTAGAGAAAAGGCTCATATTGTGCTTTGCCAGTTTAATATGTGGGAGGTTTTGCTGTTTGAGGAACCTTCCCAGCAGCCCTGCCTGTGACCTCTGGAGAGGACGGATAATAACTTCAATGCAGAGAATGTTCAAAGTTAGTTTGCCCTCCACCCACAGCTATATCTCCAACTTTTTTATTCACTTTCAAGCTTGCGCTCTCTTGGTCGCTCCGATTTTCTTTTTTTTCTTTGCACACACACACACTATCTCTGCATCTCGCTGTGTTTGCATCCAGTACATTTCTTTCTCCCTATCTCTGTGTGAAAGAATCATACTTTACCTGTATGGGAACATGAACATTTGTTGCTTCTCCAGCTGTGGCAAAAATAGATATTTATACCCAAAAGGATATTTTGTTGTATATCCTGTTTTCTCAATATTTATAGTTTTATTATCTTTTTTTTTATTAGTAAGTGCATCTATTTAAATGTCCTTTAGACATAAAAGTAATTGGTGGGTATTCATTTTTGTATTTAAAAATGAACAAAATTGTTGATTTATAATAAACAAACATCTTACACAGTTTTCTTAAGTATTTATTTCACACATGATATTTGATATGACTGTGTTAAAATCCAAAACTTCCCTTGACAAAATGTATTTTTATGAACCAAAAGAGTAGCTATCTTTTATAGAAATGTTATGTCTGCAACTCTTTCTACAACACGCTAAAGGGGCTTAGCCCATAGTGTTCACACTGGACAAACAGGGAGGGGCCTCTTCTTCCTCTTCTTGTTCTTTTTCCACTGTGCATATCCGCCACATACAGTTGAAAGAGGATTGACGGGAAATGTTGAAGCGGTGCAAATCTCCCAAATCCTGCTCCATGCTCCACGAACTATGAAAGAGTTGATGTCATATTATTCTGGCACAAACTGCAGTTATTCATTTCTCCTCCATGATCAATTTTCAAACAGTTAGCACTTCTGTGACTTAAAGGGGACGGACGCCATCCATTCATCACTACCAAAGCCAAGACCTTTACTGGTCAAAAGGGTTGTAGAAACGTCCATGGCATGAACACAAACGTTTTGAACGCAGAATCCTGAAACACACGTTTACATAGACTGTCAGTGGAAGTGGTTGCTTGTAAGTGTATTGCCAAGGGCGGTATGAATGTAGCTTTACACATTACTAACATAACTTTACTTATATTCTAGCTTTGGTTTCAGGATGATGTTTTTGGACAAATTCTTCTGCTGTTTGGTTTCTTGATAGGAAGTCAAGTTTTGGAAAAGGAGTAGAAATAGGGAGATACTTTGATAGAAATGCCAAGTATTAGTAAAATAGCTAAAATTCAAAACTAGCAAAAACCAAAACCGAGATGCCTGAATTCAAAGAAAAACTCAGATATGGAGGAGATCTTATCTGAGGGAGCAACAGCAACTATGGACTTAAATAAACTAATGAACTCAAAACAAATAGATGTGGAAAATCCAGTGGGAAATATTAACAGGGACACAGAAATACAGAGATAGAATAAAAAAATAAAAAAGCAAAACAGCAACCAAAACCACAAAACCAAAACCACTAGAACAGGCTGTGGTGTGTCCTGGACCACCTCCAGAACAAGAGCGGGACTTTGAAGGGGGCGGTGATGACGACGACTCCCCCTCATGGCCAGACAACTCCCCCTCATGGCAGGAGCGGAGAACTGGGCCTGGTCAAAATCCCAGCATGCCCTGGTCCTCTCTGCTTCCAGGTAGTAGGCCTCCCGCAAACGCATATCCCGCTCTGCTGGGTCCAGGAAGAATTGTGGCTGGTCAATTCTGTCAGGTTGGGAGGGGCTGGTGAGCGTGAAGGACCCAAAATGCAGAGACCGGAGGCACATGTTTCCAGGGCAAGGGGTTTAGTCTTAGCTTTGTTACCCTGCAGAGCAGGGTAACAAAGCTAAAACTAACTGTGGGCATAGCATGAACACACGGCAGAAGGGAGTTAGGGAAGAGACGTTAATGGACCAGCACAAGAGGAAGGCAGAGACAAGACTTAAATACAAACAGTACTGACAAGACACAGGTGAACAAGATCAGAAGAGATTGGGATCAGGGAAGTAAAACTCAAAAGCATGACCTTTCAAAATAAAACAGGAAACAGAACTCAAACATGACAGAAACAAGACGGAAAGCAAAAATCAATACAAAGAAACCCAAACCATGACATTTAGGAAGAGAAGAAAAACAGCAATGTGTTTAACTAACAGAGGGCAGGTCTATTCCTCTACCTAAAACGGAACTTCTTTTAAAAAATAAATCAGTATTATGAATAAAACAGTATAAAATAAATCCTCCGTTGTCTCGTTTGTGCACTCAATTTGTTCTCTACCTGGGTAGGATAAGTGAATGTGTGGGAATGTTCCTTATCTCGTGTCCTGTAAGGTTGGGATCAATCCTGTTGAGGGGAATCAGAAACAGCTGGCCACACTGTACTTCAATCTTCAACTGGATACTCTCGTTCTACGCCTGGCTCGCCATCGACCTCCAGCGATGACTTGAAGTCCGAGCTACAATCGAGGGTCATCAAAACAATTCTGCACAGAATAATTCAGACACATTTTAATTTATATTCTAAGTGAGATCTCGAATTTTCTATAAATTCAAAATCTTTTGTAGTTTGGAAATTGTTTTTATGGTTTTTCTTTTTTTAGTAGTTTACCAAAACCAATTTACAAACAAAAAATTCAGTAATCCTTCTGACAAGTATTACTATTTGTAAAAGGAATTTCCTTTTCCACAATCTATGAAAATAACTTTGTAAGAAGTATTACAAAAATTTATTAATAAAGTTTTAACAAAAATAATTATTATAACCATCGTATAACACAATTATTTAAAACAATAAATACTGTACCTCAAAAACACTTTTTTAATTAACTTATCAAAAATACATATTTATGCATATGTATACTAGAAAGAAATCAGATAAACATTTATAACAAAGTTAGGACCTAAAGTAACATTTTCTACATACTCCGAATTGTTTTGTTCCCCTATTTAACAGAATTTTATTTAAAACATAACCGTCAACTCCATTTTACAGCTCTTTCCTCACCGGAGTTTCCAAGAACACGACACGTACACAACGTAGCCGCTCTGAAAATGTTCTTTCCGCACACAACATAGCCGATGTCAAAAAGCCCAAAAACAAAAAGTAGCCTCTTTTAATTGTTCAACTTATTTTTTCTTCTTTCTTCTATAACGCTGCCGATCTTTCTCTGCTGGTCATGCAGCTCCTTGTCTGCCTCGTGCTTACAAGAAAATGCAGAGACAAGATGGCGCCCACAGAGCCCTGCATGGTATGCCTGGAGGGCAAAATATCTCTATCGTTAATGGAAAATTAACCATTTAAAATTAATTAATCCTTTTAAAAGTGGGCTACAGAAACATTTAATTTTTGTTAAAGATTAAAGTTTTAAAAGTAAATCACACAAATGGCTCATTATATGTCACAATGTGTATATTTTTTAAAACATGTCTTTGTCACAGCAGGAAACATTTTATCTTTATTTGTCATTTTTTGGGGGCAAAACTGATATTTTCTAAGCTGATGTTTAAATCTCTATTAATTTATACTGTGTTTTTTTTGTTGTTGCAATTGTTCAATCTTCTTTTTGTTTCATGTTTGTATTTTTCTCTTTGTTCTGCAGGAGTTGCTAGACATGCTTAACACCAACTTTCAACCCGCTCCTCTTTTTTTTAAAATCTGCTGTCAGCCTAGTTTGGTTTGTAAATTGCTTTTTCGTTTGTTAATATGTAACCTACATTTTTCTCTTGGCAGCCGTCATGCTGATGCAGCCGTTCACTCAAAATGAAACTGTAAAACAAGCGTGGATTGACAGGGGTTAGCCCCAACAGCAGTGAGTTTCCACCTGCTGCAGCCTTGTCATAACCTTGCTGAATATTTCATATCCGCCAATTTCTTCCTGTCACACTTTTGAAGTGGTGGCATGGAATTTTACAAATGTGACATTTCGAGGGAATTGTTATTTTTCCTTCCTTTTATTGTTTTGTTTTGCTTTTTTTCTCCCACTACAACAATGTCAATTTAACACAAGCCGCTCATCAAAAGCCTGCTCTCTGCCAGCTGCTGAACAGAAAGCCTCTCTTTCAGAGCAGTCTGTTGTCATATGTTTAAATTATGCATCCATATTTTAATAGACAGGAATATGATTACTTAGTTTGACAATGTAGGGGGAGGGGGCATGACAAGGGGGGGTGAAAATCCACCAAAATTCATTTCAAACATTCATGCATATTTAATAGGCTGGGTGCAAAGACTTCACACGGCAGTATAATCCCAATGTGCGCTGAGTCGTTATCGCTGTCATAGGCAATATGCAGTAATTCTGCCACAGTGCTCCTCTTTGGAAGACCAAACAGTGTGGTTCTGACTCTCAACAGCCAAAATGCTTTCCAAAGTCAAAGCCCACAGCCTCCCAGCCATGTGCACACAGACATCCCACTACCCCCCCCCCCCCTTCTCTGCCTCACTTTGTACTCGACAGCACTCTGGTCCTCTCTGCCACTATCTCTGCTTTGTGACGGGTGTGAAAGGGTGATGCGTGGGTGAGGCATCCCATCTCAGAGCGTCTCTAAAAATCACTGCAGCTTCCCCCCCCCCCCCTTCTTCTTACCCCTCCCTGCAACCTCCCCACAACCCCAGCACTTCAAGGTGACAAACAAAAATACAAACCCGGTTTTCACTTTCCTCAAACTCTGGAGACACTCAGCCTCAGAGCGAAGATATTCATCAAATGGAACTACGCTGAAGCATTTTTACCAACTTCTCTTGTGTCTTTTCTCCTGGGAAATTTTCAGTTGTCACACTCCCCTTGTATCCCCAGACCCCAGATTCAGAAAGTGATTAACAAAAATGCCAAAGAGTTCTGCCTGGACAGCAGTTAGACTAAAGAGGGAAAAGCAGCAGGAGAGAATGGCGGATGAAGAGCACTTAAAACTTACTCACAGTGTTTGCTTTTAAGCTGTTATGTACATCTCTGCTTTAAGGATTAACTTTTACGGATGACTGAGAGGAAATCATGTGAAACTCAGGGTGCACTCTGAAAGTAGTTATTCTTCTATTGTTAAATTTGATAAAAACCTGTGAAAAAAACTTCTTTCATTTATCTTTAAAATACCCACTCAGATGAAAATTGTGTTTTTGTTGTTTCTAACATCTTTTGGCATTTTTCTGATGATGGACACAGTTTAAGACAATTAAACTCCAAACTGCATTTCTGAGTATTTCTTTATTTAAATCATTGTGAATCAGGAGCAGATAAAAATATTCGAGATTCTTTTGAAGTAGACAGCTGCGTGTCTAGAATTCTTTTTAGGGGAGGGGGTAGATATGAGCACGGGTTTGGGAAACGGGGCATATTTAAATGACCCAAAACTTATCCAAATAATAGACATTAGTGGCCCTCATCTCATAAGTGGCTTAAACACCCAAAGGAAAATTCAAACAAGCCAATGCAAACTCTCAGACCTTTTGATTAATATTAAAAAGTACAGAGTATTCAAAAAGGCTTTTCCCCTCACACTGATGAGGTTTCAACCGCGACAGGGCAGAGTTTTAAGATTCAGCTTTGGCATTAAAAGGAACAAAAGCGTTCAGTTCCATAGCAGCTTGACATTCAATCGAATTTATTTCACATTTACCAATATTTTTTTTATGTGAGATATAGTACTACAAAGTTACACAGCTTAAAAAACAAGATTTGTATGACCATGTCAATGTATTCAGATGGAACCTTAATACGTCCATTAAAAACATTACGTTCTCACACTTATTCCATTCTCACACATAACCTTATGAACTCACTGCTGACCGTGAAGGCTATTGCTCAGTTCCCTCCGTTTTCTCACTCGTTTTCTTGACTTTTTTGCTTCCTGTAATGTAAAAAATTGAAATATTTTGTGACCTTTTAATTTTTCCTCCTATTTCTCTCTCTGTTTCCACTTGTTGATCCTGCAGAATTAAAGCAAAATTTTCTGTCTCAAAATAACATTTTTAGTTAACACTATAAATTGAGCAATATAAGGAAATTTGTATTCTAGTTCCCAGACTCCCGTCTGTCAGATTTTAATTGTTTTCTGCTTCAAAGGAACAGTTTCTGATTAAATGTAAAATGATTCTACCCAAGTTGTGGTAATCCATTGAATCAGGTGTGATGAAATGCTGTAGGTAACCACCTGAAATCTAAAACGGTATAAGATTTAACCCTGTGTCAAACTTAGATGACCCCACCCTTACATTGACGTTTTATTCCTACCATGACAAAGGTGGATAAAGGTGGAAAGATTTCATGTAATCCATGGACACCAGTGAAGATCACAAATCATTGAAGAAAAAAGGTTCAGAGCACTGTCTAGTGGGTCTAGATGACCCAACTCACAATGTTAAAGTGCCTAGGATAGCACAAGGGTTAAGGACAGGGAGTCCACATGAACACATTATCTACGCCTTCAATGCCCACAGATATACTGTAATTTAAGGATATATTTATCATTGTGGCTGTTACGGCCCCCGACAGGCAAACCTGTTCCAGTCTAGGGGAAAATCACGAAGGGGCCAAAACATATGGACGATGGACACCAAATAAGTTTAGGATCACAGGTTATTGAGTGGGAGAAATAACCTGTGCTGGTCCGAACAAAAGACAAAACAGAGGGATTGGAGCCTTGGCCAAACACAAAATAATTCAGGGAGACAACTGACCCAGCCACGTTGACCGTCGGAGTCAGCTGCTCCCTACTAAAGCTGCCTAACAGAATCTAACTATTGAAAATAAATAAACAAAGCCCGCAAATAAGGACTACCAAGGTCCAACCCCAAACTAAAATAACAAAACCCAGCAGTATAAGACTGCTGAGGACCAAGAGGGAATTAAAATGGAAACAAGCCAACCAGCGCAGCTCCAACACAAAACAACTGCTCCTCAGCCTCCTGCTCTGCTCTCTCTGCATGCCTCTCCTTGGTTGAGGCCTCCTCTGACTGAAATACCTGGCAGATGCAGATCAAGATCCATTGGTCACACCTGCCAGGTGAGCAGAATGAAAGGGGATGCAGCAAAGCAGCAGCAGCAAGACATAACAGATGCTAAATTATTTAAGTCCTATTGATAACATTTGAACCGCCTGTAGGAGAAATGTTTCCATGACCTATGTTCAGGCTGGTATACTAACACTGACATGAAATATTCACCTGCAACCAAACTTAAGTTATTCCATACGTTCTTAATGCCTGTAATACTGTTTGTTGGTTCAAATATTTTTTTGCGCTTTACTTGTTTCAATATAGTTTGATGTCTTGACTTTACTTAACTTAAAAATTTGTTAGTGTTCCCCTGGTTATTTGTGTTTCACTATTCCCACCACGAACAACCATTTTCTTTGTAATTTTAAAATTGAATTTTCCATTCAACACAGACATTAGCTGTTAAAACCAGCTACTGTATAAATTGTATGTTTGGGCTTTTTATCTTTATTAACAGATCAATAGGTTTTCTATCGCCTCCATGGCATTTGTCACAAGGAGGCTAAAAGGGCAATGTTGGGGCACATTTGATTGGTTGGATGATGATGCAAACATTTGTGGAACTTGACTATGACTCTATAGGCTTCCAGAATGCCTACAGAGGCCAAAAAGGTAGAGGACTCAGACGGGTTGAGGGGAAGTTGTTGGGAACTGGTGGGGTTTTGAAGAATCCAAGTGCGAACACAAAAAAGTAGAGTGTCGATCAGGTTTATTTTTATGAGGCAGAGGGGATGAATGGAGGAGAGGAAAGCTGGCCGACAGGTGAACAGACTGGCGGAGCTTGCAGACAGGCAGGAAGGCAAGCTAACGGGCTGGCTGAATTTCATAAGGCACAATAATCAGGTGACGTGATGATGAGAAGCAGGTGGGGAGTAGTCGCTGAGGAGGCACACCCACTGAACCACAACAGTACCCCCCCCCCCCCCCTCGACGGGAGCCACCGGGCGACTAAAACCGCTCAGGATGATGACAGCGCAGATCTCGGATTAGAGAGCTGTCCAGAATGAAGGATCAGGGCACAGAGAAACATTCCTCCGGGCGACTAAGACCGCTCAGGACGATGACAGCGCAGATCCCGGATGAGACAGGCGTCCAGAATGAAGGAGCGGGGCACCGAGGAACATTCCTCAGGGCCGTAACCCTCCCAGTCAACAAGAAACTGGAGCCCCCGACCACGCCGACACACATCCAGCAGGCACCGGACAAAGAGATGTAGAAATGTGGCAAACAGGATGGATCTTCATATCAGGAAGCAGCCTCAGCTTAACCGCAGATGGATTGAACACCGCCAGGACCTCAAACGGGCCAAGAAAGCAAGGTGATAACTTCCTGGACTCCGTACGCCGTGGGATGTTGCTAGAAGAAAGCCAAACTTTCTGGCCAGGAGGATGGCGCAAAGGACCTCTTAGCATCAGCCGTGCAACAGCTGTGCGCCTGAGTATGAAGCAGGGCACGACGGGCCATCCTCCAGACCCAACGACATCTCTGGATGTGAGCCTGAACAGAGGGGACTGCAACTTCCTCCTTTTGGGCAGGGAACAGTGGTGGCTGGAACCCTAAGGAGCATTTGAAAGGGGACAGACCGGTTGCAGAACTGACCAGTGAATTGTGGGCATACTCCACCCAGTCCAGCTGTTCACTCCATGACGAAGGTTTTGCTTCCTCCACACACCGCAGAGCTGTCTCCAGATATTGAAATTCATCCATTATTGCTCGCCATTATTTTTGTGCCGCAAAGCTAGTTTGGGGTCGTAAGCGTTCTCGTGAGCGTGCAAACAGAAGTATCAGCAACGGGGAGGGGGCAGGGTTGCTCTTAACCAACAGTCCTTCCCACAAACCGGAATGGTTTTTCTAATGAGCTACTGCCGCTGGGCAAAAGACAACAAAAACTTCAAAATCATAAATTAGAGACTGCTCACCATTTTTGTTGCACCGATAATGGTAGGTTGGGGTTGTGAGGAGCTGAGAACAATTTTACAAAAGAAACAAAAATATGGATGGAGTGGGAATTTAAGTAAAAATGACTGGTTGCATGGACAGATATTTTTATTACTTTCTAGTCATTTTCTTTTAAGCATTAGCTTTCTTTTCCTTTTTTTGCATTGTAGACTAATTTTTGATCTAATTTTACACAATTTAGATTTCATGTAACACACTGAAACCTATATGTCAGTTTGTGTCAAGGTTATTATAGTTAACAAAAATGAACGAAAGAACTAAAACTAGAACTGAAAAACATTTTCATTAACTGAAATAAAAATAAAAACGAGAGTTTTAAAAAAAAGAAAACTAACTAAAACTGTTTATTGTGTGTATAAAACGAACTGAAACTAACTAATATTAACCCCAAAAAATACTTAGTTTTCGCCTTTGTAAATACACAAGTCTTTTGGGTTGAAATAAAGTCTATTTACTTCACCCTGCTAGTTTTACTGTGTATTTGACCCTTACGGCATCACGTTGTCTGTGACGTCACATGACGTCTGTCAGACACTGCCGGCTAGCGTGGTCATAGACATTTACATGAGCGTGATGGCTGCATTAACAGTTGGTAGAAAGTGGGAGAGTCCTATTTGGGACTTTTTTGAATATAACAGCGTCGAAAACTAAAGTAAGTGCCTTGTAGTCGAAGCAGGAGACAAAATTTGTGGAACGCTCCTCAAAGGGAAAAACCCTACGAATCTAAAAGTACATTTAAAAAGCGCACGCAAAAACGCAAATCAACAGTACCTAGACAAGCTAGCCTGTCGCCCGCCCTCCCCCGAAAAAGAAGCGAGAGCAGATAACGTAATGCTGTTATCGGCTGTTGTATTTTAATTTAAGGATGGTTGTCCTTGTGTCCTCTGAATAATAAGTGTTTCAAAATGTATCTTTGATTGAGTTTTTATAATACAATACTTATTCTGGTGATTTTGAATCATGCACCTGACAAATATGCTAATTTACAAAAAAAAAAAATACTAAAACTAATACTAAAACCAATAAAAACTAAACTAAAACGAAGCAATTTCAAAAAATAAAAACTAATAAAAACTAGTAAAGCTGCCTCTAAAAACTAATTATAACTAAATAAATTTAAAAACAAAAATTCAAAACGAAATAAAAACTAAAACTAATAAAACTAATAAAAATCGGAAACTATTATAACCTTGGTTTGTGTACAGACGTTATTTCCATTTACACCATGAATATAAATGGATGTTGCTACCTCTTTTAAACCTCTCTGTCTCAAGTGAAAACTCAAAAATCACCATCACTCATTGCTCAGTTCCATCAATCATCTCTCCTCGTCTCTGCTTTGACAACAAAGTGGATCTTTCTTTGAAGCAAAACAATTAACCCGGCTCTGTCACAGGAACGGCTGCTGAGTACCTCACTTCCTGTGAAAGCGAGCCAAGTTTTTGATGCATTTCTCACTGCTGTCCCCAGCACTGCCTCAGCCGTCTCATGGTGATGCTGGCTGGCTATCACTGTTGGCCAGTCCTCTTGCTGTTTGAGATGCGCTCCCTGTGCTTCAGTCTGCAGGGACAGTGTGACAGGCTTATCTCCCTTGATGCTCACTCACCTGAAAAAGTGGATAAAAAAAAGCTGAAGGGCTTTGCAGCTCCTCCGGATGCCTTCTTGCAAAACTGAAACTCACACATGAAAAACATTCAATTTCAAGAAAACGTTTCATTCAAAGTTTGCACAGTAAAAATTTCAATGGTAATCACCAGCTAAACCAAAATGTAGTTTTGCCTAAATTGCAAATGCATAAATATAAAAAATCTATTCCTTTATCACTGTTTGTTCTTTATTCTTACCGTGTAAGTTGCATCCCTGCTTTTTTTATTTCCCTGCATTTCTCTTATTTGCCTGCAGCAAATTAGAGAAATGTAATAAAGAAAGCCGTCTCCAACCCTCCAGGGAGCTTTATATCTGTGTAACGGACAGCAAACAAATGTTCTTTTGGCTGCTAGATAGCAAGAATAGTGTTAATTACTTCTGCTCATGATAGATTAATCTATTCTCCTATAAACACCTTATATGTTAGCCATTCTTAATCGATGCAGTGATGAATTGGATCCTTTTCTGCCAAAACGGAGTATTCTTCCTGCAGGTTTCTTCTGCAAAAATTTGGTTGGGGGGATAAGGAAAAGTAAAAACGCGCTCCGCATGTGTTTCTCTGCTTTTCATAAGTTGATGAGACAAGGAATTAATCAAAGCAGAGCCTTATTGTTAGTCAATTAGGAGTGATCTGCATAAAACCGTGTCAGTCTGCGTGGGTATGCAAGGAGGTGAGCAGCTTTAATGTGTCAACAGACATCGAATCAGACAAGCGAGTCATCCAGTACATATCAGAAGTGTGTGACTGCTCCGCACCAATTAGCAAGCATTATATGTTTTCTTTTTAAAGAGAACTATGATGATCAATAAATAAATCTATTTCTTTTCATACAGTAAGTTCCCATTGTATAGGAACAAAAGGTTTCTATTCAACCAACCCCGCCCTTCCAAAGTGAAAAGAGACATTTTATTTGAGTATCAACTTGTAAAACTGGGGGGGGGGGGATCACCAGCGTACATGGATCTATTAGTCTACAAGTGGATGCATCAGAATGGAGCAGAGCAGTGAGCTTGTGGCTCACCAACTGTATCTTTTGAGTCTCTGCTACAGGCTTTTTCCAATGGTATTTTATTTGTCTGTCTGCTCCTGCTTCACAACAATTTGAAAAGAGAAATACTCAGAAACACAGTTTTTTAACTTAATTTTCTTTACATATATTCTCTATCATCAGAAAAACATGTTAGAAAAACACCGAAAACACAGTTTTCATTGGAGTGGGTCTTTGAAGTCAGTAAAAAGGTAAAACAAAACAATGTAAAACTGAAGAAATATTTTGTTTGGAGGAAAATCTTCAAAATATGCTGGATTTCTTTTTCCGGATTACTTTCTTAGAAAGTAGAGAGGTGTTGGGGAGTGAAAAAACCCACAATCCGGCTTCCTAGTGTGTGGGGGGCACCGAGTGAAGACATGTCTGAGATCCCCAATCTATGAAAGACAAATAAGTATCTATACTCTTCGGTGTTAAATGCTTTTGGCTTTTTGTGGTGAGTATCTGGATTTTTTTTTGTAGTTATTTTAGAACATGATTTGGGTGTTTGCTGCTGTGGATGCCGGTGCACGTAGATATTTCAGGACAGTTGCACAAACACAAAGTATTTCATTAGTATCTTGTCTCTCAGGTTTCCATGGAAACAAGCTTGGTGGCTTCACACGTGTGGATGTATTGCAGACACGAAGGTCTGTCTTCTCACTCTTTGGGTGATTGAGAAAGAGAGAGACGATTGATAGCATATGGCAGCGGCAGAATGTGCAGGAGTGTGTCTACTGTCTGCATATGGTGGCTCATGCACTTTCAGCGCTGCTGGCGTGCACAAGCGAGTGCGGAACCTGTGCAGAGCAAACAGGGGCTGACCACACACAGGCATTTGCATGTGTGCATGGATCTGCATATTGAATTTAGCTGGAGCAACCTTACAAATTGCAGCAGAGTGTTTGTTTTCATGGGCACACGTGTATTTGCATAAGCATGCAGACATGCGGCTGTTTGTCATCACTCCTTTGTATGTGTGTGAGAGTCAAAGGGTCTCAGCAGCGTCGCATTTTTCGAGTGTTTGGCTGTGGAGAAAATGTTTGAGTCTGCATCAGTTGCATCTGGAAGCGTGTGCTGACAGAGATATGCGCTGGCAGAAGATAAGCAAAAACACAAATGCAAAGTGGTCTTTATTGAAGCTGAGCATCTGGTGATCATGTTTCTCATCACACGAAGCACGAACACACGGGCACACACTTTCATCTGTCTTTCTCTATGGCATTGAATCATCATCCGTCAGCAAAGAGCTGCTTCACTATCTCAGCCAGCAGAAGCAAATCGCTCTCCTGTGGCATTTCAGCACCTAGAAAGAGAAATTTCATTTGACCACTTTGACATAAACACAGATAACTCTGCCCACTAGAAAAAAATAAATAAAACAGAGTCTCAAGTGACATTGTTTGGCCTGCATGCGCTACCCGCACTTGTTGCCCCCCCTTTAACGCTTTTTACCTGCATCCTCATTGGCTGAGTTGCTGCTTTACTCTACCCGTCTGCCACCCTGTCAGAACTCAATGTGACAAATTCAGGAAAGAAATAAAAGGCTTTTTTTTTCTTCCAAATGGCGGCTTTTCTGTTGGTTTTAGCTCCAAACCAACCTTTTTATTTTTTGGTCACCTGTGGATATCAAACAAGTCAATGTAATTTTTATAAGAATCTGCAAGATAATTTTTTGGATTTCTTCAGCAACCATTGATTGTAAACAAAGACGGACGAAGCTTTGAAAATACCTTACCTCCGGCTCCAGTGAAATGAAGCCAATTCAGTCACCATTTTTCCGCATTATAACTGCGGCCATTTGGAGTCAGTCGACAGTGATTGGTCCAAGGTGGTCTGAGTCACGTTTCTAGGGCAACGACTGTCGCCAATCATGAGTAAGTTAGTTCGAAGTCCACACCCCTTCCATTGAGAGCGGCACAGGAGAATCTGTCAATCAAATGTTCCAGGTGGGGACCTGCGGGCACCACATGATTTCATTGAGGCATTTGATTGGTCAGTTTATAATTTGAATGCCTTGCAAATAAGAAAAAAATATGATACAAAAAAAGATAAGCAAAAAGAGGATAAGAAAAATGTATCAGAACATAAATGGTTATTCTGACAAATATAGCTAATATAGCTGTTTATTTTTCAATAGAAGTCTACGGGATTTTGGCATCTTGGTGCCAGCAAGAACTTCCTGCAAGGTGGGAGGGGTCAACCGCGCCCACATTCCTACTATGTTTATATTGTGTGTCATATAGTTTCATTCAGCTTGAGCCAACGATTCATGTATTACATGTTCACAATATTCTGGTAAAATATGTGAGAGTGACTTAAGCAAGCTCGCCATTCTCGCTAACGCAACTTCTAAATCCAACATTTTTTCCCCAAGTAGCTTCCGATTGATGCTCGAAGAGTTAGGAGATGGATCGAAATCCCTAGGAGAAGTTTAGGTTATATTCAGACTGGACACATTTGGTTTGCTTAAAGTGAACCATTTTGTTTTCCCTGATTATCTAGAACATATTTTCAGTCTGAATACACCCAAGTGGACCCTGGTCGTGGAATGGAAACCGCTCTGGGACCTGTCTTTTAAAGTGGTCTTGGTTAGTTTCCTATCGGACTGAGCTCCAGTTTGCTCCAAGATTTCTCAGTCTGAATAGTCTCCTTGCTTGGAGTGAAGCAAACTAGACTAAAACGGCCACCGTTGCCGGGCATTACAGGACATAAACACAGTAGTGGAGCAACAATAAGGCACAGTAAATCATTGAAATGTAGTTGAATGAATGCAAAACAACTTTTAATGTGTAATATATTGCTTCTCCCGACAATCTATATGTCTTTAACACTCATCGGCGTACCTTCGTAGCTGATGTCTCCTCCAGTATGCATTTGCGGTACCAAGATAGCAAAAGTATGTGTTGTACCTGACGTTGATACAGATGTTCAAAATTGGTCAGCAAAATATAAAGTTAGAATAAGTGAACTATTCTGATGAGGTGTGCACAAGAACTTGTATTATTATTTCTTTTGTTCTGCCCTTGGAATTCCTGGCCAATAACTGAAGAGATCTTTACTCACATGGTTTTGTTTACAAGCTTTGGTTTGAAACAGATATGTCCAGTAAAGAAGGCAGTCTGAATTAAGCCCAAATGCAAAGTTCAGGACTCAATCCGTATCAAAATAAGTGGACTCGGTCCATACCAAGTCTGATTACACCCTAAATGTGTAGACTAAAAGTGATATTTTTGTCATTCGGGATGCCCAAATTCATTTTTCCTGGAGACTAAATGTGTGCAAATTTTGGGTAGTTTTTGCGTATGTGTGATGTTTTGCTGAAAAGCGCAATAAGAAAGAAGAAATGTAAAAACAACCTGCTCCTTGCAGTCGACTGCAGAACATAAAAACAGAAGCCAATGAGGCCTGAGGCGAGTCAGGGGACTTTTACATGACGGCCAATTTACAGCAGCTCTGATCTGGCTTTTATTATTTATTCATGTCCAGTTCTCCAACATTAATGCACTCATTCTTTCTCAGTTTCAGAGTCTTTTCAGCTTTTGACATCCTCTGGACTCTTTTTTTGTGTTTGCTTTCTTAAAGCCTGAACTCTTGTCTTTGTTACATCATCGTGGTTTCTTCGAGACGCGCCTTCGCAGGCACGGCGGGTAATCCTCAAAACCAGCAGGATATTAGCGGAAGCGAGGAGAACCTCAGAACACAGTCCTCCATAGATCTTCAGATGAAAAAAATGACAAATAAACAGATAGCAGTAGTAGAATCAGAGTCTAACAATAACACAGGAGAAATGAAGAGCGGTTTGAATGTCTGATTTTTTTCCCAGCTCTCAATGCAATTAGCCATGAATTCAAGACAAGTTCAGCTATGCTTTTGTCTTCATAAAATGACAGATGGAACAGAAGAAAACCCAAACAAAGTTGAGCTCATTCTATATTTTTCATGGGAGCAGCTGCCTTACTGCTGCTAAGTGTCTGATTTCCTCCACCTGTGCCTGCTACTATATATCTCTACCTCTGCCCTTCATTCTATGCTGGATCATTGTGCTGTAATCTTTTAGTCAACTCATTGTCTAATGTTTTTAGACACATCGCTACGTGGAATGTATTTACAATGCATGGAAGACACGTATGACATTGAGATATCAGGTTTATTTAGAGTTCTACAAAAGCATTGGTAATATGTCTCCATGTCTGGGTTCATAAGATCATTCAGAGACTCTCCCACTACAATGAAATCGACCATCTACTGTAGGAGCTGCATCTAAATGACGGTCGCTTTCAGCAGTACTTCCTTCTCTCTGTGACCCAGTTTGATGACTTGCTGTCCCGCAGTAGTCAGAGGAGGGAAAAAATAAAATAAGAATACAAATTAGAGGAACTTAGTATTATTCTCCCCCATGTTGGTTTTGGACTCCACCTGCGTCCACAGTTAAAAAAATACCGTCAGGAAAAAAATACTGTCAGGATGCGCCAGACATCGAAAACACACTGCAGGACACTGATCGTATCTGTGCATTGACACAACATTAAAACTGGACACCCCCTGACGCAAAACCTCATTTGCTGTGAACACAGCTATAGGAGGTGCAGAAAATGATACACGAGTGAGCTTTGATATTTGGAAGAGTAATCAGAAAAGATTGATAGCATTGGTGGTCCTGTGTACAAACCTTAGACTAAAATGTGTGAATCTTTATCCTGGAATCCTTTAATTTCTCTACATTTTAGCCTAGCTGTGACCCAGCGAATCTTCACAGCCAAGTTTTCCCCTTAATCAAGGCAGAGTGTGACGTCTAAAAATATCATTCTATTTTATTTAAAGGCTCTTTTCTCTGCACTCAAAACCGTTCAGATAACAACCGGGACTATCCTAAAAGAAACAATAAACAAATAAAAATACATAAACTGATTGCACACTTGTTTAGGCTTTTATAGACCCCTTGCATGTACCGTAACAACAGTGCCTGTGTGAATGCCCTCTTACCACTCACCAACACAAACACAATGCTGAACAGCTGGGCTGTGAGGAAAACATTGTGCTGTGGCAAATAGAAAGGCTGGATTACATATTATCAAGATGAATTTTTACTGACAAAATACAAAAAAGCACATTACAACAATACAATCAATAGTGTTCACTGGCACCAGTGCTGAATAAAACCCAAATGGTACATATCCCTGTATCACTTTCCAGACAAATGGAATGTTTGACCATAGACATACTTAACATAAAATTTTCAGAGTTTGAGTCTGCTGCCATCTTCATTGCCACCCTTCTCATTTGACTCTCGTTTGGAAATTGGTAAAATGAGAATCTTACATTTGTTTTTCTGTTGTGACACCTAATAGCAACACGTGTAACAAGATGACACTGAAGTTCCTCCATTTACCCAGATGTTTTAACCCTTGTGCTATCCTAGGCACTTTTACACTGGGAGTTGGGTCATCTAGACCCATTAGACAGTGCGCTGAACCTTTTTTCTTCAATGATTTGTGATCTTCACTGGTGTCCATGGATTACATGAAATCTTTCCACCTTTATCCACCTTTGTCATGGTAGGGAGAACACATCAATGTAAATGTAAGGGTGGGGTCATCTAAGATAGCACAAGGGTTAAAACAATTTGTACTTGACTCTTATGTGACATCTCAACAAGGGGTATGTTGCATTGACTGTGCATAAACAATCAATTAGATACAACTTACTTTGGTCCAGTTTTATGTTCATCAACCACGTTTTCAGTTTCTGTGGCTAAAAACTGAGCATAGTCTATTACAGTCCCTGAAAAATTTAAAAAAACACCAAACAATATTATGTCTTTATGAAAGGTTAAGTCAATTTTAGCATGATAAAAAAAAACTTTAAAGTAAACAAGTTTGCTGCATTTGTAGGTCACTAAGTTTTATTCAAAAAGGTGCAGATGAATTCAAACAGTGCATTAATGTCAGAAATGGCCCTTTCTGTGTCAAATGGTCTGGAAGTATTTAAGTGGCAGCCATTATAAATGCCATTCAAATTCTTGAAATTGCTCAGTCCAGCAAATCCAATGTTTGTTTGTTTTCTGTTTTCTATTCGGCTTGTTTGTTAAGGAAAATTTCAACTGTTTTTATACTATTTTTCAAAGGCAGTGAAATGAAAGCTTATAAATGGACCTCAAGAATAAAGTCAAAATAACAAGCTTTTAGTTATAATAAGCTAACATCCCTAAAACGCCAAAATATAAGACAAAGATTATTAGAAGAAAGAGCAAGTAAGCAATAGCATCATTTGTGTCCATACCTTGATCTATAACAGGAAATAAAATGTAAAATTGCAACTTCTGGATGGAATTTGATGATTAAGTTAATTCATTTAGTGACTTATTGAGTCTAAGGAGGTCAAAGAAGAGAAGGTGGAAAAATGCACTCATGCTGTTTTACCGGCTCTTTCTCTCTATCCATTGGAGTCTTTTAGTCTCTTTTTCCTCTCTTCATCTGTGTCCATGTGTCACTTTCTCTCAGCTTGACTTCTCTGCACGTTTCACTTTTTTTGTCTCCCTTTTCTTTACTTTATCTTCGTGACTCACTTTTTCCTTCTGTCTGCCTCTCCACGTCTGACTCACTAGCTCTCTATTTTAATCTCCATCTGTGACTTCTCTCCTACTTTCTTTTTCTCTGCTCGAATCCCAGTTTTCTCTGCTTTTTCTGTCTCGCTCCTCTATTTCTGTTTTTTAATGGTTTTCCGTGTTTCTCTCTCCCCCTCGGAGCACACCTCCTTCTGCTGACCCTTTGACTTGACAAACATCTCCCTGGTTGATACCTTTCCCTCCGTCTGTACTCAGTCACGTTAAAAATGGGTACAAATCACCTCCCGTCGCTGCCGTCTCCCATCATTCTCTTCCTGATTGACTCCAGTCTACACACACACAAACACACAAATGCACAAACAAACACTCCTCCGAAAGCACTCTCGCCACGCATATATGTCTGAATTGGCCTTGCTTGAGACTTCCATCTTAATAAGTGTGTTGTTTATGAGCCTATAAGCAAAATGTTGCCTGCACAGCTCATTACTGCTGAGTGAGGGAGGAAACTCCCAGGAGAGACACACATGCGCGCTCTGTTCTCCACACACAATCATATCTCTCTACAGCTTGGAACATTCAAAATCAATAACTCTATTATTTAGGATGTGGCATTTCAATTTCTCTGACACTAACAGAAACTTCTCTTGAGACTTTATTTCATTTGTACCTATCTGGAAAACTTTTGATCACAATTAACTGTTTATAAAAATGTAGCTAAAACATACTAGACATATTGTCACATTGAAATTGTTTTACTTATCCTAGGATGGAATATGTTGCAGCGTAAATTATAGTAATGACGGTGAGGAATTGAATAAAGAAATTAAAATGGTAAGAAAAAACAAGCAAAACACTGCTTTGCCCTGATATCCATAGGGATGCTTAGGAATATCCCAATCCAATCACGTGATCAGAAATTGGGACCGATCATGTGGTTGATGACTTGATCGAAATTGGATGTTGTCTCCTAAACAGTGCTCGGATATTTAATTTATATGTATGATCAGTGCTGGGCTGCATGGTGGAAGAGTGGTTAGCCTCACAGCAAGAAGGCCCCCGGTTCAAGTCCCAGCTGGGGACCACCAATGGGGACCGTTCTGTGTGGAGTTTGCATGTTCTCCCCGTGCATGGGTGGGTTTCCTCCGGGGATTCCAGCTTCCTCCCACCGTCCAAAAACTTTGCTTCATAGGTTAATTGGTTACTCTAAATTGTCCATTGGTGTGAGTGTGAGAGTAAATGGGTGTGTGATTGTGGCCCTGAGACAGACTGGCGACCTGTCCAGGGTGTCCCCTGTCTTCACCCACGAGTGGCCGAGATAGGCTTCAGCAGCCCTGTGACCCCGAAAGGGATGAAACTGGTTTAGAAGGTGAATGAATGAATGATCAGTGCTTTATATGTCAAGCTAATAATTCTGGATAAATACTCCTCTGGAAGTCTGCATATCATGAATAGATCTAGTAATGGTTTTAGGCACGGACAATATGGGCAATTGCGGAGGGCACAAATTTCCATGGGGAGCGGCATCCCCGTGCTTGGAAAAAAATTATCTATTATTTCACAGACTTTGGAACGGCCTAAAACCAGCGAATGGCGCCCCCGCAGCTGCGCGCTCCTGTCTCAGAGAAGGAAAAGGGGAGGGGTAGTGGGCGCCGCACAGGCTGCGAGGCGCGCAGCCTCGACAACACAACACCTGGATCATGGCGCGTTGGATCACTCAGCTCATGTAAATAATGTCATTATTTACTAACTATTATAGATATTTTACTACGTGTCTTTTCTGTCGTTTAATTGGTGTCAGTATTTGACATAAAGACAGCAGGTAATGCAGGAAAACAGCTGCACTTTATGAGAACAGAAATAAACAATCCATCATTTGTTTATGAATGGATTGAGGTTTTTTGGAGGATTTTTACTGTTGATGTTGCACAAAATTAGAAAAATGCCAAATATTTTTGGAGTAATCCCACTGATGAGTTCAATGATTTAGTTTTTAATATTTCATAAGATCTAAAAATGATATTCCCAATAACAGGTTTGCAACCCTTGTGCTATCCTAGGCATGTCAACATTGGGAGTGGGGTCATCTAGACCCACTAGACAGTGCTCTGAACCTTTTTTCTTCAATGATTTGTGATCTTCACTGGTGTCCATGGATTACATGAAATCTTTCCACCTTTATCATGGTAGGGAGAACACGTCAAACTAAGGGTGGGGTCATCTAAGATAGCACAAGGGTTTTAAAAAAATCCAATCCATCTGATACGATTCACAAAGACACACAAAGGACGTCACACACCAAGAAATGAAATTAATGATAAAAAATGATGCCAGGAGTCCAGATCTAACAAAATGATAACAGATCTAAGAAAACAGAAAGACATGGTTTGTTATTTCTTATTATTAATATTTCCAGCATGTTTACATTTGTATAATTTTGACAATATATTTTTAAGGAGAGCAAAATGTTATGCGTTATTTAAGCTTTAACTTGACAATTCTGGATTAATGTTCCTGTTTTTATTCATATTTATGTTCAAAAAGTTCAGTTTTAAAGGTTTTAATGGTTTAAACATTTAGCTTTAGTGTGTTCAATAAATGTTTATCTTGTTTGGTCCGAAATCTAAAGTGTGTTTTTAATTTAGGCCCCCTGTGTGAGTGTGACACCCCTGTAATACAAATTATAAAATTCATGCATTTTGTGTAAAATAGCCAAATAAAGATAGGGAATACAAAGGGATGTCATCAAATTTGTTATGTGGGTGTGTGTGTGTGTGTGGGGGGGGGGTTACTCGCCTGGGGAGTAAGTTAGTGTAGAACCTCCACTGAATAAATCATGACATTTTACTGCCGAAAAGCCCAACAGAACATTCAGTTCTGTCAAGCCATTGAGATGTTCACAGATTCAGACTTCCAGGATCAATAACTCTTTTAATAAATGTTTAAAACTGACGGCAAGTGTCTCTAAGGGTTTGTCTTAAAGAAAACAACAACTTTCAAACGCATTTCAACAGAAAAAGATCAGGTTTTGGTGTCTTTTTAATCAGAACAGCGCTCTTCTGCTGGCGACAGAGGCAGCTGCACGGCTGCCATCTGTACTAGTGCTCACTCCAGGAAAAAGTCATTGAACCCCTTAAGACTTTGATATGCCTTTTATATTTCTCTGACAGAGGCCCAGTTGATAAAATTACCTACCGTGTTAATAAAACCCAAAATGTGATGTCTTAAGAGGTTAATAAAATAATCCCATAATCTTTGTAACCAAAAAAAAACAAAACACCAACTAATAAATGGTTCGAATGATATCAGTCATAAATAATCATTGATGCTGCAACAAAGTCATCAATCGTTTTTAAGAACTTTAAATCAACATATGAATCAGATTTGTTTTAAAAATATTCAATAGTTCTGAAGATATCAAAGCTAAAGTCACTGAACATTACGTTATTACTGTATTAGATATGGCGCAGTGGATCATAAGGTGTACCATCAATGAATTTTCTACTTTCAAACTTCTGCTATAAGGCGCACCAAACTATATGGTACATTAAGCGAGACAATTGAGTCAGAATAAGTCTGTCAGTCAGTCAGACTTTATGCTTTGTGGCATGCTACACGTTACCATGTTAACAAAGTTAGCCATGTTAAAAAACATTTTCTACGTTAAAGTATTCACAGTAACTCCCAAACTTGTTTGCTCATATCACTAAAATAAAAGTTGCGTTGTACCAGGGGTGTCCAAATCCAGGCCTTCTGCTAGTCTTCCAGAAACCCTGCCTCATCTGCTGCTGATCACCTGGATCAAGTGTGTTTAGCCAATAACAAAGACAATGACATGATAGGCCCTTGACGCCTGGATTCTGGCACCCCTACTGTTTACGCCAACTTTACTCCCAACCTTGTTAGTAACATATAAAAAACATATTGTGACATTGCTACACATTAGCTGTGATAGTGTATTCACAATAACACCCAAATGAACATTTCCACAGTGCAACGTGTACCTCTCAAATATCAGTTTATATATTTAATATCAATATAAAGAATTGCGGTATGTCAAAGAGCAGGCATTATTTAGGTGTTGACGGCAATATCTCTAGTACCACGGTAGGGCGGTTGACTTCTGATTGGAAGATTAGGTTAACCTAAAATATCTCTCTATGTGTTTATTTATTACATTTTTATCATGAAGTGACTTATCTGAATGCAGTCCATGTCAGTCTGGATGATAGCGGATTGACTGACGCTGCCCAAAAAACCAAAGTAATTGACTTTAAAACAACCCAGGCAGACAAGAGTGAGAGTGCACACTCCAACAGCAACAAACGTGTGTACGAACAAAAACACATTCAAATGTACTCTTCTGGTGAGGGACAACAAAGCGCTTCTGTATTTGCTTGTTAAGCTTCTATGTAAAGCTTGACGGAGGTGCAAGGGGTTTGTTTGATCACTGTCTTTTCAATGTCCCCAATTACTCCAGTTAGTTGTCAACAACAGTGGAATGGGAAGCAAAGGCAGCCTTGAAGTGTGTACACCCTCTTCTTCTAGTCACTTGAAGTTAAGGCTGCTATGCTTAATGGCGATTTTAGACCAACACATCTCTGACTTTGGGATAGAGAGAGCCTGAGAGCCCTTCACTGGACTTTACATGAAGGGCATGGGATTTTTATTTTTACCTTGACAGATCTAAAATGACTTTAGTGCCCAACTTTAACAAATCTAAAGGATTGTTTAAGTGCAATGAAACCAAGATAAGAAGTTATGATACTTTTTCTTCCTTGTTTGGGAGTTTTCGTTCTTTCTGGTTCCCATTTCCTGCTTGTTCTTCATAGGTGTTTTTCCCTACACTTTTTTATGTTGTGAAAAACAATTAGACAACATCTAATGCATCTAAAGCATCTAATGTAAATATGATATGGTTACATTCACCTGCATTTAATGGGGAAGACTGCCTAAAGTGTTACACCCAGTACAACCCAAAATATTAGATTAATAAAAGCAAAAGGTTGAATCTACATATTTTTTAAACATACCACATACCTAATTAACATTACACAAATGTTTACAAAGTTACAAATGTTTTAGCCAACCTTTACACATTTTAAATATATAGAGATTCCTTTAATAGTATAAACCTACTGCTAACGAGGATACATGTATCTAAATATATATTTCTCTTCTAATTCACAATTTGATATGATTTATTTTAAGCATTGTAGTCAAAGCAAAAAAGAATTTACACATATTTATCAAAGTCATTACAGAAATGTTGAAATGCATTGATTAAAAAGACAGAAAATAAAACACAACAAAAAAAGTCACTTAAGTCACATTTGCTTAATTAAATACAGTGATCATTAACTAAAGTCAAGTAGAGCTGGATTTATTGCTTGAAAAGGAGGGGGAAGAACCGGACTCATATAATCCCACCCCCGCTGAGTTAATTCATTTGATAGTTTTACAGTTTTTGTAATGATAGATTCTTTTCAAGTAACAAAATAATTGATTATCTTCAGAAAACAATCATGATTTCAATAATTCAATCATGATTTCAGTAGTAATACAATAGATGAGTAATTCTGAGTAACTAACCCAAAATTTTCAGCAAAACAGACATTGCAGATGGATATGTGTTCATTTGTTAAATCTTTTGAAACTCATTGATTTCAACAAATTAAACAGACTTACACACAAACTGAATACTTCTTTCTTACTTAATTTTGTAGTTAAATATTACACTTTGAAATCCTGTTATGGTTATAAGATTAAATATTTATTTACAATTTTAGTCACACAATTTGTGTTGAATTGGATATTAGACACGACAAAAATATGCAATCAAACAGAGTAATGCTTTCCCAAATTTAGCAGGTAAATGTTAAACATTTGAATAGTGTTATTGTTTCTAATTAAACACGATTAAAATACATTTTTGAACAAATTAAGTGTACTTCAATATCATATATGACTAAAACACAATCAAACCGAGCAAAGCTTATTCAAATTTAGTAGGTAAACCAGGGAAGCCAGAGGCTTGGGCAACAATCTTCCAATCTAAAAAGTTTTGCAAATGTGGCAACACGAGCGGTTCAGGCACACTAAAAAAAAATTGAAGACTCAACCAGGTGGAGACGTGGTTCCAACTTAAAAAATATTTTTTATATAAATAATTAAAAACAGGATTAAAACCATGTTAAATCAATAAAAACTTGAAGGGCCTCAAGCCCACCTGTAACTAGTGCTGGTACACACAAACAAAACTGTAAACAGAACAAAAATACCCAGTCACATGCAAGTGTATATGGTCCAAATCCAGCAAACAACACAACAAACAAGTGAATTCCCACTTGTGTACCAGAGTCCTCTTTACAGGTGGCCAGGAAAGGGTAGGTATTCCCTATCTTTATTTGGCTATTTTACACAAAATGCATGAATTTTGTAATTTGTATTATAGGGGTGTCACACTCAGTAGCACAGGGGTCCTAAATTAAAAACACACTTTAGATTTCGGACTGAACAAGATAAACATTTATTGAACACACTAAAGCTAAATGTTTAAACCTTTAAAACTGAACTTTTTGAACATAAATATGAATAAAAACATGAATATTATTCGAATAAATCAAGTTAAAGCTTAAATAACGTATAACATTTTGCTCTCCATAAAATATATATTCTGTCAAAATTATACAAACATAAACATGCTGCAGAACAAAACAAACAAAGCTTGGAAATATTAATAATAAGAAATAATAAACCATGTCTTTCCGTTTTCTTAGCTCTGTTATCATTTTGTTAGATCTGGACTCCTGGCATCATTTTTTTATCAATAATAATTTTATTTCTTGGTGTGTGACGTCCTGTGTGTGTCTTTGACCAACGGATCAGAGGGATTGGATTTTTTTACAAACCTGTTTTTGGGAATATCATTTTTAGATCTTATGAAATATTAAAAACTAAATAGAACTCATCAGTGGGATTACTCCAAAAATATTTGTCATTTTTCTAATTTTGTGCAACACCAACAGTAAGAATCCTCCAAAAAACCTCAATCCATTCATAAACAAATGATGGATTGTTTATTTCTGTTCTCATAAAGTGCATCTGTTTTCCTGCATTACCTGCTGTCTTTATGTCAAATACTGACACCAATTAAACGACAGAAAGACACGTAGTAAAATATCTATAATAGTTAGAGCCACGACATTATTTACACAGCTGAGGATCCAACGCCGTGATCTGTGTGTGTTGTGTTGTCGTAGGCAGAGCTCCTGCAGCCTCAGCGGCGCCCACTACCTCCCCTTTTCCTTCTGAGACAGGAGCACGCGCAGCTGCGGGGGCGCCAGTTCGCAAGGTTCAGGCTGCTCCAAAGTCTGTGAAATAACAGATACAGAAACCTATAGTGCGAATTTTTCTTTCTTCTCCAAGCACGGACGCTGCCACCCATTGAAATTTGTGCCCCGGGCAATTGCCCGTGCCTAAAACCGCTACTGAACAGCAGCTTAGCTAAAATAACTACTGTTTTCTTATTAATAACAATAATAAAGCTATTTGAAATATGTGTATTGATCCTTTCATTTGGAATGGCCTTCAACTCTTCTGTTCTCTTTTGCACCCTTCCAAAGACTTCTGTCCCCTTCCCGCCACCCCAAATAAAACCTTCTAGGTCCACCACTGCATAAATATGAAAACAAAAGGCAAGGACAATGTCAAATGTAAGCAGACAGAAGAACTTTTGAATTGATGGAATTTAATCAAAAAATAGCTTTGGTGATTTTTCTCTAACTGAATGCGCTCTGAAGAAAAAAGACTCAAAAAGGTTATTTGGAAACCAAAATCTCAAATAAAAATAACAAAATCCCAACATGTAGCAAATTTCTTTTTTTTAAATGTTGTTTTGATGCTCTTGAAGTACTGTTTGAATACGGATGCATTTCTGATGCACAAACAATTGCAAGCGACATACAGGCATCAATGAGGCGTGTGTACAGTCCTGTTTCATTATGTAACAACAGAGAAGCCGGGTATAGTGCATAGATAAGGTGGTGGGGGGGGTCAGGTGTGGGCTGCTACTGACCTCATTGACTGTTCCAATCACACACATAGCTGTGTCTGTGCGAGTCTCCGGCCTGAGGCCACGTGAGAGTGTCAGGATGTAAAGTGACATCAGCTCTCACACTGAGAGGAACAGTCCAAATTCTTTTACTCAAATTATTAATGCCTCATATGTGTGTTCAACCCATGATGCACTGCTGCAAAGCACATAACCAGACTTGTGCTGACCCTCTTCCGTTACGCCACCTACCACTCATTCTTATTGCTTATTGGAAAAAGTAAAGGTGGACGCCAGATTAGTATAACTTTTATTTAAAATTATACATCTCTGGGGGCCTTTAAGTCCAAGTGAATTGCAGTCAAAAGAATAATTCAAACAATAACTAATAATTTACTGTCTGTTCCTGTCTTGGAATCTGGCAACACATCTGTCACAACATTTTTCCCTGCTTGTGTGTATTTGACTTTTTCTCCTTTGTTGCCTCGGGGAAAACCCTTCAAACTGTCGTGGTGTTGAAAGGTGCTACACAAATAAACTTGTCAGCTATTGCTTTGCCTCCCGGCTGTTTTTTCCACATCTTTCTTAGTATGAAAACAGAAATCTAAATCACATTTAGAGGACTTGGCTAAAAAACAAATGTATTGAAATATGCAGTAGGTAGTCTTGCTGCTTCCTTTTTCTAGGGCAATTATAATTCTGACAAGTTTACCTATGTAAGCCACTTTGCATTACATGGTAAACCTGTTTCCAACTCAGGGATAACAAAAAAAGAGCTTTGTATTCCTCCACCGGTGAGCTGTGCTGCGCTTGTGATGCGGAGGAATAACACATTTCTTCACACGGGTGTGTTCCGAAGAACAGAAGTTTACATTTAAATGTAAATAATGGCTTTTGGTTTTTCCATGACTTTTTAAAGTTACAAAACTGATGTTTTTATGTATTTTCCCAGCGCTATGCACTAATTTAGATGACCAGTGGCTATTGGAGACATCATTGAGTGGTAGTTCTGTCCAGATTGGAAGAGAATATTTTTCCATAACTCTCCATTTGGAGGGATAAATATAGGGGTAGGGAGAAGCCATGGGTGTGGGGAATAAATTTGCATTTGGCTGTAGATTTGATTTAAATGGCATTTTGTCTGGGTATGTCATGTGGCAAAGTAATGGGTGGTTTTGTAATATTGTTTCTGCTTTTTGGGGATAATGTGGTTTACGGATCCGCTGTAGGGATGAGACCAGTACCTCTGAGTCTGTGGCAATAAATTTAACCTGAAAGAACGTGGAATGCTATCTCTGAATTTGGAAAGAGATAGAAATCTTCGTACCACCTGTAGCTATGAGTACATATAATCTGAAGTGCAGCCATAGGTTAAGCTTACAAACTCCAATGAAAATTGTGTTTTTAATATGTTCTTGTAGCAGTTTGCTCACAATGGAGAACATACATTATGAAAATTAAGATTAAAACTGTGTTTCTGTATTCAAATCATGGTGAATCAGGAGCAGCCAAAACAAATGCAGTTTGGAAAAGGTCTCTTTTTTGATGTAGAAAATGCGTGGGAAGCCAAGCTCCCTGTCCCACTTCTTTCTGATGCATCCACTTGCAGACAAATAGATATAATGTCTTCATTTTTTTAGACCACCCCAACCGAGCCTCTGCCTTTGTCCTTGATCACAGTTAAGTATCAGTTTACAGTCATAGTGGGTTTAATAATAATAATAATAATAATAATACATTTTTATTTAGAATGCGCTTTATATTTTAGGTAAAATCTCAAAGTGCTACAATGAAGGTAGGAACCACAATGGTTTAAGATAAGAACAAAGTAAGACAAAAAACAACAAATAAAAGTACTAAAAAGCACCTTTAGTTGCCAACGTTGTTTCTTTACAAGATTAAACATCTGTCTAAATGGTAAATGGTGCATGCCTAAATAGCACTTTACTAACTACTTAGAAAGCCCAAAGCGCTTTACAGTCCCGGTCCCTGTTACCCATCTATGCAGCTGTGCAGGAGCTGGACGTCTGCAGGTGCTAAAACTCAAGCACACACGCACACACACACACACACACACACACACACCCACACAGAACATGCAATTGGCTCCCGTTCATCTCCAGCCATTAATAAATAGTTATTTCATTTTTTTCGGTCTGATTTCTAGAAGATTCCCACACCATGTTACCGATTTCATCATGAAACCCATATCGGAAAAAAAAGGCAGAAGAAAAAAAAAAGAGAATATCTTCTGAATTTTGTATAGTACAAGTACATCCCACATTTTCACTTTTAAAAAAAAATATAATTAATGACTTAGGTTTTCAGAAGAAAAAATATGAATCCCAACAGTTGCAATAAGGTCTTGGATTTCCCGCTGTGCTTTCTTCACATTTTCACCCTTTCTTTGAATGTACTCTGCTTTGCATTGCTGCTGGTAGGAGAGAAGGTTTTGATGTTGGCAATAGAGCCAGATCAAAGTCCAGCCCACGCCATGTCTAAGTGGGGCAAGGCAACTGCAGTGGGGGGATAGGGGATGGAGGCCCCCCCAGCGCCTGACCTCCCCAGCACCCTGCCCCAGGAACCAGCTTCACATACCCCAACCCTCGAAAGGGATGAGATCACTCCTGATGAGGTCATCATGGTGGTGGGTTTCCCTTTGTCTCCTCACTTTCTACATGATAACAAAATGTCTTCATGTTTGCATGATTGTTTCAAATCATTCATAGATTACAGCAATATGCAGTGAATTACGTGGCATAGTTTCCAAAATATATGAACAGAACTTCACAACTATCTGTCAGAAAGATGCCTGTAGGGTTAAATAAAGTATTATGTCCATAGGGCTTTAAGGGGTGGTAAAGCCTTTGTCACAATTGTCCTTAAAGGTAGATATGGGCTGTCTGCAGGGGAAAAATGGGCAAACGTGTATAAGGCACTCAGGTGGGCTGCACAAAATAGCAAATTCATGAAGCACTTGGTGAGACGGTAGAGCAAAAATGTGCATTCACATTATTCTATGGGCACAGATTAAAGACCTGAAAACTGCATTTTTAACATGTTATTGTAGCATTTTTCTCATGATGAAAGAGGTGAAAAATTAAGATTAAAATTGCGTTTATGAGTATTCATCTCCTGGATAACCCAGGGAAAGCGTCTCCAGGAGATGTCACCGCTAAAAGTCAAAGCCCAGAAACCAAAAACACAAGTGGCAAACCATAAAATAAAAAAAGGCAAAGAAGAGTATATATCTTTACATATTTATACAAAACTTAGCTTGATTAGTCTTGACTTGATTATAAAAAATTTAAAGTAAAAGATAGATACATCTAGATGTAAATCATGCCATTATATTTACTCTTAATCATATGTAGACATGTTTTTACTTATACATACATATACCCACTGAATCCAGTAAGTGTGAAGTTTCTCAAAAATAGTTTCTTTGCTTACAAAGGAGTGGGATGACGTAAACAGTATATACTGTATATAGTCCCACACATATAGTTGGAAATGTTTTGGCTTTAAAGCAAAAAGGTGTAACCGCATGTTTTTCACGGTTTTTACTAGCCAGTACATTCTAATTAGTTAAAAATTAAGAGTTAAAAAGTAAAATAAAAAAAACAAAACTACATTATTTACACTTTATAGGTGATCTCAGTGCATGTTTCTGCCATATCGTCTACTGTTGTTGTTCCTGAATATATAATTAAACAAATGTAGTTGTTTAGCAACTCATATATTTCTGTCCCACTTGTTTGAAAGAGATTCACTTCTCCTCCCCAGGGCCGGCCCTGGTCTTCCGGGGGCCCTAAGCGAAATAAAATTTGTGGGCCCTCCAACTGATCAGCAGCACCAACAAAACGCAACTGTTGTTGTAATATAACTGAGATTTCTCTATTAATACATTTTGTGAATGTATTATTGTTGCTGCTAAAGAATTGAACACAGTATATTGACTGAATGTTGGATGCACATTTAGTGTTGGAAAACCAATTTTAAAAGTGAAAAGAAAAAAATATAAAAGACAAATGTATATATATATATTTTTACTGTAACATTAGGCACTTAACAAATGACATTCCCAAAACTCCAACTTATTAAAAACAGCAACTTAATAGAAAATCAAATAACAATAAAACAATCCAAAATAAAGAATAACAGCTCATTGAGGGGGAGTTTGGAAATTCAAAGTCTTTATCCGTCTGAAAAGGACCTCTTTTCACCAAATCCATTCTTACTGGATCAGAGAGTGTGGTTGGTCATTCAGCTGGACCAATTGGATTTGAGGTTGGAGGAATTTTGGATCCAGTCGGCTCCTCTTCCATACACGCCTCTCTTGGAGCCTCTGGAACATCAGAGACAGAACTTCAACAGCAAACAGTGAAAAGTCCAATGAAGTTCTCTTGTTGTCGCTTTGATCAGTGTGACAAAATGCAGTCGCTTTTTTCTTTTTCCCAACTTTATTGAAACAAAATGGGCTAGTAAATGCACACTGTGCCAGGATGAGATGCAGTGATGTTGACCAATCGTTGCTAAGAATGGCGTAACGTCATTAATTGGGTTGCCAGATTGGTTCAGGTGTGTTGACAAGGTGGATCATTAAAGTGCAGGCCACTTTCTTTTGCACAACATTCAGAGCTATGAAATGGGTTGCCAGATTTGAGTCTTTTTTTCATTTTTTTGTCGCCACTTCGGGGCCCTGGTGGTGACGGGGGCCCTACGCGGCTGCGTAATTCGCGTATAGGGAGGGCCGGCCATGCTCCTCCCTCAATAAAACATTTTTTTCAAAGAATTTGCAAAGCTTTGCAGAATCGATCTTTTCCATTGTTGAAAGTCTTTTTCTCTCTGTGTTTTTCCAAAGTCTCTCTTTACTACACCACAGTGAAATTGCACATAGGCAAGCATGGCTGTTTTCTGCACAGTGCTTCTCTTCTCCTGTGTTTCATTTTCCCCTTCTCATGACTGCACCCGCGATCATAATAAACATGTGAAGCTACCTGCACACATGCGGGTCACTTACAGTTCCCATGAGCTGAAGTTACTCTTCCTCTGTCAGCACAGTAACTTCCCTCAAAGGCAACATAACTTATTTAATTAAAGACATAAATTTCATCCCTTTTCATGACAGAACTACAAGGCCTTCCAGTACTTGACGATGGAAGAAAAGAAATAAACAGGAAAGCCTTAGCAAATCAGCTTTAGAGTCCCCCAGGAATAAAAACCTGAGAGTGCAACCATTTACATATTGCTTGGATGAGAGAATGCATTTATCTGGTTTACATTTACTTCAGTGGGAAAACGGGTTTTGTTCTATTTTCTTTATTCTTTAATTTCTGAACTGCAAGCTTGGGATGATAACAATTTTTTTTTGTTTGAGTCGCAGAAAAACTCCTATAAAAGTGTGTTGTGAGATTCAGAGAGATCACTCACCGTTTTTGTCTGATTTATTAATGTAACATAGTAAATTTATTGTTTTTTTTATATTGCCAGGATTTGGCGTAGACAGGTGGTCTTTTCTAACCTTTTTAGGTTTTTAGGTTTAATGTCAGACAATATTTTCATGAGATATGTAGGAGGCAGAAGTTTTGTTTTTCTTTTAGCTTCCCTCTGTCAGAACTCAGAGCTCTGTCTCCCCCTCTGGTCACCGTCAGTACCTGTCTCCAGATTTCTGACTGCACTTCATCTCCCAGCAACACTGGCGCACAGTTTCTGGATGCCAAACGCCTGACTTTCATTTGCAAGTTTTTTGTGTCACTCTGCATTATGAAGGTTATAGCCAGACAGGATTTTCTGATTTGCTGACCCTTTTTGGTCTCTGACTCTGTTTGTCTGCCCCCGAATCTCACCTGGATCCTGACAACTGCTGTTTCTTCTCTGATGCTCCCATGCCAGTTATTGACCCCTGACTGCCTGACCCTAAATTTAGCTTTGTGGACTGTGTGGAACCTGCTGCTGTTGTGGGTAAAGTTAATCTTTTTCCTGTGTAAAATATCTGCAACTGGTTTGAACTTTCTTTGTACACTAGATTGTGTGTAGGAACTGTTAAAATGTAATAGATTGTCCCTTATAACCCATAACTTTCAAAGTGAAAGCTAAAAAAATCAGACGCCAATGTCAGCCTTGCCTGACTTTTAAGAGGCAGCAATTTAAAAAAACAACAACTATAACCCGAATTTTCTTAGGACAGAGTTTTAGGGCCGCCAAAAAAAAAAAAGTAAAAGTACAAAATGTTATCTCCTAAATTTAGGAGATAAAAACTCGGAAATTTACGAGTTTTTATCTCATAAATTTACGACTTAAAATCTTTTAAATTTGCGGGTAAAAAGTCATAGATTAACAAGGAGAAAACACCGAAGTTGTCTGTTTCTCTGAGTGTTGCTTTAAGATGAAATATGTGGAGCCTTTTGTGAAGCTTTATTTCCGGGTTATTATAGGTTTAAAACAAAGAGATTCTGAACCTTTTGGCGACTCAAAATCAGATTATTGTCAGTGTAGTCGGGTTTCTGGGGTTGTGTGTCAGTAAAGCGGAGTTTCAAATGTAAAATAAGGAGCTCAGAGACACGTTTGGGTGTAAAGGACAGCTGTAGCCTTTCTTTTCCTTTTCATTCACATAACCTGAAGTTCATCTGTCTCCTTACGTCATGAACCTGTCATCCGAACACCAATGCGGAAGTAAACAGTGTTACATACGCCCCCTCCTCCAGATGAAACATCCCGTTTCAGCATAAAACAATAAAGAGGAATTAAAATAGTCTGTTGTATTAGCATTAGAATGTTAAAAAAGGCCAAAAAGCGGTCCTCCTCAGACAGAAGCGTCACACAGAGGAAGAGATCTTGTCTTTGGTGGAGGAAGAAAGGATTCAAGCGGACAGCTGCAGGGATACCGACGGCTTCATAAACGGCTGCAGAGATCCTCCAAACCACCCATCAATAAATAAAACATTAATAAATCATAAATCAAACAAATGAGCTTCCAGACATTTGGAACGTTATCAATAAGCATTCAGCTCACCTGTTAACAAAGTTTAGTCGGTCTGCTCTGTTACAGCGCAGCGATCACCTGCTGCTCTGCATGCTCACTTCCACTTTATTCTCGTAAATTTACAAGTTTTTTTCCCTATAAATTTACGACTTAAAATCTTGTAAATTTACAAGTTTTTTTCTCATAAACTTACGAGATTTTATCTCCTAAATTTACGAGATAAAATCTTGTTATTTTACTTTTTTTTTTTGTGGCCCTAATACTCGAATTTTCTAAATATAATCATTAATTTGAATCCACTGTTTGAACAACTTTATTAGTAGCGTCCTGGTGGCATTAGACAGCTTGTTGTAAAATACTATCATGGTGTGTGGGAACAACTTCATGGAAGTGGCTTAGGTAGTTGAGCAGGTCATCCGCTGATCAAATTTACTTGCTTCCCCGGTCAATTGTCATTGTGGTCTTGGGAAAGACACTTCACCCTCACTGCTTCCAGTGGTGTTCTACTGGTGTGTGAATGTGTATGAATGTTCCTGGTGATGGTCAGAGGGGCTGTAGGCCCACACTGGCAGCCAGACCTGTCAGTCTGCCCAGGGCAGCTGTGGCTACAACAGTAGTTACAATCACCAAGTATGAATGAGGAGTGAATGAAGAATGGACATACTGTAAGCCCTTTGAACGTCTGGAAAAGCGCTGATAAATCTAATCCTGTCACGGTGCCTCTGTCAGCTACCTTCCCCCTCCCCTCTCTGCCGTGATCGCGACCAGCTGGTTCCACTCACCTCATCAACCTGCAGCATTCTTAAGGAGCCCTCGGATCATCATTCAACGCCAGTTCGTTGTTCCTCTACGGTGCTTAGTCTGGTCGACTCATGTTCTTGCTCTTGTCTGCCTTCGCCTCGCTAATTGCTTCTGTGTTGCTCACCCACAGGAAAAAACCTCCACGGGTGCTCCTCTGGTCGCAGTCCGCTGTTCATGCTCCACGGGTGCTCCTCTGGTCGCAGTCCGCTGTTCATGCTCCTCATCTGTTCCTGGGATCAAGCTTCATCCAAGCACCCTGGTTTCTGCCTCAAGACCCTCCAGCCTGCTGCGCCTACGCATCAAGATCCTTCTTACCTCAAGTCTGCTCATTCACTGACTGTGAATAAATCCCTCATACTTACCTGACGATTCTTTGAGTTTTCTTCTGGGTTTTCAGCATTTGGGTCTGCCAAGTCTCACGTGATCATGACAAATCCAATATTATTAACTGTCACAATAAATCCATAGTTGGAGTGAAGACTTGTGTTTTTTGTGTAAGTCCAAGGCTCTTCTGTTTCCTCACTGGTTCTTTTCTGCTAAAAGAAACTTTCTAAATAGGTTTGTTTTTTCTTTTTTTGTAGTTGCTTTGCTGCACAGCTGCTTTAAGAAACTAGTGGATGGATTTCCAACATGTGACAGAGCGACTTTACATGCGTCAAAAATGAGTTGGATGTGGTGGAAAGAACCCAGTATGTAATGTAACTGTATTACAGTATCCAATGTAACTGTATTACACTATGTAATGTAACTGTCATGCGCACAATGTAGAACGTTTCAAATGCCAAAAAGCGCTCCCCTTCAGACGGAAGTGTCTCACAGATGTAGAGGTCTTGTCTTTGGTGGAGGAAGAAAGGTTTGAAGTGCACATAGCTGCAGGGATACCGACGGCTTCATCAATGGCTGCAGATATCCTGCAAGCCACCAATCAATAAATAAAACTTTAAAGAATCGTAAATCAAACAAATGAGCTCCCACACGTTTGTAACGTTATCAACAAACATTCAGCTCACCTCTTCCGTTGAGTTTAGTGGGTCTGCTCTGCTGCTGCATGGTGTTCAATTGCTGCTCTGTATGCTTTCTTCTCGTAAATTTACAAGAAAAAAATGTATTACTTTAAATCTCGTAATGTTCCTTTATTTTTATTTTTATTGACTGCCTTAAAACTCTGTCGTAAAAATAACATTTTATTTTCTCTGTCGCCCGGTACCAACTGTTCCACAGATCGGTACTGACCCACTGGTGTAAGGAAGCAGATGCAGGAAACCAAGACCTAAAAATGAAACTTCAAAAGGCATGACCAAAAAATAAAAACAATGATGTAAAATGTTTTTAATGAAGATCCTGAGAAAAACATTGGAAAATATATGGAAATCAGAAAATCAGGCTGTTCTGACCAAAAAAAGGATAATTTGTCTCTCATTACCTTTGAGAGAAAGTATACTATTTGTTTAAAAAAACTATTTTTCAAATGAATCCAAAATTTTGTTTTCAATTAATGGTGTCTTTGTCTAATGGAACAAAAACAAACACTTCCCAGACTTGCTTGACCAAGACCATCCATCCATCCATCCATCCATCCATCCATCCATCCATCCATCCATCCATCCATCCATCCACCTTATTTTCAGAACCTGCTGATTCCCTATCGGGGTCACAGGGTTGTTGGAGCCAACCGAGCTGGATGAAGGCGGGTCTGTTTCAGAACCACACAGTAAGTCAACTCCCCGTTATACAGATCAAGCGTTCCCGCCTTTGGCAGCAGCATCTATAAAGACTGTCCTGAATCTGGAAGAGATTCCACTGTCTCTGCCCCTTTTTTTGGAAGTAGTTTTTGTACTGCTTCCGACATTCCCTCATTTTGTTTTGTTTTGCTCCATCTCATTTTTCATTTATTATTGTCTTTACATGTTGTACTGCTAGTGGTTTCCTTTGGTTCTCCGAGCTCCAGAAACATTTCTGTGACCCTTCAGACTGACACACAACATGTCTGTTCGTGATTCATTGCAATGTTTTTTGAGAAGATGCATGTAAGTTCTCATGAAAAAAACACAAACGACAATGATGAAACCTAAAACTGTCATTCTTCATAGAATCCATATACGACTTTTTTGTTTTTTCTACAATACATAGATGTGACTGACCGTTCTGTTGGAGTTTCTTCTTTATTGTTCTTGGTGAGAAAATATCAGTTTGCCGTCTTGCAGAGATTTTGAGCAAATGACAAAACTCTTTAATCAAAAGCATATATTCAAGCAAGTTGGCTCTATGAAGAAATGTTTGCTCTTTTTGTTTTTCCCCCCGCAGTTTTATTTCAGCATGATAACAATCAAGTCTTTCAATAATACTGCAAAGGTGGACGAAAACTCCCAGCACTGTCTCGTAATTTTTTACCCAGACAAATTTGCTGCTAACGAGTAAACATTTATTTGCATATTTGACACTAACGGCCAATCTGTTATTCCTTAATGGCCTCATTTCTGTAACTGGATGAGCGTGTGAAACTAATTAATTATCAATTACCTGCTAATGGCTGGATATTCACGAGCCTAAAGACTGTTAGCTTCCAAAAAATACTTATTAGGAGGCCCTGATTGCTAATTAACTTATCATTACCATGTTTGTCATCTGATAATTGCAACATGTCGGCTTTCTTTTCTCACATAGAATCGATTATTCATGTTGTTGGATGGTGACAGGGAGATGAATGCAAAGACTGTAACAGGAAAAAAACTGACTTTAAAGATGTTTTATGCATTTTTGTTGAACTTAGTTTCCAATTAAGCTTCTTTAGTTCTGTAGTTAACCACATTGGAGGAGGAGAAGAATATTAAAAGATTAAGGGTTAATACAATCCTATAAACCAGATTATAAGAAAGAAAGAAAAAACGTAGGGCAGCAACAGACTAGTTAATACTTAACATTATTTTTCCTAAACAGAGCAGATATATAAAATACTACCACCACTTCTAAAAACAAATGCTGTAAATTCCGGGTTATAAAGCGCACCTGATTACAAGGCGCACCCACCTATTTTCACGTGTTTAATTATTTTAGTACATACACAAGCCGCATCAGAATACAAGCTGCTGCCTCGACAAAGCACGTCCTGACTCCCAGAGTGAGCGTGGCTCATTACCACACTGTGGGCGGGTACTGCCTTGACTCAAGCTCATGTATCCAAGTACACCCACATCTGAAACAGCATGGAGTTTTATTCTGTTCACAAGTTCCTCAGTTATGTTTTTTATTTATTTATTTATTTATTTTTTTACTTATTGCCAATCTAGGTATCATACATAAAATTACTAACAGTAACCATATAATCAACATTACATCCCTCAGTTATGATCAGGAAATTTACATCCGCGATCCCCCATTTCCCATGAGTCTTAGGGGCTAAAAGCAGGGCCAACGCTCGCCAACGCTCGCCACACTGTTGTACGTGTTTAAGAATGAGCAAGTAGCAGCAGTGCATGGAGGGGTGAAAAGGAACAGCTCTCCTTCCGCTTGTGTCGCGGCAGCATTATGGTACTAACGGGGCTGGTTAAAAAAACACCAGTAAAATAAAGTAGCGGCGACTGAAAAGCGCGCGCCTCGGCGCGTTCGTCAGAAGTTTCCTTTCACAACAAACACAGTTGCTCCGCAGACTCCTCTGCGCTCCACGCTCGCCAAGCGGGCTCCTTGTCTCCCCTTCCTATCCGAAAAGCTCACACGGCGGCTGTGAGCTTTTCAATGCAAAATTCCGCTCAGTCCTTAGAAACGTAAAAACGACCACATGGATTTGTGTTTCCAGTCGTGTCCCGACAAAATAAAGGCTGATGTTATTCCCACATATTTACGTGCAGCCAGCCGAGTCACTATGACTCAGAGGTAAATACACTTCTGAGCATGCGTTGTTCTCTCCGTCACGCAGCTGACCGGCATTTCCATTTACTGATGGGGGATTTTTTCACGCTGCTTTTAACGATTGCTTTTAACTTGAAAGCTTCATCATATTGTAGTGGCGATCACGTGCACGTTGGGTCTAATGGCACCAAAGGATTCTGGGATGCGGCCGGGCATGCGTGTTTCTTTTTGTTGAACCATGACTGAAGTGTCTAAGACCTGACCTCCATGCTGTTTGGCTGCTTAGAGGTGTGTTAAAAAACAAATGACTTGTGTTTGGTGTTAGATGTAGAATTCAAACCATTCACCGAGCCCGAATGTACGTACATGGTGGCCGCCAATTAAATTAGCCGCGTCACTGAATAAGCCGCAGGGCTGTAAGCGCAGGAAAAAAGTAGCGGCTTATAGTCCGGAAATTACGGTAAAATGTTATTAATTTGGCAAAATAAACTTTTTTCTTGTAAAAATAGAATAACGTGGTCATTAATGAATGTTTATTTTCTCATAAAGGATTAATCAACACAGCAGTCTCTAATGTAATATGTATAGTAAACAATTAATAAATAAATTGTTTTTTGTTATATTCTTTTGAGAATAACTGATGCCACCTAAATGATTGCTTCAGAAAATCTATCAAACTATCCCCTAAAAATGCTAAACTGAACATAGCAAAGTTGTAAAATAAAAAAATATGTTGATGGATTAAAAAAAAACAACAACCTTAAAATGATTCAGTACATTTTTTGCACATGCAAATAGAACAGGGGTGTCAAACACATGTCCAGCGGGACGTATCCGACCCTCCAGATGGTTTAATCCAGCCAACTCATACAGGGTAAAAATTATTGTTTAAAAAAAAAGCACATTTCTAGTCCATTCCTGTGTCAAGTTATGTTCCTTTAAAGAAATGACCGAAATGCGCAATACCGCCACTAGGGGGAGCAAAGGAAAAGCAAAACAGGTGAAACAGCATAACTGTGTCTGTCTCTGAACGTGTCAAAAGTGAAACCTAACAGCTCTGCGTCTGGGTAAGATGTAGTTTGGTTCCCTGAGAACTTCACCGCTGTTACGTTGCTATAAGAATGATCAGTAGTGAAACCCTAATTACCAAAACATGGTCAAAATGAAAAAAGTTTGAGGTGAAGTGCTGAGCTTTTCAGGAAAAATGGAAACAGTTTTATTTGTTCACAGAGCTGTATGCAAAACCTGCATGCTTGGTATGTCATCAACAGTTCACAGCGCTCAAAGAATATAACATTCAGCACCACCATGAGACTCACCATATAGAAAAGTTTCACCATTTGCAGTTAAGAAAAGAGAAGTTTTACCAAGTATTAGCTGGACTGATAAAACAACCATCTGCATTTCCTGCAGCCGTGACGTCAGTGATGGAACAGTGACAGACACCTTACTGCAGACAAGTTGGAGCAAACATCCAAACCATTTTCAGATGGTGAACTTATGGAAAAATGCTGACGGCTGCAGAAGTCTTGTTCCCAAAAAGCAGTCAACCTTAAACATGAGTCTGTCAAGGATTACAGTTACAAATACAACATCTCTGAGGAGACCTGGGCAAGCAAATGAAGGAATCCAGCCATTTATTTAATTTTCCAGTCGCTATTGATGAAAGCACTGACATCACAGATGTATAAAGCTGTACATATTTATTAGAGGTGTTAAAGAGACGACACAGCGGAGTTTCTGGAGTTGATGGACACAACAACGGCTGATGACATAATCAGCTCGCTAGTTACTGTGCTGGACGATGTTGGAATGAACTGGTCATGTGATGTCAGTCTGGTCACGTGATGTCAGTCTGGTCATTCATTTATTCCTTTTCTAAACCCGATTTATCCCTTTCAGGGTCACAGGGCTGCCGGAGCCTATCCTGGCCACTCATGGGCACACGTAATTCAGGTATTCAGCAGTGAGATGCACAGGGAGAGCTGGATAACAGGCAGGGTAGTAGATCTGGATACCAAGCTTGAGTGAAGGTAGGTATGCCTACAACGTCCTGTGAAACACAGACCATGAAAGAAGAAAAAAAGAAAAAACACCCAAGAAAGCAAAACAATGCATAGGAAATTCATTTATCAGTAGAATGTATGCTTTATCAACTTCACTTTATCATTTTCTATTATTTAAACACAAATGTTTGCAACAATGGAGTGATCTTAATTCATTCTCCCAACAAAATAAATACCTAATTGATTTTCACAGCATGGCTCAGATTTTCATGATTCTGTGCCATCACAAACTCATCTTTGAGCTGAATTTACCTACTCCTTTGCTCACATTAGTGTAATTTGGAAAGGAACCACAAAAACTTTACCGCAACACACTGGACAAAGCTGGTGTGACCTCACACATAAAAAATACCTTACCTCCGGCTCCAGCAAAATTAAGCCAATTCTGTGGCCATTTTTCCTGGATGCGGGAGCTGCCATTTGGAGCCAGTTGACGGGGACTGGTTTGAGTGGTCTGCGTCACATTTCTAGGGTAACCACTGCCACCAGTCATGAGTAAGCTTGTTCGAAGTCCACACCCCTTCCACTGAAAGCACCTCAGGAGAATATGTCAATCAAATGTTCTAGGTGGGGGCCACATGCTTTTACTGAGGCATCTGATTGGTCAGTTTATTACTTGAATACCTTGCGTTAAAGACAAACTAGCAAGAAGGATGGTTATTCTGACAAACAGAATGACTAATAATAGTTTATTTCTCAATAGACGTGTGATTTTGGCTTCTTGGAGCCAGCGGGTACTACCTGTTTGGAATGCGAAGGGGGGAGGGGTCAGTATGTCCTGTGATACATCTTCTGTCATACTAGAGCCAGATACAATCATAAAAATGTCCGTATGAATGCAGCTCCAAACAGACGATTATTGACAATGCTGTTGGTATAAAATCTACCAAATTATTTAAATAAAACAAGATAAAAGTTTATTGATGTTTTTTCATGGAGTATCTTTCTAAACTTAAATCAAAGTGTTTTTCTGCATATTTTGTAATATTATTTGTAAAAATTTTACTTTTGTCTTTAAGAAAAAAAAAACCTTTGTGTTAAGCTGGATCATACTGAAATCAATTCCTACAACACACAGGATGATCATGCATCTTTTTAAAAGAGGAGTAAACGTTTCTCAGAAGAAATCCTTCATTTGATGACAAATTCTGCTAACAGTGTGTTCATCAAAGACAGGAATTAATTTTGCCTCTATACTTTTAGTTTTCTTAGTTTGCCTTTTATTTATTCCTCCACACTTTTGATACAAAAAAAATCCCTTCTTATCTCAAGTAAATACATAGTAAAGATAAATAACAAATATGACCCTGACAGCAGTGCACCTAACGTAGCATGCATGCTTTAAAAACATTGAAACTTTTATGCCTGGCTCCCCAGAGTGAATTTAAAGAACTTTGGAGACTAACTCTTCAAATGGAGCATCCCATAAAATGCAGGCGCTGAAAGGACGCATCCAAACCTGCAAACACCCTGACACCGTTCTGATCAAAGGACTGACTTTTGAAAGTGCATAATCAAATAAAAGGAATTATTCATACAAAATGACACCAGGGTTCCAACGTCTCCCAGCTCTGGATGTTGCTTTTGAATTTCCAAATGAAGAGTTGTCATCTTCTGTGCAGCCTGTTCAGTGCTTTAATAACCATATTGATCGTTCTCTGTGGAAAGGTGGAACGCACAGATAAAGTGGGGGAAAAAAAAGAAAATACACACAATTTCAATACTAAAGTTTTAACATATCATGTCAGTAAAAAATGAAAATCACCCGGTCTTTGGAAGTTCTCAACTTTAGATGAACCAAAACCAAAAAGATTAAACAAAAAAACAAAAGACGGATGCAGAAAGCATTTTTTAATTAAAAAAAAAGAAAAAATGTGGAGCCGACGGTAATCAGGGACCCGGGGCAGGCGACTCTAACAAAAACTCCCCTGGAATCCGGAGCGGCTGTCCAAACGCTAACTCAGTGGAGGACGCGTCTAGGTTGGTCTTAGGAGCTAAGCGTCACCCTAGTAGGACCCATGGCAAACGATCCAACCAATAGTCATCTGTGAGCACTGCGCTGCGCGGAGGGCAGCCTTCAGAGAACGGTGGAAACGCTCGCACAGCCTGTTCCCTTGAGGGTGATAACCCGCAGTACAGTTCACCTGCACCCCTAAAGATCGTGCCATTCCCGACCAAAGTTCTGAAGTGAACTGGGGGCCCCTGTCCGAAGTAATGTCTACTGGCCGAGGCCATCCTGTTGAAACGTCACACAGGAGAGTTGGACCGCCATCTTGCCACACAACCTCCTCCAGCTTCAGGCCTAAACTACCGGAGCGGAGGGCAAGAATGTCTGCATCACCAGGCTGTTCGGCAGCCATAGCAGAAAAATCAGTTCCAACAAGCACCGGGGAGACGAGTACCCGTGAGAGGCAGTCTGCAGCAGAGTTGGACTTTCCGGCTACGTGACGTATGTCAGTCGTAAACTCAGAAATGGCTGCCAGATGGCGCTGTTGGCGCGCAGACCAAGGTTCACTCACCTTAGCCATGGCAAACGTAAGCGGTTTATGATCCACATAGGCAACAAAAGAAAGTCCTTCCAGCAAAAAACGGAAATGTCGAGTTGCCAAATAGAGAGAAAGCAACTCGCGGTCAAAAACACTATATTTGCGTTCCCGAGTCTGCAACTAAAAAATGCATAGGCTGCCAAGCGTCCGCCACTCGCTGCTCTACCACAGCACCCACTGCTATGTCTGAAGCGTCGGTAGTCAGCGCGATCTCAGCATCTGCGTCTGGGTGCGCGAGGAGTGCAGCCTTTGCTAAGGCTGACTTCGCTCCGTCAAATGCAGCAACACGGTCTGGGGTCCAATCAACAGGGTCTGTGTTTTTCTCTGAATGCAAGCTGTCATAAAGTGGATGTAACAGGTGAGCAGCCCGGGGAATGAACCTGTTGTAAAAGTTCACCATCCCCAAGAACTCCTGTAGGGACTTAACCACTGCAGGACGGGGAAATTTTGCCACGGCCTGGACTTTGGTGGGAAGAGGAACTGCACCCTGCGCCGAAATTCGATGGCCCAAAAAATCAATGGCTGACAAACCAAACTGGCATTTAGAGTCCGTTAACGATCAAGCTGTGGGTTTCCAACCGCTGGAAAACTTCCTTTAGGTGCATGAGATGCTCTTCAGGAGAGGGACTGGCGACCAAAATGTCGTCTAGATAGACGAACATGAACTCGAGACCGCGTAGCACCGAGTCCATTAACCTTTGAAAGGTTTGGGCGGCACCTTTAAGACCGAAGGGCATGCGCAGGAACTCAAAAAGTCCAAAAGGAGTGATCACCGCAGTCTTAGGCACGTCTTCCAGGCCCGACATGCTGAGGATCTTCTCTGCTCTCTCCGAAGCAGACAGGATGTATCTCCGCAGCAGAAGCTCCGCATACTTTTCTTGCAGCGGCGGGCTGCACAGCAGCGGTATTGCCCTGCGTGTGGATTGCTGATCCAGAGCAGCCACCACCAAGTAGTACCTGGCATCATCTGTGATCACCCCGCGCAGATGAAAAAGGGCCTCGACATAGTGGAACGAGGAGGCGGGATCGCTATGCCAGAACTCAGGCAGCTTCATGGCGGCGGCAGCTAGTATGGCCAGGTCCCCGCGCGTGGGAGATGGCGAGGTCACTGAAGATGACGTTGAAACTCGCGCGTCTGCTGGTTCTGACATTATTCACGATTGGAGTCACGAATGTGACAATGATGAGGAGACACGTCTTGACTTCGATACCTGAAGCTTTATTCACTCACATGCAAACAACTGAAATAAAGCGGGCAAATCATCTTATATATGAACACAGAATCAGACCACGCCCATAGCAACTGCAAAGCCTGTTGGGTGTGAAGCCCAAAGGCAAGGATAACACCACAGGATAACACGTCAACATAAGGGTGGGGTCATAGGATAGCACAAGGGTTATAAACATAGCAAAACTCAGTCAAATTGTGTCGCGTTCGAGATGGAGATGCTCATCCATGCTTTTATATCTTCTCGTCTTGATTACTGCAACTCAATCTTCACGTTTAAGCAAAAAATCTTTAAAATGGCTCCAAATTGTCCAGAACGCTGCTGCAAGGCTTAAAACCAATTCATCCAAGTTTTCACACTAAACCCCTTTATTAATTCAAGCATTACTGGCTCCCCATCTGTTTCTGAGTGCATTTTAAAATCCTGGTTTTAACATACACAGCACTCAATAGCCAAGCACCGGTGCATTAAAAAAAATCTTTGGCAGCCGTCCACTCCCAGCAGGTCCCTGAGATCATGTGACCAGGGTCTGCTGGTGGTTAAGAGAACCCGGTTAAAGACTTGGGTGGGGGGTCACTGATGTGGACATGTCCCCAAAATATCGTTTCCCCACTTCAGGACGAAGCCAGGTCTCTACATTCCATCGTTTTAGCACTCTTTTTATCATGGTGTGCGTATGTGTGTGTGTGTGTGTGTGTCTGTGTGTGTGTGTGTGTGTGGTGGGGAGGGGGTTGTCGGCACTGTTTGTCTTGTCATCTTGTTTTTAAATTTTATTGTATTTTATGCACAGCACTTTGAGTGACGTGTTGTTGTAAATGTGCTATATAAATAAAGGTTGATTTGATTTGATTTGATAAAGCTGACAGAGCCTTTGCAGCAGTGGCTCCATCCCTCTGGAGCTCTCTTCCTCTCAGTTTCAGATCTGCAGACTCAGTGTTTTCTTTTAAAAAGCCGCTAAAAAAGTATTTAAAAAAAAAGAAGCTTTTTCATAATTCCTTTTTGGAATCTGTGTTTTACCGTGTTTTACTTTAAAGCACTTTCTGATTTTTATCTTGAAAAAGGTGCTATACAAATAAAATGTATTATTCTTACTATTATTATGTGTTTGTTTATATGCATTAGTATATGCATGTGAGCTGCATAAGGGACTTTGCTTGGGTCCTTTGAGGTGTTGATGACACGATCAGCGAGTCAAAAGCTAACATGGAGGAGAATCTGATAGTTTCGCTTTTGAACTTGATGATATTTTTCTTATTTGTATAGAGATAATAACAAAAACTCCTCTAATTTTTATACTAATTTTTATTTTTTCCCTCCTCGAACACCAAGTTATCAAACTGGGTCACAGAGAGACCTGACGTACCGCTGGAAAGGGCCGGCATTCCTGCCCAGCTCCTGCTCACCGTAGTGGGAGAGTCTCTGAATGATCGCATGAACCCACACATGGAGACGTGATCACCAATGCTTTTGTAAAGCTCTTCAAAATAAATAAACCCGATCTCTCATCTGTGTCTTCCATGTATTGATTAGTAATGGGATATACAGTCAGTGCTGCCATGTAGCCAAACGTTTAGAAAGTGGCATCTGACAAAATATGTCTGGAGGTTGAATTTTTTTTAACACAATTTTGGACAAGCGTTCAGCAGCAAATGTGATGTGCGTTGGAAGAGAGGCTTTGGATGCAAAGTTGACATCGGAATTGCATTCGGTGTGAACTCGACATAAGGCTTAAAATGCTTCATGGGAGGAAGACTATGGGAAGGAAACCAGTTGAATAATTTCAGTGAAGAGAATGGAACGGTTGTGGGAGCATGAAAAACGCAGATGTGGTGAAATGAGGGAGACATCATTTCCAGTGCTGTTAAACCTGTCAGGGAGCAATGAAATGCTTCTGATTTGTTCAGGGAATCACGTTTATGCTTTCCACAGTTTTTATCACCAAATACTCTCCGCACAAATATATGCCTGTAATATTCACTACTTGTACTGTGCGAATACTTCTGTGCTTCCAATCATTTTTACGAGCACATTTAAATGCTGTAAACATGAAAGCATACAAATCTCCTATCTGTGCATGAAGCAGGTCAGATGAATCTGGCAGCAGTTTTGGTGAAAACTGCTTTTTTATATCTCAGCTGTGACAGTAGATGACAAATGTAGGAATTATAAACATTTTAGATTAAAATCGTAACTTTAAAGGTCAGATTTGTTCTACTGTCCTGTCATTGTGTGTCTGTCTAGTGCTGATGCAGTTGTTCTGCATGAGGCAGCACCAGAAGTGGGGACAATCTTGTCCGTCACAAAAAGGCAGCTGTCACTCAGCTGATTCAGTCATCCTTCCTTCCTGTCACAGTTTCAGCAGGAATTTCCAAAGCTTAGTAAAACACAAATCTTCCCTTCATTCATTTATCACACAACTGTTTTGTGACTGATTGTGACTGTTTTGTGATGAATTTTGGTGTTTAACTGCCCTAATGGTCACATTTCTGCCCTCACTCACAATAGGTAAACAACTTCAAGTCCCACTCCAACCATATTGTTTTCTTTTGTAAAATAGTTTCCAGTAGGCTTTTAATTATGATTGTGCAGTTTTTAGCCAAAATCCAAAATACTTTGTCCTTTTACAGTTCTGGGATTTGGGCCGGACTTTTGGCTCAGACCAACCCCGCCCAATCCCTAGCTCTGTCACTGAGAGCTCTGTTTGTGTGCTCATGCGCAAGCTTATTGCCCCGAGCTAACATTAGAGGCTCAAAAATAATTGCAAGCAACATTGGATCAATCCAGCCTTACATTTATGAACCAGAGGCCAGCTCGGACCTAAGCATGAGCAGGCCCGTGTGCGCACAAGGGGGGAGGAGGAGCGGAGTGGAGAAGGGAAACATTTCAGTAAGAACGTCATTAGTCTGCACTCCTTCAAGCATCCGCTTTTCGGATCCAACTGATTTGGATTAAGAAACACTCAAAAAGCGCAGTTTTAATCATAAATTATTTATATAGGTCCCCTATTATGAGAAAAATGCTACATGTACATGTTCATAACACAAAAAAACTATTTTCATTCGAGTGGGTTTTTAAGTCTGCAATCCATAAGTTGTCTTTTTTTAAAGCCCAAGAAGATAAAAAAAAAAATAGGGTCATAGCTTATGTTTTTCTCCTTGTTGTTTATGAGCCTACATATGTTTATCATTTGCAAAAGTGGATGACTACACAAAAGGAAATAAAAGCCCAACTGAAACCATCAAGTACTACTTGCAGTTCACTTTCAAGCATCTATTTTTTGAAAGACTATTAAAAAAATACATCTTTTTAAGATCTTAATAAATTTAAACTTGAATCAAATAATATAATTACTTAACAAACTCAATTTCATGTACAAAGACTTTGATTGGAGAAACTTGAACTAGCAAACAAATCTGGTAAATTCTTAATGAAATCATGATGTTAAGACCACTGGGAACACTTTCAAAATTGATCAAAAATGATTGGAGTGGGTCATTATAAAAAATGCTTAAATGCTTAAAAAAAGAGAAATAGACAAATGGACCACAAGGACTACTTATGTAATAAACTGAAGCAAACACTTATGATAAATGATCAGAACTTCCTCTTCCTGTTACAAGAGTAGAATCGTAGTGATTTAAGCAGCTATCTGTAAAAATATTCATAAAAAACGGTATACATTGAAAGGTTTCTAATGACCTCAAAGTAACTAACACAAGCAAAAATGTTTCTTAAAAGAAGAGCAGGAAGTCAACTCTTCAGTTGTATTCCAAGCTTTCGTGAGTTTCACACTCTTGCCAGTCATCTTGACATGCTGAAGAAAGTGACATCTCTGGAGCCTCAGCAGGCATTTAGGAAGCAGACTCAGAAGATCTGCCAGAACAAAACACATCACCACGTTTTTCTTTTTACTCTGCTTTTATGTCCCGCTTCCTACAGGAAATGTATACTCAATGGCAGGGGAAAGGATGAGATCGGATTTTTCCTATAAAACAAAACCTCAAGGATCCGCATGAAAGTTTTTTGTTTGTTTTTTTATTCATCTAATAGCCGTGTGTGTGAAAAAATATTCATGGTGACACTAAAAAAATAAAACAAAAAGGCAGCAGTACATGCAGTCGGTTAGCAGATGGCACTGCTTGCATCGATCCTAACAAGTAACTAAATCTACCTGTCAAAACAAGCGCTGAGCGTATATATCTTAGCGAGTGCATGTACAGCAACCGTTATGAGCTAGCAGGGAAGGAGCATTTGGGGGCAACAAGCCTGTTGTTTAGCCGACATGTCACATGAATCAGGCCCATTGTATGATGGCCTTCTCAGCCGCAGATGCGTCGTAAACACCAAGGTCAGCCGCGACCCTGGATGGAGACATAAATGGGTCATATATATTGTAACAAGGCCGTGGTGGTCAGCGCAAACACAACCCTGAACGCAGCCTTGTTGCACCCCCTCCTCACAAGACTCAATCTCCCATACTTCTTTATTGCTCATCTCTATGGCAACAGCCAGCTCCGTGGATTGTCTTATTTAATTGCTAATAGGTAGCTTGGTTCTATTGAAACAGGAAGAGAGAGGCCAAGAGCCTCGCTTCATGATGTTTTTATGGATCACCACGCAGCAGATTTTTTTTTCTTCTTCAAAGGGGTTTTGGATTTACTGCTTTGTGCTCCAAACACCCACCCCCCCCCACCACCATCTAACCACCACCTCACCCCTCATCAGATCTCAAACCGGGACAGCCCACCAGTGCCCCTGGGGTGGAGAAACAAAGATAATAATTGGCTCCAGTTTATCGCTGACTGCATTTTGCTCTCCCCATATTTGATCTATTCTTTGGTGGCGAGCAGCGGCCGCCTGAGGAGGATTGTTCTCCAGCGCAGCCGATGAGGTCATCCATAAAATGTTCTTCCAGGGCTCAGGGACATTCCGAGCCGAGCGAAGACATTTATCAGGTGTGAGGGGAGAGGCTGCTGTGGAATAAGAGCGACAATGATGGCTCGTCGGGCATTATTCTGCTCTCATAACATTAATGTGATCCAATTTGTCAAGTGGGTCTTCCTCGTGCCACTGCCAGCCAATTATCTGTGCGATTTCATTTAAAGCACCTAACTACTGACAGACAGCATCGTCCACATTGAAGGTTTCCTCCACTTTGCTTTATTCACCTTGAGGGCCGTTTGCTGTTTTTATATGTTGGCAAAGTTTTCTGCTTAAATTTCATGCTGATTTGGAAAAACACACAAGATTTTCGTGAAGACTTAAAAGTGTTTGTACCTGGAAATAGTTCTTAAACTGACAATAATATGTGACAAAAGTGGAAAACCTTATTTTTTTAGATTATTCATTTGATAAAAATAATTTTAGAGTCACAGATTTAGATTCTTTAGATGTGTTTTTTTAAATCATCAAGAAGTTGACATAATATTCACATTTTATGAAATAAGATATTCTTAAACATGTTGATGAAATCCATGAAAAAACATTTTGGAATTATTTTGTATGAAATGGCATTTTGATCATGTCAATTACGTTACGTTGGGTGATTTGTTAAGATTTTGTTCACAACATTGTTGGTGGAAAAATATTTACTGTTTAGAAAAAAAAAAGCTTATTGACTGTGAGGTTACACCCGCTCACCTCTGCGTCTTCCTTCATGAGGAAGAAAGTGACCAAAAAACTCCATTGGAATTTAGTCCCTTAAACCTAGTCACTTTAACATTGGGAGTTGGGTCATCTAGACCCACTAGACAGAGCTCTGAACCTTTTTTCTTCAATGATTTGTGATCTTCACTGGTGTCCATGTGAAAAAGTGTAAAAGTTGGATCAAACTCAAGTACTGGATAGACAACACCCTGCAAATTGGACCCCACAGATATATTCTTGAAGGAGGGCCCTTTGTGGCTTGAGGCCAATGTCTGGCAGAACACAATGACCCCCCCCCCAACACCCCAAATGGTGTTAATCAACGTCCAAAGTGCCTGTCCTCCTGCTCGTGCCAGCAAGATACCGTATAGCAGGGGTGCTCATTAGTCAATCGCGGGGCATCAAAGATAAATACATTTAAAAAATAAAAATATGTTTTATAAAAAATCTGTCAGCGAATCATCATCCTCAACGTGTAAAACGCCACTTGATTGACATGTGGAACGGACCATTGAAAATCCTCTAAGACATACATCACTGGGTTTAACTATATTGAGCGCCTCCCCAGCGGAGGGCCACTCCGGCCCGCAGGAGTGCTTATGTAGGCCCAGGATGGCCCGCATGAATCCTAGATCTGAAGCGAGTCTGAGATGCCCTGTCTGATCCAGGCGTTCTGCCACGGCGCCTGCTGCCGGGTCCGCGGTTCCCCCTCGAGGGATCTGAGCCCACTAAGGCAGCAGAGTTGTCCTGAAGCACGCGCTACTAAAGCCATGCCAATGGAGCAGGGTCGGCCGTTTGCGCTGCAGCTGAGCTTAAGAAATGTCATGCCCTCCCCATAACACGGTTTACAGCAGCAGACCATGAAACATTATTGTCGCTGATTTCTGTTTTCATAATAAAACGCCTTATATGCTTAAATTATGTATTACTACAAAATAATATTAATACACACAAGAAAGCTATCTCCTCACATATTCAATACAGTGGGTCTTTACTTTCACTCCCATTGATGAAATCCTGTAAATTGCCAATTGGCTTTTGATTGGCTCATTGAACAAAGCAAACCTCACACTGCAAGACGTTTATTTTTTCACTGTACTGTCCTGCCAGTAAGATAATATATAAAAGAGACTTAAAATGGAATAAGCAGCAGGCAGTAACGCGAAAGTAAATTGGGAAAAGAGAAAACAAATGCAAAAAAAATAAAGCTATTTTCTGAGAACTGAAATGTTTTATGAAGCTATGATAAAAGTAATGGAGAGTTAGTACATTTTCAGAGCCTCTTTCAATAAAAGCGCTGATATGATTCGGAAAAGCAATACGATCCCAACTGTTTTCATGCTGTCTTGTTTGTTTTCTCTCATACTTTATTGCTGTCGATGTTGTATGCTGCTTTTAGGCAATAATTCAGGATGAATGCAAACTGGCTGTGAGGATGAGATAAATACAGGGGGATGGCTTGAAAGGAGGGGAAGAGGAACAGGGTGGGAGTGCGAGTGGGTAAGCGAAGGATGTGATGGGGAAGATGGAGGAAGAAGGACTGTGTGACAGAGTGGAAAAGGATAGATGAGGATGGACAGACTAAGCAGGAGGTGGAGAGAGGTGTTGGTGGTGTTTAATTACTTATCAAGGCAGACTTTTCAACGTTTCAGAGGATTTATGCAGTCGGCTTGAGAAATCAGACATTTCCTGTGTCATTTGCAAGTATGATGAAGAGTCAGGTAGACTCCATGAAAAAACTGACCTTCTGGAAAAGAACATCTTTGTTGACCCATTATTGATGGCTCTGAAGCAGTCTGACAAAGAACTTCAGTAACAAACTTTGTTTTAGTTTAGCCTAAATATGCCTGAGGGGGGCTGTACAGTGCTGTAATATTAGTGCTATCACCTCGTAGTGACTGGTTTAAATCCCAGCTGGGTCCTTTCTGTGTGGAGTTTGCATGTTTTCTTCATGCATCGGTTGTTTTCCCCCTGGTTTTCTCCCACAGTCAAAGCACATGCTTCAGAGGTTAATTGATTAATTTAGGTGTGTGCATGAGAGTATGTGGTCCTGCAACAGACTGGCAACCTGTCCGGGCTTTGTCCAACAACACAGTAGTTGGGACAGGCCCCAGCCACCCCATGAATGCAAAAGGGTTTCCGAAAATGGATGGATGATATGTCAAAAACATGCAACATTTGAAAAAGTAATACAACTTTGTAATTTTCTTAAAGCTCCCTCAGCAACTTCCAGGACCATTCTTTGGTTGCATTGTAACGAAAAGCAAAAATTTACTCAACTCAACTCAACTTTATTTATAAAGCACTTTAAACAGAACAAGGTTCACCAAAGTGCTGAACAACACAAAAATTAATAAAAGCACATGACAATATAAAACGTAAAACACATAAAATAGGTCCGGATCTACCTCAGTTAAAAGCCAAAGTGAAAAAACATGTTTTAAGAGCAGATTTAAAAAACTAAGTGAGTCTATCTGTCTGAGGTACAGGGGCAATTCGTTCCAGATTTTTGGTCCGAAGACTGAGAAGGCTCGGTCACCTCTCCGTTTTCTCCTGGTCTTCGATTTGTTGACCTAAGGGAGCGGGGGGGAGTGTACACCTGAATCAGGTCAGACAGATATTTTGGAGCAAGTTCATGGAGACATTTAAAAACAAATAGGAGAATTTTAAAATCAATGCGTAACTGAACTGGGAGCCAAAGAAGAGATGCTAAAATGGGAGTAATATGTTCTTGTTTTCGTGTACCAGTTAGAAGACGGGCAGCAGCATTTTGGACTAACTGCAATCGAGCAAGTAATTTCTGGGAAAGCCCAACATAGAGAGCATTACAGTAATCCAAACGTCTTCAAATAAAAGCATGGATTAAAATCTCAAAGTCATGGCGAGAGAGGAGAGGTTTTACCTTGGCCAGTTGTCTCAGGAGAAAAAAACTGGATTTCACAACTGAGTTGATATGAGCATTAAAAGTTAAATTGCTATCCAGTTTCACACCTAGACTTGTTGCTATCTGTTTCAGGTGATCATTTAAAACGCCTAAGTCGACATGTGCCTTAGAGACGTCACTTGGACCAAATAGCAGAACCTCCGTTTTTTCCTAGTTTAAGTGTAAGAAGTTACATGACATCCATGTCTTAATGTCATCAAGACACTCTAATAACTGGTGGGCAGAATATGCTTCTTCCTGCTTTAACGGTTTGTAAATCTGACTGTCGTCATAGAAGTGGAATGAAATCCGGTGTTTGCGGAGAACAGACCCAAGTGGAATTAGGTACAATGAAAAAAGAAGAGGCCCCAGAACAGAGCCCTGAGGTACACCACATGTGAGAGTTGCTCTACGAGATTCTGCACGTCCAAGACGGACACAGAAGCACAGAAGAAAATTGAGTTTAAAAATATCTTGCTACAAGTTTCCCACTACCATGTTTCCTAACTTTCTATAGACAAAATTACTGTTTTGACTGTTCAGAACAATTTTTTTAAATCGTAATTAAAACAAAAGATCATTCTTAATTTACATTAATTTGAGTCATTAATCAATAAAACCAGTTGAACATTTCACTTTAGAATGTGAGAAATTACTTCTTTCCATTATTGTTTGATCAAGGACTCCAGCATTTGAACTTTCCCATGAAGAGTAAGCCAGTAACCAGGTAGTTTACGGTTCCCATCAGCCTGCAGCCCCACAGAGACGACTGTATTGACTATGGAAGCAGCAGAGCCATGAAGATTTTAACTGCACTGGTGGGGAGGTATAAACACAGGTGTCCTCTTTGCAATCAGCAAAAGTCGTAAGCAAGATGTCCCTCTGTGAAAAACATAAAAAGATGATTAAAAATTGGCTCTTCAACTGATTCATGCTGTGAGGACCACTGGGCTTTTCCCCAGGTTTGTGCATGTGTGTGCGTGTGTTAACATTTGCATTAAAGGATCTCCAGATATTGAACTGATTGGAACTAATGTTTTATGTGATACTGTGGACTCTGTCTCTGCTTTTTATAAGCCATTGGCATTGATACAAACATTTTTTGATTCTTTTTGTTCAAGTAAATTAGACTTTTAGAGTAGGGCCTAATGTAGTTTTAGGATAAGATAAACATAAGCCTGATTTTTTTTCCCCAAAAACGACAGTGCGCCTTAAAATCGGGAGTGCTTTGTGTATGGAATAAGTCTGGTTGTGTTTACTGATGTCAAATTAATTTGGAGTGGTACTTGGCTCTCAGTTCCCGTATAGTATCTTAGCTGTTCATAGCAGCTAAGTGGTGAAGGCACCACTGTCACCTTCCCTTTTCATGGTTTCTGCAGTTCACTTCTTCTCTGAGTCCCTGGTATTTTTCCAGTTTCTCATGTTCCTTCTTCCTGATGTTTCCGTCGCTTGGCACTGCCACATCCACCACAACGCCTTCCTCTGTTTTTTTATCCGCCACTACAATGTCTGGTTGGTTCGCTATTACCATCCTGTCAATCTGTACCTGGAAGTCCCATGGAATCTTTGCTCTCTCATTCTCTACCACCTTCTGAGGTGTTTCCCTTTTGGACTTCGGGGTTTATCAGCCCATATTCTGCACATATATTCCTGTATATTATTCCAGCCACTTGATTGTGGCGCTCCATGTATGCTTTACCTGCCAGCATCTTACATCCTGCAGTTATGTGCTGGATTGTTTCAGGCGCATCTTTGCACAGCCTACACCTTGGGTCTTGTCTGGTGTGGTAGATTTGAGCCTCTATTGCTCTGGTGCTCAGGGCTTGTTCCTGAGCTGCCAGGATGAGTGCTTCAGTGCTGTCCTGTAGGCCATCCCTTTCTAGCCATTGGTAGGACTTCTTGATATCAGCCACTTCAGTTATGGTCCGGTGGTACATCCCAGGCAGGGGCTTGTCCTCCCATGGGGATCTGTCCTCCAGCATTGTATCCTCTGCTCTCCATTGCCTGAGACATTCACTGAGCACACTGTCAGTTGGGGCCTTTAGCTTGATGTATTCATGCATCTTGGATGTTTCATCCTGGATAGTGGCTTCTACGCTCACTAGTCCCCGGCCTCATTCCTAGCATACAGTCTCAGGCTGTTGGATTTGGGATGGAACCCTCTATGTATGGTGAGGAGCTTTCGTGTTCTTCCATCCGTGGTCTATATCTCTTCCTTTGGCCGTCTTATTATTCATGCAGGACATCTGATAACAGGCGGTGCGTAGCTGTATTTTGCCCGGGTCTTATTCTTGCCATTGAGCTGGCTTCTCATGACTTGCCTTACCTGTTGGAGGTATTTAGCTGTTGCAACTTTCCTTGTTGCCGGCTTCAGGTTACCATTGTCTGTGGGATTCCAAGGTACTGTAACTGTCCTCAATGTCTAAAATTGTTCTTACTTGGAGTGAGACCCCTCCTGTGTGGACTACCTTGAAAATAGACAGTAGGTTATAATCCAGTGCACTGTCGAGTGCGGAAAATACTGTATTTTTTCTGTCTGTGTTCCCTGTTAGTATTAGAACTCAGCCCTAAAGTTGATTTCTACTGTTGTTGGGTTTTAAGTTGTCTAAATATTTCATGTCATTTGTGACGAAGTAGCACAGGTTGCAGGACAGCACCTAAGCATGAGCCTAAATTGTTTCTTTTTTTTTCTCTCTTTTCTCCCAGCCCAGTGACAGTTCATAGTTTTGTGGGACAAATTATTCACATTTCATGTTTTGTTTAATTCTAAGGGTGCACACTTGGTTTTAAACAGTATCTCACTCACCATCAAAGTTTTCCTCCACCATCAGCCAAACCAGAGCCATAGACACATCAGCATTTATATCCACAGGAAACAGGAAGTGACTTCACATGTCAGAATTGTTTTTTCTTTTTGCTTTGTTCCCCTTCTTGTCTAATTGATTTTGTTTCAAACCTATTTCAGTATTTCAACTGTTGTTGTTTTTCTGTTAAATATCTGTAAGTTTGGAGTTCTGTTGATCCTTCCAGTAATTTATTTTAAGGGATTGTTTGGATAATTGGCCTGTGGGAGGGGCTAGGTCTTTATAAGGGGTGAACTTTTCTCAGTTGGAAAGAGCAGTCTTGGTTGCAGTGATGGCAACAAGCTTTCCCAGAATCAGCTGAATACTTTGTCTGATTATGTTTTTTTGGGGGATCAATAAAATCCCATTTTTAAAATTTTGAGTCTGCTGGCTTAGCCGTCTTATTTCCGAGTTATTTATTTTTCCGCTGCTGAGAAGAACCCCGTCACATATGGTGTCAGAAGTGGGATAAGATGGCCAGCCGTGGAGGTAAACGCTCTGCAAAACAGAGGAGTGGACTTCGTTCTCAGGAGAAACTGGAGGAAGGAGATCCTCAAGCCACTTCAGACCAGGGTGAGACCTCTGAATCAGTGCCGCCTAATTCATCTTCTTCATCGTTGGAAGGAGAGGGGAGCCCAAAGCCCAAATCTGTCTCATCAGGCGCTGCAGATGGGGAGGTGATGAACCTGCTTAAAGACATTCTGAAAGTGCAGCAGCAAAGAGAGGAGGGGGTTCTGGAGGAACTGCGACACCTGAGGATGTCCCTTCAGCCTCAACCAGATGCTCCAGCAACATCACAACAAACGGGGGGTGTCACTCCAAGTCCAGTGAGTACCAGCAGTGTAAGAAGATTGCTACCAACCCCAGCCACACAGCGATCGCGGAGGTCAGTTCAGGACTCACCTCAGTCTTCAGACAATGAAAACAGGGGAGCAGACAGACGATTTCACACTGATCCCAAAATACTGCCTTTTCAAGCAGGTGAAGACATTGAGAACTATTTACTGTGCTTTGAGCGCATTGCAAAAACTTGGAGGTGGCCAGAGGTTGAGTGGGCCTGCAGACTCATCCCACTGCTGTCAGGAAAGGCATTGGAGGCCTACACAGCTATGGATGAGGAAAAAGCAGACTCATATACTGACCTCAAAGCTGCTTTGATGGAAAAATTTGACATTTCACCTGAAACCCACAGGCAGCAGTTCCGAGCGGTTTCCCTGGCGGCAGGTGAAACGCCTACAGAGACATACCACCATCTCAAAGGACTTTATCGTTGATGGATATGACCGGAGCAGCATTCAAAGGAGGAAATTGGTGAGAAAATCATCCTGGAGCAGCTTCTGCGAGTGTTCCCTCCTGATGTCCGGACCTGGGTGAAGGAGCATGAGCCAACGGATGGGCTGACAGCTGCCAAGCTTGCTCTTCAGTACCTGAATGCACGAAAAGGATCTCTGCCTCCTCGAGGGACCAGCAGTGCACCTCGTTCAGGGCAACCAGCATCACTTGTTCGTTTGACAAGGGGAGGAAGCCAGCCAGAACGTCCAGGTACCACAGCAAGTAGCCAAGACCAGCAGGACTCTGGTAAGACTTTTACTTGCTATTACTGTCAGCAGCCGGGCCACAAGGCTTCAGTGTGTCCCCTACGCAAGACTAAGGTAACTGGTTCCTGCTGCGCGCCACGTGACGAAGATGAACATGTAAAAAAAGAACTGCAACAGAAAACTCACAAAACTGTGACTGTGAATGGACAGAAAGTGACTGCTTTATTAGATACTGGTAGTTTCACATCTCTTGTAAAGAAAAGTGTCTGCTGGCTTGGCCGTCTTATTTCCGAGTTATTTATTTTTCTGCTGCGGAGAAGAACCCCGTCACATCATTACATTTTCGATTTTTTTGGATTGTTTACTTTCTATTCAGAAGAGGAGGCAAAATCTCTGGAGAAACCAGAACCTCCAGGAGGAAGAAAACCTTAGGACCGACAATGTAGCAAAAAAGCAGATGGGTATGTCATTGCTTATGTTTGGACCTTCCCATGAATATTTTGTGAAAATGTTACCACAGATGTATAAAGTTAGCTTTTGTTACAAGATGGAAAGAAGACTCTGTTCCAAATGGTTGCACTTCATTACCTGTCGGTTTGAAAAAGACTGTTGTCTTGGTGGTGAACAGAAGATACTGTCAGATATGATGATGAGTCTAAAGCTGGAATTTGAAGTCTGCTGTAATGAATGTTGTCAGTGGTTTTCCCCCCTAGATAAAATAAGAGCTGGAGGAGAAGGAAAAATTCTAGAGGAAGATGGATGAGGTGACCCAGGGTATTCCCAGAGTGGAGACAGTGGAGATTGGATCGGGCTTTTACAGATATGTGGGTGAAGGAACGAGGGGACGAAGTGGACAAGAATGCAGAAGGACAGTTGTTAGAGACCTTTGCCAAAAGACTGGAAGTATTAGCGGTGAAGTCATTTTTCCAGAAACCTAAAAGTAGACTGAGGAGAACACAAGTTGATCACATCTTGCTCAGATGCAATCTGTGTGAGATCAGTGACTACAAAGTAATGGTTGAGGAGAGTGTGTCCAGACAGCATCGGGCAGTGGAGTGAGGATGACTTTGTTGGTAAGGAAGATGAAGATGACCCAGTGGTGAACGTTGAAAAGGGAGAATGAAGCACAAAGTGAAAGTGGAGATGGTAAAGGTTGTTGTACAGAGTTGTGAAAACTAGTCTGATGAGACAAAATACTAAGTCATGGGAAATAGTAATGGAAGCTGAACTATAATTGGAAGTGAACATGTGTGATAAACTTTATGGTTTCATGCGGATAAAGAAAAAACACATATGCAGAGTTTAGTAGCTGCTAATTACTTTAAAAAGCTGGGAAAAATAGTTAAACATGGTGGAACTGGCTAAGTTAGAATTAATATACACTAAATGTGACCCCTGCTATCAGAGAGACTTACCCAAACTTTCAAAGAAGGTGTCAGTATACGTGTTTTTCCCTAAACCAAATAGTAGAACATTTTTGAGGCTTTGAAATTTGCTCAGCAGTTGCAGTCTGCTTTTAACTTGACCAGACATTTCCAGACAATACTAAGAAGCTGAAAGTTATTTTATTCAAAAGTGATCTTCTGCAGCAGTGTTGGTCAAGATAAGTGTGTGTAAACTAGTCTGCAACTTTAACAAAGTTTTTAACAAAGCTGTTCTAGAAAATTATTTTAGTGCGTTTGAGATAGTAACTTGGACAGACGAGATGAATTTCTTTGCTTATAGAGTGCACAACTCCAGCACACACACACACACCACACACACACACAAAAGAGAAAAGTAAAAAAGCAGTGAGAAGACTTGTTCGAATCCCAGCTAGGCGCTTTCTGTGTGGAGTTTTGCATGTTTTACTTGTGGATTCTCTTTGGGAACTCCGCTTTACTACCACAGTCTAAAAACATGCTGCATTGGTTAATTGGTGTCTCTACATCGCTCTAGGTGTATGAGCGTGTGTGCGTTTGTGTAACTCTGCAACAGACTGGTGACCTGTTCAGGTTGTATCTCACCTTCACCTGTCACTAGGTAGGTTGGCTCCAGCAACTCCATGACCCTAAAAGTTATTTAGCAGGTTTGAAAAATGAACTGATGGACATTTCCGTGCTCTGCGATGCAAGACATTTTGCAAAATCCAATGTAATCTAGCTTTTTTTTTTTTTTCTAATGTCCAGCAACATTCAAATCTGCAGCTACTGGAGTTATTTGACTGGATGTTGTTAAAAAATTATTGATTGTGTGTGGTCATGAGATATGTTTTTGGGTATATTTATTCTCACTTTTTGGTTTTAAAAATAGTTACTCTCTAAATCTGTTGTAAATTCTTTGATTAAATGAATGATGCACTGTTCAGACACCACTTTTTACTTTTTTTTGTACCTGTTATAATGACAAAAAGCTTCCATCTATGCTCCAACACATTTGCAGTAAAAAAAAAAAAAAAACAAGAATCTTTTGATCGTTTTTCCAAGAAAGTAAAACGTTTTTCAAGGTTTTTGTAATCCAGTGTGAGCAATGGATTCTTGTACTCACATGTTACTGATCTAGATTAAAAAAGTGTTTTTTCAGGACCATTAAGGCTCCAAACCTTTCAATACCTTTGCAATTAAAAACAACTATCTGCACCCACCTATAGATTTTTATTCTTTAGAAAACCCACAGACACAGTCACTCTAAACCATTATGTGTTTTTTCCTATCATGCTCAACTGACTGTGGAGACTGTCATCGGCAGTGGAACGACCGCTGAACTGAAACAAATCACATTTACATAAAATTGAAACCTGCTTGCTTTTATTTGTTAAGCTAAAAATACAAAAAAACCAACAATATTTTAAATGTGAGATTTGCGCACAGATTTCCTTTTTAGAGATAAATCTAGCCACATTAAGCTGTCTGTAGTGAAAAAATATCCACTTCCCCTTTTCTTTGAGCACACAGGAGAAGTCACGGTCTGTTTCCACACCCATGTTTTTATTCATTCAAAAGATTTCTCTCATTCAGTGAATTCCAGTCTGTTTAAAACCACAAACGTTTGTTTTGGTCTGTTCCTCTTTGTGTGCAGAAGGAGGGAGAGTCTTTTCAACCTTGACCGATTGCCTCCGTTTGGCTTCTCACTTATGAATAGATAAGAATAGATCACATTCTTCACAGCTACTGAATGCTTGTAACAGTTTGTGTGTGGTTTTGTCACACATAATTTCTGCACAAGCCGAAGAAAAAGTACAGCAGATAGGACAGCTGCAAATGGAAATAAATCAAAATGAAGGCATACTGTATCTCTTTTTTTTCAATGGGGGACTCTTGTTGAGAAACTGTAATCACACAGATGCTCTAACCTTGCTGGTGTGTGATGTACAGTTTTCAGGACTGTTGTGCCCTTGTTTAGCCTGCTTCCCTGGGGGGCTTTATCTATCATCTTCCATCAGCATCCCTACTCTTCATCTGCCTGTCACTTTTATTCAGCAGATATTAAAGGGAACCCCTCTTTACCAAAAATGAGACAAAGCAGATGATATAGTAGGGTTCATAGTAAGGCTAAAAGAGTTGAAAGGATAGAACCCGTCTATGTTCTCCAATTCTTGCACAAGAGTTCATGAACAATGAGAAGAGAAAATTGCAGTGACTGAGTTTTCTTATTGGTGTAGAATTGAACTATGGGTTAAGTCTTAGTCACCGGCATCCATATAGGGCAATTTTTTCCAAACTTTTTTGAGCCACGACACACTTTAACCTTGACCAAATTCCCGCGGCACACCAGCATCCAAAAATGTAAAAAAAAAAAAAAGGGTGAAACTCAGTCTGTATTGATCTACAGCCCCTCCGCAATCTCACATGCATTTTCGTGATAATTGTGGCAGAAAAGCTTTAGCTGGTATTTTTGGTGGAACTGAGAGACTTTAAGAGCAGAATCAGAACAAGGAAGTAAATACTTTAACCACTTCTGATTGGTCAGACTGATGACATGTGATTAAGCCTCCAAGAATGATTAGTGGAGGCAGGACTTTTTTGTCGTCAGCTGAAGCTACGGCTAAATCGCGATACCGCCATTCTTATCTAAATGTCTTTAATAAATCAAATAATCAAAAAGAAAAAAGTGTTTTATGATCTTTCATATTCCTAACTACTCAGTGTTTTATCAGGGCCTGTTTGGATGAACAAAGAGTTGATATCCTGGAGATGGAAAACAGCACCCAGAGAAAACCCCACGCATGCATGAAAAGAAAACGCAAATTTAACCATGCAGCCCGTTTTTTTTGGAAAAGGTTCAAGTCTATTTATTTGATCTAGAAGAGGATGTAGCAGATGTTGAAGTCCTTTTAGCTGTACAGCCCTAATGTATTTGTCTGGATTTGGGGGTTAACTAGAGCTCCCAGAGAAAACCCCACGCATGCATGGAAAGGAAATGGCAATTTAACCATGCAGCCGTTTTTTTTTTTTTTCAATAAAAAAAAAATCCCAAAATTTTAAGTCTATCACTGCACATACTCCTACTATTGTCAAAACCCTGAAAAATCTTGATTAATATGATTTTCTATTTTTGGTCATAGGGGGAAAACTGAAGCACCCAGAGAAAAACCCACGCATGCATGGAAAGAACATACAAACCCTACCATGAGGGTCTATGACCTTTTTTTTCCCCTGTGGGTCACCTGCGTGCCACACACACCTGCAGACAGATCATGTCTACCTGTAAGTCACAACTGCTCTGTAAGACTTAAGCTTTGCATTTTGGGAGCAATGGATGAAACACAAAAGCCACCACCATGTTCTGCTCCATTTTATGGCTTTTAAGGTTACAGGGTTGCTGGAGCCTATCACAGCCATTGTTAGCTAAAGGTGGGATACACTCTGGAGTTTAATTGAAATTTGGAATGTATTTTGTGATGGTTTTGGGGCCCCAAAAACATCACAAAATCCATTCCAAATTTTCAATTAAACTTAAACAGCACCGCACTTTCTCTGTCAGCAGTCATCTGTAACCTTGGGATTCTCTTTGACACCAATCTATCATTTGGACATGTCAAAATTAAAAATGTTCAAAAAAAAAAATTCATCTGATGCAGAGATAAACTCCTGTTATAGAAGTCACGTTCTTGTGATATTCAAGTCAATATTTAGCATGTCTAAAGTGATGTGGTCTCTGCTAATAGTTGGTGGAAAATAATCTACCGTGACTGGTGATGTTTGTGGAGGTTTAACAACGCTTAGGCTTTTCTTCATGAGATGACCGGGCATCTTACCCACACAGTATATAATCCCCAGCTCCTGCCCAAATCTTTCTTCAGTCTGAATTAATCTGCCCTTGTGTCTGTGTTCTGCAAAACCAGATGGATGTGAAGCTGGGTGGGGGTAGTGAAGATGCTCAAACAGTCCTTGAGTGCCGTGCCAGAAGCAGGAGACTACACACAGGAAGGAAGGAGGACACTCCTTGACAGGAAGCCCCACAATAAAAGAAACATTCTCTGTGTTTTCTCCCAGCAGAAGCTGGACGGGAGCCAAATTAAATATTTGAAAAGGGAAGAACAATAATAACACCTTGCAAAGGTTCTGAGTGAAATCCCACTGGGGGCCCTGGGAATTGGCGCAAACACTGGTCCAAATCCTTTGTGCTGGAATGTGCATCCATGTGGCTCACAGCCGTGACTCTTGTTGCGAAATGAGTGTCAGGTTTCTGCAGTCAGTCCTGCTTGTTAGCTGCATATATTCACACAAAAACACTTGGTCATCTGCAGATGCTCACGCCAGACCTTTACTGATCCTGTGTAGAGCTGTATGTTGTCAACAAATGCCCACTGATAAGCCAGAGTGCAGTCATAGTCTGCTGGACACAGAAATGCAAACACAGTGGGTCACACACATGGATTTGCACACCCTAAACAGACCTACTTTTCAGCCCATTTTAAGCCGAAGTAATGCCTCTTCTTTGACCTGATGTCTTCCAGAGAAAGCAATTAATTACTCAGACTGTCTTTCTCATTGATTTGCTGAAATGTGCATAATTTTGCAAGGTTGTCCATGTCTTGTAAAGCAAAAACATCTTTAATGATTTGTTTACTTAAGATAAAGTAGAAGCACCATGCGCAGAAATAATCATGAAAAGCACTCCTTCACACACATGAAAAACTTAGCTTATCTATATGGAAGTATATACTCATTTTGCATTTATCCTTTTGCCTTTGATTAAACCTATTTTAATGCTGCAGAAAACGCAGCTTTGAAGGAAAAAAGATGTCTAACTTTAAGAAACATACCAGATTATAAACTTTGAATAAAATGCATCTGGAGGCACTTAACACAAAGCCACTGAAATGTAAAGGTCTAAAAAGCTAAGAAATGTGATATTTTGCACTTCAAGCAGAGAACTATGGAAGTGATTCTGTAGCATAATTAAAATAAAAGTCGATACCAGAAATGCTTTTTCATTTTCAAAATGTAACTGCATCAAATGACTCAAAATTAATATATAAAATCAATACTTAAAAATGCTTTTTCATTTCTACTTTAAAACCTCTTATTCTGTGTCACAATTAAAATGAAAATGCAAAGAGGGGATTGCATTTTCATTTTAACATCCACCCTGCGAATAGTGGCGCATATTTCAATTCGACTTAGCATTTCCAGAGGGGAGGCGGGGCGATGACGTCAGTGATATCTCCGTGTGTCCGGATGCTAAGAGACACAGACATGCTAGGAGCAGTGCGGCCAGGCTTATAGCTTTGTGTTAGCGGCAGAGAAGAGGGCTTTGTGACGGTTGTGCACTCCTGATGATTGTACACAGCTTCTCAGGACTATGTAGCAGCATTTTGTCGAAACCTTCTCTGGGTCTAGCTTTTTCTTCACACTGGGAGCCGGCTTCTGTCTCCTGCAGCTTCCCGCTGAGTGCATGTTGGTCCAACCAGCAAACGTTTAGCATGGCCAAATCTGCTATAGCTGTTGATGGGGCTCCAGCTCTCAGCGAACAGCAAAATCAGCGGCAGGAGACTATCTTCTAAATCTGCCTTATAACTGTTGTGATTATTATTATTAAGGGCCTACTTGCCCATATTTTTTTAAATCCGTGCGGTCAGTGCTTTTTTCTGTGCTGCAAGGACGCGAAAGAAGCGTTAGCATTCGGCTAATATTTTAGGCCAAAAACATTGGCCGTGGAGGTACTTAAAACTCTGTGCTGGCAATGCCGCAATGAGCATTTTAGATGTGAATGTGTGGGAATAACATCAGCCTTTATTTTGTTCTGGACACCACTGGAAACACAAATTCATATGATGGTTTAGTTTCTCAGATCTGCGTAGCAGCACTTCCGCCTTCGGTGATCTGGAGCTTTTGGATCGTGGGGCTTCTCGCCCTGCTATGCAGGGCTTTGCGCTCCGCTATGCGAAGGCAGCTGCCGAAGACAAAGCTACTCCCGGGGAAAGTTTCGATGAACCGCAGTGCGTCCAAAGGAGGACCGCGGAAGGCGGAAATGCTGCTACGTAGTCCTGAGAAGCTGTGTACAATCATCAGGAGTGGACAACCGTCACAAAGCCCTCTCCTCTTCCGCTAACACAAAGCTACAAGCCTGGCCGCACTGCTCCTAGCATGTCTGTGTCTCTTAGCATCCGGACACACGGGGATAGCACTGACGTCATCACCTCGCCTCCCCTGTGGGAATGCTAAGTCGAATTGAATTATGTGACACTATTCCCAGGGTGTTTGTGAAAACGAAAATGCAATCCCCTCTTTGCATTTTAATTTTAATTATGATACAGAATAAGAGGTTTTAAAGTAGAAAATGAAGAAGCATTTTGAAGAATTGATTTTTCAATTTAATTTTGAGTCATTTGATGCAGTTACAACTTGAAAATGAAAAAGCATTTCTGTGAATACATTTTAATTGTCAAATTAGACATTTCTAAATGCATTTTGGGACCTTTTTGAAAATGAAATGTCAAATACCATTTTTATTATAATTTTAATTAAGTGACAGAATAGAGTAGTGTTAAAGAAGAAAAAGAAAAGGCCTTTTGAAGGATTGCTTTTTATTTTAATTTTGAGTCAACAAATGCAGCTTCATTTTGAAAATCAAAAAGCATTTCTGGTTTTGAATTTTATTTTTAATTATGCTACAGAATCGCTTCCATAGAGAACCACAGTGAGCAACCATCTAAGTGAAGAAAGGTCGGACCACATGATTTAAGAATTAGATCCATGTTCAGGACAAACAGAACACACATTTCTGACGAAGCATCTAGACTGCACAAAACCTTGGGTAAAAGTTTTTGAAAGATGTCTGCCTACATTTCAACTGTAATAAAACTAAAACAGCTTAAAAAAAAGAAATCTTCCCAGAGTTCAAACATGTTTGGGGTGGAATGATGGCCTACGTTTGCTTTATATCACTTTAGAACCTTGATGTATTGTATTTTCCACAATTACAGGCACACTTAAAAAACGTGACTTTAAAAAAACTATAATGCAGGACGCCTTATACTGTTCCCTCGCTTATTCGGATTTCAATATTTCTTGTATTCACAGATTCTTTTTTCAGGCACGTCACTCACCTAGGTCATCGCAAGAAATAAGACAACCCAAGACTCATGTGTAGAACCCCGAGGGAGGTGCTGAGCAAATTTTTGATGAGAGGTGCGGAGATGAAGAGTATGCCGGCCTGTTGGCTTCCCTGCCGGCTGCTAAAGAATATTTAACAGCAAGCAACAGCTGGTTGCACCAGTTCCTGAATCGCTACAACCGAAGTCTGTGTCCCTACAGGGAGAAATGGCATCAGCTGACTAAGAAGTGGCTGAAAAATATCTTGATATGCTGAAGAAGATAATTGGGGAGAATAATTATCATGAAAGAATGATGGACGAAAACGGCCTCTTCTGGAAGAAGCGATGCTCAAAACATGCTGCTGCTGGACTGACGTGCCGTACCTGACACTAAAATGGCGTTTCCTAGTGTGAGCTATGAATTACTCTACGGTACAGTCAATTGCCCTGAATTTCAAAAAAAAAAATTATGTTTAGCAATATTACAATGTTCTTTAATAAATGTTTTACGAAGAATCAGAAATAATTCTGAAGTGTTTTTGATGAGTAAGGATCGGTGGCTGACATACTTTGGCCACAGGTGTTGATTGGGGTGGGGGGGTTCTCCGTATTTGCGGATTATGTGTATTCGAATACGGGGGGAATACTGTATATGTATTTTGTATGTATTTTGTATATGTAGTTGTTTGCATGAATTGCAAATAATGTTGGGTGTTATTGTAAATATGCTAAAGTGTAGTGGTGTGGGACCGTGTGTTTTTGAAATGTGTAACTAACAAGGATGGGAGTTGCCGTAGCCACAGTAATGTTTTTTTTAGTCTGTTTATAGTCGTTTCAAACAAGGTAGGAAGTTATAGGTATTTCTTAACGAGGCTAACTCTTCTAACGTGGCTAACGTCTAGCGTGTTACAAACATGACATTGTCCCAGTCCTCCTCTGGATCATCCAGAACAAGGATGGGCAACTCCAGGCCCACACATTCCTGCATGTTTCCAACATACCCTGCTCTGGCATCTTCTAATTGGCTGGACACGCCTCATCCAGGTAATCAGTCATGAGTAGAGGTTGGATACCTGGAAATCATGCAGATAAAGTGGCCCTCAAGGCCTGGAGTTGCCTATCCTATCCCTGATCCAGATGATCTAGAACCTTAGGGGGATTTTTGGAGCTCTGCGAATTTGAATCCATGACGATGTCATGTGTTACTACTGTGTTTCAGCTCTCTCATGGTCATCCACTTTTTCCTTCTAAAGTTCATTTGTTCTCCACAAGATGAGATCTTGCCTACAGCCCCAGATGGAGAAAGACTGTCAGTGATGTTGTATTTTTTTCCATTTTGTAATATTTGCTCCATCACCTGACATTTTCCCATCAAGCTGCTTGCTTTATTGCAGATTTGGTTAATCGCAGTCTTGTCCAGGTGTACAAACTTTTTCCTAGTGTCCTTCAACAGCTCTTTGGTCTTGATCAACGTGGAGAGGTTGCAGTCTGACTGTTCAAGGGTGCAGGCAGGTGTCTTTTATAAAGAAAACCAGCTCAAACAGGTGAAATTAGGAACAAGTGGAGGATAGAACAACTTGTTAAAGAAGGAGTAACAGGTCTGTGAGGGAAAGAAGTCTTGCTTCTTTTAGGAGATACATATTTATTTTCTGTGCCATTATACAATAAATTCTTTAAAAATCATACAATGTGTTTCCCTGGATTATTTTTTATTTTAAATTCTGTCTCACACAGTTAACGTTTATTTGTGATGAACATTACAGACCAAACTCAGCATTTGAAGTAGGGCAACATGCAGAATCTGATTTTTTTGAGCAAAATTTCCAGAGCATTAACTTTAGCTACAGTTACACAGCAGGATGCTGATCTAAAGTTGTGATTTCCAACATTTTCAAGGAGCAAAATCATTTCATTTTCTGCATTTGGATCAGAGCTACTCCTTTAAAACGCAGACAGCCCCTTGCTATACACCTGTTTATCTTTTGTGTGTAAAAAAGCCATCCTGCAAGCACATGAAATAAGAGAATTTGCATTTAAATTTGATGTTGGCTATGGGTACATTTTACAGCAGCATTGTAAGTTTTGGTGAAAAATCGCAAGTTCTTGCCATATTAAGCACAGATATTAGAAGGAACCACGTGGAGCGCTGCAGGGCTGAATGCTGACGAGGAACGGTTGTAACACTAAACTATGGCACAGAAAAGAAATGGAGCAGCAAAAAGTAAGCTTGCTTTGCTGTTATATAATTAGTATGTCAAACATTGGGCCCAGAGGCCAAAAATAGTGCTGTTACCTCGCTAGGGGACTCCTATTAGGGAGGTCAAACGAAATGGGAGGAGGCATTTAAGATCCAATATAACAGTAATCTAACAGTGCCAGTCAAGAATTTGTGGTGCAGGGCCGCCACACGCAGTGTGTAATCCCTGACACAGTTGGCAGTGCTTTGCTGACACCACATTCACAAAGTCAAGACGGAGGAAAAGTGCTGATGTGCTCGTCCGGTCTCCTCTTTATAGATTAAGTCTAAAAGCACTCTGATGGCACCTTCGGTTCCCATTCACTGGAAAGCTTGAGAAATGATCCCTGCCATGAAATCTATGGTTAAAAAATGTCTAAAGTGAAAGGAACTAACCAGCTGTGTTAAAGGTCATCACTTGGTTTTAAAGAACTATTAAAATGAGTGAAAGACGTTAAGTAGAGAAAATATAATATTTCCACACCCTGACTATGTATTTAAAGATCCACTCCAATGGAATGTCCTTTTTTGTGTTTTATAAAGAAAATTGAGCTGAAAATTAAATTTCTGAGTACAGTACTTGAGTACAGCAGACAAAAAAATTTCTTTTTAAAAAGCTTGTTACATAGGTGGTATAAGTAGGTGCTATAACTGGCAGGCTATGATGCATCCACTTGTAGATGACTAGATTCATGTACATCTTCGTTTTCCTTGTTTAGGCTGAGATCTAGCTATAAACTGCGCTGGATAGCTCCAGCAGTGCTTTCGCTATTTTTACATTGCACTGCTAATGTTAGAAGTGGGGTTGACGAGCTGTAAGATGGCAAAGTGCATGTAAACAAATGGATGATGGGAAATGCATGCTGTCTTACTCCGCACCAACATTCCCGCCCACAACTCAGAGGTTAATTTTGAATTAACTACTGCTGCTTTGTAGAAACTGTCCCAAAAAACTACACAGGTTTTGGCTAAAATGTCAAATCATAAATAAAGACCACTGGTAACCTTTCCTCAGTTATCAGATGATCTGTCTTTATCTACAGAACAAGGGCCTCTGCTTGAAAACGCTGAGAAACACTGCGCCAGCTCCTGGGGTGGTCAGAAAAATGTATTACATCCTATTCACTCCAGCCCTCACCTGTCTTACAGCCCCTATGATCTACTTGTTGACAGTTTTAACAGTAGAGTGCAAAATCCAGTCTCGACTCAGTTTGCTCCTCTAAAATCTAGAAGATAAGAATCAAACCCACACCTGGAGAACTGAGGTTATTAAAACAATTGAAGAGAGCGTTTGTAGATCTGCCCGACAGACTTTGGAGAAAACACAAACTTGAAATAAACTATCAATATACCAAACCAACTAAAGAGCATATAATGAAACAGTAAAACAGACCAAAATTCTGCTTTGCGAACATCATTTCTGTAAATAAAAATAACCTCAGAGTCCTCTTCACTACAATTGAATCTTTAATCAACTCCAATGTGAACAAAAACACAATGCCAGCCTCCACCTCATTTATTGAGGACTTATGAACCACTTCAGAGCAAGATCGATGCCGTCAGATCTAACATCATTAAAGGACAGAAAGCCCTTTTTGTGGTAGTGTTCAGCCTGATCTTACCTGAGAAGCACTGGACAGTTTTGTTCAGTTGAAGCTGCAACACTTGGTGAGATTTTTCTCAAGTTAATCCAGCGACCTGTTTTTAGATCCATCCTCATCACTTTTAATCATTTCACGGGTCTTTTTGAGTGAGATTTTAAATATCATAGACTCCCTCTCTACATACGGGTATTTTCATACTTGCCTTTAAAACGGTAGTGGTGAAACCACAACTCAAGAAGAAAACTAATTTAGACCCTTCAGTTTTTATTAACTACAGACCTGTGTCAACTTGCCATTTTAGAAAAACTTGTTTTTATTCAGCTGAATGAGTTTCTCTTACAAAACAACATTTTTGAGATAAAGCCAGTCTGGTTTTAGAATGAACCACAGTGCTGACACAGCCTTGTTAAAATCATTAATGATGTCAGGTGTGCCTTGGATTCCAGGTCAGGATCCAGTAGTTCTAGTAGATCTAAAGCGCAGCATTGATACTGTTGATCACACAGTCGCGTGAACGAGCTTAAAGTCTTAGCCTTTCAGGGACTGTTCTCCGTGGTTCAGGTGAGGCCCTCTTGGCGAGACCTTTCTTGTCCGCTCCGCTGGAAATTTTTGACCAATCCCGCGCTCCACTTAGCGTATGCGTTACAGTCCGCCCGGCACCATATTGTAGCATGTCCACTCCGCTTCCCGCTCATAAACTCATAGAATTTAGTCGCACAGTAATAGAGATTGCATTGATTTTTGTATCGTCCCCCGTCCATGGAAACACGTATTTGTATTGATGGCCACTAAAGTTCATGACCCTCCTCCAGCCTCATCTTTTCATGCATTCCTCTTTTGTGTTATGTACAACTTAATTAGTAAATATATTTCTCGTCCTATTCGGTTAAAAGTCTGCGTGTGTCTTGGCCAGCATGAACGAAACGACCTGAAGCGTTCTTGGTAAGTAGTGAGGCGCACCCCAACATCAGGTTACATGACAGAGCCCATTCGTCTCTATAGTGCGTTCGCAGACTTGGTATAAGAAACCAACAGCTGCACAGCCTAAGCCAGGTCCATAATATATATTCATGAGATATTCATGCTCAGCACTGATCCAGTTTTTTTCTGCCGCCCGCTCCGCCCGCCTTTAGTCCAAACCGCCCAATCCCGAGATTTGCAGTTGATCCTTGTGGGACAGCGGGACCCGATCAATGCAGCCCTCTGATTCCGTCGTACCTCATGGAAGAAACTTTATGGTAAGCATGGACACACACTTTGAGTCCATACCAGAATTGGTGTGGTGTGCCTCAAGGTTCCATCCTTGGTCCCTTGCTTTTAACATTTACATTACTTCCTCTGGGGATATCATCAGAATACAACATCAGTTTTCATAGCTATGCAGTGACACCCAGCTGAACATAGCTATGTCTCCTGATGACACAAGACCAATAGAAACCCTTTTAACTTTATTTAAGATGTGAAATTATGGATGGCAAATAATTTTCTGCAGCTCAATCAAGAAATTGAAATTTGCAATTTATCTGTCCTGAAGCCAAGAGAGAGAAACCGATTTCTGAAGCTACAGGAACTTTATTAAGTCATTCAGAAACGGTCAGAAACCTGGGCCTTATTTTGACTCTACTTCTTTTATCCCCACATAGAAAACAGGTGGTTAAAACTGTTTTTATCATCTTAGAAATCTGGCACAAAAGTCAGCCCCACTACTCTCTCTCTTGCTAATATGGAATGCTAATGCATGTTTTTATCATAGGTAAAATAGATTATTATAGCATACCTTGCTGGTCTTCCAAAAACAAACATTAGGAACCTTCAGCTTCTCCAAAATTCTGCTGCACGAGTTCTCACAAAGACCAGGAGGCGGGCTCACATCACCCCAATTTTAAAATCCTGCATTGGCACCCCAAATGCTTCAGGATTGATTTTAAGATACTTTGAACAGTTTTTAAATGTCTTAACGGTCTTGCGCCTTCTTATTTATCAGATCTTTTAGTAAAGTATGAACCCTCATGGACCTTGAGATCCTCTGGCACTGGTCTGTTAACCATTCCATTTGTAAAAACTAAAACCTATGGAGAGGCTACGTTTCAGCCCTATGGTCCCGATTTATGGACAGTGGGGACGCAGAGCCACAGAGAGCATTGTGCTTTTAAGAAAAGCTCAGAGTCCCATCTTGGTAACCTGGCTTTCAGCTAATTATTTTTATTTTTTTATTTACTTGTTATATGTATTTAGATTTTTAACGGCGTTATTTTAATTTACCTTATTCCAATGTTTTTTTGTTTTATCAATATGTTTACTTTTTATTCTCATTTTTATTTTATTTTTATTTCAGGTGCTTCCTCAGTTGGGACCTCTCCCTCTGCTGCTGTTCAGCCACTGCAGCTCTGGATGGGAACCTGCATCCACACTTAGCTGTGGTGGAGCGGTCCCCGCTGTGATGTTGCATTTGGCTGTCTGTGTAACTGTTCCGCAGACAGGGACACGAACACCCCCGGCTCAGATGTAATGTGAACCCCCCCACCGCGCGGAGAGAGCACCGCCGGGCCCAGGAAGCCGGCACCCCGGGGACACGGCCGCCGTTGCAAAGGGGCCCGTACCCCCCACCAGGGAAGAGGCAGGGGACAGATGGTCCTAGGTCCCACCTTCCTTGCAAAATGTGTGTGCGTGTTTGAGAGGGTGTGTGTGTGCATGTGTGTGTTTATGTTGGGATGTATATATTGAGGGGGGAGGGGTGTATGTACTAAGGGGGGTGCAGTTAAAATTGGCAGGTAGGGCACTAAGGGGACATCTCCTGATTACTCACAGTGACGTCCCCTCACCCTCCCCACCAATTAATTTGATTTGATATATTTTACCTTTTCAAAATGCTGCCGTTTTCTTTTTGTATAAAAGCTGGCTGCGTCTTATTGCACTGTTTAGTTCCCAGAGGGGCACGTCCTCAGGCACGTTCCATTTTGTTGTTTTTTATTCGAATCCTCGAAATAAAAATGACATCAAAAATCTGATTTCTTTATTACATTTCTTTAATTTTATCAAAGCAATGAAACATAATCCATTGATACTGTAATGAAGTTAAACTAGCACAACAGAGCATTCACGTGACGAGTTTTTCTCCGCAGAATGCACTGCAGGGCAAATTAACATTTAATCATTAATGCTCATTATGGATTTGTAGCAACTTAGTCATTTTTGATAGTAGGCTAATATAGATTATAGATACATATTGCATGTGTTGCCTTCATTATAAGGCTTAAATAAGGCTTTTAATATTTTGCGGCCCCTGATCTAGTAAGAAAAAATCGATTCAGCAAAATATCGCGATAGTTCATTTGGCAATACTTGTATCGATTCAAAATGCTGTCAGGACGATATTTCTTTAATTAGTTCTGAGCGTTCTTCAGTGTCTGACTCTTGTTGTACACTTCACCCTCCGACTGCTAGTTGGCAGCAGAGAACACGGAGCCTCTTTGCGTCGCTCTACTCTGCACAAGACAACAGAAAGACTGCAGCCAGAGGCAGCTTGTTCTGTTGTTATGAGACATGAACTATTTCGTTTTTACTTAGAATGGATACCAAACAGAAACTCTGAGCCATGTTGTTGCCAGTAAGATATGAAAACGTAGATTGCTGTGCTTTTTAGCGGCTCAGATAAATAAGATAGATAATGAAGCATGGCAGCGGCAAATAGGCTAATGCGCTTAGTTAGCATTGGTTAATAATGCTATCCGCAAAGCCTGCCAAAGTTCTGCAGAACCTCCCATGATTTTAACCTGATGGATCAGAGGGATGTGTACAACGCTCTGAAAAAAAGGCTGAAATTGTGGTGATCAGCGTGTGTCCCCCCACACCACCCTTTATTTTTGAAGCACCATTCAGGCTCCTGAACCGTTTAAAAGTACTGGAGAAGCTACATTAAGCAATGCTGAAATTAAATAGACAGCATTTTATTTTCCCAATAGAAACTTATTGGTTAAGGCATATTCATTCTTTGTTTGTTTTATACTGAAAACTATTATATTGTGGAAATCAGACAATGTTGACTGTTCCCTTTCTATATCTTAACTTACCAAAATAAAAGCACTATGAATTTGCTTTGGTTAACGCAACTTATATATGAGATACAATTGCAGTGCTTAACATTATGATCAATAAACCGAATTTAACCATTTTATTACAGTGGAAGACATTAAAATTCAGGTTGAGTTTTTTCAAAGTCATGTTTAAAAAAACAGAAAGAAAACATGTTTTGGTAAAATATCGGGATACGTATCATATGGCAGGGCGCGTATCGGGATACGTATCGTATTGCCAGACTCTTGCCGATACACACCCCTATTTCTCATTGTCTTTTCCTATCAGTAAGGGGGTGGGAGGTGTGAAAGGAGTGGGGGGCTATGTACGGGGAGGGGGGCCAGGTCCGGGAAGGGGGGCCCTATTTATTTATTTTTAGTTATTTCCTTTTTAATCATCATGCTTGTTTTTATAATTGTTGTGTTTTAATGTAAAGCACTTTGTGTTATATTTTTATATGAAAAGTGTGAAAAGGAACACAGAAAAACAATGTACTGTCTGTTATTTCACTGTTCAGATTTTGCATTGAGGGTCTTGGATCAAAGTTTGTCAAAAGGTGTCTTCAGAGGAAGAATATTTAAGTCCCTTAGAAGAACAAACCAAAAACTTTGAACTATTTCCAAATCGTTCTATAAAGCCAGAGGAGTTTTCACCTTCCAAGAGGTTGCCCCTCATCTTTGGAACACCCTCCCACTGTCATTACGACAGATCGACTCTGTTGAGTTTCAAAATACAAGACGTTTTTACTTTGAGGAGCTTGTTGTTGCTTTAAACCGTCTTAAGTGTCACTAAATTTTTATTTTAGCTTTTCCTTTGAATTGGATGATTGTTCGTACTTCCTGTTTCTATTGTCTGTTTGATTTGATGCTTGCTCTCTCTTACTATTGTAATGAACTTTGTGGTTTTATCTGAATTGCTAAAGAAATAAATATTTAATTTCTTATTTACAAAATAGAGCAACAGTGTCAATATAGCTTCATCCAAATTAAGCAAGTTTGATAAAAAGGGAAAGTCTGTATTATCTGAAATGCCATGTCATTGAGGTGGAGGGATGATCCAAAAAGCCATGTTATGTCACTGGGACCTCCTGTTAAGGAGCCTTGACTTTATATGTGAGCTGTATTGAGTGAGTGTTACATCTATTGTTGTGTTTCTGTTGGGCTTGCTTCCTCCAGGGGCACAACACCTTCTGCTCATACCCACATTCAGCACCTCTACACCCGCTGGCCATCAAGGACTCTATTTATTCCTGAGGAGGACCTTGTTCACCTTGTGGTAAAAGTCTTCGGCTTCTAACAATTAGTTGCATCAAAGAGCTACTAAACTCTAACTTTTGCACAATCCCTTCCAGAAAGTCCAGCCTATTAGCCTGCCTGCCGGCCAGTCTACCCTCCTGTCAGTTTGACCACCTGCAAGTCCTTCTGCCAGCCGTGTCTCACTGTCTCTCCAGCCAAGACATTATAAATGACTTCCCTTCTACCAGTTTGTGTCCGCACTTGGATTCAGTCATCCACCACCTTCTCCTATCATCTACAGAAAATGGCTTACTCCCAGCTCCAACCAAATGAAGTCAATTCAGTTTTTTTGTGACGTTGTCCTGTTGAAACCAGACAGCGTCAGTAAGCAGTGATTGGTCCAAACCTTGTTGGAAAGCCACAGCCCTACCATTTAAAACGAGCTCAGTGGAATCGGTCAATCAATTGTTTTGAATGTTCAACATACTTTTATTGAGGCATCTGATTGGTCAGTTTATGTCTTAAGTAACTTGAACTTGTTTTTTTCTGACAAATAGAATGACTGAATAATTTTTTACTTCTCTTTAGAAGTCTATAGGATTTTGGCTTCTTCGAACCAGCGGGTCTTCCTGTTTGGAAGTGGGGGGAGGGAGGGGTCACTCTTATATACAGTAAATTGTTGGGGGTCCTCAGGACAGATTGACTTAGTGAAAGGGAAAAATCAAAAGAACTGCAAAGATCTCAGCAACACTTGCTGACGACTGGGTCCCACCTAGAAGTCTGGCTTTGGCCACCAAAACTGATTCTTCTGGCAAATTCATTATAGATGTTTGGACGACAGCTAAATATTATTAAAGTTTGATAAAAATTGGTTACTCTAAATCAGTGCTTTTCCACCCTTGTGGCGCGGCACACTAGTGTGCCTTGAGAGATGGTCAGGTGTGCCGTGGGAAAGCATTCATCGTCACGGATCTAAAAACACTGACCTTCACCTGAATATCAGCTCTGTGTTCATCAAAAAAGATTTTTGAGGTTTCACACGTAGTTTGCGGACAGCTTTGTGGAGCTCTTCCATTTAAATACACTGGGTCTCTCAACATCTTGCGTGTCTGTCATAAGGAGGGTGAGAAAACATTTGATGGTAGCTCCTCCCACACGCGGCGGGAGCTTCAGGTTTCTAAACACACTTTTGGACTAACATCGAGTAGTGACTTTAGCGTGGTTTAAAACAAAAGCAGAGGACGTGGCATGTAAACAGAAAATTGATTTAAATAAAGTGCGTGGAGGGAGGAGGGGGGGGGGCAATCCGTGGCACACGTCTGTGCAGAATCGGAGCTAGTCATCCGTACGGATCACGGATCATAAGTGCACCCCTAGTAGCTTCTCCTGGGATTCAGTATCAGACTGTGTAAAAAGTGAATAACATAATGAAGGACAAAGACATTAGCCTGTCTGCCATCAGCAACCCTGCTTTTCACTACAACTCCCATGATTCACTGGGTTAATGTGACGTGTCTCTTACAGCGCTGCTTTTAATTGTCATGAAGCACAACAAACAAAAACGTTTGTTCTAACTATATTCTTGATAAAAGCAGGAAAAAAGTTTAAACAAATGAATCATTGACATTCAGAGATACTTGTGTTTGGTCCAAGTCATCTCTATAAAAGAAACAGCTGCTTTCTAATAATCTCCGGGTTGAAGGACAAATTCAATTTCAAATTTTATTTACGTTTGAAAACTTGAAGTTAAGATTAGAGTAACAGCAAAGTAAAAAAAAAACAGGATTAAGGTGAAGTGGCCAACAAACACATTAACTAAAATGAAACAATTTAATCACTAAAAATAAATACAACATTTTTGTTGATGTCGCATCTCTGATTTAGACAAAAGAAAATACAATAAAACTTTATCATGTGTTCACATTATTGTGCAGTTTAACCTACAAACACAAATTTAATGTTGGTCCTTTGTCTAAAATCAACTATAAAAATTACACAAACAAGGCCTATTTAAAACTCAGTTACCATTCCGAACTAATGTCATTTCATTAGTTTTTTGTGACGTTACATAAGACTGCATTTTAAGAAAAACAACTTCTTGGGTACATTTTTGACTAATCTAGTTTAAAAATATTAAGAACTGTTACAACTTTAAGGAAAAATAGCTGCAACTTCAAATTTTTTGTGCCTCAATTATTACAAAAAATGCACATGAGAAGGTGGAGTGATTGTACTGTACATCAATACAGACTACATAGTTTCTCCGGTTTTGTTTTTCTTTTGTAATTTTTTTTTGGTTGCTGGTGTGCCGCAGGACTTTTGTCAAGGAAAAAGTGTACCTTGGCTCAAAAGAGGTTAATAAACACTGCTCTAAATTGTCCCTAGGTGTAAATGTGTGCATTGGTGTGTAATTTGTGGCCCTGCGACTAGCGACCTGTACAGGATATTCCCTTACTTCACCCACAAGTTGGGATAGGCTCCGGCAGCCCCGTGAGCACGAAAGGGACAAAACGGGTTTAGAAGATGAATAAATCTGTGGCGGAGTTCTTCTCAGCAGCAAATAAATAAATCACTCTGAAATAAGATGAACAAGCCAGCACACTCCAAATGGGTTAAAAAATGGGATTTTATTGGTAAAAAATAACAATAATAATCAAATAATAAATTAAGCTGATTCTGTGAGAGCCTGTTGCCACCATTGCAACCAAGACTGCTCTCCCCCAACTGGGAAAAGTTCAACATGTAAAGGCTAAGCCCCTCCCACAGGCCAATTAACCAAACAATTCCTTGAAACAAATTACTGGAAGAATTATTAACATAACTCCAAACTTACAGATATTTAACAGAAAAAACAACATTTGAAAAACAGAAATAGATTTGAAACAAAATCAATTCGACAGAAAGGGGAACAAAGTAAAAAAAAAAAAAATAGAATTCTGACATGTAACATCGCTTCCAGTTTCCTGGGGATATAAATGCTGATGTGTCCATTGCTCTGGTTTGGCTGTTGGTGGAGGAAACTTGGATAGTGTGGGAGATTCTGTTTAAAACCAAGTGTGCACCCCTTAGAATTAAACACAACGTGAAATGTGTTTGATTTGTGTCCCAAAGAACTATCAGCTGTTACTGGGCTGGGAGAAAAGAGAAAAATGATTTAGGCCCATGCTTAGGCGCTGTCCTGCAACTTGTGACGCTACTTCGTCACAGAACATTAAATAGCAAAAAGCATTTCTTGTATATGTGCTTTACAAAACAAAATCATCATGCATCTTTAATTAATTCTAATGCCCATTTTCAAGTTTTCATTTTTGTCCAATTAGTCTTAGTTTTGTCGCAAGCTATGGCCACACCGGGCTTTGCAGTTCTTCAAGAATGCCTATGGTGTTGACGCTGGACGAGCAGGGAGAGGAGTCTTCCTTTATTTATTTTTTTACTGTTTACTAGCACTTGTTTGCCACCTACAGTAGAAGAGGCCCGGTGCACATGTCAAAGTGGTTCAAATCTTGCTCCAGACTTTTATTTCCTATACATAAAAGATTTGGTGTCTTATAATTCCTACTGAGCACAAACCGCAATTATTAATTTCTCCTCCATGATCAACTTTTAATCAGTTGGCCACTCCATAAATTAAAAAAGACGTCATCCGTACATCAATACCAAGTCCTAGTCCTTAGTTGGTCACAGTTAAACCTGGTTTAACTTTCAATGCGCGTTCAGTGGCCTAGGTCATAAAAACCTATGTAGCGGCGCATGAACAGGAAAGTTTTCAATGCGAAACATGCATGTATTATTTTACTATCCTAATAAATTTGGAAAATCATTATAAATATTGAAATGACAAATACTAAAAGGTCAGAGAAACACCAACACAGTCTAGATCTAGGTTCTGTGTATCAGCTCACCTACAGCTTTCTCTGAAACACAGAACTGAGCTTCAATACCAGGGAAACACAATATAAATATTTTAAAGGATTTTATTAAAAAAATGTGAAAATAGTGCACCAAAGTCATAAAGAAAAAAAATGCTTGTGACTTTCTTGCATTTTTATTTCACTTTATTTAATATCACATCAAGAGGATGTGTATTTTATTTTGAAAGGAACTTGTGCTATCTTGTGAAGTCAAGATGACCCCACCCTAACATAGACGTGTTATCCCCATCCAATGACAAAGGTGGATCTTTTAGCATAAAAGGTCGCAGACCTCTGCTCTAGAAGGGTCAACACAAAGTGGTTGCATTGTCCCAAAAAATCCTAGATTTTCTTTTCTAAATTAATAGCTTATTTACTTAGCAAAAACTGAACTGTAAAAAAGTAAAATAAAATATGTTTTAAATGTTTCTTAAATACATTTTGGTTTTGAAAGAAAAAAAATCTTATGAAGAACATGTTAGAGAAGAAACAGAAAAAGAATCTAAATTTGAGAAACTATGTCTTAGGCTACGTTCACACTGCAAACTGAAACGATCCAAATCCGATTTTTTTGCCCCTATGTGACCTGTATCTAATCTTTTCATGACAGTCTGGACGACAGAGATCTGATCTTTTCAAATGCGACCCAGGCCACTTGGGTATGTGGTCCTGAATCCGATACGTATCTGATCTTTTGAAATGCGACCTCCGTCAGAATGGCCAGGCCACATGTATCCGACCTGTACGTCATTGATACGCTACAAACGTCATCATTTTGCGTTGAAGTAGGCGGGAACGAGAACATAAACAACAACCATGGCGGACGATGCTGCTGAGACCAGTCAATGGAAGGGAAGCGAGGTCACTGATTGGATTATTATTTGGGGTGACAGCTCTATCCAGGCCAAACTCAAGGGTTCTTATCGCAACCGGCGGTTTTTGAAAAGTTTACCAGCAAGATGGCCGAGCGTGGTGTTGAACCTTTCCCGCAATGACTTTTTTTCCTTTCCGACCGTGGTCAGAAGCGCGGGGGACCGAAGGCGCATCCTCCTCCGGGGTTCACTTCCGCATTCCGACCCTCAGATTCTCCAGAGCGGGTTAATAAAGAATCAATAGCACTTATTCTGGGGGAAGCCTTCTTTTATTATCGTTCTCCTTCCTCCGTAACACACAACATGAATGGGCGCCCACACTGCCCCCCTCATTCTCTACCTCGCTGCACGCGCTCTCTCCTGTCTCTTACACGTACACGCACGGTCCCAAGACACACACATCTCCATTCCACAACAGTGGGTCCAGACGATACTGGCTCCAATGCCTTCTTAAAATGAGAAAATTGTAATGTGCTGGCTCCTTTGTGAAAATAAATGAATTTATTTGCTGGCCCTGGCCTGGGTGGCGGCCTTGGTCGCCCGGGGGGCGGTTGTTCCCTGCCTGTTACGGTGTGGCGTTGGGGGGATTCCGGCTGCTGCTGCGGCGGGGGTCTGGGTGTGGGGGTGGCTGGGCACTCTTCCTCCTTCTTTTCACGTTCCACTATCCATTTTAGAAGAACATAAACACTCGCATGAGCACAGGTGTTAGCTCACCTTTGCACTAATAGTTTGCATGATTGAATGAATGAAAGATTTCACACTAGTTGGTTTTAAGGCATAAGTATGCGTGTGAACACTATCTGTTTTGTGTACATGTTGACATGTGGACATTTTTGCAGCTAGCAGGTATGTTGATAACATTTCAGTGTGTGTGTGGACAGGTCCCGCCCTTTTTGTACTACATTTGTACCTTACTGTAATGATAAACAACCATTAAACCTGTCTGCTCTATGCTGCTTCATGGTCTTACCCCCCCTCTCACTATCACCCCCCCTCTCTCTAACATCCCTCTCTCTTCTTCCCTTCTTTCCTTTTCCGTCCGGTCCAACACCCGAAATTTTCAAACATGGTTGAAATGAATAAAGTTTGGCCTCAATTACAAAAGGGGTTTATTCAGACATACCTTTGGTTTGTCTGAAGATTAATAACCCCTCTTGTTAAAGTAAAATATTTCCAACACAAGAGGCCCTCAGCTCTCATCTGTCTGCCCAGCTGTTGGACAGGACAAGTAAAAAAAAAAAAAAAAAAAATGAATTTAATAATGCAAAAAGAGCTCCGCTGTTGACAACACTGTTGTGGACATCCATGTTAGCTACTTCCGCAAACAACAGTGACATTGTTCACCGTTGAGTACTCTTCTGCGCATTCGGGTCACTTGGGTCATTTCACGGTCACACAGAAGATCACAAAAGTAGGCATTTAATTGGAAATGTAAACGGCCATGCAAAAAATATCTGATATTTTCAAAAAATTGGAATTGAGCATTAAGCCCTGTAGTGCGAACGTAGCCTTAGTGACTAGAATTATTTTCCTAAAATACCAAATCATGCATTTTTCTAAACCCCATTGGCAGATTTTGTTGCTCATTTGAAGAAAATCTGCAGTAGGTAAGAATTTTTGACTTTTTTCTAAGGGGTCTTTTGTTTTTGCGTGATTTTCTTCAAAAACTTGAGCTGAACAATTGAATATCCAACTTTGATAAAGTTAGATAGCTTTGATAAAGTTGCAGTGATAATTTTCGTTTTGTTTTTTGAAGAAAATCCCTCGAAAATAAAATTCTAAGTCATATTTATTGAAATCTCTGTACAGAAAGCAGATGCTTCAGATGGTGTTGGGAGTTTTCATCGTCCCTTCCTGCAAATCCCACCCTTTTTATTTTCCTCAATCATTTCAGCGAAGGAACAAACAGCATTAAGAATGAATGGGGCAACGTCAGGCCAGATCATTGTTCCTGTAATCATCTGTCAAGAGCTGACAGTGATAGAGTTGTTCTTTCTCTTGATTAGACATGACCCATTTCTTCCCCACCCCCTAGCACAAACATACACTATGACCATATCATACATAGATGAAAATAAACCAGGAGCATCAGCAGCTCTCACAGACACCCCCCACCCATGCTCACCCACACACCATACATTTCACATTGACCAGTCAGGTTGGATTGAACATGTGCTCATTACCAACCCAAACACACACAAAAGAACACAAAGATAAGCCGACAACCCCCACTGTGATTTCACTCAGTAACTGTGATGCAATTTCCTGCCTGTTTCAAAGCAGAAAAAAGCCGTCAATCGAATCGTTTCATTCAAAGAGCCGGACTGGAAATTAATTCAAACCAAGCTTGACCCCCTTTGACGAGTCTCAAAGGCTGCAGTCAGACTGAGGGCAGAGTCTGGAAATGGTCACAGTTGATGCACCGCTGTGGGGGAGGTCCCACTGGCCTACTTTATGAACAGTCTATTTTTACATGATTGTGTGTCATTTTCCTGATATAAAGAAAATGACGCTTAAATTACACTTCTGATAATCAATGAAATGAAAGGCTAAGACACTCTGTACACTTTGTTAGTCTATCACAGGGCCGCCAAACGACAGGACAATCACACATCTCTAGACAGTTGATTGTTTCTGGCCTGTGGGGAAGAAGCAGGAGTGAAAACACTCATGCACTGGGAAAACGTGCCAAACCCCCATATAAAGGTCTAACCCAGGGGTCGGCAACCTTTTTTACTCAAAGAGCCATTTGGGACTGCACTTAATGAAAAGAAACACAAAAGAGCCACAACCCGTTTTGACATCATTATATATATTATGCATGTATATATTATATTAAGGGTGCTCATTACGTCGATCGCGATCGGATGGTTGATCTTCAAGGACATGAGTGTAGATCGCGGGCCAGAAAAGATTAAAAAAAAAAGAACTTTTTTCTTCCCATCGCCATGTTTATTAGTTACATGTTTATTTGAACATTATTGTTTATGTACTGATGATTAACAACTACAAAGTAAGATTACACAAAGATACTTTTGTATTAACAGATGAGGCGTTTTATTACAAAAACAGAAAGCAGCAACCATCGTATGTCATGCTCTGCTGTAAACGGTGCAATGCGGGGAGCGTGGCATATTATGAGGCATTTGGCGCTGCTGGCTCCGTACGAAGCGCGTGCCTCACAGCTTCCTTGATGAGCTCGAATTTATCGGCCAAGAACTGCAGAGCTGATAGCAGGAGGAGAAACGCTGGGCGGCTTTAATAAATACTCCGGTTGTTAGGAGTGGTCTTCTGCCGGGGACATGATGTGCCGCGGGGCAGAAAGAAACTTTCTGATGACAGAGAGTTTGCGCTCAGTGAATTTAAACACGCGTCTGCAGTGACATATGCATCAGCGGATGTCCGATTGGCCATTCTGCATGTCAATCAAGTCCCGTACTTCTCGGTGAGGATTTTGATTGGCTGGTGGATTTTTAAGAAGTACTTTTTTTTTTTTTTTTTTAAATCTTTTCTGGCCAGCGATCTACACTCATGTCCTTGAAGATCGACTGGTCAATCGCGATCGACGTAATGAGCACCCCTGCTCTGAAACATACTTCAATGCACATGCATGTTTAAAAACATGAAGCGCAAACTGTCTGTCATCAGAAAGTTGCTCTCTGCCCCGCGGCACGTCAAGTCCCCGGCAGAAGACCACTACGGACCCGGAGTGTTTATTGAAGCCGCCCCGCATGTCTCCTCCTGCTATCAGCTCTGCAGTTCTCGCCCGATAAATACAAGCTGATTAAGGAAGCTGTTTTTTATGTGGCACGTGGTTCGTATAGAGCCAGCAGTGCCTTTGAAATGCCATGAAAAATGAACAAACTAAAATAAATTTTAAGTTTTATAAAATACTCATTATTTTCCAAAGTCACAGGGAGCCACAGCAGAAGGATGAAAGAGCCACATGTGGCTCCGGAGCCATGGGTTGCCGACCCCTGGTCTAACCACTACATCTTTTTCAAAATTACAATCTTAAATGAAATGGCAGTTTGCGTTGTCTTAGAAGCAACATTTCCTGGTGAAATGCAGTCTGATCTGATTCTATTTTTAAAATTAACTGCAGGCCTCTTCTCAGTCTCTATTCTGACTATAAAAACTATATCACATGTATTCAAGTGCTGTGTCCTCAAAACGAGTAACATTTTGAAAAACAGTACAATTTTAATCCAACAACATCAGCAACATAGCATCTTCTTACACATTACATATATGTGTATTGAAAACATTATTTTAGTTCCTTTCCTCACTCTAACCTGTGATTTCGGCTATTTAAGATGATTTAACATATGTTCAGCGGGATTTGTAATTCCGTGGATGCACACGTTCCCCCTCAGAGGATTAAAGAGCCTTTACGGTTACACTGTTCATGTCTCAGACATCTGTGACACATATGGGTCAACCAAATGTCAAGTGGAGCTTCCACGCTCACTGCAGTCAGTAAGAAGTCTATCATTTTTTTTTTTTTTTCTAACTTGTCCTGTCCAACAGCTGAGCAGACAGATGAGAGCTGAAAGCCTCTGAACCTTTATTGTAGCGGTTTCTTATTTTGTTTCATTCACATTTCAAATTTTTTCTGGCTACTTTTGTTTTCCAAAACATTTCATTTTTATTTTGTTGCTTTTTCAATTGATGTTATCTTTAAAACGTTTTTGCTTTGAGTGATTTGCTGGCGTGATTTGCACTTCAGGTCCACCGTACAAAACACGTCTTTTAAAATTTTACAACTCTTACCAAGTGTTTGTTTATTTTAACGTAATTTTGCCTTCAATATATAACTTTAATACTTTTTTAAGTAAAAATCTATTTCTTTTTTTGTGTGTTTTTTACATTGATTCCATACAAGAACCTGACTGAGTGAGCACGATGTCACCGAGAAAAAATAGCTTACTTCTGGCTTAAACCAAGTGAAGTCATGTCGATCGCCCCTTTTTGTGACATGTACATTGCCATGTTGGAGTTGGACAACGTCAGTAAGCAGTGATTGGTCCAAGTCAATTGGTCTGCTGGACTTTTCTTCTTAAAATAAGAAAATATGTTGAATTTCTATTCATTCTCTGAAAATTGACATACACAAACATCAACTATTGACTTTAGGTAACTCTGTGGAAACAGGACAAAAACACATCAAAAGGTTACGGTAACACAAAATCCAGTAATACTGCCATGAAATGAGAGGTGCACGTGACAGGGACATCCTTTTTTACGTTTAAATAAAAAGCAATTGCACATCCACCACCCCTGATGATGTGGCGTATTTGCACCAAGTTTTTGCGCACAATACAGATCAGGTGATCTAAAGTTCATAAAAAGAGATTGTTAAAAGACCCCACAGAAAATATTTAACCGGCATGAAAGAAATGAAAATGAAATGTAGTGTTTTGGGATGTGTGATTTTGTGTGTGCGTGCGTGTTTGTGCGTGCTGAAACTGGTGCTCGCGCAATGCAGGAAGGGATTGGGGCAGCGCGTGTGAGGGTGTGGAGCGCATACACGATCAGTCAGTCGCCGTTTTGAACTCAAGGAAAAAGTAATAAAGAAAGTTCCTCTTAAAGAACTTAGACTGGTTCTTTTGTTTAACCCGCCCCACGGCCACCCCTGGCCGACACCTGGTGGCGCCACTGCTGGGGAGAGGTTTACCAAAGGGATCCTGATGCATGACTTAGTTTGAATAATATTGTTTTCCTTCTTGAGGTAACTTCAGCTTAATCCTGGTGTCAAAGTGAATTTCTGAGCTCTTGTATTGACTCTTCAAAGATCATTTTTTGCTGTGGCGTGTTATGTGATGTGCTTGCTCTCCATGGAAGCTTTTCTCATATTGATTCCTAATTAAATCCGTTTCAGTGATGGAGTTAAATGCTGGTCACCAAGTGAAAATGCTGCTCAGACATCTGATTTTATTAAAGAAGTGCCCCCCCTGTGGTGCAGGGGGGGCACAGAGAGCACAGTTTTAAAGCTGTTTGGGAATCATTGATTTTTCTTTCGAGGGTACTGTAGGACAATGGCCCTTTACCAACCTGAACTTCCATATTTATTACATTTTTTTTCCACATGAAAGGACAAAGAAACATCTTTTCCTACTACGTTGCAATAATCTGTGCTGGTGTGCCCTTGTGGGACAATTCAAGCTATTCCTTTGGTGATTTGCAGCTCTGCTAAAGTCTTTGTCTCTCTCTGTGTGGACAACGCATACCCTAAAAGGGTGTTTTGGGACTATAGAATTTATGTTATGAGTGTGTTATGTAAAGTTTGTAAAACACTTTATTTCAGTCATTCTACGTGAATACAAGAACTATATGTCTTTTCATTTACAAGATAAATTGTATTTTTTGTTCTAGGTATGCTTAACCCAGTTTATCTCAACTCAAGCCTTACAGGTAGAACACTCTATCATAGATACCGGTAAAGAGGATTGTTTCTTCACAACAGTAAAGAAACAATCATTTTATTAAAAGAAAACATGAAAGAACATTAATCCAGTAAAACAAACACATTTAAGAGAAGGAACAACATGCAAAACAAAAAACAAAAAAACCTTCTTGGCTTATGATAAGCCAAATGAAGTGAAAATGGTGCAAGCCTGCTTAGATTCTGAAACCAGAGTCAGTCACCATCTGTGCAGCATATTAGACTCTTTACTCACAACAACCTCTGTAGTACTTGACACTTTATTTGGGGGTCTAAATTGTGTTATTATATCAACTGAATGGAGTGGCCAGTGGTTTAAGAGCCCCCTTATTCTGTCTGCTCTGTCCCACTGCACCATCAAGCACAGAAAGACTCATCCAGATGATGAATGGTAGTTGTGAGTGTGCACCAGAGAGCGGAGTGTTTCACCAACCTTCGCTCTCAGTGAGAATGGCGAGCTGCCAACACTTCTCCTGAGTGTCATCGCAGGACACTGAGAATCCGTCTGGACCATTAATGGATGATGTCTGGTACTGAAATAAGTCAGAGTGGCTGCATTTGTTGCTACTGTTGCCTTAGAGGTTCTGCTTTCAATAGAAACTAATCAGTTGATTATACAGCTGGTGGCGCTTCGTTTGGGAATATTTGCACAGTAGAAGAGTCTACATCAGCAAAACTGACTATTTTTACCACTTTTGAAAATTAAATAAAGATCCTATTCTGAATAATATGTTGACATGTTTTGCAGGAGCTAGAATAGTCTCATTTGCATTTTCCTGAGGAATGCACTCTCAGTGACAGATGATGTTCTGACGCACTGCATTGATTTTCATCAATATGTCACTACTGTTGTGTTTATAGATAACATTTATGTTTTTACCAATGGTTAAAACCAACTGATTTGATAGTTGATAACCCTAATTAGGGGGAAAAATCTCTCCTTTTTAAAATAATTTTATTTTTAACCCCTTCATGCCAGAATTTGTTTCCAATTATATCAAAAAAATATTCTGCAATGTTTTCTTCTGTTCATCAGAACAACCATTCTTGCTCTGAAACCTTTTTTAACGTGGTATCCTCATTAATAATCCTTTTTTTCATGATATTCTTTCTGTAGTGCAACCTCTTCAGTTAGAAAATGCCTCAATAAAAGTATGTGGTGCCTGATGGCCCCCACCTGAAATGTTAAAAAAGTTTGATTGATAGAATGTCTCAAACACATTTTCAAGCGGTAGGTGGGTGGACTTCCAACAAGCTCAGTCTTGATTGGTCAGAGTGGTTGCCATAGAAATGGTGACTCAAAGTGCCTTTGACCAAACACTGCTTATTGACATCCTCTGGTTAAAACATAGCGGCTTCACTAAATTGACTTAATTTTGCTGGAGCCAGAAGGAACTTATTTTCTATGGGTGACATCACACTTACTCTGTCCAGTTCTCTCCGTCAATGGAAGTCAATTGGATGTGCAGTGAAGTGTATCAAGAGAGAAGGCTTTAGTTCCAGATGCCATGACTCAACCTTAAGACAACGTTACTTTGATAATGAAAACCTGCATCAAAAGATCCATCCATCCATCTTTTTCCGCTCATCCGGGACAAGGTCGCGAGGGCAGCATTCTAAGCAAAGATCCCCAGACTTGCGTCTTCCTTGCCACTTCCAGCTCGAGGACCGGGAAGTATTCCCAGGCCAGCCAAGAGACATAGTCTTTCCAGCATGTCCTGGGTCTTCCCTGGAGCCTCTACCCAGTGAGACATGTCCCCAGTCAAAGTCAAAAGCCCTCCACTTGCACTGAAAACAGTGCCTGCAGAAAACTGCCTTCCCCTTCTGAGGCGCCAGATGGTTTGCCAGAACCTCTGTGAGGTAGGACTCCTTCTTCAGCTGGACGGCATCCCTTACTTCCGTGTCCACCACTGTTTGGGGATTGCCACCGCAACAGACCTTGCGACCGCAGTCCTGAACAGCAGTAGAGGCAATAGAGGTGGAGAACATGGTGCAATCAGACTCAAAGTACCTGGCCTGCCTCTGTACCTGTTTCAATTCAATTCAATTCAATTCAATTTTATTTGTATAGCCCAAAATCACAACAACAGTCGTCTCGATGGGCTTCGAAGTAAAACATGAACTCAAAAGGATCACGAATACATAGAGTTCAATAGGAAAATACAAAAATGGACTAACAAACTGACTAAGCTATACTGGCATCCCTGCCCTTAGACCCCCCTTCGCGGTAAGGAAAAACTCCCCAAAAAACCGGATTCCGGAAAAAACGAAGAAACCTCAGGGGTGCCCACATGAAGGAGGGATCCTCCCCCAGGACGGACAGGCGATGTACCAGAACTCTTAGAGAAGAATTAACTTATCTAAATCTATAACTACATATATAAAGTCCAGCAGACGAGCTTCATCCAGTCGTGGTTGTGGGGACAGTCAAAGGCGCGAGTCGAGCTGGAGACAGGAACCACAGCCAGGAGCAGGAGCAAAGACGAGGTACTCGGTCAGGTACAGAGCAGAGACGAGCCAGAGATGAGCCGGAGACAGGAACCACAGCCAGGTGTAGGAGCGGGAGCAAAGGCGAGGTAGACTGTCAGGAACTGGAGCACGGATGAGCCAACTGGAGTCTGGAAGCACTCCCACTCCCCAGGAGGGGAGAGGAAAAGAGGGACAATACATGAATCGCACTGTACCAGACAGAGGCATGGAGGACTAAATGATAAATTATGATCAGGAATGGAGGAGAGGAAGGGTAGAAGTAGAAAAGAAAAGAAGACAGAACCCCAGTGCACCATAGTTACCCCAGCTTCAACTTCTAGCAGCCTTTTAAAAGAAATAGTTAAGTTTAATTTAAACAACTTAACATTAAGTTAAATAATCTCTGAATACTAACTAGTCTGACAATAAGCCTGTCCAAAGAGGAATGTTTTCAGTCTAACTTTAAATGTAGAAACTGAGTCGGCCTCTCTTACATGAGCTGGGAGTTTATTCCATAAGACAGGGGCTTGGTGGCTAAACGCTCTACCTCCAACCGTACTTTTACTAATTCTAGGAACCACAAGCAGTCCTGCATTTTGCGAGCGAAGTGTTCTCATTGGATGGTAAGGGACTATGAGGTCCTTAATATAGGACGGGGCCATTCCATGTAAGGCCTTATAGGTTAACAGGAGGATCTTGAACTTGATTCTGGAATCAACTGGGAGCCAATGGAGCGAAACTAACACAGGAGTGATGTGATCTCTTCTGCTAGTTCTTGCTAACAATCTAGCTGCTGCGTTCTGAACAAGCTGGAGACTTCTTAAGGAACTCTTAGGACACGCTGCTAACAAGGAGTTACAGTAATCCAGCCTCGACGTAACAAATGCATGAATGAGTTTTTCAGCATCACTCTTAGAAAGTATATTTCTGATCTTAGCAATATTCCGCAGATGGAAAAAGGCAGTTCTACACGCCTGAGATATGTGAGCCTTAAATGATAAATCCTGGTCAAATAAAACCCCAAGGTTTCTAACTGTGGAATTGGGGGCTATACTTATGCCATCCAGGGAGACTATCTGAGCAGACAGAGCATCTCTGAGGTTTTTAGGTCCAAGTATAATGACCTCAGTTTTTTCTGGGTTCAAGAGGAGGTAATTAATTGTCATCCAGGTCTTGATGTCACTGATGCAAGCGTTCAGTTTCTCTATCTGGTCATTCTGGTCAGGCTTCATGGATAAATACAACTGCGTATCGTCGGCATAACAATGAAAATTAATGCTGTGTTTCCTGATTATGTTTGCTAGGGGTAGCATATAAAGCGTAAACAGGATCGGTCCCAAGACTGAGCCCTGTGGGACTCCATAGTTGACTCGAGTGCACTGAGAGGAATGGCCATTTACATTAACGAACTGATACCTATCGGACAGATAGGATTTAAACCACTGGAGAGCAGATCCTCTGATCCCTATGTCCTGCTCTAGTCTATGGAGTAAAATACTGTGGTCGATAGTGTCAAAGGCTGCACTGAGGTCCAACAGGACAAGAATAGAAAGTAGACCCTTTTCTGAGGCCAATAACAAGTCATTAGAGACTCTAACTAGTGCAGTTTCCGTACTGTGGTGGGGTCTAAACCCCGACTGAAAGTCTTCAAAGTGGCTGTTGTCCTGTAGGTGGCAGTAAAGCTGCTTAACTACAACTCTTTCTAGGATTTTAGAAATAAAGGGCAGGTTTGATATCGGTCTATAGTTGGCCAAGATGCTAGGATCCAAACTGGGCTTTTTCAGAAGAGGTTTAACAACTGCATATTTAAAAGACTGTGGCACGTAACCCGTTTCCAGAGAGGCATTTATCATTGTTAATATGGGATCATTGATTAGGGGAAAAGTTTCTTTAAAAAGTCTAGTGGGAATTGGGTCTAACAGACACGTTGAGGATTTGGAGGACGTAATAATTGATGTTATTTCCGCTTGATCCACAGCAGTAAAGCAGTCCAATGTTACAGAAGTTTCTATGGATGCCTCCATTTCTACCACTTCAGCCTGTTCTGGGCTGATTGTAGGAATAACTTGATTTAACTTATGTCTAATATTTGAGATTTTACTATCGAAAAATGTAAGAAAATCATCAGAGCTGAGAGAAACAGGAACATGTGGTTCTACTGAGCTCTGACTGCGAGTTAATTTAGCAATAGTGCTAAAAAGAAATCTTGGATTGTTTCCATTCTCTGATATTAAGGTTGAATAGTACTGGCTCCTAGCTCTACGCAGAGCTTTTTTATAATTTAATAGGCTATGTTTCCAGATATCCAGAGACTGCTCTGAACCGGAGCGGCGCCATTCTCTTTCCAACTTACGGGTTTCTTGTTTAAGAGAACGAGTTTCAGCGTTAAACCATGGTGCTACTCGGTTTTGTCTGACGAACTTAGGTTTCAAGTGGGCAACAACATCGAGTGTACTCCTGAGGGCTTGTAAGGCATCATTAACAAAGTGGTCATTTATACTAGGACTGATACTATGGGAGCTGGACTCAGAGTAGTTTCTCAGAATATCACTAAGTACTGGCTGAACTGTGTTTTTAAACTCAGACACAGAACGGTCAGTTAAGGTTCTTCTAAGCTGTTTCTTATTCACTGGGGCAGAAGGATAGTCCAGTGTAAACTGGAAGGTAATCATAAAGTGATCAGAAATGATGGGGTTAAGAGGAAGGTCATCAACATGAATATTAAAATCCCCTAATATTAAAATTTGATCAGAATCTAAGACAATAGTCGATAGGAAGTCGGAAAACTCAGTTAAAAATTCTGAATATGGGCCGGGGGGGCGATAAATAATTATGAGTAAAACAGGTTTTCCAGTTTTCCTGTTAGGGTGACTTAAAGACAATATGATGCTTTCAAAGGAGTTATAAGCATTTTTAACTTTAGGGCTGAGAAGTAAGCTAGACTGTGATATTACTGCCAAACCACTTCCTTTCCCTGAAATCCTGGATTTCTGATAGTTAGCATAAGTGGGGGGGGTTGCTTCATTCAATCTAACATAGTCATCCTGTTGGAGCCAGGTTTCTGTTAAGGCTAAAAGACTAAGGTTGTTATCAATGATTAACTCATTGACTAAGAGGGAGTTGGAGGAAATGGATCGAATGTTTAATAAACCGCATTTAATTACATCATAATTCTGCTTGTGAGAACTGCTGTCTGTCACTTTAAGGTTTCTATGACGCGCTCCTTTCATTTGTCTTTCAGCACATAAGCTAACGCTTGAACCTGCTTGACTTTCCCTGCATGGGTTTTGCACCGGCACTAACCCTAAGGGAGGCTCAGAGGAGCGTTTTACACTGCTGCTCTGCGCCCGGGTCTCGTCTCTGGATTGTCAGGTTAACAGACTAAGGCTAGCAGAAATGTTTCTAGAAAGAAGAGCGGCACCGTCCCGGGTGGGATGGACGCCGTCTCTCCGCATGAGACCGGGCTTCCCCCAAAACGCACTCCAGTTATCCACAAAACCAACGCCGTTTTCTGGGCACCATCTAGAAAGCAAGCGGTTAAATGATGAAAAGCGGCTGTACATTTCATTACTGACTAAGTTCGGCAGGGGACCAGAGAAAATTACAGTGTCGGACATCGTCTTAGCCAGTTTACACACCGAAGTTACGTTTAACTTAACCACCTCTGATTGTCTCCGTCGGGCATCATTACCGCCTGCGTGAATCACGACTCGACGGAACCTGGACTTACTCTGAGCTAACATCCTAAGGTTCCCCTCGATGTCACCAACTCTGGCCCCCGGATAACACCTGACTGTAGCCGCTGGGAGCTCCACGTTTCTAACTTCAGAAGAGCCTATAACCAGAGTTGAGTGTTCAGCGGGTGTGTCGCTGAGGGGGGAGAACCTATTACTAACGTGGAGTCTCGGGTGCTCTAAGTCTTTGCGTTTAGCACTATGTTTCCTCCCAACCGGTACAAACCCCTGACTGTCTCCCGGCTGTTGGGAGGGCGCTGGGGTGCTAACTGGGTTAGCCCTAGTAGCGCGGCCCGCGCTACGAGTAACGACCTGGCTAGCCGGCTTAGCTTCCACTGTGAGGAGCCGCGCTTCTAACTGCTCCAGCCTGGCCTCCAAGTCTAACACAAGACTACACTTAACACACCTACTGCTATCTTCACTAAAGGAGGCAGGGTCATCACTAAACATATGGCACATGGGGCAGGAGAAAGGAGGAGAGGCAGAAAGAGCGGTGGCCATGCTAGGTTCTAAGCTAAGGCTAGCGGTGTTTAGGTAAAGAGAAGTGGTCTATTTAGCAAAATGAGAAAGTGAACAGCAAGCAGTTTAACAGTGGTGAATTCGCTAATAAAAGGTACTAGATGTGAATATTAACCCAGATAACCCTTAGAGTAAGCAATAGTAGTCAGGCTAATGCCAAACAAGAGGACAGCAGTCACACACGACTAGCACTAGCACTGGGAATAGCTCACCCGGAAATGACGTCACAGGAAACCATCCATTGTTTGAAGCCCCCCCCCCAGATGTGGGAGTTAAAGACCTCCCTGATGGAGGCCTGAGTATGCCCTTAGTACACTTAGGACTGCCAAGTCTTTCCGGCTTCCTAACTCACCAGCAAATCCAACTCACCACCAGGTAGGAATAAAGGGACAGCTCTGTCCAAGACGCACAAAGGTTGCATGAAATGATTACAAACTTGATCAAAAGATCCAAACATAATAAAAAAAGATATGACCAGTTAAAAAAAACAAAGTTGATGCATTATTGTAATTTAAGCTCTGGAACTTTAATATTAACCACATGAGACAGTCTAAGTGAATTCCTTTAAGAAAACAAATTTTATTTTGGTTCTGGTCATTTATATTCTGAAAAGGTTATTTTAGCGAAGTTAGCAGAGAGTTATATATTGCAGGTCTAATTAAATGATAAATGTTTAATCACATCATTATCTTCCTTTTACTTTTTCAGCTCCATTATCTTAACACAGTTTTACATGTTGCTCTTTTCACAAAGGTTTACGCCTTTGAACTCCTCATTAAAACCATCCTAATGCACTGGATATTCCCACAGCACGCTCTTAGATTTTAATCAGAATATTTTATCCGTTCAGTGATCATTTTTGTGACAAAAGCCGTAAATTTTATAATGCTAATATCAATTAATCAACTCATCTCATCTTCGGAAAATGTAACGATCTGTTCGGACACGCTGTGCTTGCGCAGTCTCAAACCTGCACGCCTCACATCACATTCTGTACTGATTCTTTGATAATGTGTGCATACTGAACTGTCTTTTCTACAGGTCAGTGCGTGGTCTGAAAAGGCAGAACAGGTCCGCTCCAAAATGTTGACCCTTTTTTTCCATCCATCCCTCCTAAAGCTCTTCAAGCGCAGAGTGGCTGTAACATGGGCCATTAGTTAAAGATTGTTGAACATAACCATGCTGCTTGTGCCTAGCCAGCCAAATCAAATAACTCATTTTACAAGCGCTGCCTCACAAAAAGCTCCTGCTTTCAGGCCAGCTGCCAAGCTCCTGTTGATTCTGCCAGAGCCTTGAGAACAGGGGCGCGTTAGCCTTGATTTACGCCGTGTTATTGGAAATCCTTTACGAGCGAGTATGAAGAAAAGGATGGATTCTTTAACATGGAGAGAGGGGGGGGGGTCTTGACTGATAAGAGCCTATTTGCGATGGGGATCAAGGAGGGCCTGGCGATGAATCACTGGGATATGAGGGAACAACAATAAAAGAGTAAAAGTGTGGTGTTTTTTGTTTGAGTACCATCCGGCATAACGCCGTTTACTTAGGGAGGGTGGAGCAGGGAGAGGAGACACATTCAAAAGTGAGGAAAAAAAACTCCACTTAATAAATTGTTGCCATTTTCTTAATGCTCCAAAAAGACCAACTGTTTGATTCAGACCTAATGTAATTTCTTTATTGTTAGAAGTTGCAGCAGCAGATTTTTTATTGGCTTCAGATTAATAAAGCTAACCACAGGTACCCTTAAATTTGCATAAATCTTGTCTGAACATAACTCCTTTTTATACTTTATTATCTTAATCATGAATTAATTCTGAAGTATTAAGTAAGAATAACACTACTGTAGTTAAACACGTAAAACAGATTCATAAATGCTCCACAGACGTGTAGTTGTTAGCATTTTCGCCTCACAGTGAGAAGGCCCTGGTTCATATTCCAACTGGGACCTTTCCGTGTGGAGTTTACATAGTTTTCTTGGGGACTACAATAACCATATGTTGTAACCCTTGTGCTATTCTAGGCACTTTAACATTGGGAGTTGGGTCATCTACACCCACTAGACAGTGCTCTGAACCTTTTTTCTTCAATGATTTGTGATCTTCACTGGTGTCCATGGATTACATGAAATCTTTCCACCTTTATCCACCTTTGTCATGGTAGGGAGAACACGTCAATGTAAGGGTGGGGTCATCTAAGATAGCACAAGGGTAAAATGTCTATTGGTTTGGATCACAACCCTAGCAATGATAGTTTTGCTCTTTAGCCTGTTTGAGCAAAACAAAAACAAACTGTGATAGAAAAAAAATCACAAACACAGACAATTCCCTGGTCCTAGAGATGCTTTCACATTCAGGCTTTTCTGTCAGAAGATTGTCCTTTGGGAAACCTGCAAGCTCATGCTGTTTATGCAACCTTGAGAATAATTATGACAACTGCGAGGATTTCCCAGATTAAGATTGGCTGGTCTTCATTACTCGTGTCAGAGGGTCAACACTAGGGGTGGTGAGAAGTTCTGAACAATATGTAAAAGACTGTGGCATAGACGCGACAGGTGGTTGATTCCTCGCTACCCCTGGCTGCACATACAATACGCCATCAGCTCCTACGTGACCGGGCACAATTATCATGCATGCCAGTACTGTAGGTGGCAGTGTTTACTCATCTTGTAATTCACAAGATTACTTGTGTTGTCTGCATTACCAACAAACTGCACTTTAAATTTGCAATCTATTGACGTCGAATCCAAAAGATACCCAACACTGGTTACAGATCTGGTATACCCAAACACAGCATTTTCTGATCCAGGGAACATTTCAGTTGCGCAATTTTGAAAGCATTCTGTGCCAAAGAATGGATTCAGAAAAATTAAAACAACCAACCGAGTCATGCTTTGGGGTCAAATGCACTCTGTCATGGAGCAAATGTATTGCTGTAAGTAGGTCCTAAGTATTCTAAGTAAATCTAAGATAAACCAACTGCATCCTTTTATATTTTTTCAGTTGATGTTAAAAAAAAAAACTTTCCCAAAAAAGTCAAGGAATTCACCAGAAAGTGAGATCATAGTTATAAAGTTGCATTGATAACTACTTTAACTAGTTCAAATCAACTTTAATGTCAACATATATTTTTGTATTTCATGGGAAACACCGTTTCCTTTTACACGACCATTGCCGCCTGATGATGCAAAATATTCATCAAACCACTTCAGCCCGAGTCAACTTGATTTGTTATCTGCTTGTAAGTTAAAACAGTTTATTTTTTCCCCCATAGTTGTAAATAAATTCAAGGGCCAAGGAGTTAACCCCATGGGGCTTTGCATCAACACCTTGATGTATGTGTGAGCTAGAAAGACTTTCTTCCTGACCACAAGACCTCGATTTTTGCCAAGTTGTAACATAAAAGCCATTCAGTTAATTCAAACGTTTGACTTAATGAAAGTGCTGGTTTATTGTAACAATGTTAGAGGACTCTGGCAAACTATGTTGTATGCTAAGGTGTTAAAAAAAATTGATCAGAATAGAAACTACATTAAATCCACACAGCAAGGCTTTCAAGTGTTACTTCGTTGCTTTTCCATTTATTGCATGAAATGCCTCAGAAAAGATTTAAGACCAACTCTCCAAATCTCCTCAACTGAAGTTTTGCCAATCCACTTAATTCCACAAATCTTTTTTTTGTCCATTAGCTTCTGTCTACTTTCTATAAAGCTCTTCTATTTAATGGCATTTAGCCAGAATAAATCATTACTCAGAAAAAAACAACTCTTCTCTATTATTTGCTGTTTTTTTTCCCCAAGAGCTGCTTTAGAAGCTTTTAAAAAATGATTCTCCTGAATGCAACAAGTTCAAATTCTAACGTATCAATTGGACAATTAAAAGGCTTGGAAGAGAATACGTGTTATTTAAAAATCCATAGCTAGAAATTGTCTCAATCTACAGACAGATGTTCCTGTGCAGTTTTACAGTTCTGTCACGACATCAAAACAAAACCGGTGGAACACCTTCAGTCTAAAGGTGTTTGTTCAACTCCTTATCTGTCTGTGAGAATGCTGACATCACAGTGTTGGCACATATTTTTACATGACTCACACCAGCATTTTTCCCATGTTACTCCTGTCATTTCCTTTTGTGTACCAGTAACAAGAACAAAACATCAAATTAAAGTCAAGGAACTAGAAGATGTCAACAATGTGTTTTCTTTCTTTTGGCAGTGTTGAAATAAAATACTGTTTACATAGAAAAGCATTGGACGAATTTACTGGTCCTGAGTTTATATATTTTTTGTTTCAGGCGCCTCTTTGCACAGCCTACACCTTGGGTCTTGTCTGGTGTGGTAGATCTGAGCCTCTATCGCTCTGGTGCTCAGGGCGTGTTCCTGAGCTGCCAGGATGAGCGCTTCAGTGCTGTCCTGTAGGCCAACCCTTTCTAGCCATTGGTAGGACTTCTTGATATCAGCCTTCAGTTATGGTCCAGTGGTACATCCCATGCAGGGGCTTGCCCTCCCATGGGAATCTGTCATCCAGCATCGTATCCTTTGCTCTCCATTGCCTGAGATATTCACTGGGCACACTGTCAGTTGGGGCCTTGAGCTTGATGTAATAATTCATCTTAGATGTTTCATCCTGGTTAGTGGCTTCTACGCTCACTAGTCCTCGGCCTCCTTCCTTGTGGCTAGCATGCAGTCTCAGGGTGCTGGATTTGGGTTGGAACCCTCCATGCATGGTGAGGAGCTTTCGTGTCTTAACATCCGTGGTCTGCATCTCTTCCTTTGGCTATCTTATTATTCCTGCATGGTCTTTGATAACTGGCATTGCGTAGCTGTGTATTGCCCGGGTCTTGTTCTTGCCATTGAGCTGGTTTCTCAGGGCTTTCCTTACTCATTGGAGGTATTTGGCTGTTACAGCTTTCCTTACTACCTCTTTCAGGTTGCCATTTGTCCGTGGCATTCCAAGGTACATGTAACTGTCCTCAATGTCTGCTATTGTTCCTTCTGGGAATGAGACCCATCTAATTATCGGCCAATGACCTGTCTCTCCACAACATGGAAGCTCATGTCAGGCATCATTGCAAACAAGATAAATAGGCACATGGATCAATATATGAGCATTATTAGATTCCAGAGGAGCCAAACACCAAGTCCTGGTTGACAGAACAGTTGCTCAAGAGCTCAAGACTGCAGGTCATGACACACTAACCTGTGCATAGCCTGGATTGATGACAAGGAAATACAGTATTGCTCTAGATCATTCCTCAAGTTCTAGTATTTTATCTGTTTTCATTCCAAGAGTGACACATGCAGTTCTGACAGAGCTTGTGCCATCAATCAGATAAGCACATTTTGTACTTTGACATTGTTGCTGTGACTCACTGGTCCTGATGAAATCTGATGCAAAGAGCACATACTGTTCTTTAGGACTGCTTTGCAGAGTCATAAAGAGGCATGAGGCTTGAATAAGGTCTGGGACATTTCTTTTGAAGACATTTTTTTCTTGGTTTCCATTTGTGGCTGCAGCTCTAGTTCCTTTAGAGCCCAGTAGGGACTTATGTTTTCTCTCTTTGTTTATGGATTTGTTTACTTGATACTTTACATAGATATACTGGTATGACATGTCATAGCCTCTTTGACAGTCTTGACACTTTACATGGCTTGAAAACAATATTCATGGGAAATCTTTCACTTCATATCTGAATAATTACTTGATATGTCATTCCAGACATCCCAGTTGGTTACATAAGAAATACACCATTCTTCACCAATAGGAGAAGAGCTTATTTGATCAGGAACTGGTTGTGTAAGCTCCATTATGCAGGATACTGGGCATGGTAGCAGAAACTTACACATTTAGTAAATATGTGTACATAACAGAACCAAGGGAACAACAAAACTGGTGGAAAAGAGGGTGACTTGACAAGCAACATCTGAAAACCAGACACATAAATAGACTTAGGGCAATTTGGTGAAATGAAGACAGATGTGAATCATGATACATCTGAAACTGGTGACAGAGACATTTCAAAGCAAATCATAACCCAAACAATAACACTACTGACCAAAAAGAAAACCAAAGTTCACAATCCTTAGAATTGAATCAAAATAAGCTGTTTTTCAAGTTTCTGTTTTATTATTTTGTTCCCTCATTGGTTCAGTCTTCACTAGAAAAAACAAAATACATCAGCACAAAAAACAAACAACTTAGAATGATGGGGTTTTTGTTTCATTATTTATGTAAATTTGGTGCTTTAACAATGGATGTTCTCCCTGTGCATGTGTGGGTTTTCTCCAGGGACTTCCTCCCACTGTCTAAAAACATGTTTCATTGCTTAATTGGTTACTCTAAATTGGTGTTTGGATGTGTGATTTGTGTGGTCCTGCATCAGACTGGCGACCTGTCCAGTGTGTACACTGCCTTCGCCCATGAGTAGCCGGGACAGACCAGAGCAGCCCTGTGACATCAAAAGGGACAAAACGGGCTTAGAACATGGATGAACGGATGTTTCGGAGTATAAGTTGCAGTTTTTTGCATATTTTGGTGAGGGCTGTGATTTATCCTTAGGTGTATCTTATACAGTGGTGGACAAAATTGTTGGTACCCCTTAGTTTATGAGTTTAATGCTCACTGAAATGACTTGAAACGTTCAAAAGTAACAATAAATTTAAATATATTGAAAATTAAATAATCAAAATCAGCCATTACTTTTGAGTTTTTGATTAACAGAATTATTAAAAAAAAAAAAAACTAATGAAATAGGGCTAGGCAAAAATGATGGTACCCATAACTTAATATTTTGTTGCACAACCTTTTGAGGCAATCACTGCAATGAAATGGTTTCTGTATTTGTCAATGAGCCTTCTGCACCTGTCCACAGGTATTTTGGTCCACTCCTCGTGAGCAAACTGCTACAGTTGTCTCAGGTTTGACGGGTGTCTTCTCCAAATGGCATGTTTCAGCTCCTTCCACAGATGTTCAGTGGGACTCAAATCTGGGCTCATAGAAGGCCACTTCAGAATAGTCCAATGCATTTCTCTAAGCCATTCTTGGGTTTTTTTTTTTTTTTTGGCTGTGTGTTTTGGATCGTTGTCCTGTTGGAAAACCCATGACCTGCGACTGAGACCAAACTTTCTGACTCTAGGCAGCACATTTCTATCCAGAATTCCTTGATAATCTTGAGATTTCATTTGACCTTGAACAACTTCAAGACACCCTGTGCCAGATGCAGCAAAGCAGCCCCAAAACAGAACTGAGCCTCCTCCATGTTTCACAGTAGGGACAGTGTTCTTTTCAATGTATGCTTCATTTTTGAGTCTACCAACATAGAGCTGACGTGCCTTACCAAAAAGCTCCAGTTTTTTCTCATCTGTCCAAAAGACATTTTCCCAGAAGCTTTATGGCTTGTCAACATGCATTTTTGCAAATTCCAGTCTGGCTTTTTTATGATTTCCTTTCAACAGTGGTGTCCTCCTTGGTCGTCTCCGATGAAGTCCACTCTGGCTCAAACAACGACGAATGGTGCGATCTGACACTGATGTACCTTGATCTAAGAGTTCACCTTTAATGTCTTTGGAGGTTGTTCTGGGCTCTTTGGATACAGGTCCAACTATCCGTCTCCTCAATTAATCCTCAGTTTTCCTCTTCTGGCCACGTCCAGGGAGGTTGGCTACTGTCCCGTGGGTCTTAAACGTCGGAATAATATGTGCCACTGTCGTCACAGGAACTTCCAGCTGCTTAGAGATGGTTTTATATCCTTTACCTTTACGATGTTTGTCTATAATTTTGTTTCTAATGTCCTGGGACAATTCTCTCCTTCGCTTTCTGTTGTCCATGTTCAGAGTGGTACACACCTTTTCACCAAACAGCAACGTGACTTTTTGTCTCCCTTTAAATAGGTAGACTGACTGATTATGGGTTTTAAAACAGCTGCGATGTCAATTAAAGGACATACCTGAGTTCATCATGACCCCCTGGGCAATTAGTTCTTAGTCTTTTATGGAGGTACCATCATTTTTGTCCAGCCCTATTTCATCAGTTTGTTTTTTTGCTAGGCACTTTAACTTTGGGAGTTGGGTCATCTAGACCAGTGGTTCTCAAATGGGGGTACGCGTACCCCTGGGGGTACGTGGAGGTACTGCAGGGGGTACGTGACGCTTTTCAAAATATTGTAACGATCCAGCCGGACCCGTCACTTTAGTGGGGTAGTGAAAGCAGACTGCCTATGAAGAGGTTCTAATGGAGAGCTGTCCATGTCCCGACCCCGGACAGTCTCAGGTTGGAAGAACCATAGAGAGAGGCAATACTAGCTTTTAAGCATCAAGCCTGTTTATGCCAGCACACCATACAGCCCAAACAGCATGGAGAGTCACTCCAGCTCCCAGCCCTCTGACTCAAGGTTTCACCCTAAGCTTCCCACTTCCCATGAGCCTTTGGGGCTGAAGGCAGCGCTAACCCCCGGGTCGCTACAATATCTATCTAAATCAGTGGGCTCATCCGAATAATAAATCTTGAGAAAAATGATTTTGTAAAAAGTTCGATAAAATATAAATATACGTTTGAATTTTATATTCAGTAATTATTTTAAATATCCTTTGAAATAAATCTGTGCCCCCCCCCCCACACACACACACCAAGTTAGTTTGACCCACTGACAGCACGCACTCATCAACGACCTGTCGTGACCATAACACCTGTAACTATGGAGGCGTGGTTAAAGCGCAGCAGCCATGCTGTTGAAAGTACAGATGGACAAGTGAAAAGAAAACAAAACAAGAGGCGACGAAGTCCAGAAAGTACAATGAAGATTATGTTTTTAATGGGATTTACGTCCACGAGCTCTGACCCACCCCAGGCACTGTGTTTTTTTTGCGGGGAGAAGTTAGCAAACGCTAGCATGAAGCCGGCACACCTCCAGCGGCATCTCACCACAAAACATGGATGTCACGTTGGTAAGGCACCAGAGTTCTTCAGGAGAAAACTTTCTGAGTTCAAGTCATCCCAAGCCACAATTCGAAAAGTCTCCACTACATCAGCCAAAGCCTTGGAGGCTTCTTACGCGGTGTCTTTGCTTGTTGCTAAAGCCAAAAAAACGTTCACCATAGCGGAAGACCTACTGCTCCCCGCCGCTGTGGTATTGGCCGAAACTATGCTGGACAAAAAATCAGCGGATACATTAAAAACGGTGCCTCTGTCCAATGACACCGTTTGCAGCAGAATAGATACCATGGGCACAGACATTATGGAACAAGTTGTGGGGAAACTTGGAGACTCGTTTTCACTGCAGCTGGATGAATCCACAGATGTGAGTGGACATGCCCAACTTGTTGCGTTTGTGAGATACATCGACACGGACGACATCTGTGAACACATTCTATTCTGCAAAGAAATGGAGGGGCGAACAACCGGAGAGGACATTTTTAATGTCGTTAACAAGTTTTTCACCAGAAACGCTATCAGCTGGAAATCCTGCAGCAGTGTCTGCACAGATGCGGCTGCATCAATGACGGGCAGCGCGAGAGGCCTCATAGCACGGATGAGAAAAGAAAATCCCGACATCAAGTGGACGCACTGTGTGATACACAGGGAAGCGTTAGCGTCCAAGAAAATGAGCCCTGTGTTGCACGATGTTTTGAACGACAGCATTAAAGTTATAAACTTTATCAAGTCAAGGCCACTTAATGCACGTTTGTTCCGCAGCCTCTGTGAAAATACGGGAGCTGAACACACAGAACTGCTCCTGCATACTGAAGTACGCTGGCTGTCCCGTTGAAGAGTACTGAGCAGGCTGTTTGAGTTGCGAGCTGAAGTTCACACCTTCCTGACAGAGCACGGATCTCCCCATGCCACCATGTTTGAGAACACAGATTGGCTTGCAAAGCTTTGCTATCTGGCAGATATATTCAGGAAACTGAATGAACTGAACATGTCCCTGCAGGGCAAAGACACCAGCATCCTGAACCTGTATGACAAGGTGGGTGGTTTCCTGAAGAAAGCAGAGATCTGGAAAAGGGCATGTGATCAGGAGGATTTCACCTGCTTTCCTCAATTGGATGTGTTTCTCTCAAATGAGGATGTGGGGACAGCTCCGGTGAAGTTAGTCATAGTGGGACATTTGGCTAACTTGATCAGTGGTTTTCACTCCTACTTTCCTGACATGGATGATAAATCTGGATTGGGTGAGAAACCCATTTCTCTTGTCTGAAGCAAACAGAAGCAAGCTTCCTGTCACTCATCAGGAAAAACTGATGGAAGTAGCATCTGACCGTGGCCTGCAGATGAAGTTTGGTGCATCCACTCTCACACAGTTTTGGCTGTGTGTGAAGCAGGAGCACCCTGAGCTGGGACAGAAAGCTTTGGAGCAGCTGCTACCCTTTGCATCCACATATTTATGTGAGGCCTCCTTCTCAGCAATGATGCTGATCAAAACGAAGCAAAGAAACAGACTGTGCCTGGAGAAGAGCTTGATCACTGCAGTTGCCTCCTTGCCACCAAGAATGACAAAGATCCTCAGTGAGGTGCAAGCTCATATTTCTCGTTGAAATGTATTGAGTACATTTTTTTTTCCTGTTCATAAATCACTGCCTGTTACATGTTGTTCAATTCAAGTCAACTGTTCAATGCAAAGTGATTCAAATGCAATCTTCTTTTTTTTATCCTAAAAGAGTTAACGTTAATTATTATTTGTGAGCAAATCTTTATTTATTAAGTTAATTTATTTTGTAAACTAAATATTATTTATTTATAATTAAGTTATAGATTTATTTCTGTGAACAGATTTTTGTTATTCATGTATATTTTTTATTTTATTTATTATTAGCAGCATTTTGCACATTTGAGTTTTGACTGGTTTTATGCCTTCTGGTGGTCAACGTCTTCTGTTTTTCGTTTTTGTTTGTACATGCATTGTTTGCCATATGAATGTTTTTGTCAGGTTCACTGTTGTTTGGCTTGAATAAATCTGACTTTACAGCACTGTACCTCTTTTTTCTTCCAAAAATGTTTTGCCCGTGTCAGGGGGTACTTGACTAAAAATATATTTCTAAGGGGGTACATCACTGAAGAAAGTTTGAGAACCACTGATCTAGACCCATTAGACAGTGCGCTGAAACTTTTTTCTTCAATGATTTGTGAAGCTCACTGGTGTCCATGGATTACATGAAATCTTTCCACCTTTATCCGCCTATGTCATGGTAGGGAGAACACGTCAAAGTCAGGGTGGGGTCATCTAAGATAGCACAAGGGTTATACCGCAAATAGTGAAATGTGAAAACGTGGGGGAACACAGTATATGGGTTTTGCTTCATAAAACTGGTGACATCATATTTGACATTTAAAAAAGAAAAAAGTAGTGAGCATGGTGTCTGAATTACTTTTAAAATATAGGGCACAAGATAGTTTCACATTATATAGTTTCTTTAGTAGTTAGGTCAGCAGGTAGGGAATTCGGATATAGCCTTTGTAAATAAGAATGTGATGGTTCTCCAGCTCCAACTCTTGAAAAAGGTTCCTAGGTATATATTAAGAGTAAATCGACCGGGAGTGGAGGAATACAGATAATATTTAGGGTGCATTTTAGTAGAACCTGTTTAATGCAAAAACACATTAATTGGCATCAAGGGGTTAATGATTTTAGAAGTGGTAACAGGTTGGCTGCAGTGTACGGCAGTGGAACACCCATCAATGTGTGAACATGTGCGTTTATGGATGCATGGGATTGTACAGCGCCTTAGGCTTTGTAGCACGGTAGAAAAGCCATTAATTAGTACACACCATTTACTATGCACAAAATTTATTGAAATGGAGCGCGAAAAATCTAGGTTTTCTTAATAACAAGCAGTTTATTTAACCTCGGATGGCTATCTTTTTTTCTGGTGGACTGGGAGGATAAACACATTAGTCTAATTGATGGTGCTCTGCCAATGCATATATATATATATATATATATAGATATGGGAGACTTGTATGCCAATGTCATAATGCATTCTGGAGTCTTCCTCCAAACTCCAGTTGTCCCATTTCTCTTCAAACCCCTGCTGTGTCTCTCCAACAGGCTTATGGTGTGCTCAAATAGCCAGTATCACCAAACACAGAATGACAAAAGAAAGTATTGTCATGTTAGATTTGTTGCATTTCCTTTTTTCAGCTTAAAGAATGGTAAGAATTTTGTTCCATTTTAGTGTCAGTTTCAGAAAAAAAGGCAATAAAATATGATTAACATAACAGTATACAGAATTTAAATGTTCTCAACTTTTGTCCATTCTTTTTTCACATGATCCAAACCAAAATATACATGACCTCCTCGAAGAGCTGCTCTCCTTGCCAAACTTATTGCTGGTCGGCTACTTCTGGGAAGCCTCCCTACAGTTTCTGGCCTATTTTCAAATGTGTCTTTCATGATTTCAAGGCTGAGGACGTGGCAGGTAAGAAGGTTTTATTATTTTCTTCGAGGCTGGCAAAGAGAGTTGGCAAGAGGTGATCCGGATAGTGATAGGCTGGATGCACGGCTGGAGGTACGGACGCGGCAGTCCTCTGGTTCTTCCTGACAGCAGGCAGTGGTATCCGCGCTGACGTCACTCTTGAGCAGGATTTCTGGGACAAGGAGACAAGATTTAGAGCCAGAACTAGAAACTAGACAAGATGTGCTAGAGCTAGACGAGACAAGACAAGACCAGGCTAGTCACCATAATGGGCAACAGTCTGGCGTTGATTTCCGGCGTTGGGTCTCCTTTTAAGCAGCAGAGGTTGATGAGTGGAGTGAAGGCAGCTGGAGAGTAATCAGGAGCAGAGTGGAGCCAAGCTAGAGGGGGAGGAGTCTGACAGAGGCACCATGACAGTGTCCAACTGTGTTTCTCTGAAATTTCAAGTCTTGAAGTTTTGCACAAATCAAGCTTGTGTTGTGTCTTTTGCCACTTGAGATGTTAGTTAAAAGGCAGCACAAATTTTACAGCATTTTTGGTAATTATTAATTTAAAATCTGCAATATTTGTATCCAGTCATTTAGCCCACACCTTGAGCAAACTAGATGTGCTATTTGAATATGTAACCACTATATGACTTTCTCAAAATGGAATTTAACATTTAAATGTCAGACAAGGCGATTTTCTAGAGATCGTCAATTAAAACAGATGAAGAATTGTAATTTTTTTCAAATAAATATGTATAGGGTAAGTGTTTCCTAAATTGTATATTATCTTCTTTCATTTTCTATTGGTTTATTAAATGAAATAAATGTTAGACAGTGTGGAAATGGCTCTAATGAGTTGAACTAGTGCTGCTCTAACTGGCTGAGGTGGAATACAATCCCAATCCAACGTTTTCTTTTTACTTTGACTCACAAGTCCCCAACATTTTCCAGCTTGACTGATTTCCAGATTTAATGTGAAGCAATACGATACTTATTAGAAATAAAAAAGGAAATAATACAGCTTGTAACACGTGAAAGGGTGGAACTGCCTTTTATAACATTAATATGTCCTAAGGATGAGGTTTAATTAAACCCTGAGACTGTCAAAGTTACTTTTTGTTATTTAAGTTTTTCATTTATTGTTTTAAGGGACAGAGGCAGATAACATTTTTATGCTCCTCTTCATTTATGAAAGTGTAATAAATTTTATATTGTCTTGGGGTAAATAAATGAAATGAAGATCTAATAAATAAAAACTAACAAAACTATTTTTATTTCACAAGTTAACCAGTTTAAAGACTTGCTGTCCTGCATTAACTCGAGAGGGCAAAAATAAAAACAAAACTAAAATTTGAGGATAAAAAAAGATCCTCATTATTATTGTTTGATGAAAATAAGCAAAATATCATAAAGTTCAGGGGACCCGAGTGGGCTGGCTCCCGACGCCGCCAGTCATTCTCCTGGTGGCCTAAAGGGCGCACTGGTCCCACCCTCATGGGCCCTGCAATAGACTGGCGACCTGTCCAGGGTGTAACCCACCTAAGCCCAACAGTAGCCAAGATGGCCAAAATGGATGGAAGTTCAGGATGACAGCGTTTGGATTGATCCTCCATGTATTACACACGTTGATGGAGTCACTGAATATGACACATGTCCAAAGCTGAGTTCCTGATTGGTTGATGCAACATGGCGACCTTGCCAATCTTCAGATTTTTGAACTCTCAAATCCGCGCTAATGCAAGACATGCCAGATCGATGGAATGCCCCTGGACCTCAGTTTGCGTCTGTACCATTGACTTAACATTGAAACTCAACAAGCAGGTAGATAGTACACAGCAAAAAAAGGAAAAAAAAAGCCTCCCATCATTTGACAGTCGACTCTTACTAGTCAACTCCCTGCCACCCAGCGATTCTTAGAATTGCTGCATAACACATCAGTATTATTGCTATACTGTTTTGTTTTGTTTTGAATATTTTTGGTTGGTGGTGAGTTGTGTGATTTTCATCAAGAAAAAAGGTGTACCTTGGTTCAAAAGGCAGCTGGTTTAAGGCAGTGTAAGGTATTCAAAATATTTCAAGCTTTTAAAAGTCATCAAACTTTACCTCTATTTGTTTTTACCTGTAATGCTCATAAAATATGGGTTAGAGGAATTACTAGAGAATGTGCCATCGCTGGAGGCTAAGAAAAAAAATTATTGGAGTAAGTTCAAGATCAAAATTTGTAATATAACAAAAACTGCCTTTTTGTTTTAATTGTGGAATCTTGTTTAAAAACATAAAAAAATGTGGTATGTCACCTTGGCAGAGAAGCAAAGAAAAAGAATGTTGTTACTGAAAAACCTATTTTGAGTACTTGAAGGTTTTATTTTTTTCTGTGTCAGAAATGCTCGACTCGCGCCTTTGACTCTCCCCCCGACCACAGCTGGATGAAGCTCGTCTGCTGGACTTTTATATATGTATTTGTAGATAATTCTTCTCTAAGAGTTCTGGTAAATCGCCTGTCCGTCCTGGGGGAGGATCCCTCCTTCATGTGGGCACCCCTGAGGTTTCTTCGTTTTTTCCAGAATCCGTTTTTTTTGGGAGTTTTTCCTTACTGCGAAGGGGGGTCTAAGGGCAGGGATGCCAGTATAGCTTAGTCAGTTAGTTAGTTCATTTTAGAATTTTCCTATTGAACTCTATGTATTCATGATCCTTCTGAGTTCATGTTTTACTTTGAAGCCCATCGAGACGACTGTTGTTGTGATTTTGGGCTATACAAATAAAATTGAATTGAATTGAACAGCTGCAGTGATGACCAAACTCATTTCACCAAATTTTGTTCGATTGATAAACTATTTTTTGTTCTTCTCCTTGGCACAGCACTCCAAAGTAATGTAAAAATCCTAACTGACAAACTAAACATAATTATTTAAATAACGCAAACCACTTTTCCCACAGGTCTTTCCTTTGTTTCAGACCGGAATTCATAAATTCTCATCCTTCAGCGGTTTTCCCTGCAGAATAGAATGACACTGACATTTCCCTTCAGCTATTTTCCACGAGCATATCCACTTTACAATGCAGACAAAGGCGCCGAATCCTTGAAGCCTTTTTCTTTAGGCCAAACAAACACCCAGCGCTCCTTCTTTTCAAAACCCTCCCTTTGAATGTGGACTCTGAAATCCAATGCTCACTGATGGTGCCGTTCAGCGCATGTCCTCAAGATAAATGCAAACACAAGACGTTGTCGCCTTGCATTTTATCTTTGACAAATTCTTAGAAATGTCGAGTGCTGTTGATTAAAGTGACAATGATCAATAATGACTGATGTTGTAATTATAGGGCACAGCAGTTCAGTTTGACGTTGAATTTTAAGTAGGTTTAGGAGGAAAGAGGCAAAAGCAGCTCCATCACGAGCAGGTTCCTCTCCCACAGCATTTCTTTGTTTAATTAATCTTCATCCTGAAAACACATCCGTCTTGCTAATGCACTTTTATCATCCCTCAAACGTTATACTGTAAGAAGAGGGGGGGGGGGGGGGGCGTCCAACCTGAATCCAGTGTTGCATGGATTCTCATTGAAAACTTGTAGTCGTGTGAATAATGCCTGTTCTTCTGTTTTAATTCCTGGCTCCTCTTTGTTTGAACTGTAGTTTGGGGATTGTCAAGGACGACCCTTCCATGTCAGCTTTAGCAGATGTCATATACTCCGAAAATATGAGTATTACAGCTTTGAGGAGTGATCTAAACAAAGCATGAACATGCTGAACAAAGGGACATTTATTACTAAAGTTATGAAGTTAGACTGATAACAAACCTGAAAACGGTTTTCCTTTAACAGAAATCACAACACTGCTATGGTCCCTGTGTGTTTTTTTTTTCAAATCTGCATAATGTTTTATCATTGAAGGTGGCAAAAGCGTAAAAATTGAAAAAAAAAAAAACATGACTACAAAAGCAAGCCCACACCATCACACTACAACAAGCATCTTTAGATGTGTGATTGCGGGTTTTTTTAAGAAAAACTAAAGTGACTCACAATATTCAGAAAGTTCATCCTTCGTCTTCATTTGTCCAAAGGTTTTTTTTTTTGTTTTTTTTTTTGCTCAATGTGAATAATGTTTGGTTTTTTGCTTAGCATTGTGTGGATCCATTTTTGGCTGGTTCTGTTCATTAAACAGTTTAACAAGTTTTTGAGTTAACCACATGTTCTGCTTCTTCTATGTCCTTGTGCTCGGGTCCTTGTTATTTTCTGGAAGTCATTTTTGGAATGTTTCTTCTTCTGTAGGTTCAACCCTTCACAGCTTCTTCTCTGTAGTTTTTACTCATCTGTGTGTGATTTTCCCTTTTTAAAATCTGTGGAATGAGGTGTTAAATGATCTGTAGCAATAAAAGAAATACAAATGATTGTGATAACAAACTATAAATTTAATTTGCATGATGTTTTAACACTTAAGTCCCACTCTGATCATTTTTTTTAATCAATGGTAAAGTGTTCTCAGTGGTCTTTTAATTATGATGATGTCCATTTAAAAAAATCTGTCATTTTCTAGGATAAAGTTTCTGCAATTGAATACAGTTTATTACAAATTTGCCTATGAGTTGTGGGCGGGACTGTTGGTGTGGAGAAATCCAGCCTTTATTTCCCATGATCCATCTGTTCACACTCTCTCCCGATGGCTTACAGTCTCTTACACCCCCAAACTCACATTACCAGTAAAACAAAAATGGCGAGCAATGTTGGAGCCATTTTATAGTTTAGAGCCAGATGCCAGCTCAGACAAGGAAAACAAAGACGTACATGGGTCTAGTCATTTATAAGTGGATGCATCAGAAAGGAGCGGAGCGGGGAGCTTGTGCCCCGCACATTTTCCATGACACAAATATGCTCTTTTCCAAAGAAGTCTTTTGGTCTTCTCCTGATTCACCACGATTTACGTAAAGACATACTATAATGCAATTTTAAACTTAATTTTCTTTAGATACATCATTAAAACTGCCATAAGAGCTTGTTAAAAACACCAAAACCACATTTTTTTAGTGGGATTTTAGTCTATAATACTGTTTGAAAACAGAACCAGACAAGGACAAAAACCAGTTTAAAGATTAAAGATTTAAGATTCAAGTTTTTTCTGAAACTGTTAGTTATTGACTAAAGCTATGTTCACACCAAATGTGATTGTGTTTGCGTCCACGGTTCAAAAATCCAAACTTTGGACAAGACGACGTGTCGTTTCAACAAATCACGGACCCAGGACCCAGCTTTGGGCATGTGATGTGTTCAATGACATGATCATTGGGTGGAGTTCAAAACCAACAGTGAAACTGATTGTATTTCTAAGATTTTTGTCTGTCTGTCTGTCTGTCTGTCTATCTGTCTATCTGTCTATCTATCTATCTATCTATCTATCTATCTATCTATCTATCTATCTAGGGAGGAGGAGGATCCGCCTTGGGTCCCCCGCGCTTCTGTCCACGGTTGGGAAGGAGAAAGAAAAAGTACTCGCGGGAAATGTTCAACACCGGCAGCCCATTTGCTTTATTTTTCAAAAATCGCGTTGCGATAAAGCCTGGAGTTTGGCCTGAATAATTGCTGTCACCCCAAATATTAATCAATCATTGACCGCTTCCCTTCCACTGTAGTCTCTGCAGCAACGTTTGCATTAGTTTGCTATTTACGATTCTGGTTCGCTAGTTCAGCGCCAGAAAGATGACGTTATTGGCGTATCGATGGCGTCGATTCGGTTAGGTGGAGTGTACGCCCACTTAACCGAGTAATTGGATTGCGGAGAAAATTTAAAATGATTATGAAGAAAAAAAATATAAAGTACAGTACAGGACAAATAGTGACTCAGGTGTATTTCACTGGTCTTCAGACTGACCGCTGCATCTGACTCTACTCTGCAGTGTTTTCCTCTTTTGAAGCCAGCGGTGCAGTTGTGTTTGTAAATTATCGAAATTGCAAGATGATTTGCGTGCGTGTTGTAAATTTGGCAAGCTGTTTCACGTGCGGTGTAAATTTGAAACATAACGTTATTGATGCGCGGAGTGAAAAGAAAGCGGAGTGACTTTTTGTAATCAGAATGCAGAACACAATGCAAATCTATTGTATAAATCATAAAACCGTGAAAAGTAAACACGATGTTATAGCAAGAATCACTGTATACAAAATAAAGAAAAATATAAACATTTGTAATAATTCTCTTTTTATTTACTAATAGGTAACAATGAAGAAAGAAAGTCCTTTCAGTTAAACATACTAGGCCTGGTGCAATATAATAAAAAAAAAAATAAAAAAAATAAAATAGATACTTTACCTCTCTCCTTGCGAGGGTTCACATTACACACCTGAGCCGGGTGTCCCAGTCTCCTGTGGGAGTGAGTTCGGGTTTTGCAGGCGCTGGGCCCTTACACTCGAAGAGGCGAGCCTGGTCGGGCCATGTTTACAACACCTTGCGGAGCCCCCTCTTCTCCGGGTGCGCACCTCACCAGGCGGGGCGGCTGGCCTGCCTTGCCTGCTTCCTGGACCAACTGTCTCCTTTGGGAGTCTTGGCTGGAAATGCCTGGGTTGGGGCGAGGATGCCAGAACTCCTGGGGGTGGGGTGCTTGTCTGGGGCTGTGGGCGCTCTTCTCGGGTGGGGCCCTGCCTTGAGCCCTCCCGGCGCGGCGGGGGGGCTGCTCCTGGTTGGGCTGGGCGGCACTCTCTTTTCCCCCGTGCCTCCCTGCTCTCTGGCTCTGGGAGTCTCGTGGTGGTCCTCTTTGGCCGAGATTGGCGAGGTGTGGTCGCCGGGGGTGGTTGTTCTCTGCCTGCTGCCGAGTGGCGTTGGGGGTTCTGGCTGCCGCTGCTGCTGCGGTGGGGGTCTGGGTGTGGGGGTGGCCGGCGCTCTCCTCCTTCTTTCATTCCACCATCCATTTTAGAGGAACATAAACACTCACCTGAGCACAGGTGTTAGCTCCTCTGCACTAATAGTTTGCATGATTGAATGACTGAAATAGTTCACACTAGTTGGTTTAAGGGCATGAGTATGAGTGTGTGAACAATATCTGTATTGTTAGCATGTTTTGTGCCATGTTGACATGTGGACATCTTTGCAGTCAACAGGTGTGTTATAACATCTGATTGTGTGTGTGGACAGGCCCCGCCCCTTTGAGATTTGTATTACACTTGAGCCTTACCGTAATGATAAACATCCAGTAAAGTTGTTGCCTTATGCTGCTTTATGGTTCCCCACCCCCGCCTATTATCACCCTCACCCTCTATCCCCCCTCCTCTCTAACATCCCTCTCTCTTCTTCCCTCCTTTCCTTTTCCGTCCGGTCCAACACCAAAGATTTTCAAACATGATGGAATGTAATAAAGTTTGGCCTCAATTACAAGAGGTTTATTCAGACATTCCCTTTGGTTTGTCTGAAGTGTGCCTCTTGTTAAAGTAAAATCTGTCCCACCACAAGAGGCCTTCAGCTCTCCTCTTTTGCCCAGCTGTTGGACAGGACAAGTTAAAATAAATAAATAAATAAAAAAACTTTTCTATTTAGCACAATTGTTGTGTTCACCTTCAACGTAAACATACTGGTATGCAGTAAGATTCAACGATTCACTTTCCCCACGATTCAGTTTAATGGTGTAAAGACAATGATGTCACACAGCCAGTATGTACATTTTGTAGATGTTGCACGGGTGAAAATTGGTCATTTGCGAACGTGGAAACAGTGAGAAAAATTGTAGCCCTTATGTGAAATTTTCAAGATGTATCATGAAGAAACGTTAAAACCACGGAAGAAGTACGAATAAACCATCCGAAGAAAAACGTTAATCAACGTAGAACATGAACCATGCATGTGTTTATTGCACTGTTTATGTGCAATTGATTCTTGCTTCGTTTGTCGATTAAATATTTTAAACATATGCCGTATATGCGATATGAAAGTTATATATTGGTGGTACATGCATGAAAAGCTTAGATATATATGAACATACATGGAAAGGTCGTGGAAAATCCACAATTTCCATATATCACACATGATTGTGCACGATGTACATAACAATTGCATGTCGCATAGTAAACTTGGCAATGTTTTACGCCGGGATGCCCTTCACAAGCGCCAACCTTCTCCAAACAACCGGGCTTGGGACCGGCACGAAGGGAACAGGAGCAGCCGGTCGAACCCTGGTTTCCGCAGACGGAAGAGCGCCATAAACCAACCGCAATAACGGCTCCTTACATAGTAGTACGCCAGAAATATGCAAAATGGCGTGAACATCGTTCTCACTAACCAAATCTTTTGAACAAACTCAAAAAACCAAATTTCGTAAACACCTGTTGGACAGAAAACCTCAATGGACATCTAGCGCATCGATGAATGAAGAACATGCCACTTGTGCATGTATGACGGACAATTCGCATACGGGTGGATTTTTGACCTGCAATTGTGGCATCCCTAGTCAAGACATTCTTATAGCAGGTGGGTGGAAGGTGGAATCCAAATGTAGACACGGCTTTCTGGGTAACAACACATTTTATTTTTAAACTGGTGAAGAAGAGTGAGGATGGCGGGGGCTGGCAGTTGAGAGCATGTGTGTGATCAGGAATATGTGAAACTAGACACTGGAGGAAGCACACCCACAGAATCACAACAGTCCAACAGACCAGCAATACTGTCTGGGATTCAGTTGTTTACCAGTTTGCAGGTAAGACAGGTTTTTGTGGTCCAAATGAGGACCAGTGTCGCCAATGTTTCAGTGCCAGTTTTACCGCCAGCAGCTCGATCCGGTCCCAAGTCCACGGAACAGTCAGCTTTATTTCATTCAAAAAAGCAGTGTATGAAAGATGTCCAAAGCCATGCTGATCAAAAGAAGACTCTGCCCACTGCAGCACTTTTCCCACTAGCAGACTAACTATGTAGCAGATTTTAGCTCTGTCAGTTGCATAAGTCAGGGGTTTTTGTTTAGAACCTACAGCACACTGCAGGAGAAGCCCTACTTACAGGTCTCAGTGTAGAGTTTAGGGTCTGGGATATGGGTTTCTCTTGCATCCTGCCAGGGCTCACTGGAGGGGAGCGGAAGTGGGCAGAGGCCTGCTACTGCTGTGGGAGAAAGGGGAAAACTCTTATGAGAGCTGGGAAAGCTGACCGACGATTACATGAAATTTGTGGTCCAGAGCGAGAATCTTCTGCTTGTGTCCCAAAAGGTCTGAGTTGGGAGAAGCGGGTTGTTGAGCAGGGTCCAGGGAAGAAGAAATGTCCGCTGGATCCATGTTGGCCAGACTATTATGTTATACTTATATGTTATACGTATGTATAACATATATTATGTTATACAGATATTATGTTACATATATGTTATACTTAAAAAAATTAATAGGAGGGGATATTTACTTGCAAAAAAATAAAAGAAAATAAATCCATAGATGACAATATTAAATATACAGACTTTTCTGCATCTAATTCTAAATGGGGTGTTGTTAGGACTCAGTGAGCTACATGGCTCTAGTAAGACAAATAACATTCCTGTATTATCTACTGTATGTGAATTTTGAGGCAGATGTTGCACCCGTGTGAGCTTGGCCTAATAGAAAATGAACAGAATGTTTGTCCTCAAGCGGAATCCTCGTCTTTGTGCTTCGCAGTGATAAAACCCTTTGAGATCCAATGAGAAAAAAACAACTACAATTTGTGTGTTTCAACAATTCATATTCATATAGACTATAATCACAACAACACAACAGCTACTTCTGTTTTCCTCTGAAAACAATGATTCATGAAAATGATTAGATGTGGACACAACTACCCCATATTAAATATGCATTTTTGGAATTGGACAATGGTTCGATATCCATTAGGATCAATATTCTTCTGCTCAAACACTCATTGCTTTCATTTACACAAGATTAATGCTGCAGTAATAATATAATCAAAGAGTTTATATCTTTACTCCTGGATTGATTGAAAATAAAATTAATATGAATGCATCATGATCTGTCACTCTGTTAAACCCATAAAGGAATTAACTTGAGCATCTATTGAGCATGTGTGTTGGGGCTGTTTCTCTCTTATCAACCTTCTTTGTTTCCCCACCAGGAGCGATTACCTTCTTCCACTGCTCCTGCAGAATTTGTGAGGCGCTGTTGACGCATCTGGAGTAGATATCTTCCTACAAAACTAGGAGAGACTCACTGCCATAGCTAATTGTCAGAGGTCGCCTTGGAGACAGGGTGTGGCTTTCAATTACTGACGAAAGGAGGAAATAACAAACTACTCCCTCACTACATTGGTCTCTACCCCATCTTTCAAATCATCAATCCTGTGGCTGGGAAACTGGACCTTCCTCGCACGTTACGCATCCACTCAGTGTTCCATGTCAGTAAGTTGAAACCTGCTAAAGACTCACCTCTTCAGCCCACTCCAGTATCCCCTCCAGTACTGGTCTTGTGGATGGTGATCCGGTCTACATGGTGAAAGAACTACTTGCTCCCAGATGGGTTGGCCGGGGTATGCAGTACCTCGTGGACTGGGAAGGTTACAGTCCCAGATCGCCACATCCTCAACCGGAACCTTATCATTTTCATCAGGAACACCCTGACCAACCTTGTCTTCCAGCTGGTAGCCCCTGTGTGGCTACAGCGGAGAAAATAAGTATTTAACACGTCAACATTTCTCTCAAAAAACATATTTCTAATCGAGCTATTGACATGAAATTTTCACCAGATGTCGGCATCAACCCAAGTAATGCACACATAGAAAGAAATCCAAACATTTATGTCCATAAATGAAGTTATGTGTAATAAAGTGAAATGGCACAGGGAATAAGTATTGAACACGCTTACTGAAATTTATTTAACACTTTGTTGGTGATTACAGCCTCAAGACGCCTCCTGTATGGAGAAACCAGTGGAATACATTGCTCAGGTGTGATTTTGGCCCATTCATCCACACAAACTGCCTTCAAATCTTCAAGGTTCTGGGGGTCTCTTCTGTGAACCCGGATCTTCAGTTCTTTCCAAAGATTTTCAATTGGATTTAAGTCTGGTGATTGACTGGGCCATTCTAGCAGCTTTATTTTCTTTTTCTTCAACCAGTTGAGTGTTGGCTGTGTGCTTGGGATCGTTGTCTTGCTGAAACATCCACCCTCTTTTCATCTTCAGCAGCCTGGCAGATGACAGCAGATTTTGATCAAGAATGTCTCCATATTTTTCTCCAGTCATTATTCCTTCAATGATATGAAGTCTACCAGTACCACATGCTGAAAAACACCCCCCGCCATGATGCTCCCACCTCCAAACTTGACTGTTGGTATGGTGTTTTGGGGGGGATGTGCGGTGCTATTTTTCCTCCAAACATGTTGTGTCTTATGACATCCGAAGAGTTCAATTTTGGTCTTATCTGACCCGAGTATCTTCTCCCAGAATGTCATGGGTTTATCCAAATGTTGTGTCGCAAACTCCAAACGGGCTTCAACATGCTTCTTCTTCAAAAATGGAGTCTTGCGTGGTGTGCGTGCATGGAGGCCATGGCGGTTGAGTGCATAACTTATTGTTTTCTTTGAAACAACGGTACCTGCTGATTCCAGGTCTTTCTGAAGCTCTTCACGAGTGGTCCTGGGCTGTTGGAGAACCCTTCTGATGATTGTTATGACTCCTCTGTCTGAAATCTTGTGAGGAGCACCTGGCCGTGGCAGGTTAATGGTAATGCCATGTTCTTTCCACTTCAGGGTGATGGCCCCAATGGTACTCACTGGAACTTTCAGAAGTTTAGAAATGCGCCTGTAACCAATGCCTTCAGTGTGTTTTGCAACAATAAGGTTGTGTAGGTGTTTGGACAGCTCTTTGCTTTTACCCATCATGCAGTGCTTCTTGTCTAACACCTTCTGTGTTAGGTACGGTGTGCCCTATGGTGCAGTGCGCCTAATGTGTTGTTACTTGACTGCGGTAAAGAGGACGTGAGAGAGGACGGCATAATAGCCATAAAGAGGGAAGTGTGGATGTGAAAGGAAACACACCCCCAAATAGTGCAAAGGTGCCGGTATGTTCATTATGCAGAACAACATCATTTTGGAAACCCTGAAAATGAAAAGAGACACGCTTATGAAGCACAGTTTAAACTGCAAGCCATCAGCCATGAGGACAAATATGGGAATCGAGCAGCTGCGAGAGAATTCATGTTTAATGAATCCACGGTTCGCAAGTGGAGGAAGCTGGAAAACAAACAAATAGGGGAATCACATGATGAGGTGCCAGGAAATGGCTGTGTAGTAGATGAGCTCCATACCCCGTTGTAGTTTTTTCTGTCTAATTATGACACTACCCGTCTGCATATTTTAAACACAGCTAAATCTGTTCCATATCCAAGGATATTTTTTTTCTCCTCTCAAATCTCGCCATGAGTCAGAAAAAATGAAGTATAACATGTCAACAGATAAATGCACCACCATACTATACACACTTAGTGTGGTCTACGATAATTACTATTTGTTTTAATCTTTTACCTTTTTATAATAATATTTTATGTTTCAGAGAAAACCCTTTAAGACGGTTTACTTAATTTTGGCACGACTTTTACTCAAAAAGTTTAAGAATCAAAATAATCAGAACAAGTCGTCTTTTACATGAATCTGAATGTATGAACTCTCTTTTTTATAACACAAATGAACTACCATTTACTGCTGGAAGATGTGAATGAGTCTTATAATTATGGAGGAATGGAACTCTGTCGGCATGTTGTCAAGCAAAATGTCAAAACCCCAACCAGTGAATGTTCTTTAAATGCCACTCGATGATTACAAATTTTCAATATTTTCAGAGCTTTTGTGACCTTTTAATAAAATAACACCAAACAAAAGCCTTTGGTTATATGTACAACATTAATATACATATCTCTTCGTATTTTTTGGTTAAATAATCAGTTTAATTACTCTCTTTCATTATGTTTTCAAATAAAGTAGCAAAATAAAAGAATTGTAAATAATTTTTTTTTGTTTTCTTTAAATTAATTTACTTGTTTTTAGTTTTGTGGTTAGTTAAATTTTGTTTTTTTCTGCCTATTTAAAAAAAATATAGTCACACTCTCTGTCACACACCTAGGTGTGCGAAATTTGTTCTCCGTATTTGACCCATCCCTTGGGGGAGCAGTGAGCTGCAGACACAGCTGCGCTCGGCAATTGCCCCCAATACATTAAATTTTTATGTGTTTCATTTCGCACTCTGCCAGATCTTCTTGCTGTAAGTCATGTCACCTTCTAGTTTAATTTTTGTGACTATTTTCCTTCTGTCACAGGATTTTGCTTTTAGTTTTGTGAGCTTTGCTTATATTTTTGCTTTTTTTCACGTTTGAGTTTTTTTTACGTTTCACTTCCTGCCAGAATCCAGGCCGGTTTTGCATTTGGCTCCATCACCACCTCCAATTACCAACAACTGTTCTCATATCGCTTGATTATCACGTAGAAACCCCCACCTCCCCACTTGTGGCTGTAAGTCTGCCTGACACCAGCTGAGAGGGTCTACAGCTGCAGGGGCTGGTATTTTTGATAATCCTGCAGGCTTTAGTGGCACGCAGCCATTGCATAAACAGCTCTATTTAAAAACTGACATTTAAAGTTTTCACTCGAGTGAATACAAATTGTGTCTGCTTTGTGTTGAAATGAAGTTCCTGTTTTTGCACATTCTCATGCTGTAAACACCAATCCGGGAAGTGACTGTTTCTCTTTTTTCTTAATTAGATTGGTGGTAAACATTTGGCGGAAGGAGCTGCAGCTCTACATGGCTGGCAGATAGAATGCCACAATTCTGGGTTTAAAACCGAACCGTATGTTACATCCTTGAACCAAATCATGGTAAAATTGAATTGTTATGTAACACATGCAACATTCTCGCACGGTCATTAAGGGTCCAGGTTTACTAATGACTTAGAGTAGGGGTCGGGAACCTAAGGCTCGCGAGCCATTTTTGGCTCTTTTGATGGTCATATCTGGCTCGCAGACAAATCTTTAATTATAAATTTTTTTTTTCTTTAGACCAGTCCTTCTCGGGCGCATTATTCGTTTATTATTATCTTTTATAGCACAGATTTTGTAATAGCCTGAAACCTGTGAATTTAATAGTTATTATGAATCTGAGAAAGAGCGCGCAGCTGCAGCGATGGGATGTCTGAGGAAGAAGGGAGGGAGGGGGAGTGGTGGGCACAGGCAGCAAGGTGAATCGCGCACGGATTGTCATAACTTAAAACACGCACCCCGACACATACTGCAGCGTGAGTGTGTGTTTGGCTCCACGTCTGCATGTCAGCAATCTTTCTCACATCTAAAGAACATTCAGACCAACCTATGATCACGTTTATGGATGGAAGTCTCAACGCCTGATGAAGCTGAAACTCACCACGTATCAACCAGACTAGACCATCAGCAAAACCACCAAGCAGCACCAGAAGTCACATTCATGCTAAGAAATACTCATCATTTATTAGCAACAGCTTAACAATGTTATTTTAAAAGAATCCACAGACTTCTTGTACTTTAAAAGTGTTGAAATTACATCAAATGCACACATTCACTTGTATTTTTTACTTTTAAACATGTTGTAGCGGACTGAGTTGAATTGGGCGGCTGTTGGGTTGCGTTTTAAGTTCTGGAGTTCATTGAATGCATCAAGCAGAGATCTGATTGGCCCTCAGTTCTGTGGCTTAGCCTGTCGTTGGGGAGTTTGGACCAATGGGGTTCACCTATGGGCCGAATAAGGGAAATAGGAGGGCTAGTGGGGGGTAATAAAAAGTTGGGAGAAGTGCTCTCAGTCGGAGAGATTCAGGAGTTGCTGAAATAATTGTACGGCGTTGATTACGGCCTACAGTAACCAGAATGAAGAACTTTAAAAGAGGTTAAGTCTCCATGCCTCAGTGTTGGAAAAGGACGCTACAATATTGTATGGCTCTTTCGCAATTACATTAAAAAATATGTGGTGTCTCGGCTAAAAATGTTCCCAACCCCTGACTTAGAGTGTGGTGTAAGGACACCAAATGTCAGCATCACTGGTACATCATAAGTGCGTGTAGCTTACATTATCCTTACAAATACTTCCAAATATGTTTAGCACACACACGACAATGGTACTTTCCATTTTCATGGAAAATACCATTGGGGAACTGCATGACACCCTTGCACTTCCCTTAAAATGCCGCTGCTCATCTCTATGATCCTTAATGGGCCCAGACACCCATACGGGTGCATGTGAATGAGGCTTAGACCATTGAAGAGTTATGGTAATTCAAAAACGGCAACACAGAAGTAAGTCTGGTGTTGTGGGAGGATGCAAGTCCAGACCGCTTCCAGTTTCATGTGGTGTTCCCCAGGGGTCAATTCTCGGCCCTACTCTTTTCATAATCATATGCTTCCCCTTGGATGTGTCGTCTGTAATCATGGGTTGTCCTTCCATTGTTATGCTGATGACACACAGATCTATATAAGAACCGCTCCAAACTGCACTGCAGCTCCATCCCAGCTCACCGCTTGCCTTGAGGAGATAAAGGCATGGATGAACAGCAATTTCCTACAGGTAAACAGCAGCAAAACCAAGGCACTCCTTTTTGGCACCCCCCAGCAGATTCATTCTTCCTCGATATCCCATCACTGTCTCCTCCTCAATCACAAACCTTGGAGTACAACCACATGAAGGATCAATACAAGACCTCATTTCACCACCTATGAAACATCTCCAAACTCCGGCCCTTCTATCACTTCCCGATGCAGAAACACTTGTCCATGCCTTTATCTCCTCAAGGCTGGACTACAGCAACGCCCTTTTTTTGGCATTCCCAACAGAAATATTTAAAAAAAAACTTCAGTATATCCAAAACAGTGCAACCAGAATCCTAAAAGGGGTCAGGAAGTGTGAGCACATCCTAAAATCCCTGCACTGGGATCCTATTTCATCCCGGATTGAATATAAACTTCACATAATCACCTACAAATGCATGGCCGGTCAGGCACCACTATACCTCCAGGAACTCCTTATTCCACAGAAACATACCCGTACCCTCCACTCATCAGGCAGTTTCCTTCTTCAGGTCCCCCCCACCAGGCTCTGCACGATGGGAGACAGAGCATTTTGTTCTGCTGCACCACGGCTTTGGATCTCCCCTCCTATCCATCTTAAAACTTTACAGGCCCTGGACTCTTTTATAGCTCTTTTAAAGATATTTCATTAAAAAAAGGCCTATGATTGCAGATGGTTTTTGTTTTGCGCTTGTTTAGTGCTAGTTTTAAATTAGCTTTGTACTATAATGTGCACATTTTTATTGAGTTTTTATTTCTTTTTAATTTTTTTTACATCTTGTTGTTGCACTTTGAGGTTTCATTTAATGAAAGGTGCACTATAAATAAAATCATTTATTACAATTATTATTATTAATATGCTGAATCTGACGTATGGTGTTGTTCTTGCTCCTTCTAACTTTGGATCGATTCCTGGCCTCGTGTTCAAATTCTTAATTCTTCATTCAAGTTATTTTCTTCACCTTAACTCACTGCACTTTGCAGCTGGTGGTAAGAGGTCATTCACTGTGGATGTAAAAGTCAAAAGCAGCACTAGTCCATCACTGTTGCCCTTTTCGGAGCCTGGTCTTGTTTCCTCGCCCGCATGATTGACATCAGTCAGATTCCTTTAGGTTAGACTTCCAGATCCTGCCAATCAAGCCAGCAGCTCGACAGAAAAACTTTGAATAACTTTAAAACAAGAAGTACCGCAGCATTCACTCCAGATGACAGTGTATAACACTTTACACACATTTCTAAAATTTATTTTTGCTATGAGGCTTTGACAAGTAAAAATGTCCCCCATTAATCATCCCTTTGAGAGATCCCATTGATCTAACAGGAAGGCTCTCTGATGATCTGCACTTGTTAATGATCAATGCCAACAGAGACCTTTGACCTGCGGTGCTTCATCAAAAGTGCCGTCAACCACCTCCCATAGATCGAAGCAAGCCTTAAAGTATTGATCCCTTGCACCAGGCTTGTCTGTGTTTCACTGCCTTTCTTCATCTACAAGTTTTCCTGCGGAAAAAAACTTTAAAGTTGGCAATCGGAATCTTTAGGTGGCAGAGCTGTCAGCGTCTTTACTGTTGTGCAGCAGCAGATGAACTCCTCGCTGTCACAAGGGAGAAAGCCCTGAATTCTCTTCGTGCACTTTTCGGTTTGTCTGCTCTTGTTGGCAGCTATAAAACTGTTTTCTCCATAATTAGACTCAGAAGCAAAAAAAAAAAAAAAAAGTCTCTCCACCCCCAAGAACCAAATGTCTTGCCAATTATCTCATATTCAGAGCAAAATGTGCAGTTTTCTGAGTGTGTGTTTGCGGTTGCCCTGCTTTGCTGCAGAGTTCCATATCGCTCATTATGAATAAAAACATTGATTGAATGGAAATTGCGTTTTAGTCATTACTTGACTGTACTGAGACCTTTCGGCTCTGTTAACTAATCAGCGAATGGCTCATTTGAATTGCAGATGGTGGCGTCCCTCGATGTGCCTTCACAGGGAGAGAGCAGACCTGTTTCTGAGCAAGGTTTTATTACAGATCTTTCTGAAGGCACACACCCCCCCGCTCAGGTATTTACACACACAGTTTTAAAAACTGAAATGCATAAATTACCTGAGTCCTATCTCATGTGCTACAATCCACTCCAGTACTTTTAATAAAGCTGCAGATAATTAATGCTGCAGATTAAAAAAAATAAAAGTCATTGTCAAAGGGATTATTAAAAAATATCAGAAATAAAAACTCAAAATAAATAAAGGTCTAAAATGTTGCTAAAAAACAAGATAAAAATCCATAATAACTAAAAAAAGTATTTAACCAAGAACTGCAACACAGACCGGATGCTTTTCATTTTTTATCTGCTTCATTTAAGATTCTGAATTACAATTTTTATTTTTCAAAATAACAGTAATAAGTTATGGTTTTATTTGTATGCTCATGTTTATTTAGTATCCCCTCTAATCACACACTGATCAACCAAAAAGCAAAAGTCATATCTAAAAATGACCTAATTTATTCCCGTCTCATTTTGATGGACGTGGGGTTGAATTTTTCTGTTTTGCTTGTCATGATAAATCATTTTGACTCAAAAGACAACAAAAAGGTGTTTTTTCCCCCGATGGATAAACCTAATGGATTCATACACTCAAATACTCATTTTTCAATTAGGATGTGAAATGTGAAAGTAAAAAGAAAAATCTTGAGCTGTTATGATTACTTGTTAAGGGTGGTTTGAGGATTTTTTTAGGTTTTGCATAAAACCTCAAGAAAAACCTTTGAGCCGTTCTGTACGGTGGCAAATCGCATCAACAAACAACTGGACACATGAAAATTCAAAACATCACAACGACCATTAAAAAAGAATATATTTTAAAAAATAGCATTACATTTTAGAAAAAAAAACATAATTTCAGAAAAACAAAAAAAATCTTTCAGAAAAAAGACAAAAAAAACAAAGACACATTTTGGAAAACAAAATAATATTCAGAAGACTAAATGTAATGGTAAAAAATGAAATAGTTTTTAGAAAACAAAATTAATTTTCAGAAAACATAATGAGAAAAAAAAACGTTACAGACAAGAAAATACATGTCCAGAAAAAAATGAAATGGTTAAAATTGAAAAACATTTAAGAAAACTTTTAAAAAACAAAACTCCATACTGTGAATCATTTTTTTTCTACACATAACATTGAATGAACTGCTTTATTTGATTATGAATGTAGTCATTTTTTATTTTATTTTCCTATATATCTCTTAAAATCGAAGGTGTAGCAAACAGATAATAAACGTTTAAATTCATTTTTTGAAATTTCACCTGACACACAAGTGTCAGCTGGTTTGTGTGGAGCCTTACCGTGGTCGCTGCACGCTAATGTCTATGGCTGCACGGCTCATGCTTTTAATTATCATCATTTTTCAGGCAAGGATCAATTTTAGTATCTTTTTTTTTTCAGTCTGAGGATGTTAATTTGCTAGAAGTGCTTTTTTGACAAGACAATTGTTATTTGAAACTTGTGAATGCGCTAAAGGAACTCGATGGAGACGAACTCTTTTGACATGATTAGCCGTTCCCGTTTTCGGTAATAAAATGACAGAAGAATATGTGAAACAATATCAACATTGAAGTGCATTGTAGATTTTTTAAAATATATACATAAACTGACACTTAAAGTGATGACCTACAATAATACATAGAATACTATTTTGAGTTGATTCAATCAATTATTCATCTTCTGAACCCGTTTCATCCCATTTGGGGTCACGGGGCTGCCGAAGCCTATCCTGGCCACTCGTGGGCGAAGGCAGAAACATCCTGGACAGGTCACCAGTCTGTCCCAGGGTATGTTGAGTTAAAATGTGTTAAAAGTTTCTACAAGCAAAGTTCCAGAAAGGTTTGAGCAATGCCAGAAGAACAGATGGTAGCTCTACATGGGAATCCAAAGGAGACTAAAGTGATTTCACCATGCAATATATAGGCAAATGACCATGATGAATTTCACAGATCGTTGCACAATATAATCGTTAAATATTATTTGACCTTAATCTCAACATTTTTAGAAAACCTGCTGCATAAGCCTGATTGGTTGTAAAGGATGTCTTAGGGAGTGAAAGAGGAGCTGTGATTCCTGTCTAAAGTGACCTGGAAAACCACATTGCTGAGGAATTGCATCAAAAACATTTACAACTCCTAAAAAGTTAATGTCCATTTAACCAAAACTGCAGTTAAAAATGTTCATATTGAACTTGCTTTATTTAGGAGTTGGTCTTTAGTAAAAACAACCACAATTGTTTCACGGCAATGCTGTATATTTATTACAAATTTAACATGAACAGGTTATTCAATAACGGAAATAAAGATACAGTTGGGGATTTTACTTTATGGGCTTTTTTCATGCATTCAATCAAATGTTCCGTTTACATTCAGCATTTGTTCAGCATACCTGTCAGTCACATTTATTAGATGAAGCAATACAACTGGAAAAAGTCTGTGTTCGTGGTTAACGACTGTATCAGAAAGCAGCCATGTCAGGGAAAGTCTGTCTAGTTGCTGTAATGCCACACACTATAAAGTCGCAGATCTTAATAGGTGTGAATAGGAAGCATTAATACATGATATTAGTTATATTCTGAGACACAAACTGCTGCAGTTTACCTGACGCCATAGCAATAGTTTTCCAGCTTGTACACCTGTTTGAGAATCCTGCCCACCTGACCCTCCCTAACCCTGATGACATGTAAACTGTCATTAACGTATGACCGAAGAATGGTCTGTCTGTGAACGCAAACAGAAAAAATCACGTTTAACGCTGCACGACTGCTGCATTAGATCAAACAAATGTACATCCACACTTTATCTGTGGAGGACGGGACTGTTTTCTAGATGTGCTCCTTCAACATGTCCTTTTCTCCACAGCTGCTGGTTCATACAGAATCCTTTCTCAGACCTTTCAGAACATTTGTATACCTAGCTGGTTGTCATACGTCACAACTCTGTCTCCCCCTCTGTTACCAAACTGGAACCATCTCCAGAGTTCTAGCCACACTTCCTGAATGCTGCACACCAGACTCTTATTTACTCAATCAACCACAGCATACTTAAGCGCTGCACTGAACTTAGCTCAGTGTGAAGTATTGTGTGTGACACTCTACCTTCATCACCAAGTGTTACAACTGACCCTGACCCTGACCCTGACCCTGACCCTGATTCTGTTTGCCTGCCCCGACCCTCGCCTGGATTTAGCTTTGTGGACTTTTAACTGAGCCAATAAACCTGCTGCAGTTGGATCCAGCCGTCTGCCTGTTCTTGTGACACTGGTGTAAAGGGTGGCTGATATTACTGCATGTGTTTTACCTCTTTGAAAACGTTCAGTCACTACATCTGCAACATCTTCCAGGATCATAGCCTTTAAGTAAACATTTTATTCTCTCGTCCTTTTCTTCTATTATTTATCTGCAGCTTGGACATCCACACATACTACTTCTGGGTGACCTGTTTCCAACGAAAACTTGAATGTATTTCCTCCATTTTCGATTCAATAAATAAAGGGGAAATTAAAGGATTATTATGGGACATCGTTGTTTAAACGATAATATCAAGTAAACCAAGTATAGTATTGTTTTTTGAAATGTTTTATTTTTCAACATTTAATTTTTGTTTTCTGTAAATTACTTTTGTTTGAGATGTTTTTTTTTCTTTTTTTTGGTTTCTGGAATCTGTTTTTGGATGATGCTGTCATACACTCTAAAAAGAAAAGAGTTGATCCAACCTAATTTAATCACTTCAATTGGTAACACCTAATTAAATTAAGTTTATTCAACTTAAGTTTTTATTGCTTTCCAACTTAATTTGAAATGTTTATTTAACTTTAGGAAATTATACAACTTTAATTGACACATTCTAAAGTTTCCACCACTGGGCGGCAATTTTCATATCAAAGACATGAATGACCCAGTAATGTCTCGCATTAAAAGACAAGAGCTCACATGTCTCGAACCCTGTCTTTTCTAAGTGGGACTTCCAAGTGTTAGACCGCACATGGGGGTTGGTCATCATCCTCTACCAAACTCTAACTAATGATGCAAAAAAAATAAACATAACATTTTAAATGACTAGTTCAAACAGAGTAAAACAGCTGGACAACAAAACCCATGGAAAAAAACTCACACTTAAACCACAATCTGCCTAGATAGGCAAAGAAAATGATATCCCATAATTCCTTGCGCTGCCTTACGTTATGACATCATTACGCTTTGACAGCTTCACCCCAAAGTTACACCAACTTAATTGAATTAAGTTGATTGAAAGTAAAATAACTATGTCAGACAACTATTGTTGTTTTTAAGTTGAATGAACTCAAAAAATGGTTTGTTTTTACCAAACCTAATAATTAAGTTAGAACAACGTAGAAAAGTACATCTTTCCAACTATAGCCCAAATACTCTTTTTAGAGTGTACAGTGCCCTTATACGACATTCTAGTCATTAGTATGGTTCATGTACTGGACCCTTTTTGAGAATGCTGCACGCAGGTGGTGTGCAGGGGATATATAAGTGCCCGTATACGTGTCCCACACAAACAATCAGAGCAAACAAATGCTCTCATTGTCCAGTTTCCAAATTTCTAACAGAGCAGTTCCAGTGTTAAGTGTGTGCTCCTGACTAACAGGGTCAGTGTGCAGGGTTTGGGGGATTGGAATAATAAAAAATCTGTTCAACGTGCCTGCATCTCCCTTACATCCCCCTTACTATAAGTGTTCAATCCGACCTGATGTCCACAGCAGGCCCATTAAAAAAAATGTGCATGAACATTTTTTCTCTACTAAGCAGTCACAGTCTGAAGATTTGATACGGTCCACCCGTGTGCCAGGTACAGGTTCACTCATTAACAGCCACTTGTTTGCTAAATGTTGCCTCATAAATGGCAGCAATTTCTTATTTTGCCATCTTGGCCTTTTAACCTTTGACATGTTGTGGACTCCCAATTAGTTTTGAAAAAGAATTTGCAATAATGTACAGTACAGACCAAAAGTTTGGACACACCTTCTCATTCAAAGACCTTTTATGACTATGAAAATTGTAGAGTCAGTTAATAATAAAATATGCCTTACACAGCCTGGAGGTGTGTTTGTGGTCATTGTCCTGTTGAAAAATAAATGATGGTCCAACTAAACGCAAACCGGATGGAATAGCATGCCGCTGCAAGATGCTGTGGTAGCCATGCTGGTTCAGTATGGCTTCAATTTGGAATAAATCCCCAACAGTGTCACCAGCAAAGTCCTCCCACACCATCACACCTCTTCCTCCATGCTTCACGGTGGGAACCAGGCATGTAGAGTTCATCCGTTCACCTTTTCTGCGTCGCACAAAGACACGGTTCTTGGAACCAAAAATCTCCAATTTGGACTTATCAGACCAAAGCACAGATTTCCAGTGGTATAATGTCCATTCCTTGTGTTCTTTAGCCCAAACAAGTCTCTTCTGCTTGTTGCCTTTCTTTAGCAGCAGATATTAGCAACTATTCTACCATGAAGGCCTGATTCACACAGTCTCCTTCTAACAGTTGTAGAGATGTGTCTGCTGCTAGAACTCTGTCTGCCATTGACCTGCTCTCTAATCTGAGCTGCTGTTAACCTGCCATTTCTGAGGCTGCTGACTCAGATGAACTTATCCTCTGCAGCAGAGGTGACTCTTGGTCTTCCTTTCTTGGGGTGGTCCACATGTGAGCCAGTTTCTTTGTAGCGCTTGATGGTTTTTGTGACTGCACTTGAGGACACTTTCAAAGTGTTCCCAATTTTTCGGACTGACCGACCTTCATTTCTTAAAGTAATGATGGCCACTCGTTTTTTTGTACTTAGCTGCTTTTTTTTTGCCATAATACAAATTCTAACAGTCTATTCAGTAGGACTATCAGCTGTGTATCCACCTGACTTCTGCACAACACAACTGATGGTCCCAACCCCATTTATAAGGCAAGAAATCACACTCATTAAACCTGACAGGCACACCGGTGAAGTGAAAAACATTTCAGGTGAATACCTCTAGAAGCTCAACAAGAGAAGGCCAAGAGTGTGCAAAGCAGTAATCAAATCAAAAGGTGGCTTCTATGAAGGACCTACATTATGACATATTTTCAGTTGTTTCACACTTTTTTTTTATGTATATAATTCCACATGTGTTAATTCACAGTTTTGATGCCTTCAGTGTGACTCTACAATTTCCACAGTCATAAAAAATAAAGAAAACTCTTTGAATGAGAAGGTGTGTCCAAACTTTTGGTCTGTACTGTGTGTTTTTGATTAAGCTGTAGTTGACTTTTTGTCGCCGCCAGTGTCTTTCGCTGTTGATTTCAGACTTCTGGCATCCAGTTTGTAGCTTGTGTGATTGTGAGTCTGTCTTAATCTTGTTTTTCTTTTGTCTTTTTGCTCTTAGAAGCAGGTAATACGGAGGTGGTTGCTATGATGAAAACCACTTGAATGCAGTTCAAACATGTTGTCTCTTTTGACAAGGAACCCATTGGGTTATGCTTTTCAAAGGGTAAAGGTAATCATTTAATCTCCTTTTTTTTTAAAAACATTTCAATTTTTGCTTTATTTAACACTGTAAAGCCCACTATATTAAATATTAGACAGAATATTCAACTTTGTAAATATTTTGATGATATTCACAAAAAATATTTATAATGTCATTTTAATTAAGAGAGTCATGATCTGGAGGGTTATTTAGTATGTATTTAGTTGCTTACAATAATGTTAGTTTAAAATACAAAAATATCGACATGAGCGCTCAGGAAAAAAGGCCTTATTGATCCAATATCTCCAATTTGATCCACATATATTGAACTCGTTTTAACTTTTTTTATAATGAATTAATTTTTAAAACATTGCTTGCTTTCAATAAAGCAAATAGTCATTTAAAAAAAATGACTAATAATCAATATTATCACCACACACTTTTGAAAATTAGCAGAACTTTTTTCTGCCAATAGTGTTTTTGAGATTTGTTCTCAATAGCTCCTGAAATAGCAACATGTTGTTTCTGAAAAACAAAAAGAAAGATAAACTTTTATTTCAATTTATTTCAATTTATTTGTTTAGAGGATAAGCCCCTTGAGATGTATCATCTCGTTTTCAAGGGGGTCCTTATGATGATGCTTAAAACTTTGTGTTAATCCCCAAATTTAAAGTCCAAGTCTTCTAACACAAACTCGTTCAGGAACACATGCAGACTGGATCAGTAGATGTGTTCTTCTGCAGCCATGAGATGAAGAAAAGATCCAGATGCAGAACCGGCACAATGTATGACAACTGATATAATCTGCATGCATGTGTGGGTGGAGACCTGCAGACATATGGCACATGGAGCTTTATTTTCTTCAAACAACAGCAGTTCACTACCCAACATGCAAATTTACATTTAGTTACAATCTTTTTTTAACGAGACTTATGAATATAATAAGCAGCTTAACCTGGGGAGGAATCATGAAATGTCTCTTTTACTTTGAAAGAGATGGTGAGACTGATGGGGTATGTGTAATTTTTCCTTTGTTTCTATATATTTTTTTCATTTTTTTTTTTGCAAAGCAAAATATCAAAAAGGACTTCTAAATGATGTTACAAAAATCATTTGCTCCAGGTCTCACCCTGGTGGTACTTGATTGGATTTGATTTGAAATGGTTTATTTCAAGCAATCAAGTAGGAATAATACACAAAAACAATACAATCATCAGTTATACATTCATACAATAACTAATCAAACTTAGTATAATTAGACATATTAATAAATATTGCTTGAAAGGGAGTGGAAGCAAACTTATATAATCCCACCCCTGTTCTACCATAACCCTTTTATTACATGATTTATCAATATCCGGTTCCTAGAAAGCAAATGACAAATATGAATTACTTAAATTATTTTGTATGTGTATGTATGTATATGATTAAAAAAATAATACTATATCAGTAAAATAGACAAAACACTGTTTCAGGAATTTTCATAGAAAATCAAGTATCAAAAGTTAATAATATGTACAAAATTATATTTCATTAGGAAAAATCGTGAATCAGCTTATCAAAAAATATTCTTTAATTCAATCAATTTGACAATTTTCAATAATTGATTAATCAATTGTTTTATTATTTTTTTGTATTTTTATTTATCTTTTTTTTCTTTTCTTTTTATGATAAAGTAATGCTATGAAGTAAGTAAGGGTCCATATTTGTCGAAAGACCAAGGCTGGTATTTCTTCTTCTGCTGATTAACAGCTGTCCTTCTCGGTTTAAACAGAGTTTATAGTTCTCTTCACTCTTATGTCTGCAGACATTAAATAGAGGTCCATATCCTTCTTCAGCTGATATCAGCAGCGCCTAAGAGTTGAGGTCAAGTTGTCTGCATGTCAGATCTTTGTTGATAATCAGGTCACTTCAGACTTATGTAGAAAATGATGAATCCAGGCATATTTCTTGAAATTATTTGTCTCTTTGGTTTATTACTGCATGTTGTTCAGACGTCCGTAATCAAGCACTTCTCAAAGTCCTTCATGGTGTTCACAACCTGAACCTTGGACCGGTCCGGTCCGGTGGACCTGCAGCCTTTGACCCAAGCGTTCTCAATCTGCTTACGCTTCCTGAGAAGCCTGGCATGTTTGGCGATTTCAGCTTTCTAGCTGTACAGATGGTCGTTCAGATAAGCAGCAGATCCTTTCAGATTCCTACTTTGATTCATCAGAGCTAGCTTGTGTTTTTGATTCACAAACCTGATGAGGGTCGCTGGTTTATCTGTCTCCTTTCTGCTGGGGAGTGGGTGGCAGGTCTCGATTGTATTGAGATCCAGGGAAATACCTTTAGTTGTGAGAAATGATTTCACTTGGAGATCCAGAGTCTCGCCACAGCTCTCCGTATCAGAACTGCTAGCGATGCTAGCGCTATTAGCATTAGCAATGCTAGCTCCAGCTACATTTAGCTTTGCCCGAGGTTTGATCGGTAATCCAGTGAGAATGACATTATTCATCCTTACTTGTTGTTCCACATCGTTCAGTCTTTTCTCCACAGTGTCAACCCGGTTATCTCGTTGCTCGTTTTTACCGTGGAGCCTTATGAATTCTTCCAATGGCACTGTGAGCGGCGTTAGTTTAGCATTCACTTGCTCCATAAAGAGATACAGCGTAGCTTGGATATCATCAAGAGTCTTTTTAAGGTCTTTGTATTCCTGGCTTTTCTTAGGGGCAATGGTCAGCTCTCTTTTTTGGAGAAAATCAACTTTTTAAGTCGTTTTGAGTCGTTTTAAGTCGTTTTAAGATAGTTTTATAGCCGCAGAGAGCCACCCACACGCGTCTTGTGCTGTAATCCGGAACCGGAAATCCAGCTGAACATACTGAACGTCCAATAAATCATGCACTTAAAGTGGACTGTTACACATCCACATTTGTGAATGTATTATTTCCCATTCTGCATATTTTTTTCTGATGGAAAAAGGGCCTACATGTTAAGTTACTAGATTTTCACTAGAGCATCTCTAACTCTCTCTCTCTCTGCACTTTGGACCCAGCAGCCCCTCAGCACCATTTCTCTGGATTTGCATCATGCTCCTTACAATATGCAGATCTTTTTTTGGTCAAGCTTTACAGTACCACACACAGAGACACAAGCACACAAAGCTCCTGCATTGCACATGCTTACAAAGTCAACATGACAGGATTGCTGGTGTTTGTCTTGTTGGGGAGGAGAAATGAGCAGAGATAAGGGGCTGCAATCCTCCTGTTTGTTTACATGTCTATCACAGCAACCTGACAGCAGTCAAACTCAAACAAACACACATAGCTTCTGGGGAAAGTTGGGAAAAAGTCTGTGACTCCTTGTCTTTCCATGCATCTTATCTATTGATAAAGATTACTATGGAGTGATATTTCTGCCACCACGTTGCACACACAACTTTCTAAGTTGCAAATGAAAATATAAAATATTTGGTTTACAGATATATTGTTTTTGCTTTCAATTTTTTTTTTTTGCTTTCAAACACTTCTTTTTTTTGCTATCAAATTTTATTTTTATATATATATAATATTTTTGCTTTGACAAAAAGTCAGTGAGAACCAAGAAGGGTTGAGCAGCCCCCTCCAGCCAGTGCCACCATTCAGTGAAGGCCTCCTTCATGGCCTGACTGGGGGGACCCCAAGCTCCTCTGGGGAGATGGAAGTCTGGACAGCTGCCCCCGCGACCCGCTCCCGGATGATTGGAAGAAGATGGATGGATGGATGGATTTTCTCAGCTACACCTTCTATCACTTTAGCTGCAAAGTTTGGTCAGGGGAAGAGAGATGACTACATTTGAACGATTTTTTATTCTGAAAAAAAAAGTGTTTGAAAATCGACAGATATCTGTTGGTTACATTTCAGTCACTTGAGCGCTAAAAGTAGCACGTGCTACACGAGAAAAGTTGTAGGTGAAAAGTTTCCTTGCAAATGGATAAGGGATTAGTGCAGGGACAGAAGTACAGACAGAAGAACGGGCTACAACTTCAAGACAAAAATAAAAAACAACAACAGTAGGCCACTAGGAGTCCAGGGGGGTATTCCAGAAAGCAGGTTATGCTAGCTCCCACTGTAAATTTGAGGCTAAGGAAGTTGGCAACCTCAGCTTTCGGTTCCAGAAATGGAAGTATGTTTCTATTGGAAGATGATTTATTGGATGAAGAAGCTCAGATAATACTTTTTCCACCATGAGAGGGTGAAAAGATCACATATGAAGTGTTAGAAAATTAAACTTTTTTACGTTGATCTAACTTAGGTTTTTGCTTCAGTTAAGATAAATCATTTTTTTGTTAAGTCAGTTTAAAAATAACACATAGTTTTCAGGCAGTTATTTTACTTTCATTCACATTAATTCAATTTAGTAGGTGTAACTTTGGTGCTGCTGTTAGATAGGCACCGCAAGCGATTGTGGGATATCATTCCCTTTGCCTGTCTGGACGGATTTTGGTTTAAGTGTGGGTTTTTGACCAAATGTGTTTAGTTGTTTATCTGTTTTACTGTGTTTTGCCGAGTTATTTTGTCCTACTGTGCTTATGTCTCTGCACCATGAGAGAGAGTGAAGGAGGGGATAATGAGTTTATTTAGCACCCCTACAGTGGAAGTCTATAATGGAAAATTCTTTAATGAATTATTGCGCTATGTGCATTTTTTTCCCGTCCTTTTTATTGTTATAAAATGAGCATATCTTCCGGCTCATACTTAGACATATGAGAGTTCAAGAATTATAATTAATTAAGATGGAACAAATATTAATTGAATTGGAGTAATATAACATTTAGTTAGATAAATACATAAATTGAGTTGTATAAACAATTATTGAGTTTTATAGACGTAAGAAATTAGGTTGATTAAATTTAACTCAATTATTTGTTACCAATAGAAGTAATTCATTTAAGTTGGCAAAATTGGATAAGTTATATATATATGTGTCACAACGAAAATGGAAATAAGATCAGAAACTCGTGCGTTTACTTTGTGTGTTCTTCTACTACAAGCAGAAACTCTTTTTGATGATACATATTACTTTTTTGATGGACATATAATCTTCATATGCCATCAAAACCTCAGACTCCGTCTCACCGAAGTATAGGGCATTCTTTTTTTCACCACGCGTTTCCATGGTGACTCCGTAAATCGGCGATCCATTGAGAATGTCTTGTACTTGACGCGCACGTGGATTAACCCAGGGTTACCAAGTCGAGGGTAATTACGCTAACTCATATCCGGTCTTTTGGAACCGACATACCCGTAAGCAAGTTCAGGCGGATTTCAGCCAGAGTTCAGTGTTAAAGTCAGGCTAGTTTAAACATGCTTCCTGGAATACCCCCCTGCTTAAAATATGGATTTATTGCAACAGGAGATTTCCCACACGGAGCCTGTTTACATAGTACTCACAACATTCATTGCCAATATATGTTACTACAGATTGATGTTCCACTGGTGTTATCTGTTGTTACTATTGTTGTTAAAAGATGTTTTATGTGATGATCAGAGGTTTTTTTCTTTTTAAAATCGGACCAAAATTGAGCATCCCTGGCAACCCCCACACCTTTCCACCAGTCCGTGGTCAAATCCCCAGTGGTTGACCGATCCGCAGCCACATAAAGGTTGGGGAACACTGCCTTATAAAAAAAAAAAATAGGGTATCATGACTTAGTTTATGACAAAAGATGATGATAACTGTCAGCATTACATCTTCAAAAAGTTGGACATATATTAATATGTATAATAAATATTTTAATTTTGCCCACATCTTCATAACACCTTCTCATTTTTTTTTTCATTAATAAAAACTTCAGAACATAATGATACACATTATGTAAATGTTTGACTTAAAATACAGTGTTAAAATATTTGGGTTTTATAACAAAATCGCCATAATCTCCATCTTCTGCCTATTGGTTGAAAAGTTTCAAACTTTTCAACGTGGCAACATTCTTTTGCCATATTTAATAAGTTTTTTAGACCTGTCTAGCAATCCTATTTCTTAAAGCAGCATGAAACACCACTGAAATCTTTTTCGGAAGTTTTTAGAGAAATGATTCAAAACCTGAACTTTATATATTTATTGATCTGTATTTACTTACATTGTCTCATAACTTTAACTTTGGCCTTTGGTCATGACCTGTTTCCAAAAAAAACCCCTTTCTTTTCTCAAGTACCTTTTGTGGATTTCCACTTTTTTCTTGTGAAGACATAGAACCACATCCTGAATGTTGTGAAGCAGCAGCCTAAAGTTCTGTCATCCGTCTTCCTCCGTCAGGTTCACAGACTCCAGTTTTCAGTCAGCAGGGACGGTGAAATCAGTAAAAACCAGTTGATGCTGTTTGGATGAACACAGAGAAGGCGCATGCTCCTTTGTCTCTTTGAGAGGCAGTGGAGCATCCACCTCTATCTCACACTTTGGCAAACCTCCACCCAGCTATCTCATACCTTTCATTTTAGAGCCTGTGAACTTTGATGCATGCAAGAGTGGGCACCAGCTCTGGGGAAATGCAAAAGTGAAGGCAACACTTTTCAATTTAGATGATTTGGTTTGTTTGAAGGTTAAGAAAAAGTTTTGGGATTTTTTTATTGCAAGATTATTTTAATAATTCTGGGAAAACTATTTAAAACTAATGATTTTACGTCATTTTGAATAGTGAATTAATCGTTTCTAAAATCAAGCCAGATCAGATTGAAAGGACATTTTGCGGCTTCTGTTGTGTTCAGTTCCCCTCCTGGTCTGTTTTCTGCTGCATTTATGTTCAGGTGTTTCCCTTGATTGTTCAAACCAGGTTCCTCCTCTAATCCTCACAGCTGTTCCTCAGATGAACATCCCTCTGGTTTCATTTGTTTGTTCACTCTCCTGCAAATTTTTGTTAACATTGAGATTGTCCTCTTTAGTTTAATAAGGTCTAATAAATTGTAAAAGGCATATATTTTTACTAGTGCTGACATGCAATTCATTTTTTGTGAAAATAAGTTATCATGACCTGTTGTAAATCAAATTAATCTTTTTTTTTTGCAGTGAAAAGCCTCATTTTGAGGTATTTTCATTTACATTTGTGACATTGTACTGCATTAATAGATCAAAATACAATTAACATTTTGGCTTTATGAAATTTTCGTTATACAATAAACTTCCAAACTTAACTTTGATGGAATCTGAATTCTTCCCCTACCGCTACAGCTTCTCCCCACCCCTCCAAATCAAGAGCTATAGAAAAATAGAGCTGCTGAGAACCCAGCAGACATGCAATCCAACTTCAGCGAACATCGTGCCCGTCTCACCTTTCTACCATCAGCCGCTGGCTCCGATCACAAGCCCATGCAACTTGGCTCCACCCACCTCTCTTCTGGAGAATCTCTGTCTCTACTGCGGCCAGCCTGGCCACGTTCGCAACACCTGTCAAGATGTGGTTGTCATTCCCCAACCACATCTTTCTGCAGAACAGCTAAGTGAACCCATGCTCACCTTAATTCTGCCGGTTACCCTACGCTTTAAAAACCTCGTAGTGGAATCAAAAGCTATAATTGACCATGGGGTGCCGGGGAATTTCATTGACTTGGCTTTTGCTCACTCTCATGATGTCCCTTTGCTCACTTGTGACCCCCGAGTGGCGGGCCCCACCCTAGACGGTTTCTCCACACATATTGTAGTCAACATCAGGAGGATTGGGGCCGATTTCTGGTTTGGGCCGAATACGCTCAGAACTCCCTGAAGAAAGCGTCTTGCGCTGGGGGTTTAACCCCTGTTCTTTCCTTGGGCAGGAGAACCCACAGAGTTACCAGCTGTGGACGAGGGGGTTCTGTCGCTGTGAGGAGACAAGGGAGGTAGCTCATGTGCAGCTCAGACAAGCTGTCCGCCGAACCTAAGAGCAGGCCGACCGTCGCAGATGGGAAGTTCCTAATCTGGTTCCCAGCCAGTGGGACTGGCTTTCCACCTGAGACCTCCGGCTGTGGCTTCCCTGCAAGAAAATCAGTCCAAGGCAAGTGGGGTCGTTCAAATTCCTTTAAAAAAATCACCTCTGTGTCATACTTTCTGCAGTTGGCCCCTGAAAACCACATCTCACCTACCTTCCACGTCTCCCTGTTGAAGCCCGCCGGTGGACCTCGGATGGGGGGTCGGGATGGACCCCTTGATGGTGGATGGTGGCCTATGTCGTCAAGGAGATCCTAGATTCCCGGCGCCGGGGGGGCTGGCTACAATGTTTGGTGGCTTGGGAGGGGTACGGCCCAGAGGAACGCTCCTGGGTTGGCGCTGACGACATCTTTGACCCTGATTGGTGACTTCCACCGTTGCCACCCGGACTGACCAGCGCCTTGACCTCTGGGTCGACCTTGGCTTTGGAAGGCCACTCGCTTCCGGAGCTTTTGTCTCTTTTTCCGCTTTTCAGTCTCCTGACCCTGACTCTGTTTGCCTGCCGCCTGCCCTGACCCTCGCCTGGATTTTGACCAACCAATCTCTTCTCTGAAGATGTAATTCCTGCCTGTTATCGATTTCCGCCTGCTTGACCCTGATTTAGCTTTGTGGACTTTTAGCTGAGCTAATAAACCTGTTGCACTTGGATCCAGCCATCTCCCAGTTCTTTTGACAGTTATTGTGTAGAACAGCTAGCCTCTTAAGACCATATGTAATATTTGAGCTAACCTTCCACAAACTTAGTCACAAGGCCTCAGTAAAGCAGAATTAACTACTGTGCAAAGACAGTGTAGCAATAAAGTATTTAGTCAGCCACCAAATGTGCAAGTTCTCCCACTCAAAAATGAAAGGCCTTTTTACAGAGGAAGTTACAGGCCTGTGAGAACCAGAAATTTTGCTTGTTTAAAGGTGACTAAATACTTATGTTCCACCTTAATTTACAAAGAATTTCTTTAAAAATCAGACAATGTGATTTTCTGGATTTTTTCTTTCTTATTTTTTTATAGGCCTCTTTCATCTTTTTATTATTTCTGACAAAGTATGTCAAACGATGGAAGAGTTGGATCTGGACCGGGGAAAGCTTCCCAGCATCACCACTGATGGAGCTCCATGTATGGTGGCTGAGTCTCGGGGTCTAATAGGACGTCTGATCGAGGAGATGGAAAAACGCAGTCATCCCGCCTCGAGACCAGTCCACTGCCTAATTCACTAGCAGGCGCTGTGCTGCAAAGTGCTGAAGTGGGATTCTGTCATGAAGGTTGTTGTATCAAGCATAAACTTCATCAGAGCAAATGGACTTAAACACAGGCAGTTCCAACAATTTCCTGTCTGAATGGAGTCTGCCCACAGAGATGTGCTGTACCACACAGATGTCCGATGGTTAAGCTGCAGCAGAGTTTTGAGGCTTTTTTATGAGCTGCTACCGGAAATTAACGCATTGCTTTATTCAAAAGGCAAAAAGGTCCCAGAGCTCATCGACCCAGAATGTAAACGGCACCTCACATTTTTAACAGACGTGACAGAAATTCTGATAGGCCTTAACTGCCAGCTCCAAGGCTAGGGAAAACACATTAGCGACTGTATTCCCACATATAAGCATTTGAGGTGAAACTAGCGCTGCCTATGGGACAAGTGAAAAAGCACAGTTTCTTCCCAGCTGAAAAGTGTGTGGAACCGCTGGAAATGCTGAAGGCGGAGTTCAGTGAACTACATGCTCATGCAAAAGAAATCCGTCTTTTCCAAAACCCCTTTCTTACCGACATCGATGAAGCCCAGCCTTCTTATCAGTTTGACCCAGCCGAGTTACAGAACTGTGATGTTTTGAAAGACGCATTCAGGCTTAACAGTCTCATTGGCTTCCATGCCGCCCTCCCAAATGACACGTACCCTAACATAAAAAAAACGCAATAAAGATGTTCACACTTTTTGGCAGCACTCATCCGTGAAAAAGTTGGCTCGCAATCTTTTCAGATGAAATTCCTGAAAAATCCACAGAGATCAAGATTGACAGATGAACATCTGCATCAGTGTTTGAGACTTGCTGTGACTACAATAAAACCGGATATTCAGCTTCTCACCAGCCAGATGCAGACCCACAGTTCAACTTCACGCTAACACTACATGGCTTGAATGAGCCATTTTGAGTATATAAAACAAATTAAATCATAAAAAAATCTGCTGGAATAAAATTAATCTCCACAACCATTCTGTTATTGAAATGTATTGTGCTTTATAGGTGCTGTATCACTTAGTTTCTTAGCCTGTTTGTGATTTTCAGGAGGAAGTTGAACAGCTTCTTATATTTATTCCACAAATAAAAATAAGAAGCTGTTGTGTCATGCACATCCATGCTCTCATCCAGTGCTAACTTTATTGTGGAGAACAACTCACAGAGAGTTATTTGGTAATTATTGATTTTTTCTAAAATGCAGTTACTTTATATTTCCTGACTTATAATTTAAAGAACCTGGAGAGGGTTATTTGTTTGATTTCATAAAAAATGTTATTTTTGGCTGATGATTTTTATTTTTTCTTGGTGAAGAACCCACAGATGATTATTTAATATTGATTGGATTAATAATATTTGGTTATGTGTGGCTTTCCGGGAAACAATAACTGTTAACATTTTGGCACCCCTGCAATAGTCACACTTTTTCTGTTTCAAACTGACCCTGGCCCCCGATCAGAGAATGGAAGCATCATGTGGCCCTCACTGGAAAAATTTGGGGACCCATGGATCAGACGTTGGAGCTGGCAACCGTGCGCCAGCAACAAAGTAGCAAACCTGGCCTGGGTTCGTGGGGCCAGGGACTCCTGCAGCTGGGTCAAGGTCTGACGAAGTAGTGTCTCACAAGAACAGGGAGACGGCTTGATCCAACAGGTTAATTAGCTCAGCTAAAAGCCCAAAAAGCTAAATCAGTGTCAGGCAGGAGTCCATAAAAGGGATGAAATCATCAGAGAAGAAACAGGTTGGTCAAAATACAAGCGAGGGTCAGGGCAGGCAGTTACACCCCCTTCTGAGTCTATGAGCACCAAGGCGGCATAACATAAAAAAGTAAAGTTTTTAGCTACCAAAGTGAAATTAACACAAACGAATGTCTCCATAAAAATATAACAAATTTATTTACAAATTAAACAAACACGAACTAAGTGAAGCAAAAAGGCTTCAGGGTGAACCCAGGACAAAATAACAAACAAAACCCCAAATAACTGAAACATGTAATCTTACCTGTAAAATGAAAGAAATATGTACTAAACCAAATGGTGGTTCACCCCTACAGCTTCACTTAAACAAAATTATAAACCAAAGGAGTAAACAGAGCGGGCACGGACAAAACATCAAAATACTTAAACAACACTAAAGTGCAACACACAACTTAACAAGAGGTGAAATAAAAACAAAATGGAGAAGAGGGTTGAGCTTCAATGGAGACTGTTTGCAGCCAAACTCCCTTCTCAAGGTGTGGAGGTCCAAGTGGTGCTCTTAAGGCAGCGTCCTCCAACTCTGGTATACAGAGACAGAGTTCTGACTTCTGACAACAACATTCAGAACCTTACCGTTAATCTTTTCTGATAACCTCTAGACCAGGGGTCGGCAACCCATGGCTCCGGAGCCACATGTGGCTCTTTCATCCATCTGTTGTGGCTCCCTGTGACTTTGGTAAAAAATGAGTATTTTATAATAATTCAATTTTATTTTAGTTTGTTCATTTTTCATGGCATTTCAAAGGCGCTGGTTGCTCTGTACGAAGCGCGAGCCACGTAAAAAACAGCTTCCTTAATAAGCTTGTATTTATCGGGCGAGACCTGCAGAGCTGATAGCAGGAGGAGACACGCGGGGCGGCTTCAATAAATACTCCGATCTTCTGCCGGGAACTTGACGTGCTGTGGGGCAGAGACTGATGACAGACTGAGAGTTTGCGCCAGCGTTGCCAGATAGAGTCAGAGGTTTCCAGCCGAAAAGTCATCTGAAAACCGCCAGACCCAGCCAAAAACCGCCCAACGCAGCTTTTGTTAATGTTTTTTTTCGTACTGGACTGATAAAATAAAAGATTTTTCTAAATACAAGATGGTTCAGACTAATAATATTGAATATTTCTACAGCGGGCCGCCTTTTTCCATTCATTTGCTTGACCCGCTCTATCCCCGCTATAACCTGCGTCCGGCTCTTTCATCCTTGTGCGGCGCTGGAGCGCCCCGACTATCGTATTTTGCGCTCTCTGTGTAGGACACACCGGGAGCGCGGGGAAACCAACTCTCAGCTGCAGAGGATGTGAACAGGTGAACAGGTAGAGAGGAAAAGCAGGTAAAGAGGCGGAGGAGGGGCTTTGGCTTCAAACTCTGTCAGATGGAAACACGGGCGTCAGATTGAGACGCAGCTTTCCCTGTGGGAGTTGAAGCAGAGACTTTCCCTGGGATGATTTTATGAACTCAAACATGGAAACATGATTACCAAGTAGAACTCTTCAAAATAATAAACCTGATCTCTCCATATTCTCAGTTTCTACCCTGCATTGATAAACACATCGCTCCATGCAGCGATCAGACCAGAACTTCAGCTGGTGGCTCCTCCCAACGCGGCCGTGGTATCATCCTTTAAAGAACATAATGTGCATTTGCAGCGACGTATGCTTCAGACGATGTCCGATTGGCCAATCTACATGTCAATCAAGTCCCGTACTTCTCAGTGAGGATTTTGATTGGCTGGTGGATTTTAGTAGTACTTTTTTTTTTTTATCTTTTCTGGCCCGCGATCTACACTCATGTAATTGCAGGTCGACCGGTCGATCGCGATCGACGTAATGAGCACCCTTGATATAATATATACATGCATAATATATATAATGATGTCAAAACGGGTTGTGGCTCCAGGTGCTTTCTTTTTTATTAGGGGCGGTCCCAAATGGCTCTTTGAGTAAAAAAGGTTGCCGACCCCTGATCTAGACCATGATCTATCCATTGAAGATGGATAACCTGTTCCCTTGGAGGACATCAGTGCAGTCACTTGATTTTTGATTTTTTGGTAGCTCTTACAGCACACCACACAAACTCAAGATGGCTTTAAGACGAAGCACACAAACTCAGGACACCACACAAAGCTAACCGGCCACACAAAATACATCACAGAAACTTGGGACGCGAACCCCTCGAGGCACGTGACCGTCAAACTCGCGGTGCGCGCCCTGCAGAATACACACCCGTCAAGTCGGGGTGCGCGCCCCGCAGAACACGCACCAGTCAGACTAGTCACTAAAGACTAGTCAACACAAAACGAACTAATCAAAATTAACCACAAAAAAACCAATGTTTTGCACAGAACTAAACATATTTGGTTTACAGTTTCACATCCTACGAAATGTTGGCAAATGAGCTTAAAGCACCAACTTCAAATTATTTGGGCCAGGCCACACAGGCCACAATGCACTGAAAAGCTGTTACAAATGATGCTAATTTAGTGACTTAAGAGCAAGGTGAGATGTTTTCACTCAGAGATGATGAGCAGTGGACGTCCTCTCTGGCAATCTCAGTCTGGAACAATGCAGTTGGGTCTGCCCTTTGCACCAGCTACGGCTGCAGGAACATCCGCACCTGCCTCCGCCCGATTGAGTTAGTGGCATTGGCAACACCTGCAGGTGTCACATAGTTCTATTATTCTCTTCCATAGCATCACCTGAGGGTTTTGTTTAACCTCATGAAGTTCTATGATGCTGGGGTCATTTTAACACTGAGACACTAGTTCCCTTCAGTGTGGATCATGAGGAGTTGGAGGAGACTACGTTATCTCAAGCTAACCTCACTGTCAATCACAGATCATAATGTAGATTATTTGATTTTGTTACTCTTAGTTAGTGCACTTTGCGTCTCCTGGACTTATCTTTTCTGCCACGTTTGCTGTTCCTTCAACTTCTGAACAGTTCTACCATCAGTTTGAAAGTATAGAGAAAACCTAAGGGGCCATTTGATTGGCTGAAAGCAAACAAGCCTGCTTTGCTGATGAGTTTGATTGACACATTCATTAGCCAATGAGGACATTTGTTGATCTGCTGCATTAGGAGAGTCTCAAAATTCACTATGGGGATATCTTTTACAAATGTGGGGACATTCACAAATGAGAGGGGGCTTTTAAATGCACATTCTGCAATTGGCCTGAGTTCATACTCCAAGTGTACTAAACATTATGTTTGTGAAGTATCTATTGTGAATTTGTGAAACATTTATTGTGAACTTCTGAAACATTTATTGTGTTATTGTGGTAGGAGAAGGTGGTGGATGACTGATTCCAAGTGCTGACACAAACTGGTAGAAGGGAAGTAATTTATTATGTCTTAGCTGGAGAGAGGATGAGACACGGCTGGCAGAGGGACTTGCAGGTGGTCAAACTGACAGGCAGGCAGATAGACAGGCTAATAGGATGGTCTTTCTGGAAGGGATTGTGCAAAAGTTAGGTTTTAGTAGATCTTTGATGCAACTAAATGTTAGAAGCAGAAGACTGTCAGCACAAAGCGCTGGCTGGAGGTCCTCTTCAGGAATAAATAGAGTCCTTGATGGCCAGCAGGTGTGGAGGTGCTGATTGTGGGTATGAGCAGAAGGTGTGGTGCCCCTAGAGGAGGCATGCCCAACAGAACCACAACATTTTGTGAAACACATAATGAACATTTGTGAGAAACAGCATGCATAGGTCTGAAACACTTATTGTGCATTTGTGAAATATTTAGAGTGCATGTGTGTTATGCCCCATTTGTGGTCTACGGGTAGAGGGGAATAACATAAAAGTAATGGTTTTGTTCACCAAATTTAAATGAACAAAAACACCAAGATCTTCTTTTTTTTTTTTGGGGGGGGGGGGTATCCTTTTCAGCTATAACTTACGTATTTATTTAATTCCTTAATGGACAATCGTGTTTTTTCTCAGATTGATAATTGTGTCTTTACATATTTATTTATTTATTTAGTTTCGCCTTTTTATCTTTTCCTTTTCTTTTTTATTCCGGTTTCCAGAGGAAGAAAGAGCAAATTGTCTTATTATATTTATTTTTCATCCCTGCATCTTTAACGAAACGAAAGGTGTTATTTCGTGTTCCATTTTTCAGCAAAGAAAAAAAAAAATCCAGAAGGTCATAGTTGAAACGTCTCCCTTTAAAAAACAAATAAATCGAGTCAAAACATGAGCTGTTCAAGATCAAAGCATCTTTTCTTTGTGCATAAAAAGATGCAGTTTGTGAGGTTTTCTCACAACGGCAATATTTCATGCATAAGTGCATTCACCCCCTGCTCTTGTTTGAAGACAGTCAGATGTGCTGGAATATCATTGCATTTGTGCGTGCACTTAGAGGTGAATGTGGAGCCACATTTCAAAATCCAATTACTGCAGAGCTCCCACATCTAAGGCCTACATGCCAAATGACTAGGAGTGTCTGAATGTCATTCAGCCAAGTCCAACAGCTGACAACAAGATTATGACCATGAGCGCTGCGTTTGTGCTTCACTCCGATTATATCATAAATAGCCAGGGTTGTTGGGAAACCAGCAGAAGAGCTGAGCTACTGACTACCTGAACCCATCTGGAGAGTAATTTGTCCAAGAATGGTTCATAATTTTTCAAATCCATGCGGCCAGTGCTTTATTCTTGGTCGAACGGACCCGGAAGAAGGGTTAGGATTAGATTAATACGTGCCAACAACATTTAGATAAAAAATCTGTGTGGGCAATGCTGCAATCAATCTGCATCTTGGCTGCACGTAAATATGCACATTCAATTCCTACTCAAGAATTCTTCCTTTGCTATTTTTAAGCGTTTTGATGCCATGTCTTGGTTTTTGTTGTCCTGTATTTCATATTTTGCACAGCTGTTAGAGGACTTTTTGTCACGATGCGAGGGATGGCTCAAGAGCCGGTAGGACCCAGTAGCAGAGGCGGAGGCACGAGGATCAGGGACTAGTGGTTTTTAATACACAAAAACAAACAAAAGGCGCTGCAGAGCAGGTTTACAGAACAAAAACGAAAACTTACATTGACGTGGCGAGGAACATGGAACTAGAGCGTGGCGAGGACCATGGAACATGACAGGAAGACAAAACACCACGACAAGAATAATGGACCAGCACAGGAGGAAGGCAAAGACAAGACTTAAATACAGACAGGGCAGACAAGACACAGGTGAACACGATCAGGGCAGATGGGGACCAAAGGAAGTAAAACTCAAGAAACAAGACAAGACAGGAGACCTTTCAAAATAAAACAGGAAACAGAAACAAACAAGAACAAGGACGAAAAACAAGACAACAAACTCAACAAGAACAGCCAGGGAAAACATCTGGAAGGTAGCGAGAGAAACATCCATGAATTGAAAGGCAAAAATATGATTTTATTGGCTGAGAAGAAGGGCACCTATAAGTTCAGAGTGAAGACCTAATTTATGATGGCGTGTGAAGTGACGTAACAACCAAGCATACCTGGAATTGAGGTAAATCTGCCTTAAAGAAATCTCACCAAAGCTGCACTGCTATTGTTATCTTAACCTGTTTCTGCCCTACTTAAATAGACCTGTCTTCCTGCAACTCTTGTTTGCTCTTCATCAACTCTCCAGCTCTGATTATTTCTGGTTCGATTCCTGGATGCTCCTTTCCTCCGCCTCTGACCCTTTTGACTCCCTTTCTGTCCCCCAGGCCTGCCTCTACTTTCACCTTTTGGATTTTCCCTACTGGATCTCTAGATTCGGACTTGGCTCGGACCACAGAACGAGATTTTGGATTACCAGAGCTATTTCTTCTTCACTTACCTCTGCACTGGACACTCCTGTAAATTGCCCCCTATTCTCTTCCACTGTAAGCTCCTACTCTAGAGTGCCCATCCCCCCTTGAACCTGCTACTAACCTGCTTTTCCTGTCTATCTAGAACACCCTGTTAGGGTCTTTGACCCACCATTAGAATCACAGACACACCCACTGGACCATCTTCTTTAATATATTTGTATTTAACTTTATTCAGGTGGCTGGATTTATGATTAGGTTCAACTATTTATTCAATCCACCCGCCCTTACATAAGACATACAAGGACATCTAATGTCTAATTTGTGAAGAGCAATCAGGAAAACTGTTCCTACTGAGAGAAACTTGTATTTTCTTTTGTTCTCTGCCTGAACAGCCCTCAAAAAACATTTTTAACTAAGAAAAACCAGCCTGAATTCTGATGGGATTTTAAAGTTTTCTCTTCTGAATCATTAGTGCCTCTTAAAACTCCTCCACAGTTCTTTGGGCCAGAGTTTCCTATGCTGCAGAGGTTGAGAAGTGTCTCTCTTCATCCCTGAGGGGGACCACATTTTTGCCTAACTGTTCTAACTCGGGCTGCAAACGCATGAAAACTGTAGTGAAATGTGGCAAGCCTCAAGTCAAATATGGGAAAAACAAACTGCTGACATTCCAAACAGACCTGCCAATTAGTCATAATTAAAAAGTGAAAACGGCAGCACCCGAAGAATCTTTGGAAAGTCATAACTGAAGGTTTTCACACACACAAAAAAGTTTGAATGTCTTTAGATGAAGACTTCTGCAGCAC